>CM073602.1:47283068-47912354 GCA_037074985.1 Solanum bulbocastanum
TTACAAACTCCTAGTTCAGAAAGTCTACCCCTATTCCATATTTAGGACTTATGTGGCTATAAAATATTTGACATTTTACTTGTCAAATGGATGTATGGAAGACTGTACAGATGGAAGTGATTTAAATGACTAGTTAGAGAGAGTAGCTCCCCGACCTCCGTGGAGTTGGTCTTTTCCAATCCAAGTCAGCAACCTAGCACCATTTTCTACCTTCAGGTATCACCAATCATTACCTCCCATATTGCCAGAATGCCTAGATGCTTGAGACTTTGCCTGAAAAACCCATCACCCAAAGAGGCAGGTGTAATAACTTTACCACTACTAGAGATGATTGTTTAGTCAAGTACTCTTTGAAAGATATTAGTTTTCTGCATATGGAGACTTTAGTTGTGTGCACTTTGTATTGATATTTACTTCCCCAAATGCATTTGTGAACTTTGTATTGCTGTCGTGTTCTCTTTATTGTTTACCATAGTTCTCAGGAAAAAAAAACCTCTGACCTTTTCACCTTTTTTACTGAAGGAAAAAAGGGGAAATTTGGACATTGGACATCTCATGCAATTATTTTACTATTGCATTCTGGTTCTACTGTAGTTTGGCTTTTTTCAGATGAAGCTATGTGTTCTTACAGATGTGCTCCTCCTGTATAGTTTCAGGACTGAGAACCCTTTCTTCGGAGCTGCACAATCGCATTGGCTTGCTGTAGGACACGAGCGTAGCCTTTCAAGAATTTCAGTTGCAGCAGATTACCCAGATTCTGTTCCTGATTACCCTAACTATGTCGGCAACAGTGGCTATCACCCTCTTGAAGGGATGCGGGACCAGAGAAGAATTCGTGATACTGAACTCACAGCTGCTGAAATAGCAAGGACAACTGTTGAGGTTTGCCCTAATATATGCTATATAAATTAGATATTGTTCATTCTACATGCAAGTGAGAAAAGTTTGCACGGTATAAGTACGATTATATTTCTTTTGGATGGCTCAGATGGGGTGTTTTTATTTCTAATTGCAGGCTAATAGCAATGCATTGTTGATATTCCCTGGCACGGTTCATTGTGAACCTCACGAACAAGTGTCATGGGCAGAATTTCAGTACGTGATTGATGAATATGGAGGTTTGTCTGTTTCTGTTGTAGTGTGTCTCACAATGTTGTAATTTGATCATTTCCCTTATTATGTTCATAGTTGATGGTTTGCCTTCATGTGTTCAGACATATTCTTTGAAATTTATGATGACAAGAATATCTTGCGGAATCGAGATGCAAGTAATTCCGTGGTACATATTTCTACTTTTATGGATATTTTGTCTTTCGTGGTTAATATCAGATCATGGTTGAGCTTTCTGTATTCTCGTTAGACATTTTGATTAGTATTTTCATATACCTATAAAAAAAAATTGTGATTAGTATCTTCATAAGCATGCCCTTTGAATTCACCTAGTTCTTATTTGTGCAGTGCAGTTATAATCTCTTGGCGTCTTATTTGGCTGTGTTGTATCTCTATTAGTTATTGTCTTAAGGATCATACATGAACTGATGAGATCGCTAACAACCAACACCTATACTTTGGGTTCTTTAAATTAATTGTCACTCCATCATTTCTAAGGCTACTCATAACAATTAGTGATCAATTCTCCATCAACTGTAAATTTCCATCACCTAAATTTTCCTGTTGATGAATGCTAAGCTATATTCTTGATTCTAATCCAGCTTGTTAATCTATGGTTAAAAGAACTCAAACTCATAAGTTCTGAGGTTAAAAGTTACCTCTGAAGTAGTCCAACTCAAAAACCTCGAATAGTCCTTCGGGTCACCTTCTAGAGTGATGTGAATGGAGAAATCAGGAATTCCAATGATGGAAGTCTCTTCCAAATTCTCAAATCTCACTTCCTTAGAACCAAAACTTGAGTTTCTATGCAATTTTGGAGATGGAGCGAGTCCTAGGACCCTACTATAGATGTTTCCAAGCAGTACGAATGAAATAAGAAATAACTCACGGGTGCTTTTTTTTTCCCTTTAGAAAAATTTCAGCAACTGACTGAAGCATCACTGCATTTGATCTCAGGTCATACGATCACATCTGTTGTGTATCTCTCATTCCTCTCTTATATCTTCCATTGCAGTAGCACCCTCACGTGAATCACAATTTCCATTCCAGTTGCACCAGATATATTTAAGTATTCTCACTTTCTACTCGGACCTAGTCTGACCAATTTGCACTATAACAAAAACAACTTTTAGCGGCAATAAATATTGATATTAATAAAGAGTGCTAAAGTCTTTACCGGCATTAGTTAAGTGTCATTAGAACCAATGTCGCTAAAGGCTTTAGGGACATATACAAAGAGTGCTAATTGCTGCTAAAAATACATATTTAGCGGCAATTAAGAATTAATTGCTGCTAATGATCCTTTTTGATGTAGTGTTGAAACGAATTTGAATCGCGTTCAACAAGTTCCAAACATCATTTAAAATCCAACAACATACACAGTGTAATCCCACAAGTGGGGCATGCACAAATATGTTATAACACATATTTTGTTTTATGCACACAAGAACATGTAACACATACAACAAGCACCAAAAGGGTTGGGGTATCATGACTTTTAACACCTTTAATCATTATAGCATTGAACCTGAAAATTGTTGCATTTGGAAGTCCGTGTAAGAAATGACTAAACTATCTCGATGATCTCTCACTTTGTCCTCTTTGTACTTTTTCTTTCCATAGGGATGTGATTGGATCAAATAGCTTTACACTACTTGTGAACCTTCCGCAACTCCTCTATTTTATCCAGACTAGGGATCGACATAAGAATACGAGGCTCACACAGTCGGACTTAATGGCTTCAATATGTTTTTCTTCCCTTTAATTTTATTTCCTCCTATCAATATGTTAATGGAAGTTCTTCCTTGGGCTTTATATGAGTTGGCTAGTGTCTCGTTTTTGACATTGAGATGTTGAATTAGACTTGTCTTGAGGTTGATAAACAACTGTTGAAGAATGTGTTATGTGGAATTTGAGTCGTAAGAGTGTAGATCTGTAGTGAAATATATGTCTGTAGGTCAGTGCTGAAATCTCTACTATCCCTATTTTACTGGATTATTTCAGAATGCATTGATTGGAATGGACTTCTCCCAATACGAGAAGAGGAGGGTAGAATCACCTGATGACATCAATTTAGCAGGTGATTCTATTAATGATTCTAATTTCTTTGACGATTACTTTGAGGTGAGTAAACAACCACTGCAATTTCACTATATAATTCAGCCAATTAGTCTTAGCTTATTCTTATGCTTACATGTGTCCTTGTATTTGTTTTTGCAGGGCGAAAGTTCTGAGATGTACGACTATCAAGTTGATTGGGGAATGCCAGATAGTTCTAGCACGCTGCACCCAGTTTATTTTGCTAAGTGCTTGACTAAGGTGGTTTTCAATTCTTTTAGCAACTCTCCTCCTAGCTATTTTTTTGTTAATGAACTATTTCTCGTTCCTAGCTCTATTCTGTAACTGTCACTTATATGCCTATGTTATCATTTCCCAAATCTTATTCTATGCAAAATTACAAAAAAGAAATAATCAAAGGCATATACATAAGAAAAAGCCAGATGACATCACTACAACATCTTATTTCATTTAATGAGTACATCTCAATCCAAATTAGTTTGGGTCGGTTTATTCAAGTACAATAAACACTTCTTTTATTCTCTAAAGCAGAATATGTTAAGTCTCGGCTTTTGATCCCCCAACCTTTTTCTGTATTAATGAGTTTGGGTTTCATGTATTTTTCTGGGAAAATATTGAAGAAATAAACTCAAATTCTAAAACAGGAGGCAGTAGCTGTTTCTAAAATAATATATAAGAAAATATTCACACTTAAAACCGGAGGAACTTTTCATATGAGCAACCAAATCACATTTTTACTGAATTGACAATGTTTTTAAAAATAATTCTCAAAGTAATTATCCAATCGATGAGATCACTATTGTTGCTTATTTTAGTTGACCGTATAATGGAAGCTTGAAACACAGTAGAAAGATATTGCATTTTCCTTCTTTTGTTCCCTTCATTTTTTAAGGTGAAAGTTGGAATATGAAGTACCTAGGAGGAGGAGACAGACAATGCTTGTTTTAAGGATGTATCTCAAAGTAAAGCTCTCAAAAACACTCTGTGATGGATATAAATATTAAGATAACCTTCACAAGAGGAAGAAGTAATTTACCTTGTTGCAAAGAGATTGGTGGGTTCTTGGGGCCTCACTCTAACCTTAACAAGGTCGGTTCTGTAGGCTCATAACAGTGTAACCTTGATTTCTAAGGAGCCAAGAGCCAAAGAGCCAAGTCTGATAGAGGAAATATGGCCATTAGACCAGGTCATGATTAACAATACCATAACCTTTGAGTCATGGAGCTGTAGAGATTCACTCTCAGCCCCAATCTTGGTGTGCTGGGATGGTCCAATTTTTTTTTTTTTGATAAACCTAGTGTTCAGGCCAGCGTGCGTGTACCTCAACTAATTCAATGGGATACCTGCTACCTCGCACCAACAAGAAGTACCTGGTAACTTTGTCAACCAAGACTAGAACAGATGGGAAGAAATCACCTAGTGTTTTTGTTCTCTGGTAGGATTTTAACTTGTGACCTCATGGTGCCAGAGTTACTTGGTAGTTGTTGCTTGTTACTTGTGGGAGGTGGTAGGTATTCCATGGAATAAGTCGAGGTGCGTGAAAGCTTGGCCCGGACACCACAATTATATATACAAAAAAGACATTGAGGTGCAAAAGAGTCAATCAACTAAAATGCCAAAGAAAGTACAATAAAACTCTTCTAGCATACTGCACTAAAGTTCTTGGTATGCCTTCCTGTGTATCATATTATTACCTCTCTCTTTGGATAAGATTGACCGATCTACATCCAAAATTTTGGCTTCCCTTCCCAGGAGCACATCTACAGAACACAAAGAGCACGCACCACACTCCTACTATTCTAGTGCCTTTAGCTTTCACTTGGAAGAAGAGTACTTCCAGGTAGCTTTTTTCCATAACCCTAACCAATGAACGATAGGCCAGCTTAGGATAATTGAAAACGAATTCACCTTCAGTAATCAGAGGCAGGTCAGGGGCTGGTGATCTCTCCCATTGTTGAGTTTGTCCACAATAGTTATGGGATGGGGATTTGGTCTCTATGCTCTTAGGCAATTCTCACATCAGGAACTAGCTTTTGGGACCCATCTCAATTCTTGGTTTACCCTATATTGGGCTTTCATATTATGTTGTCCAAGCTCTAGTTAATAGGCCTAGGCATGCAGCGGCGGAGGGTTAAGTTTTTCGCTCATTGGTTGTGGGATGGGGATTTGGTTTGCTTGTATGCTTATGGTAATTCTCACCTCATGAGCTAACTTTTCGTGTTGAGTTAAGTTCAGGCTACTTTTTGATCCCCCATCATACATGAGATGCTGTGTGAAGTATTGCTTTTCAGAAATAACATTTGCCCAACTTTTGGAGTATACATTTAAACTTAAGCTTCTTTAATGAATTGTGCATTATATGGAATATGCTCAAACGATACGCTACATTTTCATTGTATTCTGTTCTGAAATTGATTTTTCTGAATAGACATTGTCCAATTTGGTTCCTCTCAAGCCACAACCTATTTTGTGTATTTCGTAGGCTGTTCACATGAAACATGCTAAGATTATGGATCATCCATCAAATGGCATTTCAATTTGGGGACGCCTCAAGCCTGCCTTTCTGGAAGAAGAATATTACGTGCGAAGGCTCTTCAGTGGCGATGAAGTTAGTGATGGCGCCACCTTGGATTGGAAAGGTAAAGTCAAACAATTAATAATTTGTTTCACACCCAGAGGGATGCAGGGAATTTTCAAAATTCAAGGCTAGAAAATGTTATATACGTTGTTTTGGTATCATAGTTTGTTGTCTTGGGTATTTAAGTGGAGAAGGGTAGAAGGGCTGATGCTCAAACCATGAGTGGCGCATGGGGATTTCTCGTTTATAAAAAAAAATTGTTTTCCTGATAAGTGGAAAAAGTTTCTTCTGTTGATACCTTCATCTCAGGGATGATTGCTCATAAGCATTATGGTATGTCTATACCTTTAAATCAATATTTGGCCTTAAGATGCAGAAGCTTTTAATTGCAATACAAAATGATGAATTTGCAGTAGGGATTAAGGTATAGACGCTATAATGGAGTCACTTAAAATGAACTTATGAATAGGCTAACTTAGATGAAGCTGAAAGGCGATGTTCTGGTAACAAATTATGATATTTAGTAACTTCTCGAGGGCTGTTTAGACTACGGATTTTGGCATTTTTTCAGGTTTAGTTTCAGGTTTTAGGAGATCATAAAAAAAGGGATTGGAGTAGAAAAAGAGCAGGAATGATTTGAAGGAAAAGAAAGGAGATTGAGAAGGAAGGATCAGTAGATATTTCTCAAATATCTCTTTGTGCAAGCTGTCCCCGTCTCCTAAAACTTGGAACTTGGAAGTATGCAATGTGCTTCTTTAGGAGATATTGGCGGAAAATAACAAAAGCTATACGTGAGTCTTGAACTTGAGGCCAAGCAAAGACATGAACTTGAAGCATCATATCTTTACTTTCTTTGATCCCCTTCCTCCTATTAAGTCTTCTAAGTTAAAATTCCCTAACCCACCTTTGGGAGAGTTTCTCTACAATATTTATTCCTTTAACAAAAGTGTGCCATATCCCTTTCAACTCATTTATTTCGCCTGCAAAAACTGTATCGGTCTGCGCTGTTAGCTGTATGACTGTTGATCATAGTTTAAAATGATCTCTTACTCTAGATCTAAGATCAGTGTATGACAGTGAAAGAGCTCTGTCCACCAAGAATCTTGTTCCTTTTCGAGTTAAAGGTTTTTATTGTATTATTTGATTATTTATCTGTTGATTCGCTCTTTTTTTTTTTTTTTAACAGATGGAGAAATTTTGAGCTTTAGTTCAAGATATGAAAAGAGCTGCACTTTGTCTTCTATCTACAGATTGGAAATCATCAGAGTCGACCTATTTTCTGTATATGGTGCTCAGGTATGTACTTAACTCATTTTGTGCTTGTAACGGGATTCCAGCCTATGAAAATCAGATTACTGGGGTGGGGTGAAATATGTTGATTCAGGTATTCTCTTTTGTGTTCTTACCTTTTTAAAGATTATGACACATATATTTGGTGTGTTATGCACAATCCATTTGAAGTAGTCATACACAAAAGGAGGAGGTATTAGGCTCGTCTTTGGAAAGATGAAGTGTGTAATAAGTCACCTAAGTATGTCAGGTGTGAAGGAGGAAATCTTGACGAGTGAGGGATTAAAGTATGTATTAAGTCTCTCTTTTGTCACATCTTAATCTTGCTTATTGAGTAGTATTGCATGTATGGATTATCTAGTTTTAGTATTTCCTATCCGAAAAGAACTGAAATATGGTAGAAGAATAAGATGAGTGCAGAAATGAAAATACTGTTCTTTGAAGTATTCTAGGACTCCGATAGGCAACAATGTAATGCTCAACGTTCATCCTTCTTTTTTGGTGCAGTTAGCAGTAAATTTGTATGACTTCCATGATGCTGAGCCTGACAGTCTTGTATACTCAGCTCCAGCAATTTTAGAGTGGTTTAGGCAGCAAGGAATAAGGTGTAAATATGCACTTAAAGCTCTTTGCAGAAAGAAAGGACTTCATGTTGAGGTACTCGTCAATTGATGCTGATGCTTAAACTTTGATATGCATAGAAGTTGCAAAGAATTAGGTTGATCTAGTGCTGTTTCTATTGTTCAAATGATTGTTCTTTTGTAACACTAGTTTGGACCATCAAATTTACTCTTATTCACGAAACTCCATTTAGAAGTTGAAATCTAGTATTTCTGATGTAAATGTAGGCAGTTATCTCCATGTCCTTTTTTCCCGCTTTAACTTTTTCATTTTAATAAACGTTTGATTGATCATGTCATTATCTTACATTAGAAAAATTCAATGAAAAGTGAAATCATAGCTAAAATCCAACATTTTTGCTCACGTAATAGCCCATTTGGAATTTTTCATATTTTACGTATCAGTCTTTGCAAACATCTAATATAACATCCACCCTTTTTGCAGAGAGCAAATTTGATTGGAGTTGACAGTCTTGGCATGGATGTCAGAGTTCTCTCTGGAACAGAAGTATGGACTCATCGTTTCCCCTTCAAAGTTAGGGTAAGCAATAGAAAATACTTGACCTTAAGCGCTCACTGGCGTGTAGTGGTAAAAAATAATATGAAGTGAGTGATCCAATGTTGATTGTAAATGCTGCTTCGGTGTTCTGGAAGTGGGCAAAGTAGAACTTGCATATCTATAACAGGATGAGAGACTACTTGCTAATGTGAAGTATGCTACTTGGAATACACGGCCCATGGCACATGCTATAGAACGCCTTTTTAGTGAAAACATCTCAAAATATAGACAATCTGAGACATGGGATTGACCAACTTGAGAAGGCGTGTATCCTCCCTCATCTATGCATCAAGATGAATGAATGGTGACCTTTTTACTACTTTGGAGACGTTATCGGCCAAAAATGTTCTTTTCTGTTACATTTCTCTCTATACGACTAAGTTTATGCAAAGCTTAAAGTAACTGACTCGGGGATATCGCAAAAACGTGATTTTGATTCTTTTTACTATGGCTTCTCTGCAGGCACATTCAGAGATTGCTGCTGAGAAACAGATCCGTCAGCTTCTTTTTCCCAGGTCCCGTCGTAAGAAGTTTACTGAAAGAGCTGGAGATTTGGACTCACTTTAAGTTTAGAAACAGATCTTATGAATAAACATATTATCTATATGTCACTAAATAATTGTATGCAGTTAGTTCTCAGTTTTGATTTCTTTAATATCATTCTGTTAATAGTTTAGTGATGGATTTAAATTCTAATGATCAGTTAACTCCCTTTGATGAGATATAAAAAGATAAAAGGAGGGTTAATAACTCCCAAGATGTCTTATGAAAATTGACTCAAGGAAAGCGTATGACATGATTAGCTGGAAGTGTATTGAAGGAAGTAGAAAAGAAATGTAAGGATTATCTGTGGGGGAAAACTGATGAGAAGAGGAAAATAATGCTAGTAGCATGGGAGAAAATTTGTCCTCCCAAGAAATGTGGTGGCCTAAACATTAGAAGTTGCAAGAGCTGGAACATTGCCTCTGTTAGAAAATTGTTATGGCAATTGGCTACAAAACAGGACTTACTTTGGGTTAAATGGGTTCATGGAATTTACATAAAGGATGGTGCACAAATATGGAATCATTGTCCATCTGCGGACAGTAGTTGGTACTGGAGGAAGTTGAACTCACTAAAGGAGCAGATGATTCATTGGTATAGTAGGGGAACGTACCAGCTCTCCTCCTCTGGTAATTATTCAGTTTCTAAGAGTTATATCACTTTACTTGGTCAGTTACCTAGAGTGAAAGAAGCAGAGCTTATATGGGATTCAATGATGTTGCCAAAGCATAGAATGGATACTTACCAAGGAAAGAATGAACAGACTAAACATGCCAGTTGATGACCTTACATGCTGCTTGTGTGAGGAAGATGAAATAGAGACTCAGGCTCATTTGTTTGCTAGATGTGGTTGGATATCGGAAATAAAGATCGCTCTCTCTACATGGTCAGGCCTGTACTTGCAACAGAGGGGAGTAATACAAAATCTACAATGGTTCCAGAGAAGAAAGGTTCCGAAAGGAATTAGCTGCGGTAATTTATGGTGCTATGATTTATCACACTTGGCGAGCAAGGAACATGAAGATTTTCAGGAACATACATGTAAATACGAGTTTTGTTATTGCACAGATCCAAAGGGAGATTAGGGAGAGGATAGATATGTTACATTGCTCCAAAAGAGCTCATAGATGAACTAACTTAGTGTCTAGAATTTGTAACTTGATTGTTGGCGTGGCTTGTTTGATTTTCTGTTTTTGCTTGAGGTCTAGATACTTGCTGTAACCTTCCTAGATGGGGATGGTGATACTGGATGCTCCTTAATTCTGTAAATGGTTCTTGTTGCAATGGTAATATTTCACAGTTATTACAACCAAAAAAACGGTGAAACAATTATCTTAAATATTTATTTGAATGATTGTATGGAAGTGCGGCGTTTTTCTCAAAGTATTTATTCTCATTGGGCTAACTATATCAAAGTGAGATGCTTATTTTAAATATTCTTCAAACTTGGTTAACCACATTGAAGTGGGCATTTATCTTAAATATATACAATAATTAATTAGATTGAAGGACTAATTTAGCACACTCAATCTAATTTAAGGTTAAATCTGTTTGGTCAAATAATATTAAGGATGAAATTACAATATAACAATAACTAAGGGAGTAAGGGACTAAAAACAACTATTTGCCCGCCACTTTTTAACTCCTGTTAAATTCAGTGACCAAACAAACCCTAGCAGCCCTAATTCTCTTCCTAAGTCTCCGTCAGAGTCGCCGGAGAATAGACCGGAGAGAGCAGGGGACGGTGAGAGTAGTTGCTAGAACTTTGCAATTCAGAAAAAGAACAAATACAATTTTGGAGTCTAGCACTTCTGTCAACTTGTGCTTGTTAATTGAACAGAGCCTTAATAATTCAGATTTTCTGAAATGGATGTAGACGAGATTGAAGAAGAGGAGTTTGGGTTCTCGAGAAACTATTTCCTTGCTAAAGAATTGGGCTCTTCTTCAAGGAAAAAATCTGCTCGGAAGCTTTCAGAAATCGATCTCGTTGACGAAGAGGTTTGTGTTTTGATCCCTATTATTGTTCAACTGTATATACAGCTTGAGTTGATTGCACCAACTGTTAGGAACACTACATTCATGTGCTGTAGTCTTTGGTATTAGTGACCTGAGAGTATGTATTGGCTATTGTGCTATGGTTTTTGTTTTGATAGACTGCCTTTTGATTATTGTTCTGTGACCGACTGTATAACCAAAAAATTTGACATCAAGCTATCTATGTTGGCCAATTATTATGTTACAAAGACTCTTCTTTTTATAGTATATAGCATAGTCGCTTCCTGGAAAAACTAGGAGGAAAAGAGTACCCCTTAAGAGAATACCTTTGCTAGACCCAAATAGATTGGATGATTCATTTAAGTAATTGTTATTACTTGATGTAATATTTGAGAACATGCCCCGTTTATCCTATACACTGTGTTTCAATCAATTCTAGTGTGTAGAAGTACAATACTTGTGACATTTTTTTCTTCTTTGTCAGCATGACACATAACATTTCAGATAAGCGCAAGGGCTGATTTGTGGTTTTTGTTAACAACCATTTTATGTTTATGAGTGAGCTAAGAGGTTAGACAAAATTTGTGATTTTTGTAATTAAGGAGAAAAGAAGGGCTGATTCCTCATTGGATACCTTCCAATAAGTGCATGAAGGTACATTTACAAAAGAGATGGACTACCTCAAAATGCGAGCTGTGATCATTCAAATGATAAACTATTGTCTATACTTGACCACTGAGCTAAGGCAATAAATATAGTATCAATGAAAAAGGCCATTGTACAATACCCTCAAAGATGAGGGTTTATGCACAATCTCCAAATTATACTTCTTGTCCATGTTGTGCTCAAACATGAAAAATAAGTCCATAACAATTATTGTTGCATGCAGGAATTAAGAGAGGTGGCAGCTAGTATTGAGCCCAAACATGAGAAAGAAGTTAATGAGTTGATCAGTAGCTACAAAAGTTTATATTCAAAATGGCTTTTCGTGCTAAGGTCAGAGTCCTGATGTATAGGTTTACTCAATGCTATGCTTTTTGGATAAGCTTTTTAATTTGCCTCTTTCCCATTATCTATCAAATTTAAACCAAGAAGGTTTTCCTTTCTAATTTTCTTTTAATTTAATCTGATAGGAGCGGCTTTGCACTTTTGATGTATGGCTTTGGATCAAAGAAAGCTTTGATTGAAGATTTTGCCTCAAAATCTTTAACTGAGTACTCTGTCGTTGTCGTCAATGGGTATCTCCAATCTATAAATCTTAAACAGGTATTCATCTATTGTTTTCTTCCTTGTTCAAAAGTGGTGCTTTCTTGGTACCTATGTTTTAAAAATATTGTGTAGAAAGTCTCAAACTCCGCTGTGCAAATTTTATGAAATATGATGTTATAGGCATGTATATCAGGTCTAGACAGCTTACTACAAGGAGCACTCATCATGCAGGAGCATTTGCTTATTGAGCTGTGTTTGGTTTGGTTGCAAGCTTCCTACTTTAGTGCGTTACAGGCTCACTGGCATGGATTTTTAAGTTAGCACTGACAATATTTTGAAGATTATTGTTATATATTACAACAGTGCTAATGGGAGAGGGCTGTGACTGAAGATTTCATATTGGCTTGCCCAATAAGATGGTTATGCCCAGGCTTCAAAATCCTAAAACAATTGAAATAGAATACAAGTGGTTGAAAATAATTCTGAACACTCCTTTTCTCTTGGTCTGATGGAGGCTATCACTACTTGAAACATCAATAACTGTATACACAATTCATGTGATTCTTGGTGCATGGTCACTGGGACTTAATATGGCCATAGTAATTCCTTTTTCTTAAGTTCCTATACTTGTTCATAATATCAACAATTACTGCAGCTCTGACCACTCCCTCATTATTATATCATATGCCAAAGATCTCCATGAGAAGCACATTACCCATGTTGCTGGCGCACAATCTTTCTGAGTAATACTAAGAGATCTGCTATTGTTGATTTATAATTTCAGGTGGTGATAACACTGGCTGAGCTCCTCTGGGATCAAGTAAAATTGCGACAGAAGACTACCTCAGGAAGTCTGTGTAAAAGCCAACAACCATTTAACACCAGATCCATATCTGACCTCCTTACTTTTCTAGACAGCCCAGACCTAGAAGTTGAGGAGTGTTTTGTTTGCATTCTTGTTCACAACATTGATGGTCCTGGATTACGTGATTCTGACAGCCAACAATGTCTTGCAAGCATTGCTGCTTGTTCTCATGTTCGTATGGTTGCTTCCATTGACCATGTCAACGCTCCTCTTTGTAAGAGCTCTCTGAACACGTGTGTGAGCATTTATATAATTGGATAAGGGAGCGTTTGTGGAAGTCTTTTCTCCATGTCTTGCATGTACTAGTGCAGTTTGCTAATTTTATGTGTTTTAAGAGTTTCTAGGTGTAGTGTCTTTTGCTAATTGCTGCTTGAATGTAAATATATATCACTTACTCTGCTTATTATTTGCATGTCACATTCAGAAAGGTCTTATATTTGCTCTATTGGCTGTCGTATATGCCAGTGTGGGACAAGAAGATGGTTCATACACAATTTGACTGGTACTGGTGCCATGTTCCTACTTTTGCTCCATACAAGGTTGAATCAATGTTTTTTCCTTTCATCCTCGCCCATGGGGGCAGTGCACAAAGTGTGAAGACAGCTTCAATTGTCTTACAGAGTTTGACTCCGAATGCTCAAAATGTTTTTAAAGTTCTTGCTGAGCATCAATTGGCCCATCCTGATGAAGAAGGTAAGTGCTTTCATACTTTGGTTTCCCATTTCTATCTCCATTTCCATGTATGTTGATGCAATTAGGTCTATGCTTTTAGTCATACCTTAAAGTTGGACATGGTTCTTGTCAGGTATGCCAATCAACAATCTGTACAGTACGTGCCGAGAACGGTTCTTGGTGAGCAGTCAAGTTACTTTGAATTCACATTTGACAGAATTCAAGGACCATGAGTTGATCAAAACCAAAAGAAATTCTGATGGTCAAGATTGCCTTTGTATTCCTCTTACTAATGAAGCCCTTCAGAAACTCATAGCAGAGATCGTTTAATAGAGCTTCTAATACAAGACGAGAAATTACTCAGCAGCAAGTTTGAAGCAGAGGCATGTTTAATGTTTGGCAAACTTCATGTGTAAAAAAGTGCACATCTTTCCACTTGTGCATGGAGTTGGCCTGATCCTCAGCTGGCTTTTACCCAACATGTTAGGATATCTATCAAATATGGAAAACCTATCAAGCATCTCACAGAGAGAGCAATATGACCGGAATGTATTCAGTTTGTGGCTTTGTTAGATCCTCATGTAATGTCGCGATATTTATGGACATTCAGCTATGTAAAAAGACCAATCTGCTTGGAATGTATTCTGTTTCACAATGTATTTTAAGAAGATTACACAATTTAACTAGTTATTGGTCATTATATTTCAGCTGTAACCCCCAGGCAATGGAGCCATAATACTATTAATGAGAATCAATTTTTAAAGTGACTTCATACACAGAAGGAGGTATTAAGCAATAGAAAATGTTTTTGACTTCAAAAGCTCACTGAGATGTAGTGATAAAATAATACTATTAAATGAAGAATGAGAAGTTTTATTTAAGTAAAATGACAGAGTAACTGTTTGGCAGCTACATCGCATTAACGCAAATTCACTAGCCTGAGAATCAACCCTAGCAATGGAATAAGACTTCTCCTACAGGGGATGGAGGAAGAAATAAAAAAGAAAAAGAAGTCTCAAAACTACAAAATAAAGTTATCTTCCTTGAAATTGTATTCCGGGCATTGTTTCGGCGTC
Organism: Solanum bulbocastanum; assembly: GCA_037074985.1. Taxonomy (NCBI): domain Eukaryota; kingdom Viridiplantae; phylum Streptophyta; class Magnoliopsida; order Solanales; family Solanaceae; genus Solanum; species Solanum bulbocastanum. The sequence goes on from CM073602.1 coordinate 47,297,665, forward strand.
AAAACTTTGCCTGTTTTCTTCAGTTCCTGAGCTCTCAATGGCATCTTTTCGTGCAGGATCTAAGCCAGTTTCCTCGTCAAATCGCTTGCTTCTTACAATGCCTTCATCAGCTACGTTCTTATCCACCTTATCCCGCCTGAAACGGAGTCAAGTATGTAAAAAAAATTCTGCTAGCCCTATAAAAGCATTTGACTAGTCTTACCAAATGAGAGTTTAATCATCGAGATTGACCAACAATTTACAATACTAGTGAATAGTGATTTGCTTTCTCACATCGGAACACAGGAAAAACATTTCAAGTACTGCATCAGCACCTCGACTGTTAAGAGTCTCATCAGTGAACAAGAACAAACTCTTTAATATTCTACATTGTGATAACTAGACTAAATTGATAATCAACAGAAACCATCCTAATCCAAGTTAGGATCAAGTGCAGAACAGGCATGTTGGAGGAGAGTTATCACGGATAAGTACGAAGTTCAGGTTTTGGGTGGATGAAAAAAAAATTCTCATGGGTAGCTATATGGAGGAGTATCATGGAAGGAGTTCTACCAAAATGTTAAACATTTAGAGATGGTGATGGCACCATAATCAGCTTGTGGAAGCAAAAGAGTAATCCCACATAGTGAAGCATTCCAGGCCACTTTCATCATATGAAACCAGCAGAGAGCAATGATGGCCCAGCTTTGCGAAGAACAGAAAGGAATAGTTTTTTGGAACCTGAACTATTGGAGAAATTTCAAAAATTGGCAGACTGGAGAAATTAACAGTTTACTTGAAGTCTTATATTAGCAGGTCTCATTTATGGAAAAGGATAAATGGAGATATGAGGGGCAGAGAGATGGTACACCTACAGTGAAATCTTTTGTAATAAGATAATTAATAAGAGAAAGCAGAGTTTCCTTATTGCCCGATTTAGGTACCTAGGGTGCCAATGGAAGTAACTTTCTTCAGCTTTTTAGTATCAGCGACGTATGGAGGATTTCCCATCATATAAATAAAAACTTCACCAACAGTTAGATTATCCTCTTAGTTCTATGAAAACATGTACAAAAAAAATCTAAGCGCTAATATACAAAAGAAAGATAAACCCCATTCAGGAACCAAATTGTTACTTACCCAGAATAAACAAGAAGACCCACAGCAACAGCAGCAAAAGCTACAAAATATATCCAGTCAACCTGAAGAACATAATACCGATTTCAGAACTACGCTAATGAATTACAGCAAAAGTAGTAGGTCCACGTCTAAATAGATTTTAACGCTCAAAATGAAAAGAAGCCGATTGTTCTGCAAACCTTCTGATGGTATACAAAGATACGAATTACAACAGCCCACATATCAGAGGTAAGCAAGGCTAGATTTAGCATTGTGGCACCACTCCTCTGCATCCAAAAGGTGGCATTTCAGAATGAAAAAAAAAAAACTAGCTCCAAAACTAATGAGCATCAACAGAGAATAATTATCAAGAACCAAGAATGTGATGATATCTATAACTTATCATTTTCTTTAACCGGTCGACATAGTGTAGATTGCACCACACTATATTAAGATTGGAGCATAGTTGACTGTCAATTGGTTTATTTTATATATATATATATATATATATATATATATATATATATACACACACACACACACATCATTTTCTTTAACAGGTCAACATAGTGTAGATTGCACCACACTATATTTAGATTGGAGCATAGTTGACTGTCAATTGGTTTATTTTATTTTATTATATATATAACATACACATGTATATGAACCAATAGAAAGATTGACGGAGAGATTGAGAGAGAGGGCAATACCTTCAGCAAAACAGGAACAAATGAGTAGAAAAGAAACATCGCCAATGAAAATCCAACAAAGGGAAGTGCCTGAAATTCCACATGGTAATAAATGTTTAAACAACTTGATGTGAGGATAAACTAAAAGACTGCCAGCAAAAGGACAATGAAACAAAGTACATAAATACAAAATGAGAAGGAATGGCGAGCCAGCTCCCTTCTTAAATAACCTCACAACTCACATTATTAGACTTACTTTTGGAATGGCAAGTTAGGCTTCTTGAGATAAAAGACCCCAAGATATCTCATATTTCTACATTGCTTCAGTTAACAGAATCCAGTGACTTTGCCTGAATACCCCTACTCTGAGCCCTCACACCATAGCCCACCACCTTTATCCCAATTCCCTAAAATAACAGCCCTCTATTTCTTTCCTTTCCAGTTTTTAGAATTAGAGTTAAGATGGGAAAACTTACTTTTTTGTAGCATGTATAATTTGCTAGGAGAAGTGGTTGACTATAAAAGAGGAGTTAAAATGTTTTTGAAAGTGGAGGGAGAGGATCTGAAACCTTGGATACTGTTTTATAATTTATAATGGTGTATGAAGTACAATGTTGCTTTCTCAATCACATCAGATTTCATTCCTTTTTCAGCAGTGTTTTCCTTTTCATTATTGGGAGGGCAGATGACTGTATAGGACATCAGGAAAATGTGGACCTCATTCTTCTTAGAAATAAAAAATATGCAGGTTTGTACTGTTAAGTTCACCTTTTATAATTACAGCTTCATGTTTGGGTTCCATTGATACTTGTGGGAAAAAAGAAGTGTTCAATTAAGTCATAAATCCAACATCAGTGAACTTGCTCAGAAATTAAAGATAATAATGTTACACAAGTTTGCTCTTCTAAAGGCAGCATTAATTTCTTTCTTCATTTTCTGTATCCATGTTCATTTGTGAGGAAATAGATCAAAGCATAAGAGACTTACTGCTCCAGCTGACCAGTGAATGGACCTCAACTCATTGCGCTCAAGTATGCCTCTGTAGCATTGTTAAAGAAATCGCGTACAGAAAATCATCAGCAGTTAAAGAATATGCATAAAGAAAGAAGGTTAACCCCTATAAGTTCTTATAATGACTGAACCAAGTATCATCCAAATGAGTGAATTGTGTTTTGAACATTAAAGAGAAGTGTTTTCAAGCAAATTAGGATACATTTGGCAACCACTAACAATGGCACCAAAAAGGCCCAGAAATGCCATGAGTTCAACCATATCAGCACTTTTGACAAAAAACTCCTGCGTAGAACATGAAATTAAAGCATTAACAATGTGAAACAGGCTAGCCAACTTGAGAAACAAGACCAAGAAAGAAATAGTTCATAGAAAAAAGGGTACTGTACTGTACAAGGAATCAATACTACCTGAGAGAAATATAATATATACGAGAACAAAACCCTGTCTATTGTTGCCTTCACAGTTTGTGGAATGACTTTTATCCTTTATCATAAGGTGAATTGCTAACAACAACATATGTTGTGTAATCCCAGAAGTGGGGCTACGCACCCCTACCCTGAGAAGGAAAATTTAGATAATGCTCGACCACCTATAGTCTTCTACCCTGATCATCAACCTCCATATCCTCAAGGGTCATGTTCTCGATAAGCTTACAGATGTGTCATGTCTAATCACCTCTCCCCAATACTTCTTCAGCCTACCTTTACATCTCCTCCTACCTACCATATCCAACCCCTCACACCTCCTCACTGAGGCATCCGCACAGGGAAGAAAGAACTTTTCAAACTATACATAGATATCATTTTTGGTTCAAAAAAAGCTAGTGAATATTTTACAGATATCATCTGCTTACCTCACTGACATTACTCACGGCATACAGTGTGGCTCCAGCAATTACAATTATATCCCCTTTGATAGGATTGCTACCACCTACAGCAGTGAGAAATTAAGTATTATTTTTCAGTTAGAATTTAAGTTAAATAGAGCCGGCAAATTTTTCATATGATTACCCCCTTTCCAAAAAGTAGCAGATGATATACGATCATACATATAAAGCGACTTAAGCAATGGAAAAGCGCATACAGTGAAGCCACATGAATAATTAACATCAAAGGGAACAGGTAGGATGACTACTGGTTGTAACAGTATTACTTGATCGATCTGCGGCATGTACATCTGAAAATATCACCAGGACAAGACCAGCAATACAGATGGCAACACCAACTAATTTTCTGGGTCTGTATTTTGTCTTCAAGAAAAACCACGTAAAAAGCAGAACACACGGAATTGCCCAGCAATCCAGCAACATCACGCTTGTTAGGGATGTGTACTGGTAAGCCTTCACAACTGCAAAGCAAAGGCAACAGAAAATGAACTGAAAGTTTACTTAATAACAAAATGTGGAATTCCTATTTTGTGCAAACATGCATTGCCAATCCTCATAATCTCAATCCAGATGAGGAGATTACAGTCTGTAGAAGTACAGAGGAAACTACGTATTTTGAGAGACGATGCAATGCTAAAGAAAAATCTTCATAAAACACTCATATGGTTTTGTGGTCAATCCTAGCAAGAAACAATCGAAGACAAAACACTAGAACGTTGAGGAAGAACTATGGTACTAGTTTTCTGTGTTCTGTTGTCCAACCATCATGATGTTCCCATAATGCATAATAATCACATAGTTCAACTGACATGCACGGAATTGCCTTTAATAATCACATAGTTTAGCTGACATGGACGGAATTGACTTTTAAATAGAAGTAACATTGCATGTATATTGTTTACTATAAAGCAAGTCATCAAGGTTTGATCAGTGAATATTCATCAAGTAGAATGTGTTCATTTCTCGAAGATACAAGATGGGGTAGGTGAAAGAGATGGAGAAAGATGAGGGGGAACAGTTCAGTTGGCTTCCATCCACAAGAGAAGGTAAGTAAGGCAATTACCTAGAAAATTGGCCTCCACATCAACTATTCCAAGGAGGATGTAAAAATACCATTTTGCCTGGTCAAACAGAAAAGAGAAAAAGAAGGTAAACAAAGCATCCAATCTGAATGCAACAGCTTGCTTAATTAAATAAGCATCAGCAAATAAAGTTGTTTAAAACAAAGAAAAAGAACACAATTCTTAGGAAATCTTTTGAAATATAGATGTCCAATATCGGATAAGGGCATTAAAAGGAGCTTTCACATGTCTTGGTAACTGGGATACTCTATCCATCGTGTCAAGGTTTCATGTCGAATACTCGCCACATATGGTATGCGAGCCAACCTTTGATCTTAAGAGTATTTGATAAGGTATATAAAAGTTTTGAGCTACTCCACCCGTCACCGTAAAGGTTTAAGTTAGATATTCAGATTCTACACAAAATAGCAACACATCAGAACTTGTTCAAGCAATGTGCTTCGAAACAAGTTCAGGCTAGTTTTGGTTCTCAAATTAAAGATTCGTCAAAGCCCTTAAACTTACACCCAAAAGCTTTTACTCTATATGTGCTAAACATAATTCTCTTTAAATAACTACTTATGTGAGAAGTGAAAATAGGTGTACTAAGTGGGAGAATATGCAGGGCCAATAGAAAGAAAATGTTGTATGGAGAAGAATCAAATTAGGCCTAAAAACTCTTGCAGGAATTGCTTAGATCTTGGACATATTTTGATATACTATATTTTTTCCTGAGCCTAGGATATTCAACATGCCTCAGAACACTGATAACTAACTTCCACCACAAAATGTTTGCCTTCATATACTTGTCAAAAAGTATTGTCATTCTTCAGATATTTGTCAAATAATTAAATTGCAGAAAGCACATTAGACAATCATATGCCGAACAATGATGAAAAATCTAACTTCCAGAAGCAAACCTTGATCCCTTCTTGCCTGTAAATCATAAGAACTCCATAAAATAATGCCAAGAGCACGTAATTAAGAAAAGACTGGGACGTTGGTGCATTGATTCCTATAACAAGGAAACAAATTACTTATCAAATAAAGAGATATGGATAAAGGACACTAAATATTAAATTGTATTTTGTCTTTTGAAGGAAGGAATGGAGAGGCCAAGGACAGAATATTGGGTGGCAATATCTTCTATATCACCCCCAAATTGTTGCTATCTTTGTATGAAATTTTCTGAACGTCAGTTTTTAGAGCATCATTGCTACCCTCCCCTTGCATTTTACCATCCATTAATACTAGCTAAAAGAGACAACAATATTCACAGAGTAAGTTAGCCATCTCAAGAACTCAATTTGCTAGCTAGTACCGATTCCACTCCAAAGGGATGATGTACTTATACCATAGACTAGATACTAAGCAAAATTCTGTGGAAAAAGAGTGTCTGGATAACAAAACTTTGAAGGGAAGTATTGTTTTCCAATTATCTACCTCCCAAATTGAATCTCCAATTTTCTTGTATGAGCCCAAACTCAATATTTTACTACATACTCCATCTTCAATGACATATCAATCTTACCCTTTTAATCAATTCAAATTGTGGTGCCCAAGCCAGCTTTTGCGCACTTCGACTAATTTCACGGGATACCTAACACCCATCAACAACAGCAGGTAACTTTGTCCACCAAAACTAGGACAGATGGAAGAACCACCTAGTGTTTTTGTCTCATTGGAATTTGAACCTAACACCTAATGGCTCCAACCACTTCATTATTGATCACTAAGCAACACACTTGAGTGCTTGCGATATATATATATATATCCATAAATTTTTTTTAAATATAACTGTTCAATGCTATGATGAATCATACCTCACATTTAGTACCAAAACACTAGTCTTTATTTGGGACAACAATAAACTAATACATAGAACAGTATGCACAGCAAAAATTTAGCTCGTACAACACAGAGTCCACCCACTCAAACTTCAGATAATATTACAATTTAATTTACATCAAAATCAAACAGTATCCCAAAAAAACTCGAACAGAAAGTAAAATTAATCAAAATAAAGAGACAATTTTACCTTTTCTAGCCAGTTCAGACGATAAAAACCCAGTAGCAGTAATCAAAAGGGAGAGAAATTGCCCTAACAGAAGATTAATCAATGTCTGTTTGGTCCAAATTCCCTTCATGTTCATCATATTTTAACAATTACTCAGTACACTTTATAGCTTCAAATACTGGGAAAAACCCCAATTAATCACCTCGAAGAATTTCCACAGAGAATGCAGAATACTGCAGACTCTCTTTGTTCTTCAAATAAAAATTAGTATTTTTTTCCAAGGATTATATAAGTAAGTTTTTATGATGATAAAATTGATTAGTATTCGAATTAGCTTTAAGCCGAATCTTTATAACAATAATTAACGGCCGTAAAGAGTTCCAAAATTCCTTGCCACTGTCGCCCATTATTGTGAGAAATTGACCAACTTATAATAGGTTTATTATTATTATTATTCACCAACAAATAATTAATTTTTTTCTAAAAAAAAATTTCTTATTAGTAGCAAATCTTCCAATTAATATAAATTAATAGTCAATGTTGTAATCATCATATGGTGGGTCCAATGACAAAGTCTATTGGCCATATGCGTGGACTTTTAATCAATAAATTATTGGGTGGAAGAAAATGGTACTAGTAAATATTATTTAAATTATTACTATATGGAACGTAAATGAGAATTTTATTTGTTGAATTAATTAAGAGTTTTGTTAGTCATACGACGTTATCAAGCTATTTTATTTTTTATTCAATAACTAATTAATTCACGGTTTTGTATCTTCTTGTAATTTATTACTCATCTTCTAATTTGTTTCAATTGTTTTAGAATCTGTTTGGGGACAAATATTTGAGAAAAAATTGAAAATTTGTATTTGATCATATAATTTGTTATTACTCAGCAAATATTCCCAGTTTTCAAATTCTAATTCTAGAAAAAAACTACAATTTGACTCAAATTCTAGTATTTGAAAATTTTTAAAATTCTTAAAGTTACTCTAAATTTTTATATTTTATAAAAATACCCATCATTTATAGTTTTAGACTAAATTCATTTCTAGTTTGTTGTACAAAATTTGTATCGTTATATACATATTTTATACAATTTTATCTGAGCTTGTTCTATGAAATCATTTCCAATTACAAATAGTAATAGTAGTTTTCATATACAAATCAATGGTATTTTCTTTTTGTTTTCTTCCTCTTTTTTTCAAATTTATATTAATTATGTTCGTTGGCATGACTTTTCACGGAACATTTTCATTATAAAATGATATTACAAACTTATGGGTATTTTTTTAATAATTTTTAAAACTTATGGGTTTAATCATATTTTATAGAAAAGACAAATATTTCTCTGAAGTTTTATGGTCAAATTCCGATATCGAATTCCTCCCAGGAACAAACGAAACAAAGATATGAACTGGGTAAATAGAAATGGAAAAGAGATGTTTCTATTTCATCCAAATTAGTTGCTTTTTCTACATCCATATGATCTACTAAAGTAGATCGGTATTGACCATATAATAAAAGTAGATCTTGGTCTATGGAGTCCCAAGAAGGTAAGAACTCCAACCTGTCCGATGACCCCATTTCCCACAGTAGACATAAGAATTTATTCCTATTAGATATGAAATAGCTCTTTATAGCCTCTATGGCAACTTCTCTTAAAAGCCTCAGTTGTCACCCCCTAATCAAAAGACTTATCTTTATTTTCGTAAGGGAGACATCGGCACGACATTGTAGTAATATTATTATATTGAATAAGAATTGTAGTAGGGTATGGAGTGCTAAAGAGACATTACTGACTTGAAGCTCTGACCTCGGCTGTAGCGCGGTTTTCTTCCGCTAAGGAGGTCATCCTTTTCGAGAGATATTCCCATTCAGTATGAGAGTTAAGCCTTTCTTGCATTTCCACTCGGGCTTGCTGCTTTTGTTTTAAAAGCCCCGGAAATGGTCTGCTTGAGCGGTCTTAACATCCTCATAGAAGGGAGAATTATGCCTCTCGATAAAGAGACTTTTTAAGACCCAAAAACATTTAAAAATTTATGACCAAACACTAGCTTATGTTGAAGATTTACGAAATCAACTTTTCTATCTTATTTTAGAGGTAGAGATAAATTTTATTCTGTATACACTCTTTCTCAAAACTTAGATTCAAAATGATATTGTTGTTGCTTCTAATTTGTCGGATGATTAATTTTCACGCCTATAAGTAGCAGTATTTCTGTATGTTTGTTTTTTTTTCTTTTAAAAGAGTTTTGCTTCTCCTAGTTTCTCAAAAAAAAAAAATTCTTCAAAATTCAACTTGATAATAACATTGATGATCAATCTTTATTCTTTTATTGTGATCCGTTTATTTTATACTTTTAATAACAATGACGTCCATTTTATATTGGTGTATATAATGCTATGAGATAAAATCATGCAATTCGTTCACTTTAGTTTGTCCTTTATTACTATTATAATTTAGAAAACAACTAATTAAGCGTGTTATGAATAATGAATAATGAATAATGATTTACATTATACTTAAATATAAGGCAAAATCTTAAAGATGCATGCATTCGGAATTTTTGGAAAGAAAAACAGTTGAATGGATAAATGTCCCTTTCTAATCCTTGCAAGTTGTGGAAATCTATATAGTAATATAAATTGGTAAAAAAGGTGATCCGTGAGAGGTCTAATAACAAAATTCGTACTTGATATCAAAATCAAGTATTGAAAGAAAATATAATAGCGAAGTAATTAAGGAGAAGAGATTAGTAGAAACAATAAATAATACGGAGAAGTAAATAAACTAATAATTAATAATTAATTCAAGAATAAGACTTTGAAAAAATGTATTTGTACTTCATCATTAAACTCTACATTGCTAATGTTTCAAATTAAATCAATAAAAGACAATTTTGGAAACTATAAATAAATAAGTGTTGCAATGTCAACTAGCAATACGTTTTCTTTCTTTCTTTTTTTTGCGTGTGTAATGTCAACTAGAAAGAGTGTTGTGTTGCACTAAGCTAAGCTCTATTCACATTATAAATATAAAGTATATGTCTCTAAAAGTCGCATGATCTAATTCATTATAGAGAAATCTTGTTGAGAGTGTCACCTTCAAATAGATTATGCAATGCGCGATCTGAATATAGTCGGGCCTCTAATGCGAATTTAGGACACCAGATGGAATATGATAGATTGGATCTGTGTTTTAAAAGGCAGGGCATGAAGTGAGATGTTTTATATAGTACGGGCGAGACATAAGCCTCGAGACATGGGGCGTAAGTCTTATGGATCTACGGGACGTAATCTCACGTATATTCAATTTTATAATTTTATTACTAAATAAGCAAAAGTAAAACTTTCAATTATTTTACAAATAAATTTTAATAAATAACCTATAATAATATATAGAAAAAAATATTATGATTTTTATTTGAGAAAAGGTATTAATAACCAATAACAAAGAAAAAAATATTACAATTACTATTTGAGAAATATCATTACACTAATAATAAAAAATATGATTTAAAGCAAAAAAAAAAAAAGGTTCAAAAAATAATAATAAAATAATGCCCATAACGTAAGTTTTTACACTTAGAGCTTACGCCCCAAATTTTAGGACTTACGTCCTATGGGATCTATGTCTTTCATTTGCGTCCCGGAGCATTTTTTGTATGCTCCACCTAGATAAGGGTCATTTGGTTCATTGTATATGCATATTTAACCCCAACAAGATATTTTGCATAAATAATAGTGGGGTTGGTTTTGGTTGACGATATGATGTGATAGATTATGATATTTTTTGTGATTATTTTATTTCACTTTATATATCAAATAACTTATCCCATTGTAAATAATTTTATAATCGTGAGACTGAATAATATTTATCTCTAAATATAGAATAAAATAATTTTATAAAATATTCTAAAATTATTATCTTTATCCCACCAACCAAACAACCATAGAATCTAGAGATAATTCTTTCACTTCATAACAATCTCTTCATTATTTATGATCCACATAAATATGTTTTTTTTTCCTTATTATTATTATTATTAATTACTAGTAATAATAAAAATGAAGTGTTGAATGATAGGAGCTTTGGAATTAGAAGTGTAAAAGGATGGTTTAAATTTGGCAAATAAGGCATACTTCTAATACAAGCAGCCTAAAGAAAAGGTGGAATACAAGGAATTAATTCCTTTTTGAGTAAGAATATATTGTCATTTCAGAAAATTAAAATGGATTTTACTTTATGTGAACAAAGCCTTTTTTTTGTCATTCTTTATTTGTACTAAAAGCAAATACTATAGTATAACTAATTATTAAAAGGCAAAAAGAAACAAGCAACAAGTGGAGTGTTCTATTTATCATTTACTGTTAAGGTAATTTATTTTCTTCGTTTAATTTAAATTCACGCACCACTTGTTTTTATTTTATGTGAAAAAATATATATTTGGAGATTTATATGAATATATATATATTTATTTTTTAAAAAAATTTGATGTGCGTTATCATCATCAGTTGTTTTCCAAATCACTCAAAAGTAGGTGGACTTGTGACTTCATTTCATTTGTAACGCTTCTTTTCTTAACTCCCTTAGAGTAATCCCTCTGTCTGATCACTTTTTTTTTACACGAATGTTAAAGAATTCATAAATAAGAGGATAATTTTATCAACTCACCTCTTAAGAACTTTTTTTAAAACTTTACAAATAAGTGTGAACACTTTAGAAAAATATTAATTGCTTGGGTAATATGAGAAAAAAAATTAATTAATGTTTTTCTTGATTTAGTAAGATAATCAATATTCCCTCCTTTCAACAATACTTGTTCGGTTTAAAAAAATAAAGAGATAATTTATATTTTGTGTCTATTTTATCCTTGCTATTAAATACTATTTAATAGTCATCATCTAACACATTTATCAAAGCATTAAATTTAATAAAGTTAAAGGATAACATAATAATATTACCCCTATTATTAATTGTTTCTTAAAGAGATGTGTCAAGTTAATAATAAACAACTTTTATTGAACAGAAAAAGTAATATAAAACAACTATTTTTAGTATAGTAACCAAGTAATATGGCACAAAGAGAGCAGAAAGATGCGTGATGAAGTTATAACTTACTTCATAAATGAATATGTTAATCATTCATCAAAATACATACTCCCTTTCATTTTATATGTCATCCCTTTCTATAAATAGTTGGACCACAATATTTGTCATTTTATAAAATTTATGTATAAATTACCATATTTTGCCTATTATATCCTTGATAGAATAGTTAATTAATCTTGTCATTTATTAATAAAGTTGATTTAAGAAAACATTAAATAAGGGTGGAAGGGTAAAGTTACATAATTTTTTAATGCAAGTGCAAAGTAAAAAAGTGACATATAAAATGAGACGGAGGAGTAAAAAGTTGGGCACAACCAAAGTGATGTTAACTCTATAACCAACAACCACATTTTTTTTTTCTCAATTTTTTTTTTTTACCATTCTCCTATTTTTTTAATCTGTTTTTGTTATTAAAAAAAAAAAATCAAAGGTCACTGCTTAAAAAATTTCTCCTATATTTACGTACATATTATATATATATATATATATAAGAGAATTTTCTACGTGGCACTATTACAGATCACAATTCTCTTTTAATTTATTTATTTTCAAAATTAGTATTTTCCTTTCATGAAAAGTTGTGACTTTTATAAAAGGTTGGACTTTTATGAAAGGTTGTGATCTTTCGAAAGGGTTGTAACTTTTCCAAAGAGTTGTAACCTTTCCGATAAGGCACAACAAGCATTTGTTCACACTATCCTTTGTTGTCTATAAATAGAGAGATTTCCTATCATTTTAAAACAACAAAAATCTAGACATCTTCTTCTTCTGCACAATTAAATATTCATGTACTTTGCTCTTGTTGAGTGACTTACTGACACCATTGTTTTTGTATAAATACGTTGGTGAATAAAATCGTTCCATCCTAAGATGATCTAATTCTTTAAACCTCAGGTATTAGAGGGGAGTAATTTTCTTAAGGAGACACTGTGCATTTAGTGGACTCAATTTTTCCTTTCTATTTCATTATATTTTTACTTGGTTTTTTTTTTTACAATCATTAATTTATGCTTATGATATGTTAATTGTTGTTTTTGAGTACATGTTTTAAACTCTGTTGATTGTCTCTTGTATATTGAACATATACACATATAGTAGGTATATTCATTGTGCAAAAAATAATTATTGTACTCAGTTCCAAGAATTCATGTTTTGATATTCTATATAAAATTCTATAACTTAAAAGTACTATATATAAGATTAAATATTAACTATTTTAACATAGATATGAAGTTTCTCACTTATCAATTGAAAAAATTTATTATGCAGTTCAAATTAGAATTGCTTTCATGTTCAAGCGGGCAAACTACCTAGTTTTAATTTAGCAGTCTATCTTTTACTAAATATTTTGTCAATTAATTAGGGGAAGATAGACAATCTATATCTATATCTTATCTTATCTTATATATATATATATATATATATATATATATATATATGATATAAAACTAGATATAAACAAGGAATGTGACATCTCTTTAGGACCAAGAAACACATTTATCTTTATTTCTCCTTTTTTTAACTTTTTTTTTTTTAAAAAAATTTGGTTAATCCTTTATTCTTCTCCATAATTAGCATGATTAAATGTATTAAATCACACTAATGTGTTTAAATTTAAATACAGAAGGACCGGATGCAGACATGACATTGGATAAAAGAGAGATATTGAAGACAATTCAAGAAGGAGCTGACAACAACTATTTCGGGGGTAAGGATCTATCACACATGGAAGGGAGTAAATGTAAATACGGAGGTAGCTATCGCAGATAATTGAAATAATTGACCAAGTTAAAGGCTTTAAAAAGAAGATAGGAAGTGTAGTAATTTAGTTTAGAAACTATGTAACTAGTTGTTGTTTTTGCTTACTCATTCTAAGTCTCGAGATGAATAACACTTAGATTATGATTCCTTGGAGTGCTCTTGTATGTAAACATTGGTTGTCTATGATAATCTTTCGACGGTTTACCAAAAAAATGTATTAAATTTAGTAAAAACAACCAACCTTTCATCTCCCACGTCTAATATCATTAACTTCTGAATATTAACTTATACTACCACTTCTCATCTTCTCCTATAAATCTTTAGCTATATATATCATGCAAAAGTAATTTCTGTTCACCAATTGCCTCTTATTTGATTTAACTCATTCGGCATTTTTCAGGTTCTTTTTTATTATTATTTGTTTTTGTTTTGAAATATTAATATTTTATAGGATACTAAGAATGATATTTTGTATCAGAAGAATACTTATTATTCTTTACTAAGTTTGGTGTTTTCTTGAAGTATAGCATGTGGGTATTTTGTTAACAGTGCAATGTGAGATACTAACATCTTGTTTAATTGGATGTTTGTTACCTATTATTAGTTTGAATACAATATTTTTTTTGATTGTTACTTAAATTAATATTGTATCGTACCGTTTAAATTCATTGTTAGATAACTACAAAAAGATTCATTTTATGTAACGACCAATTTGGTGCGATCGTGTCGTTACCTTCATATTTTCTTCTTATTTTGCCTTTACTTATTATTTAACAGTTCTATTTTATCCTTTATCTTATCTTTTCATAGTAGCTATCCCTGTATTTTACTTTCTTTTGTATCTTTATCATTCAAATTATGGATATGTGACATTATGTAATGGTGGAGAATGATATAATCTATCCAAACACTGTATTCATTATGAAACAACACGTAGCAAACTTCTAATAAGTGTAATTGCTGACTCTCACAAATTTAAATGTACTTTCAGTTGCATCTTCTAGATTTTGTGCAACTATATAGCAATTCTATTTGCAATAATCTACATGGCCTAGCACTCACCAATTTGCATTCATTTGTAAAGTGAATTGCTTGATTAGCTTATGCCCTCATTGTTGGCTATGCATTTTGAATCTTTTCATTTCTAGATGTTTTGTTGACGATCTTCTGAAACTTGTGGTCATTTTTATTCTATAGAATATTGTGGTAATGGCTGAAGAAGAGTATGGTGGATCCACAGAGGCTCTGCCCCCTCCTCCATCTGTTCCACTTGATTTCTCTCCAGAAAAAGCTGAACCAGGGCCGGTGAAGAAAAAGTTATTACGTGTTCCCATGGCTAGGTGTAGCCTTGGAAGGAAGGGACAACATATTCGGATCCTTACCAATCACTTTAAAGTGAACAAGTCTAATGTTGACGGACACTTCTTTCATTAGTGTATGTTTTCACATATCTTGATCTTTTCTCTTCTCAATACAATCATGTATCTCCATGCCATAATAGGTTGCCCTATTTTATGAGGATGGTCAACCTGTCGAGGTAAAAGGAATTGGCAGAAAAGTTCTGGATAGAGTGCATGAAACATATCATGCAGAATTGGCTGGGAAGGATTTTGCATATGATGGGGAGAAGAGTTTGTTCACCATTGGTTCATTACCTAGAAGTAGATTCGAGTTCACGGTTGTACTAAATGACATAACATCTAATCGGTTGGTTCTCAGAGTGGCTTAGTTTAATGTGTTCCCTAGTTCTTATTTTGGTTGTCAACTCTTTTCACCACCTTAACTACAGGAACATTGGAACCTCCAGTACTGGAAGACACGGAAGCCCTCCTAATGAAGCTGATAGGAAAAGATTAAGGCGGCCGTACCAATCTAAAACTAATAAGGTGAAGATTAGCCTGGCTGCCAAGATACCGATGCAGGAAATTGCAAATGCTTTGCGAGGTCAAGAGTCTGAGAACTCTCAAGAAGCCTTACGAGTTTTGGATATAATTTTAAGGCAGTATGCTGCAAAATAGTAAGTTATATATCTATTTAATTTCTTTTTGATGAGATGATTCCTACACAAGTATTTTTGTGCCTCTTTCGATTGGTACTTAATGACTATTCTTATATTAGGGGTTTACTTGTTCGTCAATCCTTTTTCCATAATGACCCAAAAAAATTTGCTGATGTTGGAGGTGGTGTTCTTAGCTGCCGAGGGTTCCATTCGAGTTTTCGAACCACTCAGTCTGGATTGTCTTTGAACATTGGTAAATATTCTAGGTTTCATATTTGACAGTTGTCTCAAATAAAATGTGATCTATCTCTTGTGGTTTCTTTGATCACAGATATGTCTACCACAATGATAATCCAGCCTGGGCCTGTGCTTGACTTCTTGATAGCGAACCAAAATGCAAGAGATTCCATTTCACTTGATTGGGCGAAAGTGTGCTGTTATATATTTGATTATTTATCTTCTTGTATAATCAATCATGTTCTAAGCAATGGATTCTCTACACTTGATCAGGCAAAGCGCGTGTTGAAGAACCTGAGAGTGAAGACTGCTCCCGCTAACCAAGAATTCAAAATAACTGGATTGAGCGAAAAACCTTGTCGTGAGCAGACGTATGTTAGCAATGATCTAGTTATTTCTTGTTATTTCAACCTTGACTCAACTAAGATGCACTTGTGTAGGATGGTCGACATTGATTTGCTATAATGTAATGGCACAAAACTCTTTTTTTTTTTCTCTTGACACTTTTAGGTTTACTCTAAAGCAGAGGAGCAAAGATGACGATGGTGAAGTGCAAACTTCAGAAGTGACAGTTTATGATTACTTTGTTAATTACCGTAACATAGACTTGCGATATTCTGCTGATATACCGTGCCTCAATGTTGGAAAGCCTAAACGTCCCACCTATTTCCCCATTGAGGTTAAAGCACTGAGTTAAAGTTTACAGCTTATATGTACCGTCTTTTGATATGCAATTTTGAATTATTGGTTGAATGTTGCAGCTCTGCACCTTGGTTTCATTGCAAAGATACACAAAAGCCATGTCCACCTTTCAGAGGGCTTCCTTGGTGAAGCAGTCTAGGCAAAAGCCGCAGGAGAGAAAGCAAACTTTGAGCCATGTAGGTCCCTTCTACCTTTACATGATCTTTTGCTTGCTCTAGTTATACTTGACTAATTTCCTACTGGATTGTGGAAGGCTCTCAAAATCAACAATAATGATGCTGATGAGCCTCTGTTTCGTTCTTGTGATGTCTCAATCAATAGCAACTTCACCCAGGTTGAAGGGCGTGTGCGGCCTGCCCCTAAGGTATGCTATCTATTTTAACTACTTTTAGCTATATTTTTGAGTTTGAGGTGATATATTCGTCATGTGGCAGTTGAAGGCAGGAAATGGAGTTGATATTTTCGCGCAAAATGGCAGGTGGAACTTTAATAACAAGGTAGAACTCTTCTTTCACATATGATTTTTCCACTGGATCTATGGGGTTCATCTCATAATCTCATTTAAGATGACGTTGGCTTTGAAATTGTATGTTGACTACATGCTAGCTTGGAATTGCAGTATAGTGGTTGTTAAGATGTGCTTTGAGTTCTTTTTCATTTTGTATCTATCATGGCAGAGATTCTTTGATCCAGCAAAGGTAGAGCAATGGGCTGCTGTGAACTTTTCTACACTCTGTAATATCTGCAACCTAGTCGGACATTTGAGAAGACTTGGAGAGATGAAAGGAATTGTATGTTTTATCTACTAGAGAATATAATAAGGAGATTGAAACCAGTTGAGTTGGAACAGACTAATGGAACAAGTCAGCTGTGTGGTCACCGTTAGTCAGTTAACTTGGCGTTAGATTTAACGTGAAAGTTAGTTAGAAGGTTGTTAGCAGTAGAAGATATTTTCCATTGTAATTAGGTCGGTTAGTGTGTGTATATATATTACATGTATTATCCTTAAGATCAATGCAAAGGTGAGAGTTCTCTGAGCATCCGGTTCAGTGCTATCATCCTGAGTCAGTCTGAAACATCACAATTTCTGTTGGCAGCTCGGTGGTTTAAATTCTATGTTAGCTGTTGAGGATTCTCGTTCTATCCCCATGGTATCTAAGGTTCCCACCATGATTCTTGGAATGGACGTATCACATGGCTCTCCCGGCCAGTCTGATGTCCCATCAATTGCTGCAGACCTGCAGTACGGTCTTTCATTGACGTTGATTACCTTTTATTCCCAATTGTTTAAAGAATTTCATTTTATGCTATTGCTTT
This sequence comes from Solanum bulbocastanum, assembly GCA_037074985.1. Classification (NCBI taxonomy): domain Eukaryota; kingdom Viridiplantae; phylum Streptophyta; class Magnoliopsida; order Solanales; family Solanaceae; genus Solanum; species Solanum bulbocastanum. Next base: position 47,315,565 of record CM073602.1, read on the forward strand.
GTCAGGTTGTGAGTTCAAGGCAGTGGCCTTCAATAGCTCATTATAGAGCTTCTGTGCGCACTCAATCTCCTAAAGTGGAGATGATTGATAACATATTTAAAAAAGTTTCAGACACTAGGGACGATGGGATTATGAGGTGAGTTCAGTAACTTATGCATTTTAAAGCTTGGTTTCACTCTCTAATGGTTTTTTGCTTTTTCTTGTGGTGTAAAACTAAGTGCCTAATGGTTTGCGGGTTTCTTTTATTATTCTGTTGTTGGTATCCTTTTGGTTTCCTAGAATTAACTTTCTGATCATAATTAAATTTCAAAATGCAGGGAACTTTTGATAGATTTTCAAGCGAGTTTCGGGCAAAGGAAGCCTCAGCATATTATAGTATTCAGGTCATCCCCCAAGGCCTAGCTCGAGTGGCAAAAGGTGGAGGATTTGTGACTTAGGTCGCAGGTTCAAGCCCCACACCATGTAAAGCGAAGTCCAGTATTTAAGTGTAGAAGGGTAGAGGGGCGGGCCCATTATCCACCAAGTTTAGAAGGCTGTGATTGGTCCAAAGGTTGGGTCACAGACGGATTTCTCGGTCATAAAAAAAAATTATGTACATTCTAAGTGCTATTGCTCTATTATTGACACTACATCTATGATGGCTGTCTAAATGCTTCAGAAATTTGTATTGAACACGACATTGGTGAGTTTTTATGGTTGTACCTCATTTTCCGCCATTTTTTTACAGTTAATCTCTTGTTTAAGAGATTCATGTAGCCGACCCAACACCTGTGAATGAGAAGTAGTTGCTTGACATTTCTCTTGTTCTATTGTTTGTCATTTTTAGTGTGTGTTCCTTCTGCCTAACTCTGTCACACAGCAGTGAACTTTGTAGTTTTGCTAATGGCCCCTATTGAAAATGTCAGGGGCGGTGTCAGTGAATCTCAATTTAATCAAGTTCTAAACATAGAACTGGGCCAGATGATTGAGGTTCTGCACTCTGATAGTTGTTGTCTTAATATATAATTGAATTTGGAAAATACGAGAGATTCTCGTGCTAACTCAGCTGTTCTATGCATGTAGGCCTGCAAGCATCTAGATGAAACGTGGTCGCCCAAGTTTGTTATAATTGTTGCTCAGAAAAATCATCATGCAAAGTTTTTCCAGTCTGGATCTCCTAATAATGTTCCACCAGGTAATAATAGAAGTCGCAGCAAATTTTAGTTGTAATGAAAGCACTGGTTCAGTTTGTTTACACATATTTTTTGCAGGGACAATTATAGATAACAAAGTTTGTCATCCAAGGAACAACGACTTCTATCTGTGTGCCCACGCGGGAATGATTGTGAGTTTTTTGTTCTGTTTTGTGCCATTTTGTTGAAGTTTGGTGTAATGTTTATATCATATGATGTTTACTTGGATATCGTAGTAGGGTACCACTCGACCTACACATTACCATGTGTTGTTAGATGAAGTTGGTTTCTCACCTGATGAACTTCAAGACCTTGTTCATAATCTGTCCTATGTGTGAGTATTGCATAAATTGGATTCTTCGTAGCTCGACTGAATTTTAACCTTCTAGTCATATATAACAGTTGCAGTCATTCTAATTGTTATACACTTCTTGCAGGTACCAAAGAAGCACTACTGCTACATCCATTGGTAAATATAATCATATTTGGAAAATGCAATATAATCGTCATCCTATGTGTAAACATGACTTGTGCTAGTTGCTGCTGCTCTCCCCACCCGTCCACCATAACAACACGCGCAAATGCATATATGTTATATTTCCCTTTTGCTTCATTACATGTGTTGTTTGTGCCCTCACTTTCTTTTCTATCCTGTGCAGTGGCTCCGATAGGTTATGCCCATTTGGCCGCTGCACAGATGGGACAATGGATGAAATTCGAGGACACATCAGAGACATCATCAAGCTAGGGTGGTCTGAGAAATGCCGGTCCAGTTACTGTTCCTCAGTTGCCCTCTTGAAAAGAATCTTGCTAGCTCCATGTTCTTCTGTTGAGGCCTGTGCACCTCCTGTTTTATAATGTATGCTTTAGAGAAATGGTTTCTGTAAATAGCTCTAGTTTAACTGCACTTAGAGTCTGAACATTGTCTAAGTGACCTCTCAAAACTCCTCCTAGGTAAATTATTCGGTAAAATTTTGGAAACATCACCTCCGAATGAATTTTGAAATGTGTGATATAAATTTAATTGTGAATTCAATGTGTAGATCGAGTGGAATATGATTAGATTGGATCATTCTATAAGGGTAATTTGGTTAATTGTATATGCATACATATTTAACTCTAACAAGATATTTTGCATAAATAACAATATGACTCGTTTTATTGGTGGGATCTGATAGATTGAAATTTTTCTTAAGATTATTTTGTTCCACTTTATATATGAGGTAACTTATTCCATTATTTATATTAAAATTGTAGGACAACGTAATCCTAAGACTAAATAACACATAATATACTAATTCCGTAAAATAGTCTGAAATTATTATCCTTATCCCACCAACCAAACAACCTATAGAATAGAGAGATAATGTTTCACTTCATAACAATCTATCTACTCACTGTTAAGTCCTCCATTTTTCCTCTGTTTTTTCTGATTATTATTATTATTATTATTTATTTGTACACTAGTAAAAAGATGGTCCAAATTTGGCAAATAAGGTATACATCTAATACAAGCAGCCTAAACAAGGTCTACTGTATTACAAACAGTTGTTAATTTTTTAAATTCTTGTACATTTTGAGATTCAATTTAAATTTGAATTTCAAAATTTATGACAAAATGTACTTTTTAGAGTTCAACTCAAAAAAATAAAATAAACTTATGGTCAAACAACCCCAAATTGTACCATAGCATATTGCAACAGTAGTACCACATTAATCTCACGTTTTTTTTTTTTTTACTCGGTCCAAACTCACGTTTTATTTTTGACATTTTATGTCTGTAACCATAACTAGGAGTAGGAGTGTACAGGTCAAATTATAAAATCAAATCGAATTAATGAATCAAATTAAATTGAAAAAAAAATTGATTTGTAGTTTGATTTGATTAGTTGGCGGTTGAAAAAAAAATCGACCACTCTTAATTTGGTTTGGTATTAAAAAAAAGAGTCAAATCGAACCCAAGCCAAACCGACATAATATATATATATATATATATATTATTTATAGATAAAAAAATATTATTTATAATTTACTTTATTGACATATTTTTAGTTAGTTTATAGTTTTCAATGTTTATATATTTTATTTCAAATTTTGGCTTGTAAAATTTTGTAAATATTATATAGTTTTCAATGTTTATATACTTTATTTCAAATTTGGGCTTGTAAAAATTATAAATATTTTATTTTGTATTAAGATCCGAAGTTACAATTATATTGTTATAGTTTTTCAAATTTGAAGGTAACAATTTACTTTCTAAATATTTTGTTTTGTATTCAGTTTACCTCTAGCCTTTAATCTTATTAATTTAACATAATGAACGTTGGTATTTAATTTTTTTTTTTTACTCATGTGAATTTTACCATCTTTTCAAAAATTTATATTCATTTAACATTTTTTAAGTTTAATTTATCACACAGGTAAGTGAAAAAATATTTGATCTCTTTTTCAAATACCGTATAGTTGTAAAAAATTGAAAAAAATCGAAAGAACCGACTAAAGCCGAAATCGAAAAAACCAACTGTGGTTTGATTTGGTTTTTATATTTAATAAACCAACATAATTGATTTAGATTTTTTTTAATGAAAAATTAAACCAAATCGATTCATATACACCCCTAACCATAATAAGATATTTAATGTAATTCATAAATAAATTTTAAGAAAATAAGATATACATCTATTTTAACTATGGGACGCCTGTTTGGACTTAATCCAAACGGGCTCTTAAGAACTGTTTCTAATAAATTTCCCACTTCAAAAAAATATAATTAAAATATACCTTTAAAAATAAAATAAAGTGCACAAGTGGATATACAAATCAGAAAGTGACCGCTAAACAAGCTCTAAGAAGACCATTATGCCCTTGTTATTGGATTTTCCTCTTATCCACAAAAGAAAAAAGAAAAAGAAAAACAGTTTCAAGAGAACATAGATTATAACGAAGGGAACACGTGGAGGTCAAAGAGAGTGTTTAGTTACAGTTGTTTATGTTTTTAGGTGCACTAGCTGCTGTCACTCCCTAGTTCAACTACGACCTCACTCTTTCTTTCTCTTTTGTCGTACATTAGGGTTTCCTCTTCACTCTGTTTCTTCATCAACCATTTTTGAGCTTTAGGTATGGTAGTTTTGACTAAATTTGATGTTTTCTTGAAGTATATCATGTGGGTATTTTGTTTAGCACTGTAATGTGGAGGAAATGCTATCTGGGGTTTGTATTTTACCTCTCTTTTTTGTGGTTATAGTAAAAAGTTCTGGTCTTTGTGGTGTTTGGAGGCTTTTTAAGTTGACTTATTTTTCAAACTAAGTAAGCTGAAGAAGATTTTGTGTTAAATTTGGTGCTTTTTTGAAGTATGGCATGTGGATATTTTGTTTAACAGTGTTATGTGGTTGAAATGCTATCTGGGGTTTGTTTTTTTACCTCTCTTTTTTGAGGATATAGTGAAAAATTCTGGTCTTTTGTGGTATTTGGAGGCTTTTTAAGTTGACTTATTTTTCAAACCCAGAAAGCTGAAGAAGACTTATTTTGAGTTAAATTTGGTGTTTTCTTGAAGTATAGCATGTGGTATTTTGTTTAACACTGTGATGTAGTTGCAATGCTATCTGGGGTTTGGTTTTTTCCTCTCTTTTTTGTGGTTATAGTGGAAAGTTCTGGTCTTTGAAGGCTTTTTAACTTGATGTATTATTTCAAACCTAGTAAGCTGAAGAAGACTTATTTTGTGTTAAATTTGGTGTTTTATTGAAGTATAGCATGTGGGTTTTTTGTTCAACAGTGTAATGTGGTTGAAATGCTATGAGGCTTTTTAAGTTGACTTATTTTTCAAACTAAGCTGAAGAAGACTTATTTTGAGTTAAATTTGGTGTTTTCTTGAAGTACAGCATGTGGGTATTTTGTTCAACAGTGTAATGTGGTTGAAATGCTATCTAGTTTGTTTTTTACCTCTCTTTTTTGTGGTTATAGTGAAAAGTTCAGGTCTTTGTGGTGTTTGGAGGCTTTTTAAGTTGACTTATTTTTCAAACTAAGTAATCTGAAGAAGACTTATTTTGTGTTAAATTTGGTGTTTCTTGAAGTATAGCATGTGGTATTTTGTTTAACACTGTAATGTGGTTGAAATGCTATCTGGGGTTTGTTTTTTACCTCTCTTTTTTGTGGTTATAGTGAAAAGTTCTAGTCTTTGTGGTGTTTGGAGGCTTTTTAAGTTGACTTATTTTTCAAGCTAAGTAAGCTGAAGAAGACTTATTTTGTGTTAAATTTGGTGTTTTCTTGAAGTATAGCATGTGGTATTTTTTTTTAACACTGTAATGTGGTTGAAATGCTATACGGGGTTTGTTTTTACCTCTCTTTTTTGTGGTTATAGTGAAAAGTTCTGGTCTTTGTGGTGTTTGGAGGTTTTTCAAGTTGACTTATTTTTCAAACCCAGAAAGCTGAAGAAGACTTATTTTGAGTTAAATTTGGTGTTTTCTTGAAGTATAGCATGTGGTAATTTGTTTAACACTGTAATGTGGTTGAAATGCTATCTGGGGTTTGTTTTTCACCTCTCTTTTTTGTGGTTATAGTGAAAAGTTCTAGTCTTTGTGGTGTTTGGAGGCTTTTTAAGTTGACTTATTTTTCAAACTAAATAATCTGAAGAAGACTTATTTTGTGTTAAATTTGGTGTTTTCTTGAAGTATAGCATGTGGTATTTTGTTTAACACTGTAATGTGGTTGAAATGCTATCTGGGGTTTGTTTTTTACCTCTTTTTTTTGTGGTTATAATGTAAAGGTCTGGTCTTTGTGGTGTTTGGAGGCTTTTTAACTTGAGGTATTTTTCAAACCTAGTAGTCTGAAGAAGACTTGTGTGGAGCTAAGTTTGGTGTTTTCTTGAAGTTAATCATGTGGGTATTTTGTTTAACAGTGCAATGTGGTTGAAATGTTACCTGGGGTTTGCTTTTTACCTCTCCTTTTTGTGGTTATAGTGGAAAGTTCTGGTCTTTGTGGTGTTTGAAGGCCTTTTAACCTGATATATTTTTCAAACCTAGTTAGCTGAAGAAGACTTGTTTTGAGCTAAGTTTGGTGTTTTCTTGAAGTTTAGCATGTGGGTATTTTGTTATCTGTGTAGTTCTTTTAATGTGGAAATGCTATCTGGAGTTTAGTTTTTACCCCTCTTTTTTGTGCTTATAGTGAAAAGTTCTTGGCTTTGTGGTGTTGAGGGCTTCTTAAGTTTTAACTTGACATATTTTTCAAACGCACTAACCTGGACAAGTCTTTTTTTGAGCTAAGTTTGGCGTTTTCTTGAAGCGTAGCATGTGGGTATTTTTTTCATTTGTGTAGTCCTTGGATGTGGTTGAAATGCTATCTGGGGTTTGTTTTTTACCCCTCTTTTTTGTGATTATAGTGAAAAGTTCTGATCTTTGTGGTTTGAAGGCCTTTTAAGTTGTCTTCTTTTTCAAACCCAGGAAACTCAAGAAGACTTCTTTTGAACTAAGTTCAGTGTTTTCTTGAAGTATAGCATGTGGGTGTTTGTGATCTGTGCTTGAAATGCTATCTGGGGTTTGTTTTTTACCCCTCTTTGTGCTTCTAGTTAAAGTTCTGGGCATTGTGGTTTTGAAGGCTGTTTTCTTTGACATGTTTTTTCCTAAACCAGTAAGCTGAAGAGTACTTGTCATTTTTTTTTGATAAAGGTAAAGTGAAAAATACTTGTCCCTTGTCATTCTGTATTAGTTTGGTGTTTTCTTGATGTACAGCAAGTGGGTATTTTGGTTGTCTGTGCTTGAAATGCTATCTAGGGTTTGTTCCCCCACCCCACCCACCTTTTTTTTTTTTATATATGCTTCCAGTGGAAGTTCTGGGCTTTGTTACCCTGCTTTTTTTGGCTTCTAGTGAAAAATTCTGGCCAATCTACATGGCTTAGCTCTCACCAATTTGCATTCATTCATTTGTAAAATGAGTCACTTCCTTAGTTATGACCTCATTGTTGGCTACTACATTTTGAATCTTTTCATTCCTAGATGTTTTTAGTGTTAATTCACTTGCGTTTCATTATGCATTATTACCTTTTGAATTGTCATCTCATGTGTTATTACTTATGTAAAACTAGATCTAAGACTGGAAGTGATTAGTAGTTGTCTGCATTTAGTTTCTTTTATGGACTGCTTCCTAAGTGCATCTTTTTTCCTAGAAAAGCTCTTTGCATACTTTTTTCAAGTTTTGCTGAAGATCTTTTGAAACTTGTGATTTTTGTTATAGAAGATTGTGGTAATGGCTGAAGAAGGTAATGGTGGATCCACAGAGGCTCTGCCCCCTCCTCCCCCTGTTCCACTTGATTTCTCTCCAGCACAAGCTGAACCAGAGCCGGTGAAGAAAAAGGTTTTACGTGTTCCCATGGCGAGACGTGGCCTTGGAAGCAAGGGACAAAAGATCCCGATCCTTACCAATCACTTTAAAGTGAACGTGTCTAATGTTGATGGACACTTCTTTCATTACAGTGTATGTTTTCACATACCTATCCTTGATATGCTCCTATCTTTTCTTTTCTCAATACAATCATATAACTCCATGCCATTGTTAACAATGTCTGATAACAGGTTGCCCTATTTTATGAGGATGGTCGACCTGTCGAGGGAAAAGGAATTGGCAGAAAAGTTCTGGATAGAGTGCATGAAACATATGATACAGAATTGGCCGGGAAGGATTTTGCATATGATGGGGAGAAGAGTTTGTTCACCATTGGTTCACTACCTAGAAATAAATTAGAGTTCACGGTTGTACTAGATGACATAACATCTAATCGGTTGGTTCTCAGAGTGGCTTAGTTTAATGTGTTCCCTAGTTCTTATTATGGTTATTAACGCTTTTCACCACCTTATACACAGGAACAACGGGGCCAATGGCAATTCCAGCCCTGGCAGACATGGAAGCCCTCCTAATGAAACTGATAGGAAAAGATTAAGGCGGCCGTACCATTCTAAAACTTATAAGGTGGAGATTAGCTTTGCTGCCAAGATTCCAATGCAGGCGATTGCAAATGCTTTGCGAGGTCAAGAGTCTGAGAACTCTCAAGAAGCCTTGCGAGTTTTGGATATAATTTTAAGGCAGCATGCTGCAAAACAGTAAGTTGTATATTTATTTAATTTCTCTTTATGAGATGATTACTACACAAGTATTTTTGTGCCTCTCTTGATTGGTATATAATGACTATTCGTATATTAGGGGTTGTTTACTTGTTCGTCAATCCTTTTTCCATAATGACCCAAAGAACTTTGCTGATGTTGGAGGTGGTGTTCTTGGCTGCCGAGGGTTCCATTCGAGTTTTCGAACCACCCAGTCGGGATTGTCTTTGAACATTGGTAAATATTCTGTCTTTCATGTTTCATACTTATTTCAAATAATAAAATGAGATCCATATCTTGTGGTTTTCTTGATCACAGACGTGTCTACCACAATGATAATCCAGCCTGGGCCTGTGGTTGACTTTCTGATAGCGAACCAAAATGCAAAAGATCCCTTTTCACTTGATTGGGCGAAGGTGTGCTGTTATATATTTGATTATTTATCTTTTTGTATAATCATGCTCTAAGCAATGGATTCTCTACACTTGATCAGGCAAAGCGCGTATTGAAGAACCTGAGAGTGAAGACTGCTCCCGCTAACCAAGAATTCAAAATAACTGGATTGAGCGAAAAACCTTGTCGTGAGCAGACGTATGTTAGCAATGATCTAGTTATTTCTTGTTATTTGAACCTTGACTCAACTAAGATGCACTTGTGCAGGTTGGTCGACATTGGTTTGCTATAATGTAATGGCGCTAAACTCATTTTTTTTCTCGACACTTTTAGGTTTACTCTAAAGCAGAGGAGCAAAGATGAGGATGGTGAAGTGCAGACTTCAGAAGTGACAGTTTATGATTACTTTGTTAATCATCGTAACATAGACTTGCGATATTCTGCTGATTTGCCGTGCCTCAATGTTGGAAAGCCTAAACGTCCCACCTATTTCCCCATTGAGGTAAAAGTACTGAGTTAAAGTTTACAGCTTTTATGTACTGTCTTTTGTTCATGCAATTTTGAATTCTGTTGTTGAATGTTGCAGCTCTGCACTTTGGTCTCATTGCAAAGGTACACAAAAGCCTTGTCCACCTTTCAGAGGGCTTCCTTGGTGGAGAAGTCTAGGCAAAAGCCTCAGGAGAGAATGCAAATTTTGAGTAATGTAGGTCTCTTCTACCCTAACATGATCTTTTGCTTGCTCTAGTTATGCTTAACTAATTTCCTACTGAATTATGGAAGGCTCTCAAAATCAACAATTATGATGCTGAGCCTGTGCTTCGTTCTTGTGGTGTCTCAATCAGTAGCAACTTCACACAGGTTGAAGGGCGTGTGCTGCCTGCTCCTAAGGTATGCTATCTATTATAACTTCTTTTAGCTATATTTTTGATTCTTCATGTAGTGAGTTTGAGATAATATATTCGTTATGTGGCAGTTGAAGGCAGGAAATGGAGATGACCTTTTCACCCGAAATGGCAGGTGGAACTTTAATAATAAGGTATAGTTGAACCCTTCTTCACATATGATTTTTCCACAGGATCGATGGGATTCATTTCATAATCTCATTTAAGATGATGTTGGCTTTGAAATCGTATGCTGACTACATGCTAGCTTGGTATTGCATTGTAGTGGTTGTTAAGATGTACTTTGATTTTTTTTTATTTTTTATCTATTCTGGCAGAGATTCTTTGATCCAGCAAAGGTAGAGCGTTGGGCTGTTGTGAACTTTTCTGCACGCTGTGACGTCCGTGGCCTAGTCAGAGATTTGACAAGACTTGGAGAGACGAAAGGAATTGTATGTTTTATCAACTTCTAGTACTTTAAAACTGAGTAGAAAGGACGATTTTCATTATTCCTGTTTTAACGTTACAGAGTGTGGAAGCTCCATTTGAAGTGTTTGAAGAGTCTCCACAGCTTAGAAGGGCTCCACCTGTTGTCAGAGTTGACAAAATGTTTGAAGAGATCCAGTCAAAACTTCCTGGTGCCCCGAAGTTTCTTCTGTGTCTTCTTCCTGAGAGGAAAAATTGTGACATATATGGTTAGTCCGATTTGCTTGTTCTGTTGACCACTAAGCGTATCTCCTAAGTACTAATTACTAAAATAATTGACTGATGAAACTTGAAGGACCATGGAAGCGGAAAAATCTGGCTGATCATGGTATAGTAACCCAATGCTTGGCTCCTGGAAGAGTTAATGATCAGTATCTCACAAACCTTCTCCTTAAGATCAATGCTAAGGTGAGAGTTCTCTGTGCATCTGGTTCAGTGCTATCATCCTGGCACCTTCCTTTCTTCCGTCATCTCCTGAATCAGTCTTAAACATCACAATTTCTGTTGGCAGCTCGGTGGTTTAAATTCTATGTTAGCTGCGGAGGTTTCTCCTTCTATCCCCATGGTATCTAAGGTCCCCACCATGATTCTTGGAATGGACGTATCACATGGCTCTCCCGGCCAGTCTGATGTCCCATCAATTGCTGCAGTAGGTTCTTTCATTGATGTTGATTACCTTTTATACCCAATTGTTTAAAGAATTTCATTTTAAACTATTGCTTTGTCAGGTTGTGAGTTCAAGGCAGTGGCCGTCAATATCTCGTTATAGAGCTTCCGTGCGCACTCAATCTCCTAAAGTAGAGATGATTGATAACATATTTAAAAAAGTTTCAGACACTGAGGATGATGGGATTATGAGGTGAGTTTGGTTTTGTAGGTTTTAACTTTCTCTTGGACTCTTTTTTTTGGGCCAGGGTGAATTAACTTTGGCCGTTCGGAACTTAAACTTATATGGTAGAGTATGCTATGCTTTCTAACATGTACATTTTGATCTTTGAGTCGGTTTAGCTGCACTAGAGGTAATTTATTTTTGTTTTTATAGTTTACATTTTGTATTTTGACTCTCGAGGGAGTTGGTTCACCAGAATTGTGATGCCTTACGGAAAAAGAGAATAGCATAATACTTTGTTAGTTTGGATTGTGTTTCTTCATACCAAATGAGCTCCTCAATCAAATACCACTGGTTCCGTGATGTTCTGTCTAATCTGTTTCTGGAATACCCAGTTGTATTGCACATCTTTCTAATCAATATGTTATGCATTTTAAAGTTTGGTTTCACTTTCCAATGGTTTGCTGCTTTTTCTTATGGTGTAAAACTAATTGCTTAATGGTTTGCGGGTTTCTTTTGCAATTCTCTTGGTGGTATCTTTTTGGTTTCCCAGAATTAACTTTCTGATAATAATGAAATTTCAAAATGCAGGGAACTTTTGCTAGATTTTTATGTGAGTTCCGGGAAAAGGAAGCCTGAGCACATTATAGTATTCAGGTGATCTAACCCAGCCTGTTCACCATTTTGCTTTCAGCAAATTATATACATTCTAAGTGCTATTGCTCTATTATTGACACTACACTTGTGATGAATGTCTAAATCTTCAAAAATTTGTATTGAACATGACATTAGTGAGTTTTTATGGTTCTACCTCTATTTCTGCGATTTTTATCCAGTTAATTGTTTAAGAGGATTCATGTAGCTGGCCCTACTCTTGGGAATGAGGAGTAGCTGTTGACATTTCTCTTGTTCTATTGTTTGTTATTATTACTGTGTGTTCCACCTGCCTAACATTGTCACATAGCAGTGAACTTTGTACGCTTCTTTGACGGCATTGCTAATGGCTCCCTTTGGAAATGTCAGGGATGGTGTCAGTGAATCTCAATTTAATCAAGTTCTAAACATAGAACTGGACCAGCTCATTGAGGTTCTGCACTCTGATAAATGCTGTCTTAATATATAATTTGGAAAATACGAGAGATTCTCGTGCTAACTCATCTGTTCTATGCATGTAGGCCTGCAAGTTTCTAGATGAAAAGTGGTCGCCCAAGTTTGTTATCATTGTTGCTCAGAAAAATCATCATACAAAGTTTTTCCAGTCTGGATCTCCTGATAATGTTCCACCAGGTAATGATAGAAGTCACAGCGAATTTTAGTTGTACTGAAAAGCACTGGATCAATTCGTTTACACAGATATTTTGCAGGGACAATTATAGATAACAAAGTTTGTCATCCAAGGAACAACGACTTCTATCTGTGTGCCCACGCGGGAATGATTGTGAGTTTTTTGTTCTGTTTTGTGCCATTTTGTTGAAGTTTGGTGTAATGTTTATATCATATGATGTTTACTTGGATATTGTTGTAGGGTACGACTCGACCTACACATTACCATGTGTTGTTGGATGAAGTTGGTTTCTCACCTGATGAACTTCAAGAACTTGTTCATAATCTGTCCTATGTGTGAGTATTGCATAAATTGGATTCTTCATAGCTTGCCCGAATTTTAAACTTTTAAATCATAGCGGTTGCAGCATTCTAATTGTTACCCGCTTCTTGCAGGTACCAAAGAAGCACTACTGCTATATCCATTGGTAAATATAAGTATATTTTGATGAGTTATGTTATATTTTCCTTTTGCTTGTGCCCTCACTTTCTTTTCCGTTCCATGCAGTGGCTCCGGTAAGTTATGCCCATTTGGCCGCCACACAGGTGGGACAATGGATGAAATTTGAGGACGCATCAGAGACATCGTCAAGCCATGGTGGTCTGACAAATGCTGGTCCAGTTACTGTTCCTCAGTTGTCCCGTCTTCAAGAGAATGTTGCTAGCTCCATGTTCTTCTGTTGAGGCCTGTGCGCCTCCTGTTTTACTGTACGCGGTTAATGTATGCTTTAGACGAATGGTTTCTGTAAATAGCTCTAGTTTAACAGCACTTGGAGTCTGAACCTTGTCCGAGTAACCTCCCCAAACTCCTTAGTTATTCGGTACAATATTAGGTCTGTTGCCCTATTCAGGTCTCCCATGCGTCTTTTTCGTGGTTCTGTTCCCCGGAACAATTTTGCTATGTATCTCTTAAATGCGTAGGGATTAAACCTGGTGGTTGTGACAATGCAACAATTATGCTTTTTTCTATGTAAATGGTAATGCTGGAATCTTTGAAGGCTTCTAAAAATCATATGCTGTCATCTGTTGTATGCTTTTTTCAAAAATTCCCTTTTTTTGGGCCATACCTGAGTTTAAGCAGTCAATGTGGAATGTGACTTTTTTCCTCCTATTAGGGAAGTTATTTTTTCGTTTTTAAGGAACGAAAAAATATTTTTTTGAAAAATTTGACCAATTAAACATAAAAAATCCAAAATGTATTTTCTTGTATACTGAATATACCCTTAACCCCACCCCCGTTGTCATAACCAGAATGTTGGGGGACATGGGAAAGTACCTCTTGTTAAAACTGTGTTGGATAATGTTTGTAGTATGTTGCAAAAAATGGTTTTTTCTAAAATAAATTTTATGCAAAATTTAAGCGATTTTTTTTTATTATTAATAATTTAAAGGTAACAATCAAATAAAAGTTGAATAACAGTTTAAATTACATTTTATAGTCTGAATAGTCCAATCTTATCTCTTTTGGAAAATAAGGAATACCTATATTTTTTTCAATCAAAATAAATCTATTTTACCTCAATTCACATCTATTAAAAGAAATAATATAAAATATAATCTACTATATTATTTTTATTTATTAGATATTTTTAAAAAATTGATCAATCGACGAATTAGATTTTTTTTTTTTTTTAAAAATAGAATGTATAGTTGGAAGTAATACTTTTGTCTTGATTTTTAAAGTGACATTATTCATTTTAATAAAGTGACCATTATTTTGAGACAAAAAATAATACTTACTACTCAATTTATTCATTATATTAAAAACAAAAATCTACTTTTATTAGTATTTAATTTGAAAAATGATTTTTTTTAATTATTTAATTTCTAATTTACCTTTATTATTAACGTATTTTAAAAGCATGAAATTAATTCTGTTCAACGGTTGATATCGTCAAGTCGAAATTTTATTTTTTGCCGTTTAAGGACTCGTTTGGTTGGAAAATAAGTTATTTTAGGATAGGTGCGATAATACTAATACTTCAATTTTAGGATATGTTATCCCAATTATTAATACGTGGGAGTGAATAGTGAACGAATAAAAATAGACGGAGTTAAACGTATTTTGTGTTGAAGTATAAATATAGAGCATTGAGTGAAGCTGTCACTGTTTGACAACATTCAATATTTTGTCTCTTTGTCTGAGAACACTCAACCCTAGTAGTACCTCTCTCTCTCTCTCAGCCACCACACACCGCTGTAAAGCTCCGCCGTTTTCGCCTTCTCTTTATCGGAATATCACTCAATTTGAATTTATATATATATAAGTTGCTGACTATGGCGGAAAATGAGAGTGCTGGAGATGATCAGAAGGAGGTGATTGAGCCTCCAAAGTCGCCGTGGAAGACTCCGGTGACGACGCCGGTTGATAAGGCTTCTGTGCCGTTAGGGGATGCTGATTCTGAATCCTGGCCGGCACTTGCTGATGCTCAGCAGATGATTAAGGCTAGTGATTTGAGTTCCGCCGCTAAGTTGCCGTCACTTCCGCCGCAGCAGGAGATTGGAGGCAGCCGCAATGTTGCTTCTGAAAAGGTTAGTTTGATTTTTTTTAATTACATTAGGATAAAAGTACTCTTTTTTAATTTGGTTTTTTCATTTTTTTATTCGTTAGTTGTATTGATTTGCGATTGTTGTGTAAAGGGGAAAAATATTTGTGGGTATATATGATGAGTTGCTGTTTACTCTAGCAATGATCTGTAGTTGATTTTTGAACTATTAAGACGCCATTTGTAAGTGTATCTTTGATTGTATATATAATGTAGATAGAAGGGAAGATATGGAATGAAGATATTCTGACTATATCATTGTTTGGGACAGAACTAGTATTAAGTATTTTACACACTTAAATTGTTTGATATAATAACAAAAAGTTTCAATTTACTGCCAAAGGAAAAAAAAGAAACTTATATTTCATAAGGAATTAGATTTGCATCATTTTGATGTCAGTAACAGTGGTCTATAGAAGAGAATGTCTGGAAGTGAATAGTTCTGGAAGATACAATATTCTGAATGATTCTCTTGACATTTTGAACACACCCTCCAAGTTCTAGGCGGCAAACATTTTAAATGTTTATTTGGGAAGTTGAAAAGTCACTGGCTGAATTATCTGGAGAGGCAGTGTTGCTGGAGCATCTACTATAAGAGGAGGCATTGTTGTTTCAGTCATGAAAAATTTTGCTGCAGAAAATGGCAGAATGCTGGTTGGAATAGGACTGGTGCTATCGAAACGATTATTGGAAAGAGGCTCATTGCCGCTGGAATAGTCACTAGAAAGCTGAGAGATGTCACCAAATTGGTTACCATAAAAGGTGTAGTGTTGCCGAACAATTGCTAGAGAAGAAGTGTACTACCACAGAAACAGTCACCCAAATAGATATTGTTGTCTCATATAGCTGATCCATGTAGCTTGGGATTAAGGTGTAGTTCTTTTAGTTGTCATAATTTTTGGAATTTTTGATGTTCTTGTAATGTGCTTTTCTTCCATCTGTTTCAGCTTAAATGTCAAAACTGATTAGTCATTGTTCTATGCCTGTTGACAGTGTGTCGAAGTAATAATTTGTCTGATAACTTTGCAAGATACTGCACCATATCTGGTACATTCAAATAGGTTCATAATATGGCGACTTTGTCCGGTCATTACACCTCTGCGGATGGATTTATTCCCTACTACCATGAATTAGGATGTATTACCATGAAATATATTTGATGATCTGTTGTCTTGTAGGTCCGAGGTGAGCAGCTAAAGTTCCATGGATCTTCTAGTGCCAAGTCTTCAAATAAGTCATCATCCGCAGTCCAACAAAGACCAGGGCCTAGGCACAACCAAAATGGTGTGCCATCATTTCCTGTGCCCTTGGCTTACCACCAATCAGGATTCCCTCCTTTTTATCAAAGTATGGTACCTATGCCACATATTCCTTTTCCAGGGTATGCATACCAGCCCCCTCGAGGGTCTTTCTCAGGAGCTGAAGGTCACATGGTTAGGTCCGATGGTGATGCTGCATCTCAAGCTTTTGTAACCCCTATAAATGGCGGGTTTCGCCCCCCATCACGAGGGGATCCAAATGACCATGATGCCAAATTCTACAGAGGAAGACCTAATACACAAGAACGTGGTAGCCAGTTTAGTTCAGCCTTGTCTAATCAGCGACCTGTGGGTTCTAAAGATGACATTCAGCTGCAACAAAGTATGGGGCTAAGGCCTTTCCTAAGGCCTCCATATTTTGGTCCAGCCCCGGGCTACATGGATGGTGCAAATTTTCCTGGTAATTTATGCAGAACTAATTTCATGAATAAGTGGCCTCATTATTCTTAAAAATACAAAATTGGCATATGGCAATTACCATCTAAAGTGGCTTGATGTCCCTGGTTTTTTACCCTTTAAGTTTTACTGCTCCTATTTCTCCCTCTCTTATAGTGGTGCTTTGCTGATGGCGCTAATATTGACCTTATCAACTGTTACCCCTTCTCCTTAACAACTTCATCTCTATCAGTGTAATTAATTGTTTACTGTCAGTCTTTGATTTTTTTTAAATGTGAATGACAGCTGACTATTTTACAGGTCATCCAGGAGCTATATATTTTCTTCCTTCTCCCCCTCCTGTAAGAGTGCCTTACCCACCTTTCTTTGTCCCACATCCTGTTAGCTCTGGAGCCTCTACTCCACCATCACCTGCATTAGCTTTGAGAGAGAGCATATTGAAGCAAATTGAATACTATTTCAGGTGACTACATCAAGAAAAAGTTCTATTTGTGTTGGTTATCTTGATGTTTTCTTGAATAGATGTGATCATTCCCTGATTATGGTATTCTTTGCATCTTCATTGGTATCGTATAGTTACAGTTGTAATCTTGTAGGGCAGGAATAATAGTAGGTGACCTTTTCATGTACACTCCTTAAAATAACATGTTGAAGTTCATAATGAGGATAATCCCACTTTTTAGTGAATTTATATTTCAAGAAGTATTGTTGCATAGACCAATCAAAAAAGAAGTATTGTTGCACAGATACAGCTCTTGTGGGTTAATTACTTTGCCAGCAATGGTTCTAGAATTTTTTGACTACTGTAGATTGATATCAAGAATATGTACCTTTTGCCTTGGCAGTGATCAGAATTTGCTGAATGACCACTACTTGCTTTCCTTAATGGACGATCAAGGTTGGGTTCCAATCTCTATTATCGCCGACTTCAAAAGGGTACAATCTCAAAACTTCTCAGAAACACGCACATTTATGCTAGAGTGACTGATAGAATGCAGTGTTTTTTTAAAAATATTGAAGGCTGTCATTTTTTCATGTGTTAAACTTGGATTTGGTCCATTGTATTCTCGTCTTTTACTTTTGTCTGACACATTTAAGCATTTATCCGTTCTGTGAAATGAAAAAGCTCTAATTGCAGATATTCTTTTTTCCATTTCTGCTTCAGGTTAAAAAAATGAGTACAGATATAGCATTTATCATTGATGCATTGCAGGCTTCAAGCACTGTTGAAGTAAAGGTAAAATGCTTTCCCTTTTGCTCGAATACCCGATTGTCTCTTTCCTTTCCTTTTGGCATGGAAAAAAGTAAATTTCCCAACTAATTTTTACATATATGTTCCAATTTTCTCTTACTAAGCTGTTTGTATTGCATCCTAAACATCCTTTAATTGCTTCCAAAATGGTCCCTTGGTGTGTACTGGGCAGACTAAGACCTCCACGTAAGGTAAAAATGAAGTAAAGAAATTCAGAACATGATAAATAAAGAAGAAAATAAACAAAACAGTAAAGCAAAGGTGAAACAAAAGAAACAGAAAGGTAAAGTTCAACTTGTAGGTTTCCCTCCTTGGTTTTCCTTCTTATTTGCTGCTCCAATCCTCCGTTCCCGGTCTTTCCTTCCCTACTGACTTCACGCCATCATAACAAATTTGCAACTTGGGTAAATGTATTTGAGACTAATTTGGCAATTTGCTAGTACAGAGAGTTTTGGAGTTAGCCTATCAGTAGATTTATGTTTTTCTTTGCCTTTTACATTAAATACTCCTGTCCCTTTGTCCTTATTTGTTAATGTGCTGTTTGCTTAATTTCTGCAGGGAGACAAGTTGAGAAGACGTGATGAATGGTCAAAGTGGGTTTCAGCTAGTGCTGATCAGAAATCATCCCCTTCGACTCCGGTGGAACACTCAGTGGGGAAGGTTATAAAGAATGATGAGGTCAATGAAAATAAAGGGGATGGAATTCAAGTTAGATTTTCCCAAGAAAATCGTGTAGGTGAGCTTGCATCATTAGAGAAACATGCTAAAAAGGTATCAGTGTTTAGTAAAGCAGAAACCAGTAGGAAGAAATCTGGTTTCCGTGGTTCAACTCACAGAGTTGACAAAGGAAGTGGTGATGCAAGAATTGTTATGGCATCAGATGTTGTAGAGCAGAATGTAGATGACTTATCTAATGATTTCTCGAGCACATTCATGCTTGATGAAGAGATGGAGCTTGAAAATAAGAAGGACCAGTTCTCTTTGAGCCGAAGGTATAGACGATTTCTGTAACTTTGTTTTGCTTATTTTCTTATCTGATTTTGTTAGAATTTCTCTTGGTTTTGCTTCATAGCTGGCTTGTTTCGACACAAAGATATGCTGATGACTGGCACTGCTGTTTACACATGTTGCTGTTCAGCTTATCTAATGCAATTTGGTCATTTTATGCTTCATTTACTTGTACACTTTGCAAATTTGATCATCTCTTTCCTCCCAGAATATAACCAATTTGGTCAATATTATAGATGTCTTCTTGTTTGTTAGTAAGGTCAAGGTGAAAAACCTGTTTTATATGCATTTTTAACATTTGCCTCCTCAAAAAATCATATAGTGATACTTATATACTTGATTTGATTCCATAAATTGAGAATCGGTATGTATCTGAAGGAGACTGGTTATGCCTGTGGGCATATTTAAAAAATATATAGCTTTTGTATCTTTATCTTTTTACTATAGCTGGTAGGAAGTCATCTGCTTGCCCGAAATAGGTTAAAAATGTTAATTAGTGATCTTATAGTTACGAGCTCCTGCGATGAGTCTAAGGAAGAAGAATTTATGGTCCCTGTTACAATTCATAAAATCTTTTGTGTAGATAACCAGATTAGACTCTTCTTTTTTTGTTTCTTCTTTTGGATGTAACTAATGTTCTTTCTTAGTGCTACATTTGATACCAATAATACTTGCCTTTTCTCAAAAAAGAAAAGAATTTATGGTAATTGCTATCACTGTTACTTGATTTATCAGTTAACTCCACATGGAACAACCAAATCATACTGTGAGGACAGACTTTGTATGAGCAAATATTTCTTATTGGTTCAATATTGCTGACTATATTGTTAAATCTTGGTGGTGTTGCTTCATGAAGAGTTGATGAAGAAGATGATGAATTGTACGTTAATGATGAGGCTATTGAGAAACTTGTCATTGTGACTCGGGTAAGGAAATTGCTTTCCATGTCTTTTATTTGGGTGAATTCAGTTTCCAAAGATCACTTTTTTCTTTGAATTTGTGGTCATGTGTTTAGACTTCACTTAGTTTTATGTCAAACTTACTCCTAAGAGTTTTACTACATGCATTAACAACTGAAGAATAGACTCCTATTTTATGTTACAGGTACAATCAGGTCTTGTATAATCCTGGTGATATTAGTTTCTGGATGCAAAAAATGGGAGATGTAATATTTTATTCTTTTGTCCATTCCGATGAATTGACATAGAATTTACATTGTGTTACTTTCATGACATGCCACAAATCCCATTATATTTTTTTCTTGGTTTATAGTTCTAGTAATAAGTATTTCAATTTTGGGGAAGAATTTACAGACATGTGGGCGTTCTTACTGGTAGTCTTTCCCTTTGGGTCCAACTGAAATTCTGAGTATGCAATTACAAGAGGGTCCTATTCAATATTTTGTGCCAATCTAGTTGTGAAAGAATTTATGGGATTTGAACTATATAGTTCAACCTTTTTTAAATTTCCTAAGTAATGCCTATGCCTCGTTTTGTACTTTGAAAATGTGGGGCCTCCCGCCTCAGGTACTTTCCTAGTTAATGTGTATGCCTCATTTTGTACTTTGACAACCCAGGGCCTCAGGTACTTGACCACATCTAAGTAGTGGACATGCATTAACTGCAGTTGAGTGATTATAACTAACTAATTATTAATTAGATAAAGTATTTGTTATTAAGGTGCCTGAGATACCTACCTATTCATATTATAAGAAAAGTTAATTTTTGTTTTGAAAAACATAACTAAGAGGACTAGGTGTGCCTTGAGCTAAACTGGAAATTCAATTGAAATTTAACAAATAAATAGAAACTCCTGGTCTCGCTGAAGATTTGCCAGTGGATGGATACCTAGGAAGAGGCTTGCAGCATTACCCCACAAAGCAACAGGAAACTTGCTCAAGCAGACTTGATGTAGCAATAAATTGGTTTTAGGTTCTAGTCCCTTGCACTTTGACTGCATAGACTGTAGAATCAATCTGAAAAGAAATGTCTTGTTCCCCTTCCGACACACAATCTGATGATTAAGCTCAAGGATGAGAAGGTATTTTCAAGTTATATAGCAATTGATGTTATGCCAATCACGGACCAACATCCAATAAATGCTTTGCTTTTAATGGAATCTTTGCATTCCAAATAAATGAGTTAGGAGGAAATTTTCAAAAGGATGGGAATGGACAACCTCAGGTTCCCGCCTTTGCAGAAGTTTGTTTCTATATATGAACCACAAATAATTATTAGCAAAATACACCAAACTGCTCAGTTTTTTGTCTTCATTGTTAGTCATTGCATAGTGTAAGCTCCAAGGGGGTGGCCAAGCGGTCAAAGAGTTGGGTAACAATTTTGGGAGCCAATGTACAATTGCAATTGAGGCTATGCTATATGGGTTCTTAGGTATTGGTTTTGGTAAAGTTAACCAATACTTGTGCGGGTGGGAGCTAGAAGGTACTCGGTAGATTAGTCATTAGTCGAGGTGGGCCAGCTACTTAAACGACACCATTATAAAAAAAAAAGAAGTTACTAAATTGTGTAAGTAATCACAAGCAGTGTTGGCTCGATGCTGCGTATATAGCAGACTGCTATGTTTCCCATTCTTACTTCTTCGTTGCGTATATTGCTGTGTAGTGCGTATAAATTCCCCTTTTTGTCTTCTCTTATTTCTTCTTCTTCAGATTTTATTTCTTTGTTTTTTTTCAGTTTATTAATTTAAATTGAATTTGCCATGTCAGTTTACTAACTCAATTGAAATTGCCATTAATTTATTTCTTTATTTTAGGCACTAGGCATTAGCTAGTTAGCTATTCCATTTTCTCAGTAGGTAATTAGTTAATTTTTCTTAGGCACCAAGCAGTAGCTAATTATCTATGAGCCCTTCTTTTTCGAGTGTACATTTGGAATGGTGTTTAGGATTATTATGCTTCCGAAGCTGGACTCCTGTAGTCAATATGACTAGTGATTTTATTGGGATTTCACTAGATGTGTCACTTTATATTTTTGTTTTTAGAAAGGTAACTGTATTTTGCAGCCTTGTTAGTGACAGCTGGGGTTGGTGTGTAAAAGCTGATGCTTTCCTTAGATTCTCTCTTTGTGTTCCTTACAAGTCTTTGATCTGCCCAGCCTTTAATTTGCATGACTAGGGTAGTTTGTACGATCAAGATTCAACAAGTTCCAAAATCAGTTGCCTTATAGACAAAAATTTTGGCCAAATTCATGGAAAAGCTAAGATACTGCAACTGATGCAGCTTAGGAGAAGCATGTGGAAAAATGAGCTGTTGTGTTTAAACACTGACTTTTTTTTCCTTATCCAAAAATAAACATGACTTCTATTGCCTTTCTTTTATTTCTGCTACACTATGGGCTGGAGTGTTGTGTAATTAGGCTAATTACCTCATTCGTGTGGATTTTCTACAGAACACTCGGGCATCTCAGGTATCTGGAACTGTTGGAAAAGAATCAAAACCAATATCTACTGAGCTTGCTTCTGCAATAAATGACGGTCTCTACTTCTACGAGCAGGTTGGTGGTTGCTTTAATTAGGTCATTCTTTCCCTATTCAACTTATACAGTATTATATTGTTCCAGTAATATATTGATCTCTCATCTTCCAGGAGCTTAAAGCTACACGATCCAGTCATAGATCTAACAACTACAATAATGATCCTAGAGATGACATTACTTGTTCTTCTGGTAGTGGCGCTGCTTTATCAAAATCAAAGTATGCCGATCATTCTTCTGGAGGAAAAAACACTGAAGGTCCTGGAAGTTCCAACTCTCGGAGAAAGCAGAACAAAGGATTTGCTAAGCCGCATCCAATACATAAGCAGCGGCTGTTTTCTGGAAATTACCGGAATCATGGGGTTTCTCGGAACAGTGTAGGAACAATATCTGAAAGTCCACCTAGCGATTCAGTTGGGTTTTTCTTTGGTTCTACACCTCCTGACAGTCATGTGTATGTTCTGGATCCCTGGTGTTGTTCTAATGTAGTTGTGTATTGTAATATGTTTGAGATTATTTAATTGTTTTGTCAAAGAGCAAATGCAAGTCTATGAAATATATGATTATTAGGGACATTGTGAAAACAGTTCTGGGTTGTTACACAATAACTTAGTAACCTGAACTTCTTTTTACAGGTTAAGGCCTTCAAAGTTGAGTGCCTCTCCGCACAGCAATCTTGCTAGCAGTAGTCCACCTGTGGGTTCCATGCCTAAACCATTTCCACCCTTCCAGCATCCAAGTCACAAGTTGCTACAAGAAAATGGTTTTACACAACAGCTGTGAGTAGATTTACTTTCATAAGGAGTTGGTGTTGTGTGCATTTTGTATTCAAGTGTGTGTGCATTTTGTATTCAAGTGCATGCATCTGTTCATGCGTGGCTTTGCATGTGCACTGACTTATACATATATTCCTTGTGCATCTCTTTCCGCTCCTGAATGTTGGTTTTGGGTTTTCCATCGTTTAGGTACAAGAAGTATCATAAGCGCTGTCTGAATGATCGCAAGAAACTTGGAATTGGTTGCAGTGAGGTGCCTACTTAATTTTTGTTCTGCATTGGCTTGTGTTTGATTTACTAGTTTTGTAATAGCATCACCTCTTGTTGAGGATGAGAAAAAGGAAACAAAGAGGAAATATATTAGATTTAATAACAGTGAATTGCTTCTTATATAAGGGTATAAAATGTGAGGAATTTATCACTTTTATTCTGCAAGTTCATTTGAGGGGTGGGATATGAAAATAAAGATGACTTATCTCTTTATGTATAATGTGAAATTTGTTTCATGATTTCATTGACTTCCTTGAGGTTTTTGTTTTGACCAGTCAAAACTCATCTTATTGTTGTTGCACCAAGATAGTAACAAAAAATTACTAGAATGTTCTAACATCAGGTCTCTGAGAAATCTATCCAACTATTTACACAGAAAATTTCCAGTGCCCTCATGAAGAAAAAGCAAATTTTCCAGTACCTAGAAGGTACTCTTTGTTTATAACCCACTTATGAAACAAATCTTCACAAGTAGACTGTTCTTTACCTAAAGGAACTATTTGTTGATAAATCCAGTTTTAAAATAGATCTGTACAAAAAGGACAGTTCTCTTGAATTTGCAAACCTGATATTGCTTGAAAGGAATCACATGAATGTTTATGAACTTTACGAATGAGCAATATTCTTATAAGCAATTGGCTGAACTCATAATGAGAGGTTTCTAACTCATCTCTCTCTATGCATATACACATGTTTGATGCATCTATTTGTCCATATACTGCCCATTTGGCCGTCTACTTACGTGCCTAAATTGCATAAATTTTCTCTAAAGGTTCTTATCTTTTTGGCATGCAGGAAATGAATACACTGTACAGGTTTTGGTCGTATTTTCTGCGGAACATGTTCATACGTTCTATGTACAATGAGTTCCAAAAGATGGCTCAAGAAGATGCAGCTGCTAATTATAACTATGGGATGGAGTGCCTATTTAGATTTTATAGGTAGTGTTTACATGCCATTGTGACTTACATGGAAAAAAGGGAAGAAATACATGTTATTCTTAATGACATGTTTTGTTTTCCCTTTTACTTTTGAACTCTTCAGCTGTTCTTTTCTAGATCCACCTCCATGTGATGCAACTTCAATAGTTACTCTTCTTTACAGCAGTCAGTTGCCCTTTCCTTCTGACATACTTATTTGACTACTCATTATACTGTGTTTGTGTTTCAGTTATGGTTTGGAAAAGGATTTTAGAGAGGACCTTTATGACGACTTTGAGAGATTGACGCTTGACACTTACAATAGGGGAAACCTTTACGGCCTTGAGAAGTACTGGTAATATACCTTACCTTGTTTGAAAATTCTCATTTTTTTGTCCTTTCCTCTCCCCTTTTTTTATGTGACACCTATGAGACTCTGGCTGACATTGAAGGATCAAAGCACTGGGAATTAAGGTATCCATGTAGATAGGATGCTCTTTTATAGTATATTTTAACCCCCAAGTTAGAACCTATGTTTTCTGAATCATTTTAAACCTCTGATTACTTGCCTTTCAAATTTTAGATTCACTTCATTCAGTGATCCATGTTCAGTGTTTTTTTAAACTCTTAATTTTAAAAAATGGTTTCTGAATAACAGCAACACAAATGAAATAGTTTACTTTGAATCCTTTCTTCTTTCTTGCTTTCCTGACTTGATTTTGTTTGCTTTTCTTTTTTCCCCTTCTAAGTTCCCTTAGTTTCTTCTTTGCATTTTGATCTTCTTTTTCTTCTCTCATTCTCCTCACCTGGGACGCCCACAGCTTTGGTATTCTTTCAAAGTCAATGTGCCTAAGCATGTCAGCAGAAGCATCATGGTAACATACCATGATCAATTTTTACTGCCTTCGTTGGAGGACTTCTTGGTTGTGAAGATCTTGTTGATCTCTCACACAGGAAATTACACCAATGACCTTGGAAATTGATGATCTTGAACTTTTGACCCCTTCTTGCCCCATGGGCAAAACTTCAAGGATCTCCCTCTATCACAGCAGTAAGGGACTTTGACAGAGTTCCTTACTGAAACCAACATATACCTTAATAATGGACTTTAGTTCTGAGTGACTATTGCTTGTTTGCTCAAGTGTCCACGCAACTTAGGTTAATGCTGCAAATGAAGTGTGTTACTGAAACCAACATATACCTGTAGTTTCAAATGAAGAAGCTGCCGATCAAATCCTTCAATAATGAAACATGAAACGAATTGAACCATGATGACTTCTGACTAAAAGTAAAACTAAACATATACCTTATAGTGGACTTTAGTTCTGAGTGACTATCGAATAAAAAGTGGGGAGGGTTTCCCATATACACGAATGGGGCATATAGTGCATCTGACCACCCTTTTTCCTTTGTTAAAAGTAAAACCTTGGGTGTGTAGGGGAAGGTGTTGTGGAAGGGCTGATTTAGAGCAAGTTTAGAGATAATATGTACACATTAACTTTGCTTTTGTTGATAACTAGATTTTGTATTGGAAGTATTTTTATGCTCTTACTAACATGATCTTACTGCAATCATTCTGGAAGGGCCTTTCACCATTTTCGTCAGCAGCGAGGTCAGAGAGCACCTTTGAAGAAGCTTCCAGAACTGGATAGACTACTCACAGAAGAGTTCCGAAATTTGGAGGACTTCAAACATGCCAGAGGAGGTGCCAGTGCAAGCACAAATGACGACGGTCACTAGCCAACGTGTGATTCTCAGCTTCATTGAACCGTCTGTCAGCGAATTTTGATGCCTTACAGTCCATACAATGAGCTCAAGTTGCCGAATTACCTTTCTGAGATGATCAAGGCAAAAATTTTGTATATAGAGCTTCTGTGAGGTTAATTTTTACCTCCGAGGTTGAGCTAAAATTTTACCATGAGGGGATACCTTGTGCCTTTTTGTACTTTCGTCTTAGGATTATAAGGTGTACATATAGGAAGAAGTTGGAATCAAAATAAAAATAAAAATAAAAAATAAAAATGTAAAACTTAAAAAAAAAAAAAAAAAGAACTAGTTTTAGAACTTGGAGATAATTGAGACCTTTTTAAACTCTATTTTGTTGTCTTTTATTTTTTTGTGTACTTCCATTTGCTTGCTTGCTTGCTTAACGTCGTTATGATTGTCGATGCTATTATGTGACGCCATGGCTAATTGTTAGTTTGTTACTCTTTTAAGTAACATTTGTATGGGAACTGAAGAGGGAAGAACAAGTAGACATCGAATGATTAATTTCGATTTCTTTGTTATCGTGGAATATGAAAGATAAACATCTTACATACGGAATTTAGAAGGGTAAATGGTTAGTACCTAGAATCTTGAGTTTCTCTCTCAACAGTCCTATAAGATATCCCAGGTATTTCTTTTTTTCCTTCGTATCTTTTCCTATGGAAAGATCAAATCTAAGTTTTCTTTTCGTTCTTTTATAAATTATAATCGCACGAGAAAGGTCTGAGAAGGATAGAATGTAAGGATAACAATTGTGCTATTAATTTTGACTCTTCTTTTGTT
The DNA here is from genome assembly GCA_037074985.1 of Solanum bulbocastanum. Taxonomy (NCBI): domain Eukaryota; kingdom Viridiplantae; phylum Streptophyta; class Magnoliopsida; order Solanales; family Solanaceae; genus Solanum; species Solanum bulbocastanum. The sequence goes on from CM073602.1 coordinate 47,342,265, forward strand.
TCTGTCAAGAACAAAGTCTCAGGTCAAACTCCTCGCAATCTTCCAAAAAGGTGTGTTGATTGAAACATTGAGAACAACACACGTGAATATATAATTTGTTGATTAAGCATACATTTTTTTGGGGGGATACAAGAAGAAATTAAATCATGTAAGATCCACTAATTAATCATAATTTGTAATTAATTATTGATGTTTAAAGAGCTCACGACCAATTATAAGTCTTCTTATTTCACTAGTTCCTGCTGCAATCTCATACATTTTGGCATCTCGTAATAAACGTCCTGTTGGATACTCATTTATATATCCATTTCCACCTAGACACTGAATTGCCTGCAATTCATTTAAACATAATCGTATCAAACACAAATTTAAGTTATATATACTAACAATCTTACGTTAAGGAAGTTATTTCTCACCTGAAGAGCAACTTGAGTGGCTCTTTCAGCTGCAAGTAATATGGTCCCAGAACAATCCTGAAAATTAAAATAATTTACCAACTTAGAAATAAGATAAAAACTTATAATTTTTATAAATGACACAAAATAATAATAATAAAAAAAACCATTGGATCAATCTTCCCATTGTCACAGTCCTTTGCAACAGCATAGACATATGATCTGAAAAATACAAGAAAAATAATTGACATAGGAATATGAATTTACTATAAAAAAAAAAAAAAAAATTAATTCGAATGAAATTCTAACCTTGAAGATTGTAAAGCAGTGTACATGTCAGCAAGTTTTCCCTACACGGAAATAAAGTTGGATGAGTTTCATTCAAGAGCGTCTCAATAAAATTAGTGGCCTGAAAGTTATATACCTGTATAAGTTGAAATTCGCCGATTGGTCTTCCGAATTGCTCCCTTTGTCGAACGTAAGGAATAACAACATCCATACATGCCTGCATTATTCCAATAGGTCCTGCTGCTAGAACAAGTCGTTCCAAATCTAGCCCCGACATTAGAACATACACTCCTATACATACGAAAAATTGAGAAAATGTACATGATGAGATAAATGATACGTACAATATCGTATTTGTAGAGATTTTTCGAAAAATATTTACCTTTTCCTTCCTGGCCTAGAACATTTTCTTTAGGAACAAAGCAATTCTCGAATACAAGTTCACACCTGCAATTTTTGAGTTCATATGAGGTTTACTATAATTTCCTCAATATTATTATCAGGCGAATTGCTAGCTCCGCTAAAAAATACTCATTTTTTAGTAGGAACTTGCAATTCGCCCGATATTTAGTAATTTAAACTTACGTATCGCTTCCTCGCATCCCAAGTTTGTCCAATTTCTGTGCAGTTGAGAATCTGCATTTTTAACATATTATGAAATTAAATAGAATGTTATTTAGTGAAGGCAATTTATTTAAGATATTTATGGTGGTTTTCTTATACGAGTATAAAGATGATCGATTCAGAATTTAAATTTTATAAGTGAAAGGTACGTATGTTACGTACCCTGACATTTCTTTTTCGATGATAAATGCTGTAATTCCTTTTGAACCAGCAGTCGTATCCGTTTTTGCATAAACAATCTGATTAATAAGTTAAACACAAAATTTAATAATCTACCATGAAAAATTATAGTATATAGTTCACATATAAGAATACGAAATTAAATAGTAGATCGATTTGTATCTAAATGTCAAGTTTGAAAAAGGAAGAAAAAAAAGAAGAAGAGGAGTTTACAACTTTCTTCGTCCACTTTTACTTGTATTTATTGCTCCGTAAGAAGTGTGTCAAGTCAATACTGAACAAGTAAAAATGAACGAAGGAAATAATAATTACGAAGAGATATATACCAAAGTATTAGCGACAGGACCATTGGTGCACCACATTTTATTTCCATTTAAAACATAGCCACCATCGACACGATCGGCTCGACACTTCATGCTAACAACATCTGATCCAGCTGAGCAAAGTGAAAAAAAGTGTTATTGATCGTTTAATTTTTATACATTTGACAGTATAAAAGTATATTTACACGATATCAAATTACCTATTAAGTGATTATAAGTAAAAACAAATTGATAATGAAAGTAAATTAATTACAACAAATTACCATTTGGTTCACTCATGGCTAGAGCCCCAATGTGATCTCCACTTATAAGCTTCATGACAAAATCAAAGTCGTAAATAGAGTTAGACCGCATACAATATTTTCTGATGATCCGATCCTTTTTTTTCGATTCCGTGCATATCAGAAGCTTAGTGCATCGGACTGCATTTTTTCAATTTTATCAATTCAAAAAATTTAAAGAAAGTAAGATAAAATTAGTAGAACCTTTGGCAAATATTTTTGCTTCTGCTCAGGGGTTCCATTTCTCACCTAAAAATTAAAATGTCGTTAAAATTTAATAGTCATGTCAACGTATACAGTACAACTATTTGAACACGTTGTACTGTACCTATAATGCATACTATATTATATATATAAATTGTTACCAATTGGTTAATGCAAACATTGGATTGGACACCATAGGAAACAGCAACAGCACCAGATGCACGACTAATTTCTTCTAAGGCAATGCAGTGATATAAATATCCAAGGTTGAGACCACCATATTCCTCTACATCATGTACAATAATATCTAGAGTCATGTCTTAACATAAATAATCTTTTAATTTCTCACTATAACACACATCATGTTATAGGTTCAACAGAACTCAAACGCTAGCTAGTAGTAGTGTTCACGAGAGTAAACACAAAAAATTCTCTTGATTTGTTAAAATGAAATGGAGTGAATATATTATAGAAAATGTTATTCACTTTGTCAAAATATAATTGTCCACTTGTTTTTGTGACATTATTTTGTGGAAATAATTGTATCATAATAATATTATAGAAAATGCTTTTACAACAGATGATGATGTCCTTGATTTCTGCGATGACTTTTTCTCCAATTGGAATATGTTATTTTTTAAAAAAATTGGCCAGTACATAAGGATCGCTAAAATCTATACTATATAATAGTGAGAATTTTCTTGTTTTGGTTTTTACGATATGATTATTTATTCATGAGATAGTGTCACTAATTGACATGTAAATAATTGTCAATCTAGTCGAGCCTGCCTAATCAAGGATCTGACATTTGAAATTTGATCCTGATTTGAGACGTAAGTTGGGACTTGATATTTGACTCGAGACTCGACCCAACATCTTGACTCTGATCCTAACCTAGACCCAAGTTTGAGCCTTGGCCCAAATCTGAGATCCAACTTAGACCTTGACTAGGGTTGATTGGGATTCAAGATTTGACCCGATCTAGAATTTGAGATCCAATCCTATTAGATGAATGAAAAATATTTGGATAAAATATGTGATTTAGCTAGTAAATATAAAAAAGAGGTTGAAGTTGAGAATTAAATTGAACTTCGCTGACAATCATTTTGAATTGGACAACACTTGAATATTGAGTTAAAATTTATTTAAATTTAAATTATTTTGAGTTTAACCCATAAAAAATCTAGACGAATTACGGGTCATTTATATCTTACATCCGTAGCACCATTTATTCCATTTACTTCATTTAACTACCATCTGCCTCTGGTCTTTTGGTTTGAAAAGGACATTTATATATATAAAATTTAATATTTTTTATTTCTATTAAATCCTTACTATAATGCAACTAGTACTTCATAAGACTATATATTATATAATACTCCTATAAACTATTTATTCTTACAATTGGATATGTGTTATCCAATATCTTATGATCCCAATACGATCATTATTGGATATGCGTTATCCAATATCTTATGGTCCCAATACGATCATTAAACCCTCAATATTTATACTAAATCAATTATATAAACATATAAATTATTGCAACTTAATCATAATTAAATAATATATATTCTTATCTTAATTTATATACATGGTTACTGTAAGAAATTTATATTATCATATCATATTTACCTGGTGCAGTAATTCCATGCAAATTAAAATCCCCCATCAATTTCCACAAGTTAATCTCCTGAATGAAAATCATGAAATAGAGACAAATAATTAATCTCTATAATCATATTTTCATTAAAATCTTTAAACTTTAATCACATAATTAAATATAATGAATTTATTAACCTTTGGGAAACTGTTTGTTCTATCAATCTTTTCAGCATAAGGAGCTATATTCTCTTGAGCAAATTTTGCTACACTTTCTTTAAACTACAAAATTATGCAAACAAAATATAATTAGTAAATCTTGTAAAATAGTAAAACTTACCCCCTCAAAGTTAACTTATAATTTGGTCCTTAAATTTCAATTGAAATGACAAACAGAGGTATATATATAATTTATTTACCTGTTTCTGAGTATCATCCAATAGTAATGAAGTAGAAAAAGCAGCTTGTTGATTTTGTAGGGACTTGAAGTTTTTGGCTATGGCAGAACTTAAGGACCTTACTGCAAATAATTTATGCATTTTCTATGGTTTTTTTTTTTTTGGGTATTAGAGAAGAAGAAGAAGAATTATATTTAATGTTAAATGTGATTGAGATATATATAAGAGCTCTATTTTTATTAAATAAAAAAAGGTTGTAGTGATTGGTAAGTCTAGTCATATGACCAACCTGACTTATAGTGCATTAGTGGGAGTGCTTCACTTTTAATTAGAGTTTTTGGGTTCGAGCTCTGGGTATAGAGAAAATTCTGTTGGAAGCATCATATAGTCACTCATCCCTGAATGGCCCTGCAGAGAGTGATCCGAATTTAGTTGGAGCTCTAATGTGGGCTCTGAATACCGAGTGGAAAACCCAAAAAGTCTAGTCATATGAAGGAGAGCTCTATTTTATGTTAAATAATAAAAGAACTTTATTTTGACTTATTATAATGATGTGACATATAATATTTTAATGAAGTTTTTAAATATATAAATTTTATTTTTAAAAAGTTAAAATTTTATGTCCAAATTTACATTAGAAAAATAGTTAATTTGCCTGTTGTATTCCAAATCAGGGTCGTTAGCTAAATTGAAACAATAGTAGTGGCAGTATTCTCCAAGAAATCATAGTTTATTTCCACTTTCATAGTTATATTTTATCTTTGTAATCATTTGTTATAATTCAAATTCAGAAAAATATGTTTAAATATCAAAGAAAAAAAGAGAAGAATTTAAATTTGTAATACATCCCCAAAAATATATCAAGATAAATTGACTATAAGAAGTTATTAGTAAAAATTTTGTAATTCAAAAATGTTGCAAAAATAAATTTCCACTATTCAACACTTATAGTCACTTTAATTAAATTAAATAAAAATAAAGGTCTCTCATCAATTTTGACTTCAGACCATAAATAATGTTGAGCCATCCTATTTGAATTCAACCAAACAAGTATGTACGGATTCCAACCTTTAAGATATAAAGAAAGCAATTTCTATACTAAATTTTTGTTATACGCAAAATTCGAAGAAAAGTCGGATTAAGAAGGCACACTCATTTATTATCATTGAACCACCTTAAGATATTTCTTGTACTTGTTTGACCATATCTAAACATCATAATCAATTAATAATATTTTTTTTAATTCGGTGTCACATATTTATATTAAAGCTTGATTAAATTTAAATTTATGTTAGAAAATCTCATATTGGAGGTAAAACACTCTCTAACAAAGCCGACTTCGTACCCAAAGAAACTCGAATCCAAAACTTTTGATTAAAAATAAAAAAAATATTTACCACTCTACCACAACTCATGTTGGTTATCAATTAATAACATTACTTTCATAGAGCAATACATTGGAGATGGGGGTCCATGTATAACGTGAGGAGTTATAGGCCTTTCAGAGTTGGGTACAAAATAATAACGAGAATTTTATTAAAAAATAATTTGTTTTTAAATGAATTTTACGCCATAAAAAATTTGAAATAATTGAAACTCCATACGATAATAGAAATTCCATACAAATATCAAATATAGAAAAAATTAGCATAAATTGTACTGACGATCTCCAGCCTACTATCACAAAAGAAAATTTTTTAAAAAGTGGGTACAGTAAAGTAAAAATGCATTCTCTTCTTACAATTTAATAACGCATTTATTTACCTATTTAATTTCTTTTAAAGCATATGATAAAATTCTCATTATATTCTCACCTGATAAGATTAACGACAAAAGAAAATCAACAAATTTAATAAATAGTGTTTGTTCAGTGGTGGCAAATTTAAAATTAAAATTAAAATTTACATGAAAATAATATCAGAAAATGGAAAATAAATAAATTTGATCTATTTAAAGTTACTCCCCCGTCCAGTTTTAATTGTCATAATTTTCTTTTTAGAGTCAAACTATAAGAACTTTGACTAACATTTTATGATGTGTTTTTTAATCATATTGATATGTAAGAAATTGCAATTTATAGTACTTTTCATATAGTTTTTAAATATCAAAATTTTTTGTTTAAAATATCGAATTAATATAATATAATTTAACTTTAAAAATACAATATGACAACTAAAAGTGAATGAAAGGAGTATCTTTAAATTTCCAATATTCAACACTTGTGTAAAGGGTTTTAATTAAGGCTGATATTGAATTTAATGGATTTAGTTTGGTCCCGTGCTTGAGAACTTAATTCTTCTTAAATTGATCTTAGACCCAACTAACAATATCACTAATGAATTGGGCCGTTAAAATAAACTCGTTTGTTAAACGTGGAAACAAACATTAATTTAAATTACACACGTAAATGTTGACTTTGATGTATGAAAGACTTTTTGATTATTATTAGAGATTTATTTATTTACTGTTTGAATGACTTCTTTTATTTATTATTGGAGATAAAGTTTCTTGACTTCCTAGGAACCTTATGTATATATTTGCAAGAAAAAGAAATTTGTGATGAATACAAATAAATTTTCTTTCATTTTGATTGCATACAAATAACGTAACCTGTCCTATTACTAAAATCCCATTTTAACATGTAAAAACAAAGTTTATTTTGAATTATAAAATATTATTTTTTTAAATAAAAATTTAATATTATTGTTTTTTGAACAAATCAATTATTACTTTCGATTAAAAAAAGTACCTCATGAGGGAAATACAAATTATAATGTACAACGATACAGATGGTAAATCTTATCGATCAAACAATACATTTTATTATTGATAATAAAACAACAAAAATACCAAATTAAGGTATTTAAATTATTAATTAAACCCCATAATACATAGGAAGCATACGAGGTTTTACCACAACTTCCAACGGAATTTTTTTAACCGCGGTAAAACCCGGTCCTTCGGTCATATCCACCGACTCATTATTTGGTGTTTCGAAATCAAATGCTTGAAGTAAACGCGCAATTGAAAGATAGGTTACTTGCATGGCCATAGTAATTCCAGGACATGATCGTCTCCCAGAACCGAATGGGATAAATTCTAAATCTTTACCATAGACATCAACTTTTGCTTTAGTGGTTAAAAACCTCTCGGGTAAAAACTTTTCAGGTTCTGGCCAAAATTTCGGGTCTTTTTGAAGTTTCCACACATTTACAAATAAACGTGTGCCTTTTGTAATATGGTAACCAAGTACTTGACAATCAGCTAAGGCTTCGTGAAGTAACATAGGTGATGGTGGATATAAACGTAGTACTTCTTTAATTGTTGCTTGAAAGTACGTTAAATTTTTGATGTCTGAATCTTCGACCCAACAATCTTTGCCAACTTTTGTGTCAATTTCTTCATGGACTTTTTCTAGTACATGCTTATTGTTTAGTAAGCAGGCAATTATCCATATCAAGTGAACAGCTGTGGTATGTGTAGCATCTGAAACTATAGTCTGCGTGTAAAAGAATAACACATTAATCATCGTGATTGTCAATGTACATAATTTAAATTGAATATGTACGAGCATATAATATGTATTAACCATCAAATCATATCAGTCATGGGTCCCAGAAATAACAACAAAAATGCTACAAAATAATAATTGCATTTTGGTCCCTTAATTATTAATATATTCTATATTTGGTCCTGTTGTAGTATTTAGTTAAGAATATTTCGCCTTTATTTGATTAAAATGAGTGTTTTGGATCCCTAATAAAGGAAGTGTGTGATAATTAGAGTATTTTTAAAACTATATCACCTTAAATAATGGAGTAGCAGTACAAATTGAATGATTAAGCACTTAATTATTCGTTAAATTTGTGTAGATTCACAACTTGAAGGATAAAAAATGCACATGTGCACATATCAATTAATATGCTAATTAAAAAAAAAAAAACTTTCTTTAGTTTTTAAATTTCATGCGCAGTCAAATTAAAAGAGTCAGATTAACCGTTGAGGCACATACCAACATAGTATAACAACACCAACAATATAATTTTAGTGTAATTTATAAGTCGGCTTGAGGAGCTGGTGTACGCAACCTTACTCCTACCTTGTGAAGGTAGAGAGATTGTTCTGATAGACTCTCAGCTCAAGCAAAAACATATCAATAACATACAATAATATGATAACTAAAGTAAATAAAACAACAGATAACACTAAGATCGAAATATAAGATAGTTGCACATACCAACATAGTAGCTTTGATAATAGTTTCCCTTGAATAACCATATTGGAAATCATTCTTATCTAACTCTGTTAGCATTATATCAATCAAATCTTGATCATCATCATCATTAGACTCATTATTCTTCCTCTTATTAGTATGATCATCAAGCCAACGTTGAAGAATAACATCCATTTCATCAGCTATACGTTTCATCACCTTAATATTACCTTGTAAATCAAGCCATTGTAGTAATGGAATTGGAAATGCATCCTCTATACCAACTATAGCTATATAATACATCGTTTCGTTGAACGCTTTTCTGAAACGTTCCGCTTCTTCCTTCTCCTCTTCTTTATTATTTACCTGTGTAGAACAGACAGATTTACAATTTGAACTTTATGAATTTGAAAATCTACCACATAGTCTATTAGGTTCAAAATTTACTGTTGATACGTTGTATTTTTTTCTTATAACTTATTTATAGACTTTTTAGACTATGGTCTAATGAGTACTCCTTTTGTGCAAAATCTTAGTGTTAAAAGTAAGAGTGTCAAATGAGCGAATTGAGTTGAATTTGAATCGGTTGGGCAAATCGAAATGGGCACCCAAAAATTACTTGAATTGAAATGAATTGAGCCAAAATGGGCTATAAAGGGCCAAAACCCAACCCGTTCAATTATTAGTAACTCTTATTTTTTTGGTTTTTTCTTTTATATATTTTTAAGTACATGGTAAAATTATTCTTTATCTTTGGACTACTTACATATATCCGTCCAACTTTTAGATAAACAGTAATGGATTGGACTAATATGAATTGACCTAATAAATGGATGAGTCATTTCAATCGATTTGCGGATCATATTTTATGGGCTAAATTTGCCACCTCTAGTTAGCAGTAAGTGTGTGTGTGTGTGTATATATATATATATTGCAATTTGAATTGATTAATTTTAAATTTTGAATTCGTTTCTGCATACCTGGCTATATCTCTTTCCACCAATCATCTTCACCGTTATGTTTAACATCATATCATCAAACCAATGGCCAATATCAACTTTAGTTGGTACATTTTTTGCTACATTAGCAACAAAAAGCGTGTACAACTCCTTGATGCTACTCTCCACTTCTGAAATTCGAACATGCTTTAACCTCTCCATACTCTTACTTGATAGCAAATTATTAACCACCAATTTTCGAACCATACGCCAATAAGGTCCATAATTTGCAAATGTAAGATTTGCATGGTCATAGCCAAGATATTTACAAGAACAAGTAGCTACTCTATTAGCTAAATTCTTGTCTTGTGTAGTAAAGCATTCTTTTATTGCTTCATAACTACTCACAACGGCTATTGGGAACATTCCTTGACGGACGGTGAAAACTGGCCCATACTTATCTGCTAACGCAGCTAGGGTATGGGCCAGAGGAATTTCACCGTCCGTGTTGCTTCTATTGCAACCGTCTAACGTGTCGCTTAGGATTTGAGGGAGGTGGCCTATAATTGGCCATGCTCCTGGAAGTTGTGGAGGGGGTGGGCCAAATTTTTTGCTATTTTTCCAAGTTTTTGCTTTTCTTATGAGAAAGAAAAGGAAGACAAAAGCTAGAATTCCAATAATAGCTTCAACATGTGAAAGAATGTGAATTTCCATTGGACAAAAGGGAAAAAAAAATAGATTGAGATAGAAGAGAATGTATTGGTTTGATTGAGTTTTTGAACTATATATTTAGGCTTAATATATAAGCAACCTTTTAAAATTTGTAACTAAATTTCATTTGAACACTCGAATTAAGACTTGTTCTAATTACGTTTCTATATCAAACAGTCCACACTTTCGATTCAGAATTTGGATATTTTTTTTTTACTGTGTTATCAAGTGTCCATTATTTAAATAAATTAACCATGTCACGTCCTTTAATCATATTTATTTGTTTCAATAAGTCCTAAAACCTTAGACCTATTCATATTGAGGTGATCTGTATATTTAAAGAAGATGACATATTTAACATAATTAGCTTAACTACCTAATAAACGCTTGAAAATATATACAGTACTATCTGCTTGATTAATATTTTATAAGTAATTATGATTTGATCCAACTATTGGGTCTAAATAATTGAAAGTAAAATATAATTCTGTAATAATTCCAATAATAAGGTGAAGACTAAAAGCAAAAGTTATAATCGGAGGATATGTATACATTTTTATCCGATTATGATTAGGTAAAGATCGACACACATCATTGTTTCAGAAATATTATTTTGTCCGTTTCAATTTATTTGTCTTACTTTTTATTTTTAGTTTATTTAAATATATAATTCTTTTTTGACAAATTTTTAATCTAGCTTTTCACATGACATATTTAATACTACAAAATCAAAGAACATTTTAATATATTCTGTAAATTTTTAATTTAAAACCACGATTAATTCAAAAAAAAATTAATTTCTAAATTTCATGTTAAATTAAAATCAGACAAATAAATTAAAATAGAAGGATTATTATATTTCATTTTGATGACAGAAATTAAAAATTATTTACGTGAATTGTATTGTACTACAATTGTTGATACTGAAACCTTACGTCACCAACAATTATGAAATTTCATCCATCAGAGGGCAATAATCCAAATTTAACTTTTTGTGACTAGATCTTATAAAAAAATATATTTGTAAAGCAATGTTACAATCCAAATTTTCCTTCTGTTCTTTTTTTCCCACTCTCTTTGCCACTAATAATAATCCAATCAATTATAATAGCTTTATATAACGTGATACATGTTATGGATAATAATTAGAAATAATTATGAATCTGAACCATTCAACTATTTAAATTATAAAAAATATATAAGTAATCTGTACTTTATAATAAATATATACTATATAGGTATAATATACCTATAATACTATGCATATATCTACATCATATACGTGATAACATATATATTGTATATACTCTAGCTATATATATTGGTAAACTAAATGGCCGAATGAAATATATTGATAATTATTCTTAACAGTCATAAGTAGGTTAAGATCCCACTAAACTTATATCATTTTGTGAGGTATGTATATATATATATATATATATTAGAATACGAACAAAGATTGTATCGTTTAATCTATCATATTTTCAAATTATGGCTAAAAAACAAACACACCTACCATTATTAAAACATCTTGATATGGGTATTTTTCAATGATATATACTAATAATAAATAAATAAAATCATGTGCTTCTAGACAAAACGAATAGAGTTAATAAATGTGAGGGTTAATAAATTGTCTAAAATTTACTTGATGTTAAATGAATTGGGTTGAAACATGATGACATGCCGGTTATTCATTAGTCTGTTATTTTATAATTTATTTAAGTAACTAATAAAACTTTTTCTTTCAATATTATGATGGTATATAATATATTAAATAAAAAATATTTTGATAAGATTTTTCATGTTTTCATTTGGACTATATATTAGTCAAATTTTTAAATGAGTTGAATTAAACGAGTCAAGATTAATAAATAGATGCGTTATTGATCCGCTTAAAGTTGGGTGGTTCATATTACCGTGTGTTAAGCTTTCTATTCCTAACTGCAGTCTGCAATAGAAAGAGCGTATCCAGAGGAGGTTCTGTGGGTTCACGTGAACTCATGGTCCCCTCTCTAGATTATATATAGTAGTGTTTTTAAAATATATATATATATATATATATATATATATATATATATATATATATATATATATATATATATATTTAAATATAAAAGTGTGAACCAACGTTAAAAGTAGCATATAATAATATGATAATGACTGGGTGCACATCTCCGAGCAAAGCTAGAAATTTAAATCTTATATCTATCTTATTTTTGTTAGTAACACCCTCCAAGTAGTTATCCATAACACTTTTGACATTCCAATCAATTTTTCTTTTGTTTTTTGCTTTAATCTTTAAAAAATTTCAAGTGTGCAACATTGAAAATTCCTAAAAAAAATTAGCACGATAAATTTTCTTATATAATTTAATCAAGTATGAATATTAAAATTTAAAGCTAGTAGTATTATATAGGTTGGACTTATAATTTTTAAAATTTAACATTTTTGTGTTAAGAACGTAAAGGTCAAATCGATCAAATTTATATCTTAGAGGCATCTTTTCATAATAGCACACCCATCCTTCTGAAATCCTAGATACGCCTCTAGCAGCAGTTTTATACATTGTATACCTTTGGAATGTACAATTCACATTTTGTATATCTTAACTGCAGTAGTTGAATCACATTTGTTTTGTTGTATACCATTGACGTATACATTATGTGAGTTGTATTACCTTGAGGTGCACAATAATGTGCATATTTATTGGGTATTTGTAAATATATTTTTTTCCTAATAGGTGTCGAGTGTAATATGTTTTAAGACTTATTTCTTTAGATATTCAATATATGTTCCGTGTCAGCTTGTTGATATGACATTTATCTAGAATGTTATATATATCCCACTCCCTTTGGGACTCAAAGTTTTCGTTGAGATTTTTCCCACCATGATTTAAAATTGCATGTGGAGTAACTCTGATCGATACAATATGTAACAATGCAACTTATAAGTGATATTATTTGCTCTGGACCTAGGCTTACATGATTTTAATTTAAAATGCGTAACTAAAATATAAGACTTGCTTCTTTACGTAACATTATATCTTCCGTATTTTGCTATTAATTATGTAAACAGAACAGGAAGCTCGTTGGAAGATAGTGAGTAGTTCATTTTTAAAAATGGTTGTCATAAAAGATAATTTCATTTGTCTTGTTCATATAATCAAAGATCATTTATTTTTTAATACGACTAATCTCTGTTTCTTTTATTTCCATCTAATGTTTGGTACTGGATGTATAGGGACCCAATTAAAGTTGGATTTCGCATTACATGACTAAGGGGTGACGCTCACAATATGATTTTATCTATTCTGAAGGGCTCAAATCTGAAATCTCTAATTAAAGATAGATTCATTTTACTACGACTCATGATAGTACTACTAATCTCCGTTGTAATTCATGATATCATACTCCAATTTTTTTAATTTAACCTTGTTTGATGGATACTGCGATTTGTAACAAAAAATTCCAAACGAATTCATAATAGGTGTTACAGAATTAATAAGAACCTGTTGGAAATCTCTTAGCTGCATTTATATTTTTTTTTTAAAAAATCTATTTCATTTTTAATAAAATCCACAATTAGTTGCAATTAATTGAAAATTAAAAAATTTCAAGTTTAATGGTAGAGATCCGTAATTGTACCACTTCAGTCCTAATTTAGACATATTGTTTTAGAGAAAATGAAAGACTTTAAAACTATGTGACTATAGGAGTTCATTAAAAAGAAAATAGTGTCATATAAATTAGAATAAAAGAAGCAACTTGCTTCGTACATTTGAGTCTCCTCGTGATAATATAACACTTGATCTATAGTGCTCATAATCAATTAATCAATATTTGAAGGAGACTATTATAGATAGATATTTTTATTGCAACACTCTAGCTTAGAATATGAAATTACATACCGGCAAAGTACATGAGTAATGTTGGGTGTATAAGTTTTGCATATTTTACACTTGAGTAATGTGATAGAAAGTTGTGTGTACCTAAGCACAAAGCAAACAATGTTATTTGTGGGTTAGTTCATTATAGATGGTATCAGAGTCACTCATGTGTAAGCCTTGTCAATGTGGATAAGAGAGACAAATTTTGATAAGCCAGGGAAACCTCAGACTGATTCTAGCTAGGCGATGGTGTGTGTACAAGTGACCTGTTGTCAAAATAAAACAAAAACAATATTATGCTACAAAGAGGTTCAAACCCGAAACTACTTGATTCAAATGAACTCTCATTACCATTGCATCAATGACGTAGCTTTTGTCAAGGGTATCCAACTTTAAATATATATTCGTTAAAATATCGAATTTGACATATATATACAACATAATTTTCTGATGAAGGGTGTGCAGTTGTACACACCCTGAGGTGGCTATTGCTTCACCCCTGGGTGTATGCGACAACTGACATCCTAGATTATGATAAAAAGTTTCACAACGGCGAAAGCACAGGAGAAATGTTGGGTAAATAAGTATATACATTCTAGTGATACATTTTAACACCGTGTGAATCTAGATCCAAAAAGAATAATATCACTAGCAGACTGAATCGATATATTTACAAATAGTGCACCAATATTTTACTGTAGCATTAAAATATTTGGCAAGGACCACTATAAGATAAGGTATGAATTAAGAAAAAGAATGGTCCACAATTAATACATTCTCAATTCTCTACAATCATCTATACTTTTAAGAAAACCAAAAAATGGTATCTCTGGTGTCTAGCTGGGCTTCACAAGTGAACACTGTGCCTGAAAGGTATGTGGTGCCTACAGAGAAAAGATTGAATGTAAATGTCCCAATTGGTAAAGAAATTCCAGTTATTGATTTGTCACATCCTAATTCTGCCCACATAGCTGAACAAATCATCAAAGCTTCTCAAGACTATGGAGTTTTTCAGGTAATATAATTAGAGAGTTTTAAGTTTTATGCACTTATAGTATATATACCTGAAAAATATTTATACAATCAGGTCATTTAAAATATAATTGCATGATACTTATATATGTTGGAAAAATATTTATACAATTAGGTCATTTAAAATGTAATTGCATGATACTTATATATATTGGTGGAGGTAGTAGCTAGGTTTTCCATGTAATTAATTCAGAAGTGCACGTAAATTGACTCAAACATCATGATGCAATTGCAAGTAGCTTTATTTAAACGTTCATTGGTAACGTATAGTACATGAGTCAAACATCTCTATAACAACATTGTTTGTTATGATATTTCATTATTGAAATGTTGTCATAACATGAAAGATCGGCTCCACACAAAAAATTATGATTGTTATAGTGAAATATTGTTATAGATGAGGGATGCCTGCTATAGAGAGGTAGTTTGACTGTACGTATATGCAAGCAATTTGTTATAACACGTTAGATTTAACTGATAATAGTGTGTACTAGTTACATGCACTGTCTGTGTATAAATTAAATCGATAATTATATTGTTGTTTATGATGTCATCAGGTGATTAACCATGGAGTGTCACAAGAGTTGATTGGTGATGTCCTTAAAGTTTGTGATGAATTTTTCAAATTGCCAATTGAGGACTTGGAAAAATATACTGAAGAAGAAGAGTTGAGTGAATTTGAGCCAAATCTTGACCAGAAACCAAAGCTTTATATTGAAAAGGAATATAAACCTAAGAAGAATGGCAAAAATGATAAAGAAGTTATTTTCTGGAAAGACACTTTTGCTCATTGTACTCATCCTACCAAAGAAGATAGAATTACTTCTTGGCCTGAAAAGCCAGCACAATATAGGTAAGTATTAAATCTAATATCACTCTATTTCATTTTGTTTTGGTATGCTTTATCTCGATACGAAAATTAATAAATAAAGTACCTTAAACATGTCATATATTTGTGGGGTCATTTGCACTTATTATCTTCACATTTTGTGGGACTTCTTAACACTCCCCCTCATGTGCGGATCTGATTTTTTTTTCATGGGCCAAGCACGTGGAAAAAATGATATGCAGATTCCCTCCGTCATACTTCCATTAGAGTGAATGACATATATGCTCTAGTTTTTTGACGGTAGGGGCACCAATGTCCTAAAAATATGACGGGGGTATCTACATACCATTTACGATAGTTCAGGGATATATTTGTCCTTTTCCCCTTTTTAATTTTGGGTGGTGGTGAGATTCAATATGCTCTAGTTTTTGGACGGCAGGGGCACCAATGTCCCAAAAATATGACAGAGGGTATCTACATACCATTTACAATAGTTCAGGGACATATTTGTCCTTTTTCCCTTTTTAATTTTGGGTGGTGGTGAGATTCAATCTCAGGACAACTGCAGCCTGCTCTAATACCATGTAATGATATGACACATGTGTCTAACTCAACCTCAAAAGCTAGCTCATGAGGGAAGGTGTGTCCAAATCCATAGAAGACTACTAAATTTTCATTCCTCTACAAATGTGGGACTTCTTAACATTAACTATAACGATAACTTTCGATCCCCAACAATATCAACTAGGCCTTAATATCTTTTTTTAAAAAATATCATTCGATATATGTTTGATATCTGATTTAAAGCTTGATTAATTAGAATTCACTAAATGTCTTACTATTACTATTAAAATAATAGGGAAGTGATTGGAAAATATACTGAGGGAGTCAGGAAGGCAAATTTGAGAATTTTGGAACTAATGTGTGAAGGATTGGGACTTGAAAAGGATTACTTTGCATATGAGCTGAGCCATATTCAGTATATGGCTATCAACCTTTACCCAAAATGCCCCGATCCGACTGTAACGGCTGGAGCCGTGGAACACAATGACGGCGGAGTCATCAACTTGCTTTTACAAGAATTGGGCGGCTTACATGTGCGCCGTCAAAAAGATGGACAGTGGCTTGCTGTTGAGCCCATTCCTGGTGCATTGGTTTGCATCAATGGCATGGTTTTGAAGGTATTTATACATTTTGACGCGGAATTTTAATTTTTTTTTTTTTGAAATGTATGATCTAAAATATATCATATGTGTTTGCGTCATTATAAATAGAATACTCATTTTTGTTAAATATAGAAATATGTTATTTTTTTTAGACCAATTAAAAAAAAAATCATATAAAATTGATACAAATAAGTAAAACATAAGCAATTTTGTTGGAATGAAAAGCTATGATAAGGTTAAACAATCCAAGAAAAGCAATTACTAACAAAATTAAAATTAATTTAATCTCAAATAATAGATATCAGCAGTAGCGGAACTAAAATTTTCATTAAGAAGGTTCAAAATATGAAGTAGTAAAGGGGGTTCAACATCTGCTATTTACGCATAAAAATACTCCATCTGTCTCATTTTATGTGAGGTAGTTTGACTCAGGACGGAGTTTAAGAAAGAAAGAAGGACTTTTAAAACTTATGATTTAAAATGAATGATAGAAATTTGTATGACTATAAATCATTTCATTAGAGGTAAAATGGACATTTTAAAGTTAAATTACTACTTAATATAGAAATTTGTCATTCTTTTTGGGATTGATTAAAAAGAAAGTAAGTCATATAAGAGAGAGTAGTTTTAACTATATATAAATAATATAACTTTCTGTTAAAGGTAATTCAGATGAACCTCTGGACCCTTACTAGCTCTGATCCTGGATATAAGCTATATGGATCTTTTTGATTTTCTATTATGGCCTAGGTTATCTATATATATTTGATTCCAAGAAATTGTAGTTCTTTTGAAACAACTTCTTTTCATGTGATTTTAGGTATGATCGATCAGCTAGTCTTTTTTTACCACTTTCACTCATCATAATTTCAACAAGTGCATTTATAGGTCGACGCAAAATTTGACTAAATTATAAATTCATTTTTTTTTTTAACTCAGGTGATAAGCAATGGGAAGTTAGAAAGTGGAATACATAGAGTGGCTACAAATTCAGTGAGAGATAGAATATCTCTTGGATGTTTAACTAGTCCTACTTGTTGTGGAGAATGCATAATTGAGCCAGCTAAACCACTTTTAAGTGAAACTAATCCTCCTAAATACAAGCCATTTTCCTACACTGAGTATTTGAAGATTTTCTTCACTGACAGTTCTGAATTTGAAGCTGCACTCAATCCATACAAAATTTAATTAATTTATCACTACGGGATAAATTGATGTGTTTCTTGATTTTGGAGGTACCAAAAATAATCCTTGTGGAATAAATTTTTTGTGTGTGTGTTTTTATGTTATGTTTTGAATTTTCAATAATTCCATGCTACTATAGTACTATGTATTGTACTTCCTTTGTAATAGGTATTGAGTTTGTGATATAAATAAAACAACTTTAATGAATAAAGATGTGTTGAAGTGTGTGATCGATCAACTCATCTAAAAGGCAAAGTTGTTAGATCTATTTATTTGATTCTTTTTCATGAGCTAAGCACGTGAAAATTCTTTTTGATTTCGGTGGCGGCAAGATTCGATATGATCTCAGCACCTCTGTCTGTTTTGATACCATATGTCTGCACTCATCTAAAAGTTTAAATTGTTAGAGAGAACACATTTTTATTATTTTAATTTTATTCTCAACAATATTATAATTTTCATGTTTAGCAAGGCAACAACAACAATAAATCTAGTGTAATTCCATAAATAAAATCGAAGCAGATTAAGCTATGCACGGCCCTTACTCCTATCTTTATAAGGTAGAGAGGTTTTTTTCAATTGACTCTCGACAATCCTTCTTCTTTATTTAAATTTGGGACAGATCAAGTTGAAGTGTTGCAAGGAAAACAAGATGAGAAATTAGTTATAGTTGATTTGTGAACAAATTAAAAGTCAACGGATTTGCGTTATGTTGACGTGACTTGTAGCCATGTTCAATTATATATATATATATATATATATATATGGAAAAGTTATGCGTTTAAGTAAACATATACTAATTAATTAGTTAATATAGCTAAAGTTTGCATTAATTACAATTCAACACTTACTTCTAGCTATAATTATATTCTCTCTCCTCTCTCTCGCCTCTCTCTGGAATCTCGTTTGCCACTCTGTTATTTTTCAGTTATCTCTCTCGTGCCTCTCTCCTCTCCTTGCCCAATGTCTCTCTCGATTCTCTTCTGACAATCTCTCTCACTTTATACAAAACACAAATGTATCATTTGTGTTTTGTATAAAACAAGAGAGACTGAGTATACAAATACAAATACATAACTCTTCGCCCTAGATACTTATAATTATACAAATACATTCCCATGTCCAGTTCTCTTTTGCCTTTCTCTCTCTCGCTTTATACAAACACAAATTATACAAAATACAATGTATAACTTTTGTTTGTATAAAGAGATAGAAAGGGGGGGGGGGGGATTGAATATATAAATACAAACGTTTTAACTCGATTCAATTATATACGAATTCAAATTGTATGCAGATATACAAATACAGTCGTTAATGCATATACATAGAGTTACACATATATAATTATCTAACCGATATACATATACAATTCGTCTCTCTCCGCTCTCTGCCCTCTCTCACTTGCCTCTCTCCTCCCTCTCCCACTCCCAATCTTGCTCGCCACTCTCCTCCCTATAACTATAACTACGAATCGTAATTAGGAAATTATAGCTATGAAGCATAATTAAGCTATTTTTAAGGCATATATATATATTACTACATTTGAAGTATGGATTTAGATGGAGGAATCAACATGCTAGTTTTTTGTCAATAAAATTAAGGTTGAGGGTTGTTCTGTCATTCTATGTATAAACTAATGGTAGCTAAATGTAAGTCGCTAATATTTAAGAGACATTGTTGGCAATGGAAATGTGATATTACTACTTTGCCACCACATGACTGCTGAAATGAATTATTACTACTTTGCCACCACATGGCTTTGGAAAAATTCTCTACTTTGAATATGAATAATTAATATTTTCTCCTCCTTATTTTATTTTGTACTTTTTTCTTTTTAATTCGTTTAAAAAAATAAGGTTATTTTACTATAATTACAAATAATTTAAATTTAATATTTTCTTTTATTCTATTAAAATAATTTACAATCACACAAATATCAAATGATATCATTTTAGACCATAAATTTCAGAAAAAAAAATAATTCTGAAACATCATGACAAATCCAACACCACATAAAATGAGACGAAATAAATACTATATAGAAGCCAATAGTTGTCAGTTGACATGTTTGTTTCTAGCCTAGGTATTTTTAATTTTTTTGTATTATCTCTGTTTTAATTTGTTTGTCTTATTTTTCTTTTTAATCTGTTATACATTTAAAAATTACATAAAAAGCACTATAAATCACAATAATTAATAATTTTAAATATCTAAAAAAAATATTAAGAAATTAATTAACTCTTCAAATTTTATCTATGTCACATGAATTGAAATAAAAAATAATAATAAATTTTGGTATATATATATATATATATATATATACACCAAAAGTCATTTGATAAGGTAACAAATTGTTATGCTATTAACAAATACAAATTATAGTACATGGTCCCAACAATCACGTGAAGCTAACAAATTGTTCTACGTGTTGCTTCACTTAATTACCAAACTCAAATTAATTGATAAGAAATACAAATTGAAAAGTGCATTTGAAATACTGATACATTACATCAAAATAATTTTTAATCATACTTAATTTATGACAACAACTTAATTATTACTATATATATAACTATTATCGATAAATATTTTAATACTATTTATTAATATGCATATTTATTACTGCTTAAAGATATATTTATAGTAGTAATTTTGTTTATGTTGTTCAAATGAAAGAATTATAAAACATGGATACTCAAATAACTAAACTACATAGTAACAATGCATTGTGGGGGGGGGGGGGGGGGGCTTAATTTAACGAACTAGGAAAAACTAGGGAAAAAATATTTTTAACTTTTTACTTGTCAGAGTCATAGAACATTAGTTTCTTTAAAGTTACTAAAATATTCAAGATAGTAAATGAAAATGGTTTAATCAAACTAATACAATTTCTTACGTACTTTCTAATTGGGCTCTAAAAAATAATAATTTAAGTCATTATTTATTATCAATAAATGAATTTAATTATATGAATTTTATTTTTAATATCAAACATAACTAGAAAAGAAAAATATTAAAAAATTTATGCCGGACCGAGCGGGTTGAAAATGAAAAAAATTATTGTGCAAGGCGAATTAAATTTTTTGCGGATTTAGCTCAACTCACCCCGTCCCGCCCCGCCACACTCAGCACCACTCCATCGCCTTCCCTAGCTCTTTTGGATGGATATGGACAACCATTGCAATTTTATTTATTTTTTCTTATTTCTTATTAACAATCTATATTTATATTATATTAAAAAAGAAAAATCCTTAAACAAAAAATTAAATTATTAAGATGTCCTTCTCAATAATCTTAATAATATTTTAATAAAAAATATTCAATAAATATACCAAATTTATTTGAAAAGATGTGATCCTTCCGAATAGTTAGGGGGCATTAGGTCATGAGTTTTTTCCAGAGTTCAACTCTGAAAATCATGTTTTACCATAAAAAAAATTGAGAACCAACTTCAAATTGAATTTCAAAATTTTCAATATTTCAAAAAATATCAAAAAGTTGTATTTTACTCACAAAAATTTACAAACAATTCTAATTTTTAATTATTATTTTCACATTGAGTGTGACGGAGTATGCTTTGAAGTTTACTCAATTGTCTAAGTATGATTTGACTATAGCTACCGACTCTAGGGAAAGGATGAGCAAGTTTGTGTCGGATTTGTCCAAAATGGTGGTGAAGGAGAGTCATACCGCCATGTTGATTAAGGAGATAAATATGTCCCGTATGATGATACATGCCCAACAAATTGAAGAGGAAAAACTAAAGAAGAAGTCTAGGGAGGCAAAGAAAGAAAATGACCCGTGATGCTCACTTTTCTCATTTGAGGTCTGTTTGACATGGTCATTCTATATTTCGGCAAAGATTTTTCGGTCAAGGTTCTTCTAATTCTCAAACCTCTAAGTTCAACAAGAATAGGATGTCTAACCCTAAGCCTCAAGGAGGAAATAATGGTAGATCTTCTATACCTACTTACACAAGGTATGGCGAGAAACATAATGGGAAATGCTTGGCCGGTACGGATAGTTACTTTAATCATAGGAAGAGTGGTCTCAAGAATCAAGATGAGAGATTGTCAATTGCTTGCTTCTAAGGGAAAGGATGGTAAGTACACCCAACCTAGTGGTTCTAGCTAGTTTGGGTGCTTCTCGTCAGAATAGATTCTATGCACTTCAGATTCGTAATTGACAATGAAAAATTTATGTTGGACGGGGCGGATTGAAAATGAAAAAAATTATTGTACAAGACAAATTAATTTGTTTGCTGATTAAGCTCAACTCACCCCACCCCGCCCCACTCGGCACTGCTCTATTGCCATCCCTAGCTCTTTTGGATGGATATGGACAACCATTGCAATTTTATTTATTTTGTCTTATTTCTTATATATTAACTATCTACAGTTATATTATATTAAAAGGAAAAATCCTTAAAACAAAAGATTAAATTATTAAAATGTACTTCTCAATAATCTTAATAATATTTTAATAAAAAATATTCAATAAATATACCAAATTTATTTGAAAAGATGTAATCCTTCCGAATAGTAAGGGAGCGTTTGATTAAGATCTTTTTTAGAGTTCAACTCTAAAAATCATGTTTTACCATGAAAAAAAAAATTGAGAACAAAGTTCAAATTGAATTTCAAAATTTCCAATATTTCAAAAAATATCAAAAAGTTATTTTCATTTTTTACACTCCAAATTTTACTCACAAAAATTTACAAACAAATCTAATTTTTAATTATTATTTTCACATTGATAACAAAAATCACTCAACTAAAATACTAAAATTTTTTAGTCAAACGCCCTTTTACCATATTTAAAAAATAAGAAAACAGTTATTGCAATTTTTTTTTAGTGATCAACACATTTTTCATCCCTCTTTTAGGGGGGATGAATAATAATGTATCGACCATAATATGCAATATTTATTTTCACTATTTATTGGTTCCATTATCTGTGTGGGGCAGGGGTGGCTCTTATGTCTATAATTATTGATTAACAAAAGTTAAATTACATTTTTTTTTTAAATTCTAAATAATCTTAACAATATTTTTTATAAAAATAATATTTTTTTCTCTCACCATTTTCACAGTGTGTACAATGTAATTCATCTCATTAACAATATTTTCCTAGAAAATGTTTTCTTGAAAAACAAATGGATTTCTAACTTATTTTCTCATGTTTCGTTGGTGAGTAGAAAATATTTTCTGGAAAATATTTTTTAATGTTTGGTTGGTGAATGAAAGATATTCTTTTTAAAAAATCTTTTATTTTTGGCTTGAGACTAATACTCCTTAGGAAAATAGTTTTTGATCCGAAAATAAACCCTGATAATTGATCTAGGACCCGATCCCGACACCCAAACTAGGACAAGACCCTAATGATCTTTCCAAAATACGACCCTGAGATCTAACCCAGGAAAAAAAATTCAAAAACAATTTTTTTAAAAACAAAAATTTACGAAATTGCGCCACGTAGGGGGTAGAGTAAAAACAAAATTTTTTAAAAAAATTTGAAATATTTTCCGAAAATATTTTTTTTTACTTTGAAATATTTTCCAAAAATATATATTTTTTAAAAAATGACGGGGATGGCCTGAGGGGTGGGATAGGGGTGGGGTGGCATAAAAATGAATTTTTTTAAAAAAATTAAAATATTTTTCAAAAATAATTTTCTTTAAACAAAACTTTGACGGGGTGGCCTAGGGGTAGGGATGGAAGTGGCGTAAAAAATGAAAAATATTTTAAATTTGAAATACTTTCCAAAAATATTGTTTTACACAAAAAAATAAAAAATGACAGGGGTAGCGAGGGAGGGGCGGAGGGAGTGGCGTAAAAAATAAAAATAAAAATTGAAAAATATTTTTCAAAGGCAATTTCTTTTGGGGGTAGGGGTGGTAGGGCGTGGGTGAGGTAAAAAAAAATTGAAACATTTCACAAATATTTTTTTTAATTTTTTTTTTTTGATTGGGGGTGGGGGGAGGGGGGGGGGTTGGAGGTAGAGATAAACATATATTTTAAATTTAAAAATAAAAAAAAATTAAAAATTAATTTTTTAATGGGTAGGGTCGGGTACAAAGTATGAGTAGGGTAAGAAAAAAAATTAAAGGATGAAGTTGAGTTTTGGAAAATATTTTCCTTAATTTTGGAAGGGAAGTCATTTTCCTTAAATTTGAGAAAAATAAGTTGATTTGGAAAACATTTTCCAAACATTTTAAGTCAACCAAACATGAAAAAATTGAAAAATATTTTCTAGAAAATATTTTGCTCCTTGCCAAACTCACCCATAGTGTAATATGATATTTATTTACAAAATATAAATAATACATATTATTATTTGTTGTCCTTTTATTTTTCTCAAATTGTTATTCAATTATGTAATGCCCTTTACTTATCGTAGAAAATGTAAATGACCATTATAATAAACCATACAAATATTGTTTTTATAAATTAAATTTCGTAACTTCATATGAAAGCTATCATATTATCTATGGAAAAAATATTTGAAATATATTCGAACTTTGGAAAGGACCTTTTACCCCCCTGCACTATTTCTTAGTGTATTTTAAAGGTATATATATGCCTACGTGGACATCATAAATATTGCATCATTTAAATAGTAATGTGTCCACATGGGCACATATATACCTTTAAAATACAATATTAAATAGTGCAGGGGGTAACAAGTCATCCATAAAATTTATCATAACAATAATTTCGACTAAAATTAAAATATTTTTCAGACCCTTTTTCCTATTATCTAATATTTCTAGCATGAAATTCTTAGGAGTGTAATATTATTTAATGACTACTGCACTACATATGAGGGGACTTGAATATTAAATGATAACAAAAAATTGAGTATTTATTATTTGTCTTTTTTGGTTATTTGGAAGCCAAAATCCAAACCCATCAAATCAAAATATTTATAAAGTGCTAGATTTTCTTCCCCCATTTTTTTCTCTATAAAAATCAGCTATAATAAAAATAATATATGCATTAATTTTATGTATGAATAATATTTCATGTATTAGTAATATCTCTATAAAAATATATATATTGGCACTAAAAAGTAGTTTTTATGTAACTTATCTTTATTTCAAAATGCTCTTTTGAATTTGTTTTTCTTATCAATTTGATTGTTAAGTACCTAAGAAAGGTTTCATTTAAAAGTGTTGGTTTATAATCAGGTAAATGATCGGAGCGTTTATGATAGTTGTTAGTATTGTGTATATTATTCACTAGCTATGCTCTCGTGTGTTTTCACTTTTGTGGGTGAATTCCTAGTGGTGGATCAGGGGTACCAATCCTGCGATGTTCTTTTGGTTGAGTGGGATAATTAGGAAGACTTGGTTATTTTAGATGACATATTTGGTGTTGTCTTGAGTAGTTAAAATATTTCAGTAGTTCTACATGTACCACCTTGCTTATGAAAATTCATAGAAGAGCTACCATGCATAATTATGGTTGTCCGCCAATCTTAATATTCATCTTGTGGTAAAAGTCATCTAACGATTATGTGTGGTTGAATGTGGGGATCATTGGGTCCAATTCTACTGTTCTTAAGGGTAATCTACAATCACAATTGCTAAATCTAGCATTCGATAGTGTGGTTAGAGGGTTTGTATGCTTGGACATATCCCTCAATGAGTATCTGATGTCTAAAGATCAAATTTTTATAACTTAAGCTTATGGAAATTTATGTTGTGAGATAGAGATGTTGATTTGTTTGGGTATTATATATAAGTGTGTTTTGGTTGGTTCAAGTTCTCTTATAATCGTAGAGAGTATTAATTTTGAATTTTATCATGCTTAAGTGCTAAAGGATTCGTCCAGATGATTGTGTCAAAGTCCTTCATAACATGTTGCAGACATGTGTATGATCAACTATGATGGTTGTTGGGAATCACTTTTGTTGTTAGTTAAGTTTACATACAACAATATTTATCACTCGAGTATTGAGATGACTTTAATGAGACATTGTATGGGAGGATGTGTAGGTATTCAATTGGGTGGTTTGAGGTTGGAGATGTGAAACCCTTAGGGGGTAATGAGATTCAATAAGAAGGACATGCGAGACAAGTATCCCTAGTTGTTTGTCGATTCAAGTACTACGCTACTCTAACTTTAGCCCTTTTTTCTAGTTTGTCACTCGGGGACGAGTAATCGGTAAATTGTTATCTATTGTAACGACCGGTTCCCGTCGTTATAGAAAAGCCAACGGGGAAAATTTTTGGGCCGAAAAACTTTTTCGTAGTAACTTGGAATTTTCTAACCTAGTCTAGATTTGAATGAAATAGGATTCAGTAAGGTCTAGGGAAATCTGGTAACAATTGGGAGATCTAACTATGATTTTGATCACATGAGTAGATATCTAAGATATTAAGGAACCGATGCGAATTTACGAAATTGAATTCGGGTGGGTAAAACTCTTGAAACTAATCTTAGCGTGAACGGGTAGTTTTTGAGTGTCATGGGTTGAAGGTGTGTAGTGAAATAGGGGTTTGGAATTCTTAAATTTGCTCATTGATTCCGTGCAAGCGGCTGTGCCGGGATTATTTTCGCCCGGGCGGGGCCGCTGTAGCGGGATGAGGTCCAATGTGGCGGTACAGTCGCGATTTAAGTCGGAAATAAACCCCAAAATGTTTTATTCTGCACTTTTCTACTTTGAGAGCTAAAGAACTACCCCAAGGGTTTTCTTGACATTTTTCCACCATTCTTGAGGCTAAAGGTAAGGCTTTCACTCCCCGAATCCGTTTTTCGATCCGTAGAACTTGGTTTCTTAGGTGATTATTGTTAGGAAAAGGGTTTTGGAACTATTTGGATGGTGGGAAAAGCCCTAATTTGGATATTTGGATCATTGGTTTGGTTTAGGATTGACAGAGTTGACTGTAATCTGGGTAATTAGACATCGTTTATTGATTTTTGTGTTATATTGATTGTTTGAAAGTTGAAGTTAGAAAAATATTAGATTGTACATGAAAGTTAGAAAAATATTGGATATTATATGAAAGTTGAAATTAGGTTACTTGAATTATTGAACTTAGAAATTCTTGAATTTGAAGTTTATATAGAATTAATTTTAGAAATTAGACATGAACTTGAATTTTTTGTAGGATTTTAGAACTTTAGGTTGTGAACATTAGAAATCTTGAATGATTGTAGGATTTTAGAACTTAAGTTGTGAACTTTAGAAATCTTGAATTATTGTAGGATTTTAGAACTTTAAGTTGTGAACTTTTGAGAACTTAAATTTAGGGTTTAATTTTAGTTTTTTTTTCAATTCTAGTAATTATATTTGATTTCTTTGTTTGTATATTTTTTTAGTTTGAAGAATTGTGTTATTCAATTGTTAATTTGTACATTTGATTATTGTTAGTTAGGGAGAGAATTGAAGATTTTAGATTTTAGGATTAGTTTTCTTTTAAATTGAGGATTTTTAAATATGATTGTAATTAAGTATTAGAAGTTAGAACTAACAAATAATTAGAAGTTAGAAGTTAGAGATTAGTTGAATTTTCAATTTGTCATTGTATATGTGCTTATATATTATATTGTTATTGAAAATTGGGTTTACTTGAATTATATTCTTGAACTTAGAAATTCTAGAAATCAGATATGAACTTGAATTTTTGTAGGATTTTAGAACTTTAATTAGGTTGTGAACTTTGAAAATCTTGAATTATTATAGGATTTTAGAACTTTAGGTTGTGAACATTAGGAATCTTGAATTATTATGGGATTTTAGAACTTTAAGTTGTGAAATTTAAAGAACTTGAATTTTTGTAGGATTTTAGAACTTTATAAGATTGTGAACGTTAGAAATCTTGAATTATTGTAGGATTTTAGAACTTTAAGTTGTGAACTTTAGAGAACTTGAATTTTTGTAAGATTTTAGGACTTTAGGGCGTGAAACGTTAGAAATCTTGAATTATTGTAGAATATTAGAACTTTAAGTTATGAATTTTAGAAAACTTAATTTTTTGTAAGATTTTAGAATTTTAAGTTGTGAATATTAGAGAACTTGAATTTTTGTAGGATTTTAGAACTTTAGAAATCTTGAATTATTTTAGGATTTTAGAACTTTAGGTTGTGAACTTTAAAAATCTTGAATTATTGTGGGATTTTATAGCTTTAAGTTGTGAAATTTAGAAATCTTGAATTATTGTAGGATTTTAAACTTTAAGTTGTGAACTTTAGAAATCTTGAATTCTTGTAGGATTTTAGAACTTTAGGTTGTGAACTTTAGAAACTTTGAATTATTGTGGGATTTTGGAGCTTTAAGTTGTGAACTTTAGGAATCTTGAATTATTGTAGGATTTTAAACTTTTGATTGTGAACTTTAGGAATCTGGATTTATAGAATTTATGAACTAATTATTAGGTTGAACTTTAGAAATGTTGATAAAATAGTCTTTATGAACTATTTAATTAAGCTTGAACATAATTTGAACTTAATTAAGACTTTGAACTTAATTTGAAGTTTGAATTACTTGAAATCTTGAAACAAATTTTGAAAGTCTTTATAAGTCTTTAAATTGTGATTTAGATATTTTTGAATGTTAATTTAAGTTTGTTGTTTTATATTTTGTGTAACTTCTTATGATGTTTTGGGATTGATCGGGATGAATTGAGTTGAATTGAATTGCTTTTGCAGGTGGGCAGCAGAAACTGGCAAATTCTGCTGTCAAAAAATTTGAAGAAAAAGCGATGGACAAGGTTCTTTAGTCCGTCGCTTTTCTGGGTTTTATTTTTTGAAAAATCCAGAAAAGTGAAGGATTGGGTCTTTTAGTCCGTCGCTTTTCAAGATTTTTAAAAAAATTAAAAATTAAGAAAAGCGACGGACTTCGTCTCTTTTTGAAAATTAAAAAAAATAAAAAAAAAAGTGACGGACGGCGTTGCATTTGTCAAATTTTTTTTTTAAATAAACAAAAGCAACAATGTCCATCACTTTTTTGCGACGCAGTCCGCCGTTTTTGAAAAGCATCTAGCCAAAAAGCGCCGAGATTGACTGCGTCGCTTTTGGCCAAAAAAGCGACGCAATCCGTCGCTTTTTTCGGTCTCTATTTGGTAATTTTTTTAGTAGTGACACACTTTCGATTCAGAATTTGAATTTTTTATTTTAATGTGTTATCAAGTGTCTATTATTTAAATAAGTTAACCACGTAAAATTGTCACTTCCTTTAATCATATTTATTTGTTTCAATAAATCCTAAAACCTTAGACCTATTCATATTGAGGTTGATCTATATATTTAAAGGAGATGACATATTTAACATAGTTAACTTAACTACCTAATAAGCGCTTGAGAATATATACAGTACTATCTGCTTGATGAATATTTTATAAGTAATAATGATTTGATCCAACTGATGGTCTAAATAATTGAAAGTAAAATATAATTCTGTAATAATTCCAATAAGGTGAAGACTAAAAGAAAAACTTACAATCGAAGGATATGTATGCACTTTTATCCGATTATGATTAGGTAAAGATCGACATACATCATTGTTTCAGATAAATTATTTTATCTGTTTCAATTTATTTGTCTTACTTTTTAGTTTTAGTTTATTTATATATATAATTCTATTTTGACAAATTTTTAATCTAGCTTTTCACATGACATATTTAAAACTATAAAATCAAAGAGCATTTTAATATATTCGATCAATTTTTAATTTAAGACCACAAATTAATTCAAAAAAATCTTTATTTTTCTAAATTTCATGTTAAATTAAAATCAGACAAATAAATTAAAATAGAAGGATTATTATATTTCATTTTGATGACAGAAATTAAAAATTATTTACGTGAATTGTGTTGTACTACAATTATTGATACTGAAACCTTACGTCACCAACAATTATGAAATTTCATCTATCAGAGGGCAATAATCCAAATTTAACTTTTTGTGACTAGATCTTATAAAAAAATATATTTGTAAAGCAATGTTACAATCCAAATTTTCTTTCTGTTTTTTTTTTCCCCACTCTCTTTGCCACTAATAATATTCCAATCAATTATAATAGCTTTATATAACGTGATACATGTTATGGATAATAATTAGAAATAATTATGGATCTGAACCATTCAACTATTTAAATTATAAAAAATATATAAGTAATGTGTACTTTATAATAAATATATACTATATAGGTATAATATACCTATAATACTATGCATAAATATACATCATATACATGATAATATATATATTGTATATACTCCAGCTATATATATTGGTAAAATAAATGGCCGAATAGTATATATTGATAATTATTCTTTAACAGTCATAAGTTCGTTAAGATCCCACTAAACTTATATCATTTTGTGAGTTTTATATATATATATATATATGCGAACAAAGATTGTATCGTTTAATTTATCATATTTTCAAATTATGGCTAAAAAACAAACACACCTACCATTATTAAAACATCTTGATATGGGTATTTTTCAGTGATACTAATAAATAAATAAATAAAATCATGTGCTTCTAGACAAAACGAATAGAGTTAATAAATGTGAGTGTTAATAAATTGTCTAAAATTTACTTGATGTTAAATGAATTGGGTTGAAACATGATGACATGCGGGTTATTCATTAGTTTGTTATTTTATAATTTATTGAAGTAGCTAATAAAACTTTTTCTTTCAATATTATGATGGTATATAATATATTAAATAAAAAATATTTTGATAAAATTTTTCATGTTTTCATTTGTACTATATATTAGTCAAATTTTTAAATGAGTTGAATTAAACGAGTCAAGATTAATAAATAGATGAGTTATTGATCCGCTTAAAGTTGGGTGGTTCATATTACCGTGGGTTAAGCTTTCTATCCCTAACTGCAATCTGCAGTAGACAGAGCATATCCAAAGGAGGTTCTGTGGGTTCACGTGAACCCATGGTCCCCTCTCTAGATTATATATAGTAGTGTTTTTAAAATATATATATATATATATATATATATATATATAAATATAGAAGTGTGAACCCACGTTAAAAGTAGCATATAATAATACGATAATGATTGGGTGCACATCTCTGACTAAAGCTAGAAATTTAAATCTTATATCTATCTTATTTTTGTTAGTAACACCCCTCCAAGTAGTTATCCATAACAATGGTGTGTGTACAAGTGACCTGTTGTCAAAATAAAACAAAAAAAAAAGCATTATGCTACAATGAGGTTCAAACCCGAAACTACATGATTCATATGAACTCTCATTACCACTGCATCAATGACGTAGCTTTTGTCAAGGGTATCTAACTTTAAATATATATCCGTTAAAATATCGAATTTGACATATATATACAACATAATTTTCTGATAAAGGGTGTGCAGTTGCACACACCCTGAGGTGGCTATGCTTTGCCCCTGGGTGTATGCGACAACTGACATCCTAGATTATGATAAGAAGTTTCACATCTGCGAAAACACAGGAGAAATGTTGGGTAAATAAGTATATACATTCTTGTGATACATTTTAACACCGTGTGAATCTAGATCCAAAAAGAATAATATCACAAGCAGACTGAACCGATACATTTACAAAGAGTACTGCACCAATATTTTACTGTAGCATTAAAATATTTGGCAAGGACCACTATAAAATAAGGTATGAATTAAGAATGGTTCACAATTAGTACATTCTCAATTCTCTACAATTATCTATACTTTTAAGAAAACCAAAAAATGGCATCTCTGGTGTCTAGCTGGGCTTCACAAGTGAACACTGTGCCTGAAAGGTATGTGGTGCCTACAGAGAAAAGATTGAATGTAAATGTCCCAATTGGTAAAGAAATTCCAGTTATTGATTTGTCACATCCTAATTCTGCCCACATAGCCGAACAAATCATCAAAGCTTCTCAAGACTATGGAGTTTTTCAGGTAATATAATTACAGAATTTTAAATTTTATTCACTGATAATATATATACCTGAAAAATATTTATACAATTAGGTCATTTAAAATATTATTGCATGATACTTATATATGTTGGAAAAATATTTATACAATTAGGTCATTTAAAATGTAATTGCATGATACTTATATATGTTGGTGGAGGTAGTAGCTAGGTTTTCCATGTAATTAATTGAGAAGTGCACGTAAATTGACTCAAACATCATGATGCAATTGCAAGTAGCTTTATTTAAACGTTCATTGGTAACCTACAGTACATGAGTCGAAAATCTCTATAACAACATTGTTTGTTATGATATTTCGTTATTGAAATGTTGTTATAACATGAAAGATCGGCTCCACAAAAAAAAAAATATGATTGTTATAGTGAAATATTGTTATAGATAAAGGATGCCAGCTATAGAGAGGTAGTTTGATTGTACGTATATGCAAGTAACTTGTTATAACATGTTAAATTTAACTGATAATAGTGTGTACTAGTTACGTGCACTGTCAATGTATATAAATTAAATCGATAATTATATTGTTGTTTATGATGTCATCAGGTGATTAACCATGGAGTGTCACAAGAGTTGATTGGTGATGTCCTTAAAGTTTGTGATGAATTTTTCAAATTGCCAATTGAGGACTTGGAAAAGTATACTGAAGAAGAAGAGTTGAGTGAATTTGAGCCAAATCTTGACCAGAAACCAAAGCTTTATATTGAAAAGGAATATAAACCTAAGAAGAATGGCAAAAATGATAAAGAAGTTATTTTCTGGAAAGACACTTTTGCTCATTGTACTCATCCTACCAAAGAAGATAGAATTAATTCTTGGCCTGAAAAGCCAGCACAATATAGGTAAGTATTAAATCTAATATCACTCCATTTCATTTTGTTTTGGTATACTTTAGATCGATACGAAATTTAATAAATAAAGTACCATAAACATGTCATATATTTGTGGGGTCATTTGCACTTATTAGCTTCATATTTTGTGGGACTTCTTACACTCTCCCTCACGTGTGGGTTTGATTTTTTTTTCATGGGCCAAGCACGTGGAAAAAATGATATGCAGATACCCTCCGTCATACTTCCATTAGAGTGAAGGGCATATATGCTTTAGTTTTTGGACGGCAGGGGCACCAATGTTCCAAAAATATGACGGAGGGTATTTACATACCATTTACGATTGTTCAGGGATATATTTGTCCTTTTCCCCTTTTTAATTTTGGGTGGTGGTGAGATTCAATATGCTCTAGTTTTTGGATGGCAGGGGCACCAATGCCCCAAAAATATGACGGAGGGTATCTCCATACCATTTATGATAGTTCAGGGATATATTTGTTCTTTTCCCCTTTTTAATTTTAGGTGGTGGTGAGATTCAATATGCTCTAGTTTTTGGACTGCAGGGGCACCAATGTCCCAAAAATATGACGGAGGATATCTACATACCATTTACGATAGTTCGGGATATATTTGTCCTTTTCCCCTTTTTAATTTTGGGTGCTGGTGAGATTTAATCTTAGGACAGCCCCAGCCTGCTCTAATACCATGTAATGATATGACACATGTGCCTAACTCAACCCCAAAAGCTAGCTCAAGAGAGGAGGTGTGTCCAAGTCCATATAAGGAGACTAAATTTTCATCCTTGTACCGATGTGGGACTTCTTAACATTAACTATAATAATCACTTTCGATCCCCCCACAATATCAACTAGGCCTTAATTTTTTTTTAAAAAAAATTCCATCTGATATATATTTGATATCTGATTTAAAGCTCGATTAATTAGAATTTGTTGCGAAATGTCTCACTATTACTATTAAAATAATAGGGAAGTGATTGGAAAATATGCCGAGGGAGTGAGGAAGGCAAATTTGAGAATTTTGGAACTAATGTGTGAAGGATTGGGACTTGAAAAGGATTACTTTGCAAATGAGCTGAGCCATATTCAGTATATAGCAATCAACCTTTACCCAAAATGCCCCGACCCGACTGTAACGGCTGGAGCCGTGGAACACAATGACGGCGGAGTCATCAACTTGCTTTTACAAGAATTGGGCGGCTTACATGTGCGCCGTCAAAAAGATGGACAGTGGCTTGCTGTTGAGCCCATTCCTGGTGCATTGGTTTGCATCAATGGCATGGTTTTGAAGGTATTTATACATTTTTACGTGACACGAAAGTTTAAAAAAAATAATTTTTTGAAATGTATGATCTAAAATATATCATATGTGTTTGTGTCATTATAAATAGAATACTTATTTTAATTAAATATAGAAATGTATAATTTTTTTTGAGATCGATTAAAAAAAAGTAAATCATATAAATTGATACAAATAAGTAAAACATAAGTATTTTTGTTGGAATGTAAAGCTATGATAAGTTTAAACATTCCAAGAAATGC
Organism: Solanum bulbocastanum; assembly: GCA_037074985.1. Taxonomy (NCBI): domain Eukaryota; kingdom Viridiplantae; phylum Streptophyta; class Magnoliopsida; order Solanales; family Solanaceae; genus Solanum; species Solanum bulbocastanum. The sequence goes on from CM073602.1 coordinate 47,376,838, forward strand.
AATTATTAACAAAATTAAAACTAATTTAATATCAAATAATAGATATCAACAGTAGCAGAGCTAAAATTTTCAGTAAGAAGATTCAAAATATGAAGTAGTAAAGGGGGTTCAACATCTGCATTTACGCATAAAAATACTCCTTCTGTCTCATTTTATGTGAGGTAGTTTGACTCAGGACGGAGTTTAAGAAAGAAAATAAGACTTTTAAACGTATGATTTAAAATGAATGATAGAAATTTATATGACTATAAATCATTTCATTAGAGGTAAAATGGAATTTTAAAGTTAAATTGCTACTTAATATAGAAATTTGTCATTCTTTTGGGAATTGACTAAAAAGAAAGTAAGTCATATGAGAGAGAGTAGTTTTAACTATATATAAATAATATAACTTTCTGTTGAAAGTAATTCAGATGAACCTCTGGACCCTTACAAGCTCTGATCCTGAATATAAGCTATATGGATCTTTTTGATTTTCTATTATGGCCTAGGTTATCTATATATATTTGATTCCAAGAAATTATAGTTCTTTTGAAACAACTTCTTTTCATGTGATTTTAGGTATGATTGATCATCTAGTTTTTTTTTAACACTTTCACTCATCATAATTTCAACGAGTGCATTTATAGGTCGACGCAAAATTTGACTAAATTATAAATTATTTTTTTCAACTCAGGTGATAAGCAATGGGAAGTTAGAAAGTGGAATACATAGAGTGGCTACAAATTCAGTGAGAGATAGAATATCTCTTGGATGTTTAACTAGTCCTACTTGTTGTGGAGAATGCATAATTGAGCCAGCTAAACCACTTTTAAGTGAAACTAATCCTCCTAAATACAAGCCATTTTCCTACACTGAGTATTTGAAGATTTTCTTCACTGACAGTTCTGAATTTGAAGCTGCACTCAATCCATACAAAATTTAATTAATTTATCACTACGGGATAAATTGATGTGTTTCTTGATTTTGGAGGTACCAAAAATAATCCTTGTGGAATAAATTTTTTGTGTGTGTGTTTTTATGTTATGTTTTGAATTTTCAATGATTCCATGCTACTATGTATTGTACTTCCTTTGTAATAGTGATTGATTATGATATAAATAAAACAATTTTAATGAATAAAGATGTGTTGAAGTGTGTGATCGATCAACTAATCTAAAAGACTAAGCTGTTAGAGCTATTTATTTGATTCTTTTTCATGAGCTAAGCACGTGAAAATTCTTTTTGGTTTCGGTGGCGGTAAAATTTGATATGATCTCAGCACCTCTGTTTGTTCTGATACCATATGTCTGCATCTCATCTAAAAATTTAAATTGTTAGAGAGAACACATTTTTATTATTTTAATTATATTCTCAACAATATTATAATTTTCATGTTTAGCAAGGCAACAACAACAATAAATCTAGTGTAATTCCCTAAATAAAATCAAAGCAGGTTAAGATATACGCGGCCCCTTACTCCTATCTTTATAAGGTAGAGAGGTTTTTTCAATTGACTCTCGACAATCCTTCTTCTTTATTTAAATTTGGGACAGATAATATGAACGAGCTCACACAGACAAAATTAACATACGAAGATCAAGTTGAAGTGTTGCAAGGAAAACAAGATGAGAAATTAGTTATAGTTGATTTGTGAACAAATTAAAAGTCAACGGATTTGCGTTATGTTGACGTGACTTGTAGCCATGTTCAATTTTATATATATATATATATATATATACATATATATGGGTTTAAATAAACATATACTAATTAATTAGCTAACATAGCTACAATTTGCATTAATTACAATTCAACACTTACTTCTAGCTACAATTATATTCTCTCTCCCCTCTCCCCTCTCTCCTCTCTCTTTCGCCTCTCTCTGGAATCTCGTTTGCTACTCTGTTCTTTTTTAGTCATCTCTCTCGTGCCTCTCTCCTCTCCCTGCCCAATGTCTCTCTCGATTCTCTTCTGACAATCTCTCTCACTTTATACAAACACAAATATATAGTGTTTGTATAAAACAAGAGAGACTGAGTATACAAATATAAATACATAACTCTTCACCCTAGATACTTATAATTGTACAAATACGAATCTTCTCATGCCCAGTTCTCTTTTGCCTTTCTCTCTTTCGCTTTATACAAACACAAATTATGCAAAATACAATGTATAACTTTTGTTTGTATAAAGAGATAGAAAGGGGGTGGGGGTGGGGGCAGTGGCGAATTTAGGTACATATTTTGGGTCATCCGAACCCGTACTCATCCGACTAAACTCGATATATTACTTCTATAATTATTAAAGAATATATTAAATTAAAACTTGTTGAACCCGTTCTCAAGATGGCTTATCTTTAAAGCAATGGTGCACCCGTTTTCTTGAAATCCTGGATTCGCCTCTGGGTGGGGGGGTGAATATATATACACAAACGTTTTAACTCGATTCAATTATATATGAATTCAAATTGTATGCATATATACAAATACAGTCATTAATACATATACATAGTAGTTACACATATATAATTATCTAACCGATATACATATACAATTCACCTCTCTCCACTCTTTGCCCTCTCTCGCTCGCCTCTCTCCTCCCTCTCCCACTCCTAATCTTGCTTGCCACTCTCCTCCCTATAACTGTAGCTATGAATCGTAATTAGGAAATTATAGCTATAAAGCATAATTAAGCTATTTTTAAGTAGTTATATGTGAAAATTCTCTCTCTCACACACACACACACACACAGATATATATATATATATATATATATATATATATATATATATATATATATATATATTACTATATTTGAAATATGGATTTAGATAAAGGTATCAACATGTTAGTTTTTTGTCAATAAAATTAAGGTTGAGGGTTGTTTTGTCATTCTATGTATAAACTAATGGAAGCTAAATTTAAGTCGCTTATATTTAAGAGTCATTGTTGGCTATGGAAATGTGATATTACTACTTTGCCACCACATGGCTGCTGAAATAAATTATTACTACTTTGCCACCACATAGCTTTGGGAAAATTCTCTACTTAGAATATGAATAATTAATATTTCCTCCTCATTATTTTATTTTGTAATTTCGTTTAAAAAAAAAAGAAGGTTATTTTACTATAATTATAAATAATTTAAATTTAATATTTTTTTATTTTTAATGAAATAATTTACAATCACACAAATATCTAATGATATCATTTTAGACCATAAATTTCAAAAGTTTTTTTTCTGAAACATCATGACAAATCCAACACCACATAAAATGAGACGAAGGAAATACTATATAGAAGCCGACAGTTGTCGGTTGACATGCTTGTTTCTAGCCTAGGTATTTTTAATTTTTTTGTATTCTCTCTGTTTTAATTTGTTTGTCTTATTTTTCTTTTTAATCTATTATACATTTAAAAATTACGTAAAAAGTACTATAAATCACAATAATTAATAATTTTAAATAACTAAAAAATTATTAAGAAATTGATTGACTCTTCAAATTTTATCTATGTCACATGAATTGAAATAAATAATAATAATAATAAATTTTGGTGTGTATATATATATATATATATATACACACACACATACAGTACTATCTGCTTGATGAATATTTTATAAGTAATAATGATTTGATCCAACTATTGGGTCTAAATAATTGAAAGTAAAATATAATTCTGTACTAATTCCAATAAGGTGAAGACTAAAAGTAAAAGTTATAATCGGAGGATATGTATACATTTTTATCCGATTATGATTAGGTAAAGATCGACATACATCATTGTTTCAGAAATATTATTTTGTCCGTCTTAATTTATTTGTCTTATTTTTTATTTTTAGTTTATTTAAATATATAATTCTATTTTGACAAATTTTTAATCTAGCTTTTCACATGACATATTTAAAACTATAAAATCAAAGAACATTTTAATACATTCTATAAATTTTTAATTTAAGACCATAAATTAATTCAAAAAAATCTTTAATTTTCTAAATTTCATGTTAAATTAAAATTAGATAAATAAATTGAAATAGAAGGATTATTATATTTCATTTTGATGACAGAAATTAAAAATTATTTACGTGAATTGTGTTGTACTACAATTATTGATACTGAAACCTTACGTCACCAACAATTATGAAATTTCATCCATCAGAGGGCAATAATCCAAATTTAACTTTTTGTGACTAGATCTTATAAAAAAATATATTTGTAAAGCAATGTTACAATCCAAATTTTCTTTCTGTTTTTTTTTTCCCCACTCTCTTTGCCACTAATAATATTCCAATCAATTATAATAGCTTTATATAACGTGATACATGTTATGGATAATAATTAGAAATAATTATGGATCTGAACCATTCAACTATTTAAATTATAAAAAATATATAAGTAATGTGTACTTTATAATAAATATATACTATATAGGTATAATATACCTATAATACTATGCATAAATATACATCATATACATGATAATATATATATTGTATATACTCCAGCTATATATATTGGTAAAATAAATGGCCGAATAGTATATATTGATAATTATTCTTTAACAGTCATAAGTTCGTTAAGATCCCACTAAACTTATATCATTTTGTGAGTTTTATATATATATATATATATATATATATATATATATATATATATATATATATATATATATATATATATACGAACAAAGATTGTATCGTTTAATTTATCATATTTTCAAATTATGGCTAAAAAACAAACACACCTACCATTATTAAAACATCTTGATATGGGCATTTTTCAGTGATACTAATAAATAAATAAATAAAATCATGTGCTTCTAGACAAAACGAATAGAGTTAATAAATGTGAGTGTTAATAAATTGTCTAAAATTTACTTGATGTTAAATGAATTGGGTTGAAACATGATGACATGCGGGTTATTCATTAGTTTGTTATTTTATAATTTATTGAAGTAGCTAATAAAACTTTTTCTTTCAATATTATGATGGTATATAATATATTAAATAAAAAATATTTTGATAAAATTTTTCATGTTTTCATTTGTACTATATATTAGTCAAATTTTTAAATGAGTTGAATTAAACGAGTCAAGATTAATAAATAGATGAGTTATTGATCCGCTTAAAGTTGGGTGGTTCATATTACCGTGGGTTAAGCTTTCTATCCCTAACTGCAATCTGCAGTAGACAGAGCATATCCAAAGGAGGTTCTGTGGGTTCACGTGAACCCATGGTCCCCTCTCTAGATTATATATAGTAGTGTTTTTAAAATATATATATATATATATATAAATATAGAAGTGTGAACCCACGTTAAAAGTAGCATATAATAATACGATAATGATTGGGTGCACATCTCTGACTAAAGCTAGAAATTTAAATCTTATATCTATCTTATTTTTGTTAGTAACACCCCTCCAAGTAGTTATCCATAACAATGGTGTGTGTACAAGTGACCTGTTGTCAAAATAAAACAAAAAAAAAAGCATTATGCTACAATGAGGTTCAAACCCGAAACTACATGATTCATATGAACTCTCATTACCACTGCATCAATGACGTAGCTTTTGTCAAGGGTATCTAACTTTAAATATATATCCGTTAAAATATCGAATTTGACATATATATACAACATAATTTTCTGATAAAGGGTGTGCAGTTGCACACACCCTGAGGTGGCTATGCTTTGCCCCTGGGTGTATGCGACAACTGACATCCTAGATTATGATAAGAAGTTTCACATCTGCGAAAACACAGGAGAAATGTTGGGTAAATAAGTATATACATTCTTGTGATACATTTTAACACCGTGTGAATCTAGATCCAAAAAGAATAATATCACAAGCAGACTGAACCGATACATTTACAAAGAGTACTGCACCAATATTTTACTGTAGCATTAAAATATTTGGCAAGGACCACTATAAAATAAGGTATGAATTAAGAATGGTTCACAATTAGTACATTCTCAATTCTCTACAATTATCTATACTTTTAAGAAAACCAAAAAATGGCATCTCTGGTGTCTAGCTGGGCTTCACAAGTGAACACTGTGCCTGAAAGGTATGTGGTGCCTACAGAGAAAAGATTGAATGTAAATGTCCCAATTGGTAAAGAAATTCCAGTTATTGATTTGTCACATCCTAATTCTGCCCACATAGCCGAACAAATCATCAAAGCTTCTCAAGACTATGGAGTTTTTCAGGTAATATAATTACAGAATTTTAAATTTTATTCACTGATAATATATATACCTGAAAAATATTTATACAATTAGGTCATTTAAAATATTATTGCATGATACTTATATATGTTGGAAAAATATTTATACAATTAGGTCATTTAAAATGTAATTGCATGATACTTATATATGTTGGTGGAGGTAGTAGCTAGGTTTTCCATGTAATTAATTGAGAAGTGCACGTAAATTGACTCAAACATCATGATGCAATTGCAAGTAGCTTTATTTAAACGTTCATTGGTAACCTACAGTACATGAGTCGAAAATCTCTATAACAACATTGTTTGTTATGATATTTCGTTATTGAAATGTTGTTATAACATGAAAGATCGGCTCCACAAAAAAAAAATATGATTGTTATAGTGAAATATTGTTATAGATGAAGGATGCCAGCTATAGAGAGGTAGTTTGATTGTACGTATATGCAAGTAACTTGTTATAACATGTTAAATTTAACTGATAATAGTGTGTACTAGTTACGTGCACTGTCAATGTATATAAATTAAATCGATAATTATATTGTTGTTTATGATGTCATCAGGTGATTAACCATGGAGTGTCACAAGAGTTGATTGGTGATGTCCTTAAAGTTTGTGATGAATTTTTCAAATTGCCAATTGAGGACTTGGAAAAGTATACTGAAGAAGAAGAGTTGAGTGAATTTGAGCCAAATCTTGACCAGAAACCAAAGCTTTATATTGAAAAGGAATATAAACCTAAGAAGAATGGCAAAAATGATAAAGAAGTTATTTTCTGGAAAGACACTTTTGCTCATTGTACTCATCCTACCAAAGAAGATAGAATTAATTCTTGGCCTGAAAAGCCAGCACAATATAGGTAAGTATTAAATCTAATATCACTCCATTTCATTTTGTTTTGGTATACTTTAGATCGATACGAAATTTAATAAATAAAGTACCATAAACATGTCATATATTTGTGGGGTCATTTGCACTTATTAGCTTCATATTTTGTGGGACTTCTTACACTCTCCCTCACGTGTGGGTTTGATTTTTTTTTCATGGGCCAAGCACGTGGAAAAAATGATATGCAGATACCCTCCGTCATACTTCCATTAGAGTGAAGGGCATATATGCTTTAGTTTTTGGACGGCAGGGGCACCAATGTTCCAAAAATATGACGGAGGGTATTTACATACCATTTACGATTGTTCAGGGATATATTTGTCCTTTTCCCCTTTTTAATTTTGGGTGGTGGTGAGATTCAATATGCTCTAGTTTTTGGATGGCAGGGGCACCAATGCCCCAAAAATATGACGGAGGGTATCTCCATACCATTTATGATAGTTCAGGGATATATTTGTTCTTTTCCCCTTTTTAATTTTAGGTGGTGGTGAGATTCAATATGCTCTAGTTTTTGGACTGCAGGGGCACCAATGTCCCAAAAATATGACGGAGGATATCTACATACCATTTACGATAGTTCGGGATATATTTGTCCTTTTCCCCTTTTTAATTTTGGGTGCTGGTGAGATTTAATCTTAGGACAGCCCCAGCCTGCTCTAATACCATGTAATGATATGACACATGTGCCTAACTCAACCCCAAAAGCTAGCTCAAGAGAGGAGGTGTGTCCAAGTCCATATAAGGAGACTAAATTTTCATCCTTGTACCGATGTGGGACTTCTTAACATTAACTATAATAATCACTTTCGATCCCCCCACAATATCAACTAGGCCTTAATTTTTTTTTAAAAAAAATTCCATCTGATATATATTTGATATCTGATTTAAAGCTCGATTAATTAGAATTTGTTGCGAAATGTCTCACTATTACTATTAAAATAATAGGGAAGTGATTGGAAAATATGCCGAGGGAGTGAGGAAGGCAAATTTGAGAATTTTGGAACTAATGTGTGAAGGATTGGGACTTGAAAAGGATTACTTTGCAAATGAGCTGAGCCATATTCAGTATATAGCAATCAACCTTTACCCAAAATGCCCCGACCCGACTGTAACGGCTGGAGCCGTGGAACACAATGACGGCGGAGTCATCAACTTGCTTTTACAAGAATTGGGCGGCTTACATGTGCGCCGTCAAAAAGATGGACAGTGGCTTGCTGTTGAGCCCATTCCTGGTGCATTGGTTTGCATCAATGGCATGGTTTTGAAGGTATTTATACATTTTTACGTGACACGAAAGTTTAAAAAAAATAATTTTTTGAAATGTATGATCTAAAATATATCATATGTGTTTGTGTCATTATAAATAGAATACTTATTTTAATTAAATATAGAAATGTATAATTTTTTTTGAGATCGATTAAAAAAAAGTAAATCATATAAATTGATACAAATAAGTAAAACATAAGTATTTTTGTTGGAATGTAAAGCTATGATAAGTTTAAACATTCCAAGAAATGCAATTATTAACAAAATTAAAACTAATTTAATATCAAATAATAGATATCAACAGTAGCAGAGCTAAAATTTTCAGTAAGAAGATTCAAAATATGAAGTAGTAAAGGGGGTTCAACATCTGCATTTACGCATAAAAATACTCCTTCTGTCTCATTTTATGTGAGGTAGTTTGACTCAGGACGGAGTTTAAGAAAGAAAATAAGACTTTTAAACGTATGATTTAAAATGAATGATAGAAATTTATATGACTATAAATCATTTCATTAGAGGTAAAATGGAATTTTAAATTTAAATTGCTACTTAATATAGAAATTTGTCATTCTTTTGGGAATTGACTAAAAAGAAAGTAAGTCATATGAGAGAGAGTAGTTTTAACTATATATAAATAATATAACTTTCTGTTGAAAGTAATTCAGATGAACCTCTGGACCCTTACAAGCTCTGATCCTGAATATAAGCTATATGGATCTTTTTGATTTTCTATTATGGCCTAGGTTATCTATATATATTTGATTCCAAGAAATTATAGTTCTTTTGAAACAACTTCTTTTCATGTGATTTTAGGTATGATTGATCATCTAGTTTTTTTTTAACACTTTCACTCATCATAATTTCAACGAGTGCATTTATAGGTCGACGCAAAATTTGACTAAATTATAAATTATTTTTTTCAACTCAGGTGATAAGCAATGGGAAAATAGAAAGTGGAATACATAGAGTGGCTACAAATTCAGTGAGAGATAGAATATCTCTTGGATGTTTAACTAGTCCTACTTGTTGTGGAGAATGCATAATTGAGCCAGCTAAACCACTTTTAAGTGAAACTAATCCTCCTAAATACAAGCCATTTTCCTACACTGAGTATTTGAAGATTTTCTTCACTGACAGTTCTGAATTTGAAGCTGCGCTCAATCCATACAAAATTTAATTAATTTATCACTACGGGATAAATTGATGTGTTTCTTGATTTTGGAGGTACCAAAAATAATCCTTGTGGAATAAATTTTTTGTGTGTGTGTTTTTATGTTATGTTTTGAATTTTCAATGATTCCATGCTACTATGTATTGTACTTCCTTTGTAATAGTGATTGATTATGATATAAATAAAACAATTTTAATGAATAAAGATGTGTTGAAGTGTGTGATCGATCAACTAATCTAAAAGACTAAGCTGTTAGAGCTATTTATTTGATTCTTTTTCATGAGCTAAGCACGTGAAAATTCTTTTTGGTTTCGGTGGCGGTAAAATTTGATATGATCTCAGCACCTCTGTTTGTTCTGATACCATATGTCTGCATCTCATCTAAAAATTTAAATTGTTAGAGAGAACACATTTTTATTATTTTAATTATATTCTCAACAATATTATAATTTTCATGTTTAGCAAGGCAACAACAACAATAAATCTAGTGTAATTCCCTAAATAAAATCAAAGCAGGTTAAGATATACGCGGCCCCTTACTCCTATCTTTATAAGGTAGAGAGGTTTTTTCAATTGACTCTCGACAATCCTTCTTCTTTATTTAAATTTGGGACAGATAATATGAACGAGCTCACACAGACAAAATTAACATACGAAGATCAAGTTGAAGTGTTGCAAGGAAAACAAGATGAGAAATTAGTTATAGTTGATTTGTGAACAAATTAAAAGTCAACGGATTTGCGTTATGTTGACGTGACTTGTAGCCATGTTCAATTAATTATAACAAATTAATTAATTATACAATTATTTAATTATTATTACAATAAGAAGAAGGTCAACGGCCAAACATACAAGGAATTTCTATAAAACCAAGAAAATTCAGTTTGAAAAGATGTACCTCCTTCAATATATAAGCATAAAATGGATTCAATAAAGAGGTAATTAACACAAAATTCTAATGCTTAATTCTCTTGTTAATCGATCGTTATACTAATTCATTTCTAATCGATCTTATTATTCTGATCAATAGTTATATTTTTTATCGATCTTATAATGTATTTTTTTGGTGCGCAGCAATGAGGATGTTTCAAATGTTGATGTGATTAGTGCAAAGGATCTGCTCTCTTCAGGTCACACTTATTTAGATGTGAGGTGAGTAATTGAAAAGTCTATTTTTTTTAAAAAAAAAATATAGTAAAAGTAAACTAATTTGTGATATTTTAGGAAATCTTGATAATTCAATGTTTACAGGACAGTTGAAGAGTATAATAGAGGACATATTGATAAAGCCATTAATATTCCATACATGTTTCTCAATGAACAAGGTTTTTTTTTTTTTTTTTTTTTACTTTCATTATTTTGTGTATTTTTTTCTTATAAACTATTTTCTAGTGTGAGAAAGTGTTTTTTTTTTTTTTTTTGGTTAGGAAGGGTGAAAAATCCAGATTTTCTTGAGCAAGTCTCTTCAGTGTGCCAAAAGGAGGATCATCTGATTGTGGTAAATAAACTCATAAACCTTTTAACTTTCTTTTTAATAATTTTACTAATTATATATATTTATAACGGTAAAAGTTATTTACACCATGGTATAAATTAAATTAACTTGTTAGAGTAGGTTACTTGTCATTTATCTCAAGGCTTATTAAATAGAGTTACATACCTATATAAAATCATCTGTTAAGTAACTTAATTTTGAACCAACTCTCATAGCGGATGCCAAATTCATGAATATATAACTTCAAAAGTGAAATGAATTCAATATTTAAAAAACGTAATGATCGAAGTTCAACCTATAAAATTTAAATTTTGATTACGTCTCTCTATCTAGTATTAGGTGAGTAAATTAACAAGATATTGTGATCGATCTGTTTTGAAGGGATGCAACAGTGGAGGGAGAGGACTTCGAGCATGTGTCGATCTCCTTAATGCGGTTAGTGAACCTTTCAATTTCCCATTTATAATTTATAAAAAAAGGGGCAGTTTAATACACAAAACATATTGCGTTAGCAGGGTTCAGAAAAAAAGCGGCACCCAAATAATTTGATGTAGAAAGTCTATCTTAATGCAAATATTAGTGGCTGAAAGTTAACTTTATTTCGATCTAAGTTTAGTCTACATGAATAAAAGTTTATATTTTCTTACAAATACTAGTGCTGTACTATACACTACTATGTAATTTAAGGGGAGTCAGCTTAACTCAATAACATTTGCTCAAACAGTATATTGTATTAAGAAGTTTATTAAATATATACAAATATCAAAGTTTAGACATCAGTTATTAACACTTGAAATTATAGTACGTAATAAATTTCAGAATCATAAAGTTAAAATTCTGATTTCTTGTGTGATGTTATTGAGTGTAGGGGTACAAGGATGTAAGAAACTTGGAAGGAGGATACTCAGCATGGGTAGATAATGAGTTTAAAGGAGATGATGCTGCTCAACAGTTCAAAACTGCCTGCAAATTTCGTCCATGATTGCTCCAACATTCACAAGAATTATTTTCTATGCTTTTTACAAGTGTTCACATGTAATGGGAAAATAATTGGCATTTCAAATAATCATGTAAAATTTATGTTACATTTTGATTTTCAAGTTGTTGTGTGCATGAGAGGATTTTCTCCAGATCTATTTAGTATTTGTATCTCTGCTGGAATTTATTAAAATCAGAGTCTTTATGGTTCTCAATTCATATTATTGATCACTATGTCACATTTTTGAATATGTAGGAATGGGGTATGATACACAAATAGTCATTTTCAGCACCTGTAACTAAAAAAACAAGTAGTTCTATCTTTTGAAATTTGAAGCCCTATATGAATTGGATATTTTTTAATGGTCGATAAACGTTATTTTTATCTTGGAATGATAGTCCAATACTATAAAAATGGGCCAAAAGAAAAAAAAATGCAAAGAAATCGAATACGCCTTCCTCTCTCAAAGTATTTGTCATGTTTCACTTCTCGAGAGTCAATCTAACTAATTATCGAAGTTAAATTGAATCAGATTAATTTAATATTTTAAAATTAAAACTTAAATATTCAAAAATTACATAAAAAGTACTATAAGTTGTGATACTTTTAATATCAATATGGTGAGAAAAAAATATATTTTAAATATTGATCAAAATTTATGTAATTTAACTCATGAAAGAAGAAACAAATAATTTGGGACTGAAGGAGTAGTAGCCAAACCAAATGAGGTATTATAGGTTCAAGACAATAGGCAGATAATTTTTTTTGTTACTAAACAAGTTTAACTAATATTGAGTATTTTTTTTGGATAAACTACGTAAATTTCAGTAGTTTAGAGCCTAATTATTAGAAATTTCTATAATTTTTTATGTTACGTGCTATACCGCTTTTGGCTGATGGATACATGTGTCGAGATACATCAGATACGTGTATCTGTTGGGTGTGTAAGGCCGAGATACGTGATAAATTTTTTAAATTAAACTACTATAACTGAATACCTTAAGTAGCGGAGGAAATTATGGGAAATTAACAGACAAAACAGATTTAGGGAATCAGTCTGTATCACTATTAACTAATTTTCTAAAAAATTTAAATCATAAACGTTATTAAATCTGATATTGAAATGTTCATCTTTTTCATCAATTTCTTCCTTTCAAGGATTTTAGTTGTTTGTTTGTAATTTTTTCCTGCCAAATTATAGTGATGGTTTCTCCTTAACAGTCTCATTCTCCAATTGACTCAAATTTCATCTCCAACACTTGGAGGACCTTTCTCAAATAATCATTAATCGGAGGAACGAAAAAGCAAAATTTTTGGTGGATCCGTCGCATCTAAGCATAACTAGCAACATATGCTACGATAGATACTCTATAGTCATACTCTACATCTATGAGAAATTTTCAGATGCTAAAAAAAAGGAAGAATTTTTATAATTTTCTATTTTTCTTGGATTAATGATATGGCAGATACTCTACAGTCGTGATTTGTTCCTAAATTCATGTGTTTCAGTTACATTTCATATTTAGATACACATAATTAGATGTATATGCTTTCTATGTATTCGAGATTCATGTTTTTTGATATAACGTATGAAATTTAGATACACATAATTAGATGTATATGATTCTTCTTTTTGTATATTTCATATTTAGATACACATAATTCGAGATACATGTTTTTAATATTACATATAAAATTGATACTTGATACATCAAATTAATACTAGATACATTAAATTAATATTAGAAAATAATTGATTGAACAACTTCAAACAATATTCTATGGATAAAGAACTCATACTATTTTCGGAATTTTGAGACATTGCTCTATGGATACAACACAACTTTAAACAATGTATTAACTACTATCGAACTTTAGAAAAAGGGGAACTCTAACCCAAATACATGAAATTGTATAAATTTGAGATACATTAGAAAATAATCGAAAACCTAAAAAAAATCTTACATCTTGATATTTTGCTAATATTCAAAAAATGGTTGTTGATTTAGAACATGCAAGAGATGTTTGAGGAAGAAGTGGAGAGATACATACGGTTAATGGATTGGGGGAGGGAATCGGTTGATGTGAGGTGAGACAAGATAAAATTTGAATTTTTAGTGTCCCATTAATTAAGGAGATTATATCTTGAGATAATTATTCAATATCATATTTAAGGGATTGTGTATCTGATATACCTTTTTTAAAAATATATGGTATAATTATTAAAAAGTGATATTGTGTGTAGTATTTTTAAACTAGAGATAAAATATGTATATATGGTAATAAAGTATGAGTGGTTATGTAGTATTTCCTATTTTTTCAGTAATTAGCAAAGCTCAGAAATCCAATTCACAGTTGATTTTTTAATAAACTAAAATAAAATTTGTGGTCCATGGACCATTTTATTGAACAATTGAATTCATTTCATTGTGGAGGAAAAAAAAGTATAAATAAATAAAATTATTGAGTTCCGTTGAATTCGTATAGATGAGCTTGTGGTTATTTTGTATGTTGGTTGACTTTGAGTTCTTATCATACATGTGTTTGACGTTTACATGTAGATTGTTTATGAGTAGTGGCTTAGAAACTCATTATATATTATTTGCTTGAAGTGTTAATTAGTGTTAAAAAACCAATTTGTGTTAAAAAAAAAAAAAAACCACTTCCTACTTGTCCAATTAATTATAAATTACTTGCGACTTGTTCATTTTATTATCATTTACTTACAACTTGTTCAGTTAATTATTTGTATATATAGAAAGTGCAATATAACATTTTTTTTATAGAGAGTTTTCTAAAAACAAAATATTATTCAAATATGCTTACAATAACATAATTAAATACTTTCAGATACATAAATCTGGTTTTATTTCTCACAAACATAATAGTAATTTTATGTCAAACAACTGGCTTTATTTGTCATAAACATTACAATAACTTCATACCAAACAACTAGTTTTATTTCACACCAATATAAAAGCAGTTTCATTTCACTTTGTAGCACACCAACAAACTTCAATTCTTAAACTTCCTTGAAATTCTCCCATTCCTTCACCAAAATCTTGGTCTCATATATTTCCATCTTTCCAGCATCAGTTGCCGCAAGTGTTATATAGTGCATCATTCTAGCAATAACTTGTTCCTTCAAATTCAAAACTTCTACAAACTCCAAATGACCATTCTGAAAAATAGAGCATACGACGTTCGTTCAAATAAAAGAATTATTAGATACAACAGTAAATTCAGAATTTAAATAGTATAAATTTGAATATGAAACTAAACGGAAAATAAAAGAAGATTAAGTCATTTTAATTTAGGGATTAACCTCTTTCTTATTATAATCTTGAATAGCAAAACGAGCAAGATCTTGGAACTCAGGATTGTTTGGGAATGGAACAATGATAATGCCCCCAGGCTTTGCACTATCATCACCAACAAGCTTGAATTCTAAAACTTTTTTGAACTCCTCCCATTCCTTCACCCAAATCTTAGCTTCATATATTTTCTTTTTTTCAGCATCAGTTGCCACAAGTGTTATATAGTATATCATTCCAGCATGAAGTTGCTCCTTCATATTCAAATTTTCTATGTACTCCAAATGAGCATTTTGAAAAATAGATTATATATGACGTTTATTCAAATGAAATAATTATTAGATAATGTAGTGGATTATGGATTTGAATATTATAGGTTTGAATGTGAAATTAACGAGAATAAATTAAAAGATGAGTAATTCATTATAATTAACCTCTTTCTTGTTATAATCCTGAACAACAAAACGAGCAAGGTCTTGGAACTCGGGGTTGTTTAGGAATGGAACATCAGTAAAGCCCCCAATTATTGCACTATCATCACCAACAAGTTTGAATTCAATAACTTTCTTGAAGTTCTCCCATTCCTTAACCCAAATCTTAGCTTCATATATTTTTTTCTTTTCTTTCCAGCATCAATTGCTGCCAGTGTTATGTAGTATAACATTTCAGCAACAAGTTGTTCTTTCACATTCAAATTTTCTACAAACTCCAAATGAGCATTCTGAAAAGTAGATTGTATATGAAATTCGTTCAAATGAAAGTATTGTTAGATAACGTCGTGGAATATCTGGATTTGAATATTATAGATTTGAATGTGAAACTAACGAAAAAATTAAAAAGGAGTAAGTCATTTTAATTAACCTCTTTCTTATTATAATCTTCAACATCAAAACGAGCAAGATCTTGGAATTCAAGGCTGTTTGTGAATGGAACATTGATAATGCCCCCAAGCTTTGCACTATGATCACCAAGCTTGAATTCTACAACTTTCTTGAAGTTCTCCCATACCTTAACCCAAATCTTAGCTTCATATATTTTTTTCTTTCCACCATCTGTTGCCACAAATTACGTAGTACAACATTCCAGCAACAACTGCTCTTTTCACATTCAAATTTTCTACAAACTCCAGATGATGTAGTAATAGCGGATGGTAATGGTGATGGACAATCATTGATCCTTAACGAAGTTGCTCGAATTCCATCAATTTCTGGTATTTCCTCCATAGTAACTTGTGATTTGATTAATTATTGGCTCCAATAAATGATAAAATGGATGAGCAAGAACTAATTAAGCATGTTCCAAACCTTTATGAGTCCCTTTGTTGACTTTTTATCAGGTAATTGTATAGTTGTATAATTGAAATTGACAAAAACTTTATTTATTTATTTATTTATTGTGTGGAGGGGGTGGAATAATTGATTATAATTTATAGGAAATTACGTAGTTTATCAATTAATATATATTTAAACTGAATATTGTCAACTTATTACGCACGTATTAATGGAAATTGAAAACTCTCAATACAAAATGTTATTGCACTTACTATATATGCAATAATTTAATTGAAAAAGTTGTAAGTAATTTATAATTAATTGAACAAGTAGTAAGTACTGAAGCTTACCCGCAACCGAAATAGGGAATTGCTTCCGAGAAAGGCAAGAAAATGCATTCGAGCATGAGGACTCACAACACACCAAATCCTGCCAGGGGCGGCTCAACATAATTCGAGGCCTAAAGCGAAATTTTAATTAGAGGCCTAAAATTTAAATAAATTTTATCTGTATTTATTTATTTTTCTAAATTTTAAGATGTAAATTATTCCTTAATTTTTTTTTTATAAATGATAGCAAGACTTTATCAATTCAACATTGAAAAACATCATTTTATTGAGACAATAATTATATGAATCAATAATATAGTTCTATAAGTACTAAATTGATAAATTTTAAATAAAGATAAGAGTTAGAATCATAGAATCTGATTCAAAAAGTTGATAACTTGGTATACCCTACTTTAATATGAAAAGTTACGAAGAAATAAAAGATTATTTGTAATTTACTTTGTTCAACACTTTACGGCTATTGATTCATATTTTTGACAGAATATTACTCTAACTATCAAAGATTTGAAGAAATAGAGTACAGAAGGAGTAAAAAAGGAAAAATAATATGAGCGTTAGCGAAGAATATATATATATATATATATATACACACACACACACACACTTTTACACTTTTTTTTATTATAAATAATTAATTTTTTTCATGAAAAAATTAGACATGATTTTTTTAATAGAAATTTGAGGCCCCCAATAAGGCATTGGCCTAAAAATTCATAGGCAAGAGCCGGCCCTGAATCCTGCCTGGCGCAAGCTATAAGAGTAGAAATTTGTGAGGCACTTCCTATCTCCGCCCTTTCCATGGGGCACATGCTTAGGAACTTGCTCAAAAGCCGTCCTAAACTTTTTTAACAGGAATTAATTTAACACCAATAATATTCAAGCAAATAATATATAATTGAGCTTCTGAGCCAATACTCATAACAGTCGACATGTAAATGTCAAACACACATATGATAAAAGCTCAAAGTCAACCAACATACAAAATAATTGTCGGAAGGAGGGGCGCGCGGAGCTGCGAGTCCATCTATGAATTCGACAGAACTTAATAATTTTATTTATAATATCAGGATTTTTCCTCCAAAATAAAATGAATATATTTATTAATATTTTTAAATTATATAAAATAATTTCAAAATACAAAATTGAACTGGCCCGGTGTGACCCATAGCCCACGTAGTGGTGGATGAGTTTGATGTTTTCCAGCCCATCAAATTAATGGGTCAGTCTGCTGTAACCCATCAAACTCCAATTCTTGACAATTCTTGAGAGATAAATATAGATTACTAAATGGTACTATAATTGTTCAGTATATCTACAAATCGATAACCAACAAATCAAACTAATATACTTGAAAATCAAATCAAATTGACAAATACTCATCCCTATCTCAAAGTAAGCATATTCCATATTATCTGCCTAAAATTTAAACATCGTGCATTTGCAAAGCTTATTTCAATTTACTATAAATTTATATGTAAACAACTGCACTTTTCGTCCCCAAATATATGAAAAACACAGTTCATTTTACAATATTCAAACATAGTACAGTTTCATTAGTATAAAGACTAAAATAATATTACATTTGATACACTTTCTTAACACAAAAGTTCGTATAACATGCCTAAAGGGAGTATTATTTCATGTGAGAAAGAATGTATAGGTACGTATTAGCAATAACGTTATTAAAATGTTTAACGATAAAATTGTCCTTTAATTCATTTACTGTTAATCAATGCATGACAATTCAATCAATATTTATCATCACATAAACACACATTTATTAATCTTACAAACTTTAAATTATTCAAATACGCTTGCAACAAGACATTCAAATACTTCTAGATACATAGACCTGATTTTATTTTTCACAAACATAACAGTAATTTCATGCCAAACAACTGGCTTTATTTCACACAAGCATAACAGTAACTTCATACCAAACAATTGGCTTTATTTCACACCAACATAAGAGTAGTTTCATTTCACTTTGTGGCATAAACAATTTGCTTGAATTCCTGAACTTCCTTGAAATTCTCCCATTCCTTCACCCAAATCTTGGTCTCGTATATTTTCTTATCTTCAGCATCAGTTGCTACAAGTGTTATATAGTACATCATTCCAGCAACAACTTGTTCCTTCACATTCAAAACTTCTACAAACTCCAAATGAGCATTCTGAAAAATAGAGTATACGACATTCGTTCAAATGAAAGAATTACTAGATACTGTAGCAAATTCAGGATTTAAATATTATAAGTTTTAATGTGAAGCTAAGATAAAAATAACAGTGGAATAAATCATTTGAATTGACCTCTTTCTTATTATAATCTTGAACAGCAAAACGAGCAAGATCTTGGAACTTGGAGCTGATTGGGAATGGAATAATGATAATGCCCCCAGTCTTTGCACTATCATCACCAACAAGCTTGAACTCTACAACTCTCTTGATGGCCTCCCATTCTTTCACCCAAATCTTAGCTTCATATATTTTCTTCTTTCCAGCATCAGTTGCCGCAAGTGTTATATAGTACATCATTCCCGCAACAACTTGTTCCTTCACATTCAAAACTTCTATAAACTCCAAATGAGCCTTCTGAAAAATCGATTGTATATGACGTTCATTCAAATGAAAGAGTTATTAGATACTGCAGTAGATTTAGGATTTGAATATTATAAGTTTGAGTGTAAAATTAACAAAAAAAAAAAAATTAAAAATGAGTAAGTTATTATAATTAACCTCTTTTTTATTATGATCCTGAACAGCAAAACGAGCAAGATCTTGGAACACAAGGCTGTTTATGCCTTGAACATAGATAATGCCTCCGAGTATTGGGACATCATCACCAATAAAAAGCTTGAATTCTATGACTTTCTTGAAGTCCTCCCATCCCTTCACCCAAATTTTAGCTTCATATATTTTCTTCTTTCCAGCATCAACAGCTGCCACAAGTGTTATATAGTACATCATTCCAGCAACAACTTGTTCCTTAACATTCAAATTTTCTACAAACTCCAAATGAGCTTTCTGAAAAATGTATATGACGTTCGTTCAAACGAAAGAATTATTAGTTACTACAATAGTTTTAGAATTTGAATATTATAGATTTGAATGTGAAACTAATGGAAAAATTAAAAAGGAGTAAGTCATTTTAATTAACCTCTTTCTTATTATAATCTTGAACAGCAAAACGAGCAAGATCATGAAATTCGGGGCAGTTTGGGAATGGAACATTAATAATGCCCCCAGGAATTGCACTATCATCACCAACAAGCTTGAATTCAACAATTTTCTTGAAGTTCTCCCATACCTTAACCCAAATCTTAGCTTCATATATTTTTTTCTTTCCACCATCTGTTGCCACAAATGTTATGTAGTACAACATTCCAGCAACAACTTGTTCCTTAACATTCAAATTTTCTACAAACTCCAGATGAGCATTCTGAAAAATTGATTGTATATGACATTCATTCAAATGAAAGAATCATATACTAGATATAGTAGTGGATTCTGGATTTGAATACTATAGGGTTGAATGTGAAATTAACTAGAAAAAAATAGACGATGAGTAAGTCATTGTAAATAACCTGGTTCTTATTATATTGGTGAACAGCAAAACGTGTAAGATCTTGAAATTCGGGGTTGTTTGGGAATGGAACTTCGGTAAGGCCCCCAAGTATGTTTGCACTATCATTACCAACAAGCTTGAAGTCTATAACTTTCTTGAAGTCCTCCCATTCCTTCACCCAAATCTTGGCTTCATATTCTTTCTTATTCCTGGCATCAGTTGCTGCAAGTGTTATATAGTACATCATTCCAGAAACAAGTTGTTCTTTCACATTCAAATTTTCTACAAACTCCAAATGAGCATTCTGAAAAGTAGATTGTATATGACATTTATTCAAATGAAAGTATTATTAGATACTGCAATAGATTTATGATTTGAATATTATAAATTTTAATGTGAAATTAACCAAAAAAAAAAAGTAAGTCATTATAATTGACCTGTGTATTATTATAATCCTGAACAACAAAACGAGCAAGATCTTGAAACTCAGGGCTGTTTGGGTTTGGAACATTGATAATGCCTCCAGTTTTTGCATCATCATCACCAACAAGCTTGAATTCTACAACTTTCTTGAAGTCCTCCCATTCCTTCACCCAAATCTTAGTTTCATATATATTTTTCTTTCCAGCATCAATTGCCGCAAGTGTTATATAATACATCATTCCAGCAACAACTTGCTCTTTAACATTCAAATTTTCAACAAACTCCAAATGAGCATTCTGGAAAATAGATTGTATATGTCGTTCGTTCAAATGAAAGAATTGTTAGAAACTGTAGGGGATTCAGAATTTGAATATTATAAGTTTGAATGTGAAACTAACGAAAAATAAAATAGGAGTAAGCCATTTGAATTAACCTCTTTCTTATTATAATCTTGAATAGCAAAACGAGCAAGATCTTGAAACTCGAGGCTGTTTGGGAATGGAACACTAATAATGCCCCCAGACTTTGCATTATCAACGCCAATAAGCTTGAATTCTACAACTTTCTTGAAGTCCTCCCATTCCTTCACCCAAATCTTAGCTTCATATATTTTCTTCTTTCCAGCATTAGTTGCCGCAAGTGTTATATAGTACATGATTCCAGCAACAACTTGCTCTTTAACATTCAAATTTTCTACAAACTCCAAATGAGCATTCTGGAAAATAAATTGTATATGACGTTGGTTCAAATGAAAGAATTATATATCAGATACGGTAGTGAATTTAGGATTTAAATATGAAATTAACGAAAAAATAAAAGAGGAGTAAGTTATTATAATTAACCTGTTTCTTATTATAATCCTGAATAGCAAAACGAGCAAGATCTTGGAACTCAGTGTTGTTTGGGTTTGGAACATTGACAATGCCCCCAGGCTTTGTACTATCATCACCAACAAGCTTGAATCCTACAACTTTCTTTAAGTCCTCCCATTTCCTCAGCAAAATCTTGGCTTCGTATTCTTTCTTCTTTCCACCTTCAGCTGTCTCAAATTTTATATAGTACATAATTCCAGCAACTATTTGTTGCTTCACGTTCAAAACTTTTTTAAACTCCAAACTAGAATCCTGAAATACAAAATATATATGTTGTTGAAATGAAATAATTATGAGTAAGCATTTCAAAATTAATTATATATTCTTCGAAAAGTCATCTGCTTATTTGTTACATTAATGCATTTTAATCAATTATGTTAACAAAGACACGTAACTTTTCATAACAAGCTAAAATGTAATCGAAGTAAATTAAAATAATTCTTTATATTTTTCTGATTGTAATCTTGGACAGCAAAACGAGCAAGATCATCAAACTCGACTTTGTTTTCGAAAGGAACATCGACAAGGCCTCCTACGATTGCCATCACTGCGAATAATTAATAACTTAATTAAGAAGAAGGAATATTTTTGTTATGAGAAGAAGGAGAACATAGCTGCTTTTTATAGAGAAAAAAAGGGGAAGAGAACCTAGCACGTTATAAATATTTTCATTTGATGGATTTGGATTTTAGCATAAAATAAAAAAAATAAAAAAAGTTTAAAATAAAATAAAATAAAAACTCAATTTTTGTAATTATCCAATAATCATGATCCACCTTCCTCGAGCCCCCTCATATGTAATGCATTAAATGGTAAATATTCCCCACTAAGTTGTCCTAATTTATATAATACTTTTAGCTTTTTGAGATTTATTTGATGGTAATTATTTTTCTATTTTTTAAATCACTAACTATAGGCTGAAAATCGAAGCTAAAGGTTGAAACTTTGAAGCACAATTTGAAATCACCATTAAAGTTAGTTTATCAGCTTGAGTTTTAATTTTGACTTACCTCGAACGAGCTCCGTTTTGAATGGGTAATATGTCAAAAGAATTGAAATGTTGAGAGAAGCTTATATCTAAAATTTGAGGCAATTTGGAGAAGTTGTATTAAATTTTTGTAGCAATTATACAAAGAAGATGAAGAACATGAACTACATTTTTTCAGATTTGCAAGAAAATTACAAGTTGCTAAAAGCAGTTGAGGAGTATTATTTGAAGTTGGAATAAAATTTATCCATTTAATTGATTGTCTGAAACTTAAAGAAGAATCTTTAAACCGACATTGACCAAACTAGCTTCGAACTGGAGAGAAATCAAATCCCAAAACTTGCAAGCGCATACAAAAATTTCCATAGGTCTTTTGGGTATTGAATATAGGATCAAGAATTTTCCTTGTATTGGAAGTTTAATCAAAAAAAAAATCTGTTGGGTGTTACTGTATTAAGCTTAAATTTGTTTTGATTTGAAAGATTTTGGTTCATAGTTCCTGATTGTGGAGAATAGAGATAGAATTATTATTTACTATTTGTGGTGTATTGATTAATCTAATAATGATGGTGATTTCAAGATGGTGAAAGGTGGTGTAATTTGATGGCTGCCATTAATGCACTACTAAGTTGCTATGGAGAAGAAAGTAAATTAGAAGTAGAAACAAATAAGTAAAAATTTTAAAATGCATATATTTATGAAAAAATATTTAAAGTAAAATTTAATATTTATTTTTTTTTATCTTCGCGCTCTCAAAGAGAATGCAATACACTCGCTTTGTCATGTAGGCATTTAGGTTGATAATAATTTTAGTTTTAAACAGAGGATGATAGGACTCCCGTGAAGAATAAGTATATAGTTGAGAATTCGGTCATAGATTAAGGAGGCATTTGACCATTTTCTCTTATCTTGCAATTAACTTTAAAAGTGTTCACATTTGTTTGTAAAATTCTTAAAAAGCTTTTTAAGATGTGAATTAGTAAAATTATGTTCTTATTTATGATTTCTTTATATGCGTGTAAAAATAAAAATAATCCACTAATATGGGACAGAGGGAGTAATCTAAAAAAAATCACAGTAGTTTTCAACTCCTAGTTTTTCTTTTCTTTCTTCCTTTTTTTTCTCCCTCTTTTAAGTTTTAGGATAGAATATCTTCTTCCTTAAAATATCCAATCTGAGATAAACTTTTCACAATAAGTAACTTAAATCACACCAAACTTTTTAATATTGAGTGTCAGCGATTTTTTCCAAATAAAAAAAAGGATTTTTACAATGCTTATCGTGTAGCTAGATACAAGATTTTTTACAAATTTTTGTGCTTTATGTTATATTTCTCTGAGTAAGAGTAGTTAATTCTCAAAAGAGAAAATATGTATATAGAAAGTGACGAAGATTGTAACGATGGTGTAAAATCCTTGGAGGAAATGAAAAAACAATGATGAGTTTGAAAACAGTCAATTATAGTTACTTGTGGATAATAATTTTGATTTTGAAGATTTTCTACCTGCAACATCAATTTCAAAACATGGTAACTCACTTTGATATTCAAGTAGAAATAATGTTTGATTTTTATTTAACGTGAAACATGAATTTGTATACATTGATGCAAGACTCTATAATAGTCTAATCTAACGTCTTCAAATGGAATGTATACTCAATAGCTATTATGTATACGCAGTTGATAGTATGTTTACAAATTTTATTTTATATGTTTACAAATTTTATTTTATGTATTAAAATAGTAAAGTAACTATATATATACACATCAATAGCTGCAAAATATGCTAATATATACTAATAATGTATAAAAACAAAATATAAATAATGTATATATTATAGTACGGATATGTACTTAAATACATTGTTAATAAATACAAAATATCCGTACCTCTCGCAATCCCCCCTAAAGAGGGGCGGTATAACGTAGTAATAAATTGTTAATAAATACAAATTCTTGTGCATGGTCCCAACAACTACATGTTCCTTCACTTAATTACAAAAAACACCAATTAATTGATAAGAAAAAATAAATTGAAAAAAACATTTTGAATTGAAATAAATATAAGTGATATAAAAACTAATTTTTAGTGTCAATTAACTGTAGCTAAATATTTTCTTTTATAGAGATACTACTAATACATGAAATATTACTCATACATAAAGTTGATACAGATATTATTATTTTTATTATAGCTGAATTTTGTAGAGTAAAAAAAAAGGGGCGTGGGCGGGGCGGGGGGATATATCACGTTATAAATATTTTGGTTCGATGGGTTTGGATTTTGGCTTCCGAATAACCAAAAAAGTCAAATAATAAATTGATCTCTATATTATTATTTTTATTATAGCTGAATTTTGTGCAAAAAAAAAGGGCCCCCGGGGGGGGGGGGGGGGGGGGGATATAGCGCGTTATAAATATTTTGATTTGATGGGTTTGGATTTTGGCTTCCAAATAACCAAAAAAGACAAATAATAAAGACTCAATTTTTGTAATCATTTAATATTCGAGTCCCCTCATATGTAGTGCATTAGTCTTTAATTCTTTTGAAATGAAATTTATATATTTGTAAACTATGTAAAAAGTACTATAAGTCACAATAATTGATTATTCAAAATGTTTAAAAGATCTATGAAAAATTTACGATCAAAGATAAATTTATTTTAATTTTGAAATTCAAAAAGTGCCACATAAAATGAAGTAGCATATATTTACTTATACGATTTTCCCATATTCGCATATCCAATGATCCCCCTTCCTCGAGTCCCCTTAAATGTAATGCATTAAATGGTCAATATTCCCTACAAGTGGTCCTAATTTATACTACCTACGCCCACTTTTATTTGTTATAATTTTTTTTTTACGGTCAAACGATAAAAGTTTTGATTAACATTTTATAATGTATTTTCATCATATTGATATGCGAAAAAAAATTGCAATTTATAGTACTCTTTGTATAGTTTTGGAATATCAAAATTTTTTATTTAAAATATCGAATTAATATAATCTAATTTAACTTTGGAAATTAGTCAAATTGACTTTTAAAAAGCGCAACATGACAAATAAAAGTAGACAGAAAAAGTATAATACTTTTAGCTTTTCTAAATTTATTAGACGGCAATTTTTTTCCTGTTTTTTAAATCACTAACTATAGTAACCTATAATATTTCTTACCTAATCTTAAAATATTAAAAATTATTTATTTAAATACATGTAATTTGAATCTCTAGAAAAAAATATCATGTAAATTAAAACAAAAAAAAGTATATATTATTAAATTCAAAACATAATAATTTAAAAGGCTGGAATTATAAATATATAAGTAAATACTTATGCGTATATCAAACTACTGATTCAAGGAATCATTATTAATTAAGTAATTTGATAAAGTAAAAATATACATAAATAATTTTCTGCCAATTCAAGCCAATCACTGTTATTTTTGGGAAGGAAATCTTTGTTCTCATTGTCAACCTATAGTTTCTTTGTTTTTTATTTGAAAAAGTTGCACTAAGAAGAAAATAAAATGAAAAAGCTATCTAAATACATACCTTATTTTATCATCTTTAAAAATTTCTACCATTTAAAAAAAATTCAAAAATTCTCTCTCGGATACATCACTCTCCTCTCGCTGATACATCCTTATCCCCCTCTTGATACATCATTCCCCTCTCTGATAAATCCCTCTCCTATGTATCCGGATGTCTGCTGATGTTTCCGGAAGTCCAGTAATGTATTAGGATGTCCTATCTCCTCTCGGATACATCCTCTCTTATGTATCTGGATGTCCAGTGATGTATCCGAAAGTCCGGTGATGTATCAAGAAGTCCAGTAATGTATCCAACATCCATAAATTTTAAGAGATTTTTGTAATTTGAAAAAAAACATGAAATAATGTAATTAACTCTTTAAACTGTGAGATTTGTGTAAATTGTCCATATCCATTCAAAAGTGGGGTGAAAAACGTGGTGATAATTGATAAGAAAATCAAATAATATTTTTCAAAAATGAAAATGTAGAGTGATTTTTCTCGCACCTAATATTTGAGCAAATAAACTAGATAACAAAAAAAGTATATATTATGAAATTCAAAACATAATAATTTTAAAGGCTGGAATTATAAATATATAAGTAAATATTATGTTTATATTAAACTACTAATTCAAGTAATCATTATTAATTAAGTAATTTGATAAAGTAAAAATATATATAAAAAATTATGATTTTTTTAAGTAATACTTACAAGATAATTCTTGTGCAAATTCAAGCTAATCACTGTGATTTTTGGGAAGGAAGTCTTTGTTCTCATTGCCAACCAGTAGTTTCTTAAATTGCAAATTGTCAATATCCATCCAAAAATGGGGTGAAAATCTGTAATAACCCTCTTAGTTATTTTATGAATTATAACCATTATTTTTATAATAACCTTTTTAATAGCTTTTATAAATAATTTATGACTTATAAGAATGAGTGACAAGATTTTTAAATTTAATAAAGGATTATTTTATTGCTAATAATAATAGAAAAATAAAAAAAAATAGTAAAGGAAAAATAAATAAATAAATAAAATAATAGGGGCAAAAAGCCCTAAAATGCTGAAAGTCAGCGCAGCTGACGAAAAAAATTGAAAAGAACGAACGGAACAAAGGAAAATTACGCAGACGGAAAAAAAGAAAAGAAAGGGAGGAGAAAAGTTGAAATTTTCATCCCAAAGTGTTAGGGTAATGCTTTTCGTTCTTTCAATTAACTTTTTATGTTGTTATGAGCAGATTTTTAGGTTAAAAACGTGTATAATTTATGTTAAATTAAAAAAATATAGGTCTAGGTTTCTTAGAATAAAATCTTGATTTGGGGATCGAATAGTGATCTGTTTTAGCTGAAATTTTGCATGCGAGTTTATTTTATCATGGGTAAACATAATCTGAAAGAAAATTTCAGATTCGAATTCGGTGGCTCGGGATATTTTTTTGACCCAATTTTCGAGCCGAAACTAAATATAGTAATATGGATGTCATTAGATTCGTATTCTTATGAAGATTATATATTTGATAGATTGGAAGCACTTTGATGCTTTATGAAAGGGGAAGACTCAAGTCCCAAAGTAATTATTCGACTATTTGAGGCAAGTGAATTTCTAGGCCCTTGTTAAGTGCATAGAATCGTGTATTTCCTTATGGTATGTGTTGGGGAGTAATGAGAATTGGTGATGGATTGACTTGTCCATATTGAATAATTCTAATGATGAAAAATGGGTAATAAAAGACAATATGATTAAGTATTGGTGTGTGATGTGTTGAGAATGATTTGAAAGGGTTATTGATTCATTGTTGATGTTGTATCACGATTGTGTTGTTGTGAATTGTGCATTGTTATGAAAATGGTCATCTCCTCATTATTTGTGTGAACATGTCATTTGCATTGATTCTGAGACATGGTTATGATAAGTGTTATGTGAATTAAGGAAGAATAAGAAATTAAAAAGAATGCACCATTTTGAGGGATGTGTCGCACGCCGCGACAGATTCTATTATCGAAAGACGTGTAGTGCACTGTGAGGGATATTATATTTTGAGGGTCGTGTCGCATACCGCGACAGATGCATGGACAAATATGTCCCCATGGGTCCCGGACTGAGTGACTGTAAATGTGTACGTTAGGTCAGACATGCATCCCTATACTTGACATTGCATTTCATTGCATTGCACAACTTTATCATTGATGAACTTGATCTTGTGTGTTGCTGATCTTGTGAGTGCCTTTCTATGGAACATGTGATTGATGAATATTAAGTTTGTTGTTGAGGATATGTAATTGTTAGAGTGTTGTTATTGAGCTGTGTGTTATGTAAATTATAAATTGTTAGGTTGAGCTGGTTTTATGCAGGTTGTAGTTGTAGAGGTTCGAAGGGGGTGGTAAGGAGTACCCGTATTCTTTTCCCATAGCTTGTGTTTAGAATTTCACTTGCTGAGTACCATGTGGTTTGATACTCACCCCTTGCTTCTACATTATTGTACGTTTCTAGCCCAGACCTTCATGATACTTTCTATTATCTTCTTTTTCGAGGCTTCCCGTGGAGATTTGTAAGGTAGTTGTTTGTCATCTCAATAGACCTTCTTACTCCTATTTATGATCTTGTTCTACTTTAGTGACAACATCATTTGAGACTTGTGTTTTTCTTTCAAATCTATTGTAATACATTAGAGGCTTGTACATGTGACAACCAGGTTTTAGGGGTTTTATTAAGTTGACTTAGTTATCTACACTTACGATATTTTGAAATTTCAATTTATATTACTTCCGCATTTTTGTGATATTTGGGCTTTAGGGTGATTTATTTTTATGGGATAAGACGAGTGTCATCATGCCTTTTTTGGATCGTGACAAAAACGTGGGGATAATTGATAAGAAAATCAAATAATCTTTTCCAAAAATGAAAATATAGTATGATTTTTCTTGCACCTATATATTTAAGCAAATAAACGAGATAATTGATGTATTCATGTCAGTTTTTATCGAAAGTGGATTTAAGATTTGAATTTGATTGATTCTATTTTAAAGTTCTTAGAACTAAACTCACAATACTTTTGAAATCATGCAAGAAATGTTAGATAATATGATAGCTTTCATATGAAATAGCGAACTTTAATTTATAAAAAGGGTCACAATTCAAAATGAGTCATGAGTGGTATCCACACTTAACCTCCTAGGTGGGCGAACCAACGAATTCAACCCCAACTTATATTTATTGTTCAACTTATAAAATACTAATCATAATGCGGCAGCTTAAATCTTGTTAATGTAAGAAATACAACTTAAATATTATTTCCCAAAACTTGAAAGTCTCACATCAAGGACATCTAATCCCCAAAGACTAAGTCTGAGAGTTTCAAAGACACCAAAATAAATCAATAAAGTAGTTTGTGTCCGAAAATTAAAGACATCATGCCATGACCGAGAGAATCCAACACAGGCTAGAATGAATATATTACCCTGGAACCACCTGATGTGCTGGAGACTAGCTAGAGCTAAGGGTGAGTCGAAGCCGTTGGTACACTCACTGCACTCCATAAAAGAAAAACAAAGAAAAACACAAGTAGGGCTCAGTACAGGGCAACATGTACTAAGTAGATATCATCGGCCGACTCAAAATAGTAACTAATATGCATAAAATAATAGTATAAAATCAACCATAGCACTTAGCAGGTGACAAGCAACAAACAACATGAACTAGTGACAATTAAACCAAGTACATAATCAATCATAATATCAAGCACACACACGAGGACTTATGACTCCACACCATGCTCATTTGGGAAATGAGTTCTCTGAGATTGAGTACATCAGTTAATTCAATATGTTTTCCATTAATATTATTGTGTCAGAACGTGACACCCGATCCAATAATACCGTGTCGAAACATGATACCCGATCCAATAATACCGTGTCGGAACATGATACCCGATCCAATAATACCGTATTGAAATGTGACACCCGATCCAATAATATCATATCGGCTCGTGGCACCCGATCCAATAATATTGTACCAGTTCGTGGCACCCTATTCAACCATATAGTTAATTCATTTGACATTCTTTATCATCTCTTTCCACTTCCTTAACAATATTTCATTAAGTCTTCTTTTCAAGGCACAATATTTCATTGGTAAAGATGATATTCAGGCTCATAAGAAGCTCCTGTCACCAACTACATCGGAAAATGCAAAGTCTTCTTTATTCAAGACACAATATTTCATTAAGCCTTCTTTATTCAAGGCACAATATTTCATTAAGCCTTCTTTATTCAAGGCATCACTTTAATAGAACAGGTTCAAGATTATGGATTTCGTTGTCTTGAGATTACAGACCATTCACAAGAACACATGAATTATTCAAACTACAACAACCAAGTACATAGAAAAATTCACAATATTAGTCAATGACTATCAATCACTATTAAGAATCAATCTATCACATAGAATAAACCATAACCTACCTCAACCGAAGAACTGAAGTCAAGCAATCTAATTCCCCAATGTTTTTCTTTTCCTCAATGCCTTCGAACAATTCCAATCTATCAAGTATACAATATTCAAAGCAAACAAGTCTATAGACACTCATATTACTATATGTCTAGCCTAGACCCAATAATCTACTCAAATCTATAATCAATTTCCTAAATCTTCATACCAACTAATATATCAAGTCTCATGTTTCATAAATTTTCAACATAGGATTATGTCTCAATTCCTCAAATTACCATAATTTAATGATATTCATATAATATAATACACCTAATATTTAATTTTTATCTCAATACATCCAAACGTGATTTATAATATAATACCTTACAATGCAATTTCAACCCAACACACATATCGTATCTATATTTATGTAATATAGTCGAAACTTTATAAATAGAATATTGGTGTGAACTGGGCAAGTAATATAGTCATCATCACCTAATCATTAATTAGACTATGGCTATTGCATATACTTCCTATTTTATATGTTCCAACACATAATATAATAATGAAAGAACAATTATGCCTTCCCAATTCATAGAACCAACAACCATTGCCGCAACAACATGGGATATTAATTGGGATATGTTCCAACACATAATAAAATAATTAATTGGAGATTTACACCTCCTCCCATACAATGCATTAAATGGGGTCATCTCAATACTCTAGTGAAAACTATTGTTGTATGTAAGCTCAACCAACAATAAAACTATTTCCAAGTGAACTCTTCAGCTGATCGATTCTTTCACTAGAGCTTGACACAACCATCAGGTCAAACATTTTCCAACATAACCATGATAAAATCCTGAATCAATATTGGTTACAACCAGGAGTGAACCTGAACCAACCACCACACACTCATAATACACAAACCATCATAGATCTTATTAAGATTTTTCCTCATAACATAAACTTTTCACGAGCTTAAGTTATAAAAATTTGATCTTTAGACATCAGGTACTCATCAAGGGAGAATCAAACTTATCTAATCTAAAGAATGAAATGATCAAGTAACCACCATCAAGTGATACACCCAAGCATACAGAACCTTTGACAACACTGTCGAAATGCTAGATTAATGGTTGTGATTGTAGACAACTATTAAGAACAATAGAACTAGACTCAATGATCCTCACATTTAACCACACATAATCGAAATATGACCCCGATGACTTGATGAATATTAAGGCTATCGGATAACTGTAAATACCTATGATAGCTCTTCTATAAATTCTCATAAACAAGGTGGTACATGTAGAACCACTGCATTATAAATGTAAATAAATATCATATTTTTACACTATATGTATTAAATAGTGTGAATGAATATCAATGGTGAGAAAAGATATTATTTATATTCCATATAAGCAATAATAATCAATTAGGTTTATGATGAAACCTAGAATTTGATCACAGATCCAATTTGAATATTTCTGGAGAATAAACTTCAGTTAAATTTGGTGTATTTATTTCATGTTTTTATATTAATATTTTTATAAAAATATTATTAAGATTAGTTAGAAAAAGATTTTAGTAGTTTAACTTTTATTAATCAATAATTATTATAGACCTAAGAGCCACCCCTGCCCTACACAGATAATGGAATTAATAAATAGTGAATATAAATATTATGGCCGATACATTATTATTCATCCCCCCTAAAAGAGGGATGAAAAATGTGTTGATCATTAGTAAAAAAAAATTGCAATAACTGTTTTCTTATTTTTAAACATAGTCAAAGGGAGTTTAAGTTTTAACTATAAAAATCTTAGTATTTTAGTAAAGTCGTTTTTGTTTTTAAAATGAAAATGATATTTAAATTAGAGTAATTTGTAAATTTTTGTGAGTAAAATTTGGAGTGTAAAAATGGAAAACAACTTTTTGGTATTTTTCTTAATTCTAAAAATTTTGAAATTAAGTTTGTCCCCAAATTAATATGGTCAAACATGATTTTCGGAACTGAACGCTGAAAATGATCTTAACCAAACACTCCCTTACTATTCGGAAGGATTACATCTTTTCAAATAAATTTGGTATATTTATTTAATACTTTTTTTATTAAAAAATTATTAAGATTATTTAGAAGGACATTTTAATAATTTAATTTTTGGTTTAAGGGTTTTCCTTTTTAATATAATATAAATATAGATTGTTAAGTTTTTAATTAATTTAAATATTATTAAATGAATTTTAAAATAAATATAAAGTTTAAATTAAAATTATTGAGTTCAATAGAATATATATCTTAAACACTACCTAACTCCGTTCTTAAATTATGTATGTGATTCCTTCACTAATTTTAAGATTAACTTTAGATCTAAGTCCGTTGAAAGCAATCACTTGGTTGAGGATATTTTAACAAATCAAACATTCTTCAAAAAAAAAAAAAAACATATAATGAGAATTGTTGCCCACATTACTCTTTGTTAACAAAACAATATATATATATATATATATAGGAAAGTTATGTGTTTAAGTAAACATATACTAATTAATTAGCTAACATAGCTACAATTTGCATTAATTACAATTCAGCACTTACTTCTAGCTATAATTACATTCTCTCTCCCCTTTCTCTTCTCTCTCTCGAATCTCTCCCCTCTCTCTGAAATCTCATTTGCCACTCTGTTCTTTTTCAATCATCTCTCTCGCACCTCTCTCCTCTCCCTGCCCAGTGCCTCTCTCGATTCTCTTCTGACAATCTCTCTCTCACTTTATACAAACACAAATGTATAATTTGTGTTTGTATAAAACAAGAGAGACTGAGTATACAAATACAAATACATAACTCTTCGCCCTAGATACTTATAATTATACAAATACATTTTCATGCCCAGTTCTCTTTTGCCTTTCTCTCTCTTGCTTTATACAAACACAAATTATACAGAATACAATATATAACTTTTGTTTGTATAAAGAGATAGAGGGGGGGGGGGGATTGAATATATAAATACAAACGTTTTAACTCGATTCAATTATATATGAATTCAAATTGTATGCAAATATACAAATACAATCATTAATACATATATTGGTTACACATATATAATTATCTAACCGATATACATATACAATTCACCTCTCTCCACTCTCTGTCCTCTCTCGCTCGCCTCTCTCCTCCCTCTCCCACTCCCAATCTTGCTCGCCAATCTCCTCCCTATAACATGTAACTATGAATCGTAATTACGAAATTATAGCTATGGAGCATAATTAAGCTATTTTAAAGTGACTATATGTGAAAATTCCCATATATATATATATGAAATATGAATTTAGGGAGAGGTATCAACATGTTAGTTTTTTGCCAATAAATTAAAGTTGAGGGTTGTTTTGTCATTCTATGTATAAACTAATGGTAGCTAAATGTATGTCGCTTATTTTAAGGGCCATTGTTGGCTATGGAAATGTGTTATTACTACTTTGCCACCACATGGCGCTGAAATGAACTATTACTACTTTGCCACCTCATGGCTTTGGGAAACTTCTCTACTTTGAATATGAATAATTAATATTTCCTCCTCCTTATTTTACTTTGTACTTTTTTCTTTTTAATTCGTTTTAAAAAAAGAAGGTTATTTTACTATAATTATAAATAATTTAAATTTAATATTTTGTTTTATTCTTAATGAAATAATCTACAATCACACAAATATCTAATGATATTATTTTAGACCATAAATTTCAAAAGTTTTTTTTTCCTGAAACATCATGACAACCAACACCACATAAAATGAGACAAAGGAAATACTATATAGAAGCCGACAATTGTCGGTTGACATGTTTATTTCTAGCCTAGGTATTTTTAAATTTTTTGTATTCTCTCTGTTTTAATTTGTTTGTCTTATTTTTCTTTTTAATTTGTTATACATTTAAAATTACGTAAAAAGTACTATAAATTACAATAATTAATAATTTTAAATCTCCAAAAAAAATATTAAGAAATTGATTGACTCTCCAAATTTTATCTACGTCACATGAATTGAAATAAAAAATAATAATAAATTTTGCTGTATATATATATACCAAAAGTCATTTGATAAGGATTTTTTTTTACTATTTAATGGACCACATATAATAGGACCAAAAAATATTAAATATGAACATCAAATGATCGATACGTGAAAATCCTGAAACAGGACCAATAAAATATTAGATATTAATATTGATTAAACGAATGAGTGGTATATTACAACATAGTTATCCTCCTCCGTGTAATAAATTGTTATGTTATTAATAAATACAAATTATAGTACATGGTCCCAACAACTACGTGAAGTTAACAAATTGTTATGTTATCAACAAATACAAATTATAGTACATGGTCCCAACAAGTTACGTGTTGCTTCACTTAATTACCAAACTCAAATTAATTGATAAGAAATACAAATTGAAAAGAGCATTTGAAATACAAATACATTACATCAAAATAATTTTTAATCGTAATTAATTGATGACAACAATTTAATTGTTGCTATATATATAACTACTACCGATAAATATTTTAACACTATTTATTAATATACATATTTATTGCTACTAAAAGTTATTTTTATCGTAGTGATTTAGTTTATGTTGTTCAAAAGAAAGAATTATAAGACATGAATACTCAAATAACTAAACTACGTAGTAACAATGCATTTTTTTTGGGGGGGGGGGGGGAGATTAATTTAACGAACTAGGAAAAAATTATTTTAACTTTTTACTTGTTATAAGAGTGATAGAACATTAGTTTCTTTAAAGTTACTAAAATATTCAAGATAGTAAATGAAAATGGTTCAATCAAAGCTAATACAATTTCTTCCATACTTTCTAATTGGGCTCTAAAAAATAAAAATTTAAGTCATTATTTATTATCAATAAATGAATTTAATTATATGAATTTTATTTTTAATATCAAACTTAACTAGGAAAGAAAAATATAAAAAAATTTATGCCGGATGGGACGGGTTGAAATTGAAAAAAATTATTGTGCAAGACGAATGAAATTTTTTGCGGATTTAGCTCAACTCACCCCGTCCCGCCCCGCCACACTCAGCACCACTCCATCGCCATCCCTAGATCTTTTGGATGGATATGGACAACCATTACAATTTTATTTATTTTTTCTTATTTCTTATTAACAATCTATATTTATATTATATTAAAAAAGAAAAATCCTTAAACAAAAAATTAAATTATTAAGGTGTCCTTCTCAATAATCTTAATAATATTCTAATAAAAAATATTCAATAAATATACCAAATTTATTTGAAAAGATGTGATCCTTCCAAATAGTTAGGGGGCATTAGGTCATGAGTTTTTTCCAGAGTACAACTCCGAAAATCATGTTTTACCATAAAAAAATTGAGAACAAACTTCAAGTTGAATTTCAAAATTTTCAATATTTCAAAAAAATCAAAAAGTTGTATTTTACTCACAAAAATTTACAAACAATTCTAATTTTTAATTATTATTTTCACATTGAGTGTGAAGGATACGCTTTGAAGTTTACTCAATTGTCTAAGTATGCTTCGACTATAGCTGCCGACTCTAGGTAAAGGACGAGCAAGTTTGTGTCTGATTTGTCCAAAATGGTGGTGAAGGAGAGTCATACCGCCATGTTGATTAAGGAGATAAATATCTCCCGTATGATGATACATGCCCAACAAATTGAAGAGGAAAAACTAAAGAAGAAGTCTAGGGAAGCAAAGAAAGAAAATGACCCGTGATGCTCACTTTTCTCATTTGAGGTCTGTTGGACATGGTCATTCTATAGTTCGGCACAGATTTTTCGGTCAAGGTTCTTCTAATTCTCAAACCTCTAAGTTCAACAAGAATACATTGTCTAACCCTAAGCCTCAAGGAGGAAATAATGGTAGATCTTCTATGCCTACTTACACAAGGTATGGCGAGAAACATAATGGTAGATGCTTGGCCGGTACGGGTAGTTACTTTAATCATAAGAAGAGTAGTCTCAAGATGAGAGATTGTCAATTGCTTGCTTCTAAGGGAAAGGATGGTAAGTACACCCAGCCTAGTGGTTCTAGCTAGTTTGGGTGCTCCTCGTCAGAATAGATTCTATGCACTTCAGATTTGTAATTGACAATGAAAAATTTATGTCGAATGGGGCGGGTTGAAAATGAAAAAAATTATTGTACAAGGAAAATTAATTTTTTTTCGAATTAAGCTCAACTCACCCCACCCCACCCCGCCCCACTCGGCACTGCTCCATTGCCATCCCTAGCTCTTTTGGATGGATATGGACAGCCATTGCAATTTTATTTATTTTGTCTTATTTCTTATATATTAACTATCTACATTTATATTATATTAAAAAGAAAAATCCTTAAAACAAAAGATTAAATTATTAAAGTGTACTTCTCAATAATCTTAATAATATTTTAATAAAAAATATTCAATAAATATACCAAATTTATTTGAAAAGATGTAATCCTTCCGAATAGTAAGGGAGCGTTTGATTAAGATCCTTTTTAGAGTTCAACTCTGAAAATCATGTTTTACCATAAAAAAAAAAATTGAGAACAAACTTCAAGTTGAATTTCAAAATTTTCAATATTTCAAAAAATATCAAAAAGTTATTTTCATTTTTTGCACTCTAAATTTTACTCACAAAAATTTACAAACAATTCTAATTTTTAATTATTGTTTTCACATTGAAAACAAAAATTACTTAATTAAAATACTAAGATATTTTAGTCAAACGCCCTTTTACCATGTTTAAAAATAATAAAACAGTTATTGCAATTTTTTATTAGTGATCAATACATTTTTCATCCCTCTTTAGGGGGGATGAATAATAATGTATCGACCATAATATGCAATATTTATATTCACTATTTATTGGTTCTATTATCTGTGTGGGTCAGGGGTGGCTCTTATGTCTATAAGTATTGATTAACAAAAGTTAAATTACTTTTTCTCTCACCATTTTCACAGTGTGTACAATGTAATTCATCTCATTAACAATATTTTCCTACAAAATGTTTTGTTGAAAAACAAATGGATTTCTAACTTATTTTCTCATGTTTCGTTGGTGAGTAGAAAATATTTTTTCTCAAAAATATTTTTTTAATGTTTGGTTGGTGAATGAAAAATAATTTTTTAAAAATATCTTTTATTTTTGGCTTGAGACTAATACTCCTTAGGAAATAGTTTCTGATCCGAAAATCAACCCTGATAATTGATCTGGGACCCGATCCCGACATCCAAACTAGGACAAGACCTCAATGACCGTTCCACAATACGACCCTGAGATCTTACCCAGAAAAAAAAATTTACGAAATCGCGCGGGGTAGGGGTAGAGTAAAAACAATTTTTTTTTTAAAATTTGAAATAGTTTTCAAAAATATATATTTTTTTAATTTGAAATATTTTCCAAAAATATATATATTTTTTAAAATGACGGGGATGGCCTTGGGGGGGGGGACAGGGGTGGGGTGGCATAAAAATGATTTTTTTTTAAAATTTAAAATATTTTTCAAAAACAATTTTTTTTAAAAAAAATACTTTGATGGGGTGGCCTGGGGGGTAGGGATGGGAGTGGCGTAAAAAATTAAAAATATTTTAAATTTGAAATACTTTCCAAAAATATTGTTTTACAAAAAAAATAAAAAATGACCGGGGTGGCGAGGGAGGGGGCGGAGGGAGTGGCGTAAAAAATAAAAATAAAAATTGAAATATTTTTCAAAGGCAATTTCTTTTGGGGGTAGGGATGGTAGGGGGTCGGTGAGGTAAAAAAAAAATTGAAACAATTCACAAATATTTTTTTAATTTTTTTTTTTGTTTGATGGGAGGTGGGGGGTTGGAGGTAGAGATAAACATATATTTTAAATTTAAAACTAAGAAAATTTTAAAAAAAAAAAAAATTTGAATGGGTAGGGTCCGGGTACAGGGTATGAGTAGGGTATGAAAAAAAATTAAAGGATGAAGTTGAGTCTTGGAAAATGTTTTCCTTAATTTTGGAAGGGAGGTCATTTTTCTTAAATTTGAGGAAAATAAGTTGATTTGGAAAACATTTTCCAAACATTTTAAGTCAACCAAACATGAAAAAATTAGAAAATATTTTCTAGAAAATGTTTTACTCCGTGCCAAACTCACCCATAGTGTAATATGATATTTATTTACAAAATATAAATAATACATATTATTATTTGTTGTCCTTTTATTTTTCTCAAATTGTTATTCAATTATGTAATGCCCTTTACTTATCGTAGAAAATGTAAATGACCATTATAATAAACCATACAAATATTGTTTTTATAAATTAAATTTCGTAACTTCATATGAAAGCTATCATATTATCCAGGGAAAAAATGTCTTAAATATATTTGAACTTTGGCCGAAATTGTTGTAACAATACCGGACTTTGGGAAGGACCTTTTACCTCCATGCACTATTTAATAGTGTATTTTAAAGGTATATATATATATGCCTACATGGACATCATAAATATTGCATCATTTAAATAGTAATGTGTCCACGTGGACACATATATATCTTTAAAATACACTATTAAATAGTGCAGGGGGTAAAAAGTCATCCATAAAATTTGATATCATAACAACAATTTTGGCTAAAGTTGAAATATTTTCCAGGCCCTTTTCCCTATTATCTAATATTTCTAGCATGAAATTCTTAGTAGTGCAATATTATTTAATGACTACTGCACTACATATGAGGGGACTCGAATATTAAATGATAACAAAAAATTGAGTATTTATTATTTGTCTTTTTGGTTACTTGGAAGCCAAAATCCAAACCCATCAAATCAAAATATTTATAACGTGCTAGATTTTCTTCCCCCCTTTTTTTTCTCTATAAAAATCAGCTATAATAAAAATAATATATGCATTAACTTTATGTATGAATAATACTTCATGTATTAGTAATATCTCTATAAAAATATATATTGGCACTAAAAATTAGTTTTTATGTAACTTATCTTTATTTCAAAATGCTCTTTTCAATTTGTTTTTCTTATCAATTTGATTGTTAAGTACCTAAGAAAGGTTTCATTTAAAGTGTTGGTTTATAATCAGGTAAATAATCGGAGCGTTTATGATAGTTGTTAGTATTGTGAGTATTATTCACTAGCTATGCTCTCGTGTATTTTCACTTTTGTGGGTGGATCCCTAGTGGTGGATCAAGGGTACCAATCCTACGATGTTCTCTTGGTTGAGTGGGATAATTGGGAATACTTGGTTATTTCAGATGACATATTTGGCGTTGTCTTGAGTAGTTAAAATATTTCAGTGGTTCTACATGTACCACCTTGCTTATGAAAATTCATAGAAGAGCTACCATGCATAATTATGGTTGTCCGACAATCTTAATATTCATCTTGTGGTAAAAGTCATGTAACGATTATGTGTGGTTGAATGTGGAGACAATTGGGTCCAATTCTACTGTTCTTAAGGGTAATCTACAATCACAATTGCTAAATCTAGCATTCGATACTGTGGTTAGAGGGTTTGTATGCTTGGACATATCCTTCAATGAGTATCTGATGTCTAAAGATCAAATTTTTATAACTTAAGCTTATGGAAATTTATGTTGTGAGATGGAGATGTTGATTTGTTTGGGTATTATATATAAGTGTGTGTTGGTTGGTTCAGGTTCACTTGTAATCGTATAGAGTAATGATTTTGAATTTTATCATGCTTAAGTGCTAAAGGATTCATCCAGATGATTATGTCAAAGTCCTTGATAACATGTTGAAAACGTGTGTATGATCAACTGTGGTGGTTGTTGGGAATCGCTTTTGTTGTTAGTTGAGTTTACATACAATAATATTTATCACTCGAGTATTGAGATGACTTCAATGAGGCATTGTATGGGAGGATGTGTAGGTATTCAATTGGGTGGTTTGAGGTTGGAGATGTGAAACGCTTAGGGGGTAATGAGATTCGGTAAGAAGGACATGCGAGACAAGTATCCCTAGTTGTTCGTCGATTTAGGTACTACACTACTCTAACTTTAGACGTTTTTCCTAGTTTGTCACTCGGGGATGAGTGATGGGTAAATTGTTATCTATTGTAACGACCGGTTTTCGTAGTTATAGAAAAGCCAACGGGGAAAATTTTTGGGTCGGAAAACTTTTTCGTAGTAACTTGGAATTTCCAACCTAGTCTAGATTTGAACGAAATCGGAGTCAGTAAGGTCTAGGGAAATCTGGTAACAATTGGGTGATCTATCTATGATTTTGATAAGATGAGTAGATATTTAAGATTTTAAGGAACCCGTGCGACTTTACGAAATTGAATTCGGATTGGTAGAACTCTCGAAACTAATCTTAGCGTGAACGGATAGTTTCTGAGTGTTATGGGTTGAAGGTGTGTAGTGGAATAGGGGTTTGAAATTCTTAAATTTACTCACTGGTTCCGTGCAAGCTGCTGTGGCGGGATTATTTCAGTCAGGGCAGGGCCGTTGTAGCGGGATGAGGTCCGATGTGGCGGAACAGTCGCAATTTAAGTCGAAAATAAACCCCAAAAACATTTTATTCTGCACTTTTCTACTTTGAGGGCTAAAGAACGACCCCAAGGGTTTTCTTGACAGTTTTCCGCCATTCTTGAGGCTAAAGGTAAGGTTTTCACTCCCCGGATCCGTTTTTCGATCCGTAGAACTTGGATTCTTAGGTGATTATTGTTAGGAAAAGGGTTTTGGAACTATTTGGACGGTGGGTAAAGCCCTAATTTGGATATTGGGATCATGGGTTTAATTTAGGATTGATAGATTTGATTGTAATCCGGGTAATTAGACATTGTTTATTGATTCCCGTGTTATATTGATTGTTTGAAAGTTGAAGTTAGAAAAATATTAGATTGTACATGAAAGTTAGAAAAATATTGGATATTATATGAAAGTTGAAATTAGGTTACTTGAATTCTTGAACTTAGAAATTCTTGATTTGAAGTTTATATAGAATTAATTTTAGAAATTAGACATGAACTTGAATTTTTGTAGGATTTTAGAACTTTAGGTTGTGAACATTAGAACTCTTGAATGATTGTTGGATTTTAGAACTTAGGTTGTGAACTTTAGAAATCTTGAATTATTGTAGGATTTTAGAACTTTAAGTTGTGAACTTTTGAGAACTTAAATTTAGGGTTTAATTTTAGTTTTTTTTTTTTCAATTCTA
This sequence comes from Solanum bulbocastanum, assembly GCA_037074985.1. NCBI lineage: Eukaryota > Viridiplantae > Streptophyta > Magnoliopsida > Solanales > Solanaceae > Solanum > Solanum bulbocastanum. Next base: position 47,418,782 of record CM073602.1, read on the forward strand.
GTAATTATATTTGATTTCTTAATTTGTATATTTTTTTAGTTTGAAGAATTGTGTTATTCAATTGTTAATTTGTACATTTGATTATTGTTAGTTAGGGAGAGAATTGAAGATTTTAGATTTTAGGATTAGTTTTCTTTTAAATTGAGGATTTTTAAATATGATTGTAAATTAAGTATTAGAAGTTAGAACTAACAAATAATTAGAAGTTAGAGATTAGTTGAATTTTTCAATTTGTCATTGTATTTGTGTTTATATATTATATTGTTGTTGAAAATTGGGTTTCTTGAATTATATTCTTGAACTTAGAAATTGTAAAAATTAGATATGAACTTGAATTTTTGTAGGATTTTAGAACTTTAATTAGGTTGTGAACTTTGGAAATCTTGAATTATAATAGGATTTTAGAACTTTAGGTTGTGAACTTTAGAAATCTTGAATTATTGTGGGATTTTAAAACTTTAAGTTGTGAAATTTCGAGAACTTGAATTATTGTAGGATTTTAGAACTTTATAAGATTGTGAGCGTTAGAAATCTTGAATTATTGTAGGATTTTAGAACTTTAAGTTGTGAACTTTAGAGAACTTGAATTTTTGTAAGATTTTAGAACTTTAGGGTGTGGAACGTTAGAAATCTTGAATTATTGTAGAATATTAGAACTTTAAGTTATGAATTTTAGAAAACTTGATTTTTTGTAGGATTTTAGAACTTTAAGTTGTGAACTTTAGAGAACTTGAATTTTTGTAGGATTTTAGAACTTTAGAAATCTTGAATTATTTTAGGATTTTAGAACTTTAGGTTGTGAACTTTAAAAATCTTGAATTATTGTGGGATTTTATAACTTTAAGTTGTGAACTTTAGAAATCTTAAATTATTGTAGAATTTTAAACTTTAAGTTGTGAACTTTAGAAATCTTGAATTCTTGTAGGATTTTAGAACTTTAGGTTGTGAACTTTGGAAACCTTAAATTATTGTGGGATTTTAGAACTTTAAGTTGTGAACTTTAGGAATCTTGAATTATTGTAGGATTTTAAACTTTTGATTGTGAATTTTAGGAATCTTGATTTATAGAATTTATGAAGTAATTATTAGGTTGAACTTTAGAAATGTTGATAAAATATAGTCTTTATGAACTATTTAATTAAGCTTGAACATAATTTGAACTTAATTAAGACTTTGAACTTAATTTGAAGTTTGAATTACTTGAAATCTTGAAACGAAATTCGAAAGTCTTTATAAGACTTTAAATTGTGATTTAGATATTTTTGAATGTTAATTTAAGTTTGTTGTTTTATATTTTGTGTAGCTTCTTTATAATGTTTTGGGATTGATTGGGTTGAATTGAGTTGAATTGAATTGCTTTTGCAGGTGCCAGCAGAAACTAGCAGTTTCTGCTGTCAAAAAAAATGAAGAAAAAGTGACGGACAGGGTGGCTTTGTCTGTCGCTTTTCTGGATTTTATTTTTGAAAAAAACCTAGAAAAGAGACTGACTAAAGGACCCTGTTCGTCGCTTTTCTCGGTTTTATTTTTTGAAAAATCCAAAAAAGCGACGGACGGGGTCTTTTAGTCCGTCGCTTTTCAAATTCTAAAAAAAAATTAAAAATTAAGAAAAGTGATGGACTTCTTCTCTTTTTGAAAATTAAAAAAAAAAAAAAAGTGACGGACGGCGTCGCATTTGTCAAAAAAAAAATATTTTTTAAAAAAACAAAAGCGACGCTGTCCGTCGCTTTTGGAAAGCGTTGAGCCAAATAACGACAAGATTGACTGCATCGCTTTTGGCCAAAAAAGCGACACAGTCCGTTGCTTTTTTCGGTCTCTATTTGGTAATTTTTTAGAAGTGACACACTTTCGCTTCAGAATTTGAATTTTTTTTTTTAATGTGTTATCAAGTGTCTATTATTTAAATAAGTTAACCACGTAAAATTGTCATTTCCTTTAATCATATTTATTTGTTTCAATAATTCCTAAAACCTTAGACCTATTCATATTGAGGTTGATTTGTATATTTAAAGGAGATAACATATTTAACATAGTTAACTTAACTACCTAATAAGCGCTTGAGAATATATACAGTACTATCTGCTTGATGAATATTTTATAAGTAATAATGATTTGATCCATCTATTGGGTCTAAATAATTGAAAGTAAAATATAATTCTGTAATAATTCCAATAAGGTGAAGACTAAAGTAAAAGTTATAATCGGAGGATATGTATACATTTTTATCCGATTATGATTAGGTAAAGATCGACATACATCATTGTTTCAGAAATATTATTTTGCCTGTTTTAATTTATTTGTCTTACTTTTTATTTTTAGTTTATTTAAATATATAATTCTATTTTGACAAATTTTTAATCTAGTTCACATGACATATTTAAGACTACAAAATGAAAAACCATTTTAATACATTCTATAAATTTTTAATTTCAGACCATAAATTAATTCAAAAAAATCTTTAATTTTCTAAATTTCATGTTAAATTAAAATAGAAGGATTATTATATTTCATTTTGATGACAGAAATTAAAAATTATTTACGTGAATTGTGTTGTACTACAATTATTTATACTGAAACCTTACGTCACCAGCAATTGTGATATTTCATCTATCAGAGGGCAATAATCCAAATTTAACTTTTTGTGACTAGATCTTATAAAAAAATATATTTGTAAAGCAATGCTATAATCCAAATTTTCCTTCTGTTTTTTTTCCCCACACTCTTTGCCACTAAAAATAATCCAATCAATTATAATAGCTTTTATATAACGTGATACATGTTATGGATAATAATTAGGAATAATTATGGATCTGAATCATTTAACTATTTAAATTATAAAAAAATATATAAGTAATGTGTAGTTTATAATAAGCATATACTATATAGGTATAATATACCTATAATACTATGCATATAATATACATCATATACATGATAACATATATATTGTATATACTCCAGCTATATATATTGGTAAACTAAATGGCCGAATGATATATATTGATAATTATTCTTAACAGTCATGAGTAGGTTAAGATCCCACTAAACTTTTATCATTTTGTGAGTTTTTTTTATATATATATATATATATTAGAATACGAACAAAGATTGTACCGTATAATTTATCATATTTTCAAATTAAGGCTAAAAAACAAACACACCTACCATTATTAAAACATCTTGATATGGGTATTTTTCAATGATACTAATAAATAAATAAATAAATAAATAAATAAAATCATGTGCTTCTAGACAAAACGAATAGAGTTAATAAATGTGAGGGTTAATAAATTGTCTAAAATTTACTTGATGTTAAATGAATTGGGTTGAAACATGATGACATGCGGGTTATTCATTAGTTTGTTATTTTATAATTTATTTAAGTAACTAATAAAACTTTTTCTTTCAATATTATGATGGTATATAATATATCAAATAATAACATTACTTTCATAGAGCAATACATTGGAGATGGGGGTCCATATATAACGTGTGGAGTTATAGGCCTTTCAGAGTTGGGTACAAAATAATAACGAGAATTTTATTAAAAAATAATTTGTTTTTAAATGAATTTTACGCCATAAAAAATTTGAAATAATTGAAACTCCATACGATAATAGAAATTCCATACAAATATCAAATATAGAAAAAATTAGCATAAATTGTACAGACGATCTCCAGCCTACTATCACAAAAGAAAAATTTTTAAAAAGTGGGTACAGTAAAGTAAAAATGCATTCTCTTCTTACAATTTAATAACGCATTTATTTACCTATTTAATTTCTTTTAAAGCATATGATAAAATTCTCATATTCTCACCTGATAAAATTAAAGACAAAAGAAAATCAACAATTTTAATAAATAGTGTTTGTTCAGTGGTGGCAAATTTAAAATTTAAATTTAAATTTACATGAAAATAATATCAGAAAATGGAAAATAAATAAATTAGATCTATTTAATGTAATATAATTTAACTTTGAAAAACACAATATGACAACTAAAAGTGAACGAAAGGAGTATCTTTAAATTTCCAATATTCAACACTTGTGTAAAGGGTTTTAATTAAGGCTGATATTGAATTCAATGGATTTAGTTTGGTCCCGTGCTTGAGAACTTAATTTTTCTTAAATTGATCTTAGACCCAACTAACAATATTACTAATGAATTAGACCGTCAAAATAAACTCGTTTGTTAAACGTGGAAACAAACATTAATTCAAATTATTTAGTGTTTGAATGACTTCTTTTATTTATTATTGGAGATAAAGTTTCTTGACTTCATAGGAACCTTATGCATATATTTGCAAGAAAAAGAAAGAGAAAATGGTCTAAAACCCCCTCAATATATATCCGAAATTTCAACTACACACTCTAACTTCACGGGTGTCCTATGACCCCCCTAAACTGTTTAAAACTAAATTATCACCCCCCTAAACTATTAAAAATTGAAATAATTACACACCTAAAAAGTCACAACCACATTAAATGTTGATAAGTGAAATGCACGCGTTTGACACGTGGAAATTTTATTAAAATAATTTAGTTTTAAACAGTTTAGGGGGGTGATAGGACACCCGTGAAGTTAGAGTGTGTAGTTGGGATTTCAAGTATAGGTTGGGGGGGTTTTAGACCATTTTCTCAAAAAGAAATTTGTGATGAATGAATACAAATAAATTTTCTTTCATTTTGAGTGCATACAAATAACGTAACCTGTCCTATTACTAAAATCCCATTTTAACATATAAAACACAAAGTTTATTTTGAATTATAAAATATTATTTTTTAAATAAAAATTTAATATTATTCTTTTTTGAACGAATCAATTATTGCTTTCGATTAAAAAAAGTAGCTCATGAGGGAAATACAAATTATAATATACAACGATACAGATGGTAAATCTTATCGATCAAACAATACATTTTATTATTGATAATAAAACAACAAAAATACCAAATTAAGGTATTTAAATTATTAATTAAACCCCATAATACATAGGAAGCATACGAGGTTTTACCACAACTTCCAACGGAATTTTTTTAACCGCGGTAAAACCCAGTCCTTCTGTCATATCCACCGACTCATTATTTGGTGTTTCGAAATCAAATGCTTGAAGTAAACGCGCAATTGAAAGATAGGTTACTTGCATGGCCATAGTAATTCCAGGACATGATCGTCTCCCAGAACCAAATGGGATAAATTCTAAATCTTTACCATAGACATCAACTTTTGCCTTGGTGGTTAAAAACCTTTCGGGTAAAAACTTTTCAGGTTCTGGCCAAAATTTCGGGTCTTTTTGAAGTTTCCACACGTTTACAAATAAACGTGTGCCTTTTGTAATATGGTAACCAAGTACTTGACAATCAGCTAAGGCTTCGTGAAGTAACATAGGTGATGGTGGATATAAACGTAGTACTTCTTTAATTGTTGCTTGAAAGTACGTTAAGTTTTTGATATCTGAATCTTCGACCCAACAATCTTTGCCAACTTTTGTGTCAATTTCTTCATGGACTTTTTCCAGTACATGCTTATTGTTTAGTAAGCAGGCAATTATCCATATCAAGTGAACAGCTGTGGTATGTGTAGCATCTGAAACTATAGTCTGCGTGTAAAAAGAATAACAATTGTCAATGTACATAATTTAAATTGAAAATATGTACGAGCATATAATATGTATTAACCATCAAATCATATCAATCGTGGCTCCCAGTAATAACAACAAAAATGTCACAAAATAATAATTACATTTTGGTCCCTTAATTATTAATATATTCTAGATTTGGTCCTGTTGTAATATTTAGTTAAGAATATTTCACCTTTATTTGATTAAAATGAGTGTTTTTGATCCCTAATAAAGGAAGAATGTGATAATTAGAGTATTTTTAAAACTATATCACCTTAAATAATGGAGTAGCAGTACAAATTCAATGATTAAGCAGTTAATTATTCGTTAAATTTGTGTGGATTCACAACTTGAAGGATAAAAAATGCACATGTGCACATATCAATTAATATGCTAATTAATAAAAAAAGCTTTCTTTAGTTCTTAAATTTCATGTGCAGTCAAATTAAAAGAGCCAAATCAACCGTTGAGGCACATACCAACATAGTATAACAACAACAATATAATATTTAGTGTAATTTACAAGTGGACTTGAGGAGCTGGTATGTACGCAACCTTACTCTTACCTTGTGAAGGTAGAGAGACTATTTTGATAGACTCTCAGCTCAAGCAAAAACACATCAATAACATACGATAATATGATAACTGAAGCAAATAAAACAATAGATAACACTAAAATCGAAATATAAGATAGTTGCACATACCAACATAGTAGCTTTGATAATAGTTTCCCTTGAATAACCATATTGGAAATCATTCTTATCTAACTCTGTTAACATTATATCAATCAAATCTTGATCATCATCATCATTAGACTCATCATTCTTCCTCTTATTAGTATGATCATCAAGCCAACGTTGAAGAATAACATCCATTTCATCAGCTATACGTTTCATCACCTTAATATTACCTTGTAAATCAAGCCATTGTAGTAATGGAATTGGAAATGCATCCTCTATACCAACTATAGCTATATAATACATCGTTTGCTTGAACGCTTTTCTGAAACATTCCGCTTCTTCCTTCTCCTCTTCTTTATTATTTACCTATGTAGAACAAACAGATTTACAATTTAAACTTTATGAATTTGAAAATCTACCACATAGTATATTAGGTTCAAAATTAACTGTTGGTACGTTGTATTTTTTTCTTATAACTTATTTATAGACTTTTTAGACTATGGTCTAATGAGTACTCCTTTCGAGCAAAATCTTAGTGTTAGAAGTAAGAGTGTCAAATGAGCGAATTGAGTAGGATTTGAACTGGTTGGGCAAATCGAAATGGGCACCCAAAAATTACTTGAATTGAAATGAATTGAGCCAAAATGGGCTACAATGGGCCAAAATCCAACCCGTTCAATTATTAATAACTCTTATTCTTTTTGGTTTTTTCTTTTATATATTTTTAAGTACATGGTAAAATTATTCTTTATCTTTGGACTACTTGCATATATCCGTCCAACTTTTAGATAAACAGCAATGGATTGGACTAATATGAATTGACCTAATAAATGGATGAGTCATTTCAATCGATTATGCGGATCATATTTTAGGGGCTAAATTTGCCACCTCTAGTTAGCAGTAAGTGTATATATATTGCAATTTGAATTGATTAATTTTAAATTTTAAATTTGTTTCTGCATACCTGGCTATATCTCCTTCCCCCAATCATCTTCACCGTTATGTTTAACATCATATCATCAAACCAATGGCCAATATCAACTTTAGTTGGTACATTTTTTGCTTCATTAGCAACAAAAAGTGTGTACAACTCCTTGATGCTACTCTCCACTTCTGAAATTCGAACATGCTTTAACCTCTCTAGACTCTTACTCGATAGCAAATTATTAACCACCAATTTTCGAACCATACGCCAATAAGGTCCATATTTTGCAAATGTAAGATTTGCATGGTCATAGCCAAGATATTTACAAGAACAAGTAGCTACTCTATTAGCTAAATTCTTGTCTTGTGTAGTAAAGCATTCTTTTATTGCTTCATAACTACTCACAACGACTATTGGGAACATTCCTTGACGGAAAGTGAAAATTGGCCCATACTTATCTGCTAACGCGGCTAGGGTATGGGCCAGACGAATTTCACCGTCCGTGTTGCTCCTATTGCGACCGTCTAACGTGCCGCTTAGGATTTGAGGGAGGTGGCCTATAATTGGCCATGCTCCTGGAAGTTGTGGAGGGGGTGGGCCAAATTTTTTGCTATTTTTCCAAGTTTTTGCTTTTCTAATGAGAAAGAAAAGGAAGAAAAAAACTAGAATTCCAATAATAGCTTCAACATGTGAAAGAATGTGAATTTCCATTGGACAAAACGGAAAAAAGTAGATTGAGATAGAAGAGAATGTATTGGTTTGATTGAGTTTTTGAACTATATATTTAGGCTTAATATATAAGTAACCTTTTAAAATTTGTAACTAAATTTCATTTGAACACTCGAATTAAGACTTGTTCTAATTACGCATCTAATTACGTTTCTATATCAAACAGTACACACTTTCGATTCAGAATTTGGATTTTTTTTACTGTGTTATCAAGTGTCCATTATTTAAATAAGTTAACCACGTAAAATTGTCACTTCCTTTAATCATATTTATTTGTTTCAATAAGTCCTAAAACCTTAGACCTGTTCATATTGAGGTTGATCGGTATATTTAAAGGAGATGACATATTTAACATAATTAGCTTAACTACCTAATAAACGCTTGAAAATATATGCAATACTATCTGCTTGATGAATATTTTATAAGTAATAATGATTTGATCCAACTATTGGGTCTAAATAATTGAAAGTAAAATATAATTCTGTAATAATTCCAATAATAAGGTGAAGACTAAAAGTAAAAGTTATGATCGGAGGATATGTATACATTTTTATCCGATTATGATTAGGTAACGATCGACATACATCATTGTTTCAGAAATATTATTTTGTCCGTTTTAATTTATTTGTCTTACTTTTTATTTTTAGTTTATTTAAATATATAATTTTGTTTTGACAAATTTTTAATCTAGCTTTTCACATGACATATTTAAGACTACAAAATCAAAGAACATTTTAACACACTCTATAAATTTTTATTTTAAGACCACAATTAATTCAAAAAAAAAAAAATTAATTTTCTAAATTTCATGTTAAATTAAAATCAGACAAATAAATTAAAATAGAAGGATTATTATATTTCATTTTGATGACAGAAATTAAAAATTATTTACGTGAATTGTATTGTACTACAATTATTGATACTGAAACCTTACGTCACCAACAATTATGAAATTTCATCTATCAGAGGGCAATAATCCAAATTTAACTTTTTGTGACTAGATCTTATAAAATAATATATTTGTAAAGCAATGTTACAATCCAAATTTTCCTTCTGTTTTTTTTCCCACTCTCTTTGCCACTAATAATAATCCAATTAATTATAATAGCTTTATATAACGTGATATATGTTATGGATAATAATTAGAAATAATTATGGATCTGAACCATTCAACTATTTAAATTATAAAAAATATATAAGTAATGTATACTTTATAATAAATATATACTATATAGGTATAATATACCTATAATACTATGCATATATATACATCATATACATGATAACATATATATTGTATATACTATAGCTATATATATTGATAAACTAAATGGCCGAATGATATATATTGATAATTATTCTTAACAGTCATAAGTACGTTAAGATCCCACTAAACTTATATCATTTTGTGAGTTTATATATATATATATATATATATATATATATATATATATATATATATATATTAGAATACGAACAGAGATTGTATCGTTTAATTTATCATATTTTCAAATTATGGCTAAAAAACAGACACATCTACCATTATTAAAACATTTTGATATGGGTAGTTTTCAATGATATATACTAATAAATAAATAAATAAATAAAATCATGTGCTTCTAGACAAAACGAATAGAGTTAATAAATGTGAGGGTTACTAAATTGTCTAAAATTTACTTGATGTTAAATGATTTGGGTTGAAACATGATGACATGCGGGTTATTCATTAGTTTGTTATTTTATAATTTATTTAAGTAACTAATAAAACTTTTTCTTTCAATATTATGATGGTATATAATATATCAAATAATAACATTACTTTCATAGAGCAATACATTGGAGATGGGGGTCCATATATAACGTGTGGAGTTATAGGCCTTTCAGAGTTGGGTACAAAATAATAACAAGAATTTTATTAAAAGATAATTTGTTTTTAAATGAATTTTACGCCATAAAAAATTTGAAATAATTGAAACTCCATACGATAATAGAAATTCCATACAAATATCAAATATAGAAAAAATTAGCATAAATTGTACAGACGATCTCCAGCCTACTATCACAAAAGAAAAATTTTTAAAAAGTGGGTACAGTAAAGTAAAAATGCATTCTCTTCTTACAATTTAATAACGCATTTATTTACCTATTTAATTTCTTTTAAAGCATATGATAAAATTCTCATATTCTCACCTGATAAAATTAAAGACAAAAGAAAATCAACAATTTTAATAAATAGTGTTTGTTCAGTGGTGGCAAATTTAAAATTTAAATTTAAATTTACATGAAAATAATATCAGAAAATGGAAAATAAATAAATTAGATCTATTTAATGTAATATAATTTAACTTTGAAAAACACAATATGACAACTAAAAGTGAACGAAAGGAGTATCTTTAAATTTCCAATATTCAACACTTGTGTAAAGGGTTTTAATTAAGGCTGATATTGAATTCAATGGATTTAGTTTGGTCCCGTGCTTGAGAACTTAATTTTTCTTAAATTGATCTTAGACCCAACTAACAATATTACTAATGAATTAGACCGTCAAAATAAACTCGTTTGTTAAACGTGGAAACAAACATTAATTCAAATTACACACGTAAATGTTGACTTTGATGTATGAAAGACTTTTTGATTATTATTAGAGATTTATTTATTTAGTGTTTGAATGACTTCTTTTATTTATTATTGGAGATAAAGTTTCTTGACTTCATAGGAACCTTATGTATATATTTGCAAGAAAAAGAAAGAGAAAATGGTCTAAAACCCCCTCAATATATATCCGAAATTTCAACTACACACTCTAACTTCACGGGTGTCCTATGACCCCCCTAAACTGTTTAAAACTAAATTATCACCCCCCCTAAACTATTAAAAATTGAAATAATTACACACCTAAAAAGTCACAACCACATTAAATGTTGATAAGTGAAATGCACGCGTTTGACACGTGGAAATTTTATTAAAATAATTTAGTTTTAAACAGTTTAGGGGGGTGATAGGACACCCGTGAAGTTAGAGTGTGTAGTTGGGATTTCAAGTATAGGTTGGGGGGGTTTTAGACCATTTTCTCAAAAAGAAATTTGTGATGAATGAATACAAATAAATTTTCTTTCATTTTGAGTGCATACAAATAACGTAACCTGTCCTATTACTAAAATCCCATTTTAACATATAAAACACAAAGTTTATTTTGAATTATAAAATATTATTTTTTAAATAAAAATTTAATATTATTCTTTTTTGAACGAATCAATTATTACTTTCGATTAAAAAAAGTACCTCATGAGGGAAATACAAATTATAATATACAACGATACAGATGGTAAATCTTATCGATCAAACAATACATTTTATTATTGATAATAAAACAACAAAAATACCAAATTAAGGTATTTAAATTATTAATTAAACCCCATAATACATAGGAAGCATACGAGGTTTTACCACAACTTCCAACGGAATTTTTTTAACCGCGGTAAAACCCAGTCCTTCTGTCATATCCACCGACTCATTATTTGGTGTTTCGAAATCAAATGCTTGAAGTAAACGCGCAATTGAAAGATAGGTTACTTGCATGGCCATAGTAATTCCAGGACATGATCGTCTCCCAGAACCAAATGGGATAAATTCTAAATCTTTACCATAGACATCAACTTTTGCCTTGGTGGTTAAAAACCTTTCGGGTAAAAACTTTTCAGGTTCTGGCCAAAATTTCGGGTCTTTTTGAAGTTTCCACACGTTTACAAATAAACGTGTGCCTTTTGTAATATGGTAACCAAGTACTTGACAATCAGCTAAGGCTTCGTGAAGTAACATAGGTGATGGTGGATATAAACGTAGTACTTCTTTAATTGTTGCTTGAAAGTACGTTAAGTTTTTGATATCTGAATCTTCGACCCAACAATCTTTGCCAACTTTTGTGTCAATTTCTTCATGGACTTTTTCCAGTACATGCTTATTGTTTAGTAAGCAGGCAATTATCCATATCAAGTGAACAGCTGTGGTATGTGTAGCATCTGAAACTATAGTCTGCGTGTAAAAAGAATAACAATTGTCAATGTACATAATTTAAATTGAAAATATGTACGAGCATATAATATGTATTAACCATCAAATCATATCAATCGTGGCTCCCAGTAATAACAACAAAAATGTCACAAAATAATAATTACATTTTGGTCCCTTAATTATTAATATATTCTAGATTTGGTCCTGTTGTAATATTTAGTTAAGAATATTTCACCTTTATTTGATTAAAATGAGTGTTTTTGATCCCTAATAAAGGAAGAATGTGATAATTAGAGTATTTTTAAAACTATATCACCTTAAATAATGGAGTAGCAGTACAAATTCAATGATTAAGCAGTTAATTATTCGTTAAATTTGTGTGGATTCACAACTTGAAGGATAAAAAATGCACATGTGCACATATCAATTAATATGCTAATTAATAAAAAAAGCTTTCTTTAGTTCTTAAATTTCATGTGCAGTCAAATTAAAAGAGCCAAATCAACCGTTGAGGCACATACCAACATAGTATAACAACAACAATATAATATTTAGTGTAATTTACAAGTGGACTTGAGGAGCTGGTATGTACGCAACCTTACTCTTACCTTGTGAAGGTAGAGAGACTATTTTGATAGACTCTCAGCTCAAGCAAAAACACATCAATAACATACGATAATATGATAACTGAAGCAAATAAAACAATAGATAACACTAAAATCGAAATATAAGATAGTTGCACATACCAACATAGTAGCTTTGATAATAGTTTCCCTTGAATAACCATATTGGAAATCATTCTTATCTAACTCTGTTAACATTATATCAATCAAATCTTGATCATCATCATCATTAGACTCATCATTCTTCCTCTTATTAGTATGATCATCAAGCCAACGTTGAAGAATAACATCCATTTCATCAGCTATACGTTTCATCACCTTAATATTACCTTGTAAATCAAGCCATTGTAGTAATGGAATTGGAAATGCATCCTCTATACCAACTATAGCTATATAATACATCGTTTGCTTGAACGCTTTTCTGAAACATTCCGCTTCTTCCTTCTCCTCTTCTTTATTATTTACCTATGTAGAACAAACAGATTTACAATTTAAACTTTATGAATTTGAAAATCTACCACATAGTATATTAGGTTCAAAATTAACTGTTGGTACGTTGTATTTTTTTCTTATAACTTATTTATAGACTTTTTAGACTATGGTCTAATGAGTACTCCTTTCGAGCAAAATCTTAGTGTTAGAAGTAAGAGTGTCAAATGAGCGAATTGAGTAGGATTTGAACTGGTTGGGCAAATCGAAATGGGCACCCAAAAATTACTTGAATTGAAATGAATTGAGCCAAAATGGGCTACAATGGGCCAAAATCCAACCCGTTCAATTATTAATAACTCTTATTCTTTTTGGTTTTTTCTTTTATATATTTTTAAGTACATGGTAAAATTATTCTTTATCTTTGGACTACTTGCATATATCCGTCCAACTTTTAGATAAACAGCAATGGATTGGACTAATATGAATTGACCTAATAAATGGATGAGTCATTTCAATCGATTATGCGGATCATATTTTAGGGGCTAAATTTGCCACCTCTAGTTAGCAGTAAGTGTATATATATTGCAATTTGAATTGATTAATTTTAAATTTTAAATTTGTTTCTGCATACCTGGCTATATCTCCTTCCCCCAATCATCTTCACCGTTATGTTTAACATCATATCATCAAACCAATGGCCAATATCAACTTTAGTTGGTACATTTTTTGCTTCATTAGCAACAAAAAGTGTGTACAACTCCTTGATGCTACTCTCCACTTCTGAAATTCGAACATGCTTTAACCTCTCTAGACTCTTACTCGATAGCAAATTATTAACCACCAATTTTCGAACCATACGCCAATAAGGTCCATATTTTGCAAATGTAAGATTTGCATGGTCATAGCCAAGATATTTACAAGAACAAGTAGCTACTCTATTAGCTAAATTCTTGTCTTGTGTAGTAAAGCATTCTTTTATTGCTTCATAACTACTCACAACGACTATTGGGAACATTCCTTGACGGAAAGTGAAAATTGGCCCATACTTATCTGCTAACGCGGCTAGGGTATGGGCCAGACGAATTTCACCGTCCGTGTTGCTCCTATTGCGACCGTCTAACGTGCCGCTTAGGATTTGAGGGAGGTGGCCTATAATTGGCCATGCTCCTGGAAGTTGTGGAGGGGGTGGGCCAAATTTTTTGCTATTTTTCCAAGTTTTTGCTTTTCTAATGAGAAAGAAAAGGAAGAAAAAAACTAGAATTCCAATAATAGCTTCAACATGTGAAAGAATGTGAATTTCCATTGGACAAAACGGAAAAAAGTAGATTGAGATAGAAGAGAATGTATTGGTTTGATTGAGTTTTTGAACTATATATTTAGGCTTAATATATAAGTAACCTTTTAAAATTTGTAACTAAATTTCATTTGAACACTCGAATTAAGACTTGTTCTAATTACGCATCTAATTACGTTTCTATATCAAACAGTACACACTTTCGATTCAGAATTTGGATTTTTTTTACTGTGTTATCAAGTGTCCATTATTTAAATAAGTTAACCACGTAAAATTGTCACTTCCTTTAATCATATTTATTTGTTTCAATAAGTCCTAAAACCTTAGACCTGTTCATATTGAGGTTGATCGGTATATTTAAAGGAGATGACATATTTAACATAATTAGCTTAACTACCTAATAAACGCTTGAAAATATATGCAATACTATCTGCTTGATGAATATTTTATAAGTAATAATGATTTGATCCAACTATTGGGTCTAAATAATTGAAAGTAAAATATAATTCTGTAATAATTCCAATAATAAGGTGAAGACTAAAAGTAAAAGTTATGATCGGAGGATATGTATACATTTTTATCCGATTATGATTAGGTAACGATCGACATACATCATTGTTTCAGAAATATTATTTTGTCCGTTTTAATTTATTTGTCTTACTTTTTATTTTTAGTTTATTTAAATATATAATTTTGTTTTGACAAATTTTTAATCTAGCTTTTCACATGACATATTTAAGACTACAAAATCAAAGAACATTTTAACACACTCTATAAATTTTTATTTTAAGACCACAATTAATTCAAAAAAAAAAAAATTAATTTTCTAAATTTCATGTTAAATTAAAATCAGACAAATAAATTAAAATAGAAGGATTATTATATTTCATTTTGATGACAGAAATTAAAAATTATTTACGTGAATTGTATTGTACTACAATTATTGATACTGAAACCTTACGTCACCAACAATTATGAAATTTCATCTATCAGAGGGCAATAATCCAAATTTAACTTTTTGTGACTAGATCTTATAAAATAATATATTTGTAAAGCAATGTTACAATCCAAATTTTCCTTCTGTTTTTTTTCCCACTCTCTTTGCCACTAATAATAATCCAATTAATTATAATAGCTTTATATAACGTGATATATGTTATGGATAATAATTAGAAATAATTATGGATCTGAACCATTCAACTATTTAAATTATAAAAAATATATAAGTAATGTATACTTTATAATAAATATATACTATATAGGTATAATATACCTATAATACTATGCATATATATACATCATATACATGATAACATATATATTGTATATACTATAGCTATATATATTGATAAACTAAATGGCCGAATGATATATATTGATAATTATTCTTAACAGTCATAAGTACGTTAAGATCCCACTAAACTTATATCATTTTGTGAGTTTATATATATATATATATATATATATATATATATATATATATATATATATATTAGAATACGAACAGAGATTGTATCGTTTAATTTATCATATTTTCAAATTATGGCTAAAAAACAGACACATCTACCATTATTAAAACATTTTGATATGGGTAGTTTTCAATGATATATACTAATAAATAAATAAATAAATAAAATCATGTGCTTCTAGACAAAACGAATAGAGTTAATAAATGTGAGGGTTACTAAATTGTCTAAAATTTACTTGATGTTAAATGATTTGGGTTGAAACATGATGACATGCGGGTTATTCATTAGTTTGTTATTTTATAATTTATTTAAGTAACTAATAAAACTTTTTCTTTCAATATTATGATGGTATATAATATATCAAATAATAACATTACTTTCATAGAGCAATACATTGGAGATGGGGGTCCATATATAACGTGTGGAGTTATAGGCCTTTCAGAGTTGGGTACAAAATAATAACAAGAATTTTATTAAAAGATAATTTGTTTTTAAATGAATTTTACGCCATAAAAAATTTGAAATAATTGAAACTCCATACGATAATAGAAATTCCATACAAATATCAAATATAGAAAAAATTAGCATAAATTGTACAGACGATCTCCAGCCTACTATCACAAAAGAAAAATTTTTAAAAAGTGGGTACAGTAAAGTAAAAATGCATTCTCTTCTTACAATTTAATAACGCATTTATTTACCTATTTAATTTCTTTTAAAGCATATGATAAAATTCTCATATTCTCACCTGATAAAATTAAAGACAAAAGAAAATCAACAATTTTAATAAATAGTGTTTGTTCAGTGGTGGCAAATTTAAAATTTAAATTTAAATTTACATGAAAATAATATCAGAAAATGGAAAATAAATAAATTAGATCTATTTAATGTAATATAATTTAACTTTGAAAAACACAATATGACAACTAAAAGTGAACGAAAGGAGTATCTTTAAATTTCCAATATTCAACACTTGTGTAAAGGGTTTTAATTAAGGCTGATATTGAATTCAATGGATTTAGTTTGGTCCCGTGCTTGAGAACTTAATTTTTCTTAAATTGATCTTAGACCCAACTAACAATATTACTAATGAATTAGACCGTCAAAATAAACTCGTTTGTTAAACGTGGAAACAAACATTAATTCAAATTACACACGTAAATGTTGACTTTGATGTATGAAAGACTTTTTGATTATTATTAGAGATTTATTTATTTAGTGTTTGAATGACTTCTTTTATTTATTATTGGAGATAAAGTTTCTTGACTTCATAGGAACCTTATGTATATATTTGCAAGAAAAAGAAAGAGAAAATGGTCTAAAACCCCCTCAATATATATCCGAAATTTCAACTACACACTCTAACTTCACGGGTGTCCTATGACCCCCCTAAACTGTTTAAAACTAAATTATCACCCCCCCTAAACTATTAAAAATTGAAATAATTACACACCTAAAAAGTCACAACCACATTAAATGTTGATAAGTGAAATGCACGCGTTTGACACGTGGAAATTTTATTAAAATAATTTAGTTTTAAACAGTTTAGGGGGGTGATAGGACACCCGTGAAGTTAGAGTGTGTAGTTGGGATTTCAAGTATAGGTTGGGGGGGTTTTAGACCATTTTCTCAAAAAGAAATTTGTGATGAATGAATACAAATAAATTTTCTTTCATTTTGAGTGCATACAAATAACGTAACCTGTCCTATTACTAAAATCCCATTTTAACATATAAAACACAAAGTTTATTTTGAATTATAAAATATTATTTTTTAAATAAAAATTTAATATTATTCTTTTTTGAACGAATCAATTATTACTTTCGATTAAAAAAAGTACCTCATGAGGGAAATACAAATTATAATATACAACGATACAGATGGTAAATCTTATCGATCAAACAATACATTTTATTATTGATAATAAAACAACAAAAATACCAAATTAAGGTATTTAAATTATTAATTAAACCCCATAATACATAGGAAGCATACGAGGTTTTACCACAACTTCCAACGGAATTTTTTTAACCGCGGTAAAACCCAGTCCTTCTGTCATATCCACCGACTCATTATTTGGTGTTTCGAAATCAAATGCTTGAAGTAAACGCGCAATTGAAAGATAGGTTACTTGCATGGCCATAGTAATTCCAGGACATGATCGTCTCCCAGAACCAAATGGGATAAATTCTAAATCTTTACCATAGACATCAACTTTTGCCTTGGTGGTTAAAAACCTTTCGGGTAAAAACTTTTCAGGTTCTGGCCAAAATTTCGGGTCTTTTTGAAGTTTCCACACGTTTACAAATAAACGTGTGCCTTTTGTAATATGGTAACCAAGTACTTGACAATCAGCTAAGGCTTCGTGAAGTAACATAGGTGATGGTGGATATAAACGTAGTACTTCTTTAATTGTTGCTTGAAAGTACGTTAAGTTTTTGATATCTGAATCTTCGACCCAACAATCTTTGCCAACTTTTGTGTCAATTTCTTCATGGACTTTTTCCAGTACATGCTTATTGTTTAGTAAGCAGGCAATTATCCATATCAAGTGAACAGCTGTGGTATGTGTAGCATCTGAAACTATAGTCTGCGTGTAAAAAGAATAACAATTGTCAATGTACATAATTTAAATTGAAAATATGTACGAGCATATAATATGTATTAACCATCAAATCATATCAATCGTGGCTCCCAGTAATAACAACAAAAATGTCACAAAATAATAATTACATTTTGGTCCCTTAATTATTAATATATTCTAGATTTGGTCCTGTTGTAATATTTAGTTAAGAATATTTCACCTTTATTTGATTAAAATGAGTGTTTTTGATCCCTAATAAAGGAAGAATGTGATAATTAGAGTATTTTTAAAACTATATCACCTTAAATAATGGAGTAGCAGTACAAATTCAATGATTAAGCAGTTAATTATTCGTTAAATTTGTGTGGATTCACAACTTGAAGGATAAAAAATGCACATGTGCACATATCAATTAATATGCTAATTAATAAAAAAAGCTTTCTTTAGTTCTTAAATTTCATGTGCAGTCAAATTAAAAGAGCCAAATCAACCGTTGAGGCACATACCAACATAGTATAACAACAACAATATAATATTTAGTGTAATTTACAAGTGGACTTGAGGAGCTGGTATGTACGCAACCTTACTCTTACCTTGTGAAGGTAGAGAGACTATTTTGATAGACTCTCAGCTCAAGCAAAAACACATCAATAACATACGATAATATGATAACTGAAGCAAATAAAACAATAGATAACACTAAAATCGAAATATAAGATAGTTGCACATACCAACATAGTAGCTTTGATAATAGTTTCCCTTGAATAACCATATTGGAAATCATTCTTATCTAACTCTGTTAACATTATATCAATCAAATTTTGATCATCATCATCATTAGACTCATTATTCTTCCTCTTATTAGTATGATCATCAAGCCAACGTTGAAGAATAACATCCATTTCATCAGCTATACGTTTCATCACCTTAATATTACCTTGTAAATCAAGCCATTGTAGTAATGGAATTGGAAATGCATCCTCTATACCAACTATAGCTATATAATACATCGTTTGCTTGAACGCTTTTCTGAAACATTCCGCTTCTTCCTTCTCCTCTTCTTTATTATTTACCTATGTAGAACAAACAGATTTACAATTTAAACTTTATGAATTTGAAAATCTACCACATAGTATATTAGGTTCAAAATTAACTGTTGGTACGTTGTATTTTTTTCTTATAACTTATTTATAGACTTTTTAGACTATGGTCTAATGAGTACTCCTTTCGAGCAAAATCTTAGTGTTAGAAGTAAGAGTGTCAAATGAGCGAATTGAGTAGGATTTGAACTGGTTGGGCAAATCGAAATGGGCACCCAAAAATTACTTGAATTGAAATGAATTGAGCCAAAATGGGCTACAATGGGCCAAAATCCAACCCGTTCAATTATTAATAACTCTTATTCTTTTTGGTTTTTTCTTTTATATATTTTTAAGTACATGGTAAAATTATTCTTTATCTTTGGACTACTTGCATATATCCGTCCAACTTTTAGATAAACAGCAATGGATTGGACTAATATGAATTGACCTAATAAATGGATGAGTCATTTCAATCGATTATGCGGATCATATTTTAGGGGTTAAATTTGCCACCTCTAGTTAGCAGTAAGTGTATATATATTGCAATTTGAATTGATTAATTTTAAATTTTAAATTTGTTTCTGCATACCTGGCTATATCTCCTTCCCCCAATCATCTTCACCGTTATGTTTAACATCATATCATCAAACCAATGGCCAATATCAACTTTAGTTGGTACATTTTTTGCTTCATTAGCAACAAAAAGTGTGTACAACTCCTTGATGCTACTCTCCACTTCTGAAATTCGAACATGCTTTAACCTCTCTAGACTCTTACTCGATAGCAAATTATTAACCACCAATTTTCGAACCATACGCCAATAAGGTCCATATTTTGCAAATGTAAGATTTGCATGGTCATAGCCAAGATATTTACAAGAACAAGTAGCTACTCTATTAGCTAAATTCTTGTCTTGTGTAGTAAAGCATTCTTTTATTGCTTCATAACTACTCACAACGACTATTGGGAACATTCCTTGACGGAAAGTGAAAATTGGCCCATACTTATCTGCTAACGCGGCTAGGGTATGGGCCAGACGAATTTCACCGTCCGTGTTGCTCCTATTGCGACCGTCTAACGTGCCGCTTAGGATTTGAGGGAGGTGGCCTATAATTGGCCATGCTCCTGGAAGTTGTGGAGGGGGTGGGCCAAATTTTTTGCTATTTTTCCAAGTTTTTGCTTTTCTAATGAGAAAGAAAAGGAAGAAAAAAACTAGAATTCCAATAATAGCTTCAACATGTGAAAGAATGTGAATTTCCATTGGACAAAACGGAAAAAAGTAGATTGAGATAGAAGAGAATGTATTGGTTTGATTGAGTTTTTGAACTATATATTTAGGCTTAATATATAAGTAACCTTTTAAAATTTGTAACTAAATTTCATTTGAACACTCGAATTAAGACTTGTTCTAATTACGCATCTAATTACGTTTCTATATCAAACAGTACACACTTTCGATTCAGAATTTGGATTTTTTTTTACTGTGTTATCAAGTGTCCATTATTTAAATAAGTTAACCACGTAAAATTGTCACTTCCTTTAATCATATTTATTTGTTTCAATAAGTCCTAAAACCTTAGACCTGTTCATATTGAGGTTGATCAGTATATTTAAAGGAGATGACATATTTAACATAATTAGCTTAACTACCTAATAAACGCTTGAAAATATATGCAATACTATCTGCTTGATGAATATTTTATAAGTAATAATGATTTGATCCAACTATTGGGTCTAAATAATTGAAAGTAAAATATAATTCTGTAATAATTCCAATAATAAGGTGAAGACTAAAAGTAAAAGTTATGATCGGAGGATATGTATACATTTTTATCCGATTATGATTAGGTAACGATCGACATACATCATTGTTTCAGAAATATTATTTTGTCCGTTTTAATTTATTTGTCTTACTTTTTATTTTTAGTTTATTTAAATATATAATTTTGTTTTGACAAATTTTTAATCTAGCTTTTCACATGACATATTTAAGACTACAAAATCAAAGAACATTTTAACACACTCTATAAATTTTTATTTTAAGACCACAATTAATTCAAAAAAAAAAAATTAATTTTCTAAATTTCATGTTAAATTAAAATCAGACAAATAAATTAAAATAGAAGGATTATTATATTTCATTTTGATGACAGAAATTAAAAATTATTTACGTGAATTGTATTGTACTACAATTATTGATACTGAAACCTTACGTCACCAACAATTATGAAATTTCATCTATCAGAGGGCAATAATCCAAATTTAACTTTTTGTGACTAGATCTTATAAAATAATATATTTGTAAAGCAATGTTACAATCCAAATTTTCCTTCTGTTTTTTTTCCCACTCTCTTTGCCACTAATAATAATCCAATTAATTATAATAGCTTTATATAACGTGATATATGTTATGGATAATAATTAGAAATAATTATGGATCTAAACCATTCAACTATTTAAATTATAAAAAATATATAAGTAATGTATACTTTATAATAAATATATACTATATAGGTATAATATACCTATAATACTATGCATATATATACATCATATACATGATAACATATATATTGTATATACTATAGCTATATATATTGATAAACTAAATGGCCGAATGATATATATTGATAATTATTCTTAACAGTCATAAGTACGTTAAGATCCCACTAAACTTATATCATTTTGTGAGTTTATATATATATATATATATATATATATATATATATATATATATATTAGAATACGAACAGAGATTGTATCGTTTAATTTATCATATTTTCAAATTATGGCTAAAAAACAGACACATCTACCATTATTAAAACATTTTGATATGGGTAGTTTTCAATGATATATACTAATAAATAAATAAATAAATAAAATCATGTGATTCTAGACAAAATGAATAGAGTTAATAAATGTGAGGGTTACTAAATTGTCTAAAATTTACTTGATGTTAAATGATTTGGGTTGAAACATGATGACATGCGGGTTATTCATTAGTTTGTTATTTTATAATTTATTTAAGTAACTAATAAAACTTTTTCTTTCAATATTATGATGGTATATAATATATTAAAAAAAAATTATTTTGATAAGATTTTTCATGTTTTCATTTGGACTATATGTTAGTCAAATTTTTAAATGAGTTGACTTAAACCAGTCAAGATTAATAAATAGATGAGTTATTGATCTGCTTGAATTTGGGTTGTTCATATTACCGTGGGCTAAACTTTCTATCCCTAACTGCAGTATGCAGTAGACAGAGCGTATCTAGAGGGGGTTTCGTGGGTTCACGTGAACCCATGGTCTCCTCTCTAGATTATATATAGCAGTGTTTTTAATATATATATATATATATATATATATATATATATATATAAATATAGAAGTGTGAACCCACGTTAAAAGTAGCATATAATAATACAATAATGATTGGGTGCACATCTCTGAGCAAAGCTAGAAATTTAAATCTTATATCTATCTTATTTTTGTTAGTAACACCCCTCCAAGTAGTTATCCATAACACTTTTGTCATTCCAATCAATTTTTCTTTTGTTTTTTGCTTTAATCTTTAAAAAACTTCAAGTTTGTAACATTGGAAATTCCTAAAAAAAATTAGCACGATAAATTTTCTTATATAATTTAATCAAGTGTGTATATTAAAATTTAAAGCTAGTAGTATTATATATGTTGGACTTATAATTTTTAAAATTTAACATCTCTGTGTTAAGAACGTAAGGGTCAAATCGATCAAATTTATATCTTAGAGGCAGCTTTTCATAATAGCACACCCATTCTTCTGAAATCCTGGATACGCCTCTAGCAGCAGTTATATACATTGTATACCTTTGGAATGTACAATTCACATTTTGTATATCTTAACTGCAGTAGTTGAATCACATTTGTTTTGTTGTATACCATTGACGTATACATTATGTGAGTTGTATTACCTTGAGGTGCACAATAATATGCATATTTATTGGGTATTTGTAAATATATTTTTTTCCTAATAGGTGTCGAGTGTAATATGTTTTAAGACTTGTTTCTTTAAATATTCAATATATGTTCCGTGTCAGCTTGTCAATATGAGATTCATCTAGAATGTTATATATATCCCACTCCCTTTGGGACTCAAAGTTTTCGTTGAGATTCCTCCCACCATCATTTAAGATTGCATGTAGAGTAACTCTGATTGATACAATATGTAACAACCCAATTTATAAGTGATATTATTTACTCTGAACCTAGGCTCACATGATTTTAATTTAAAATGAATAACTAAGATATAAGACTTGCTTCTTTACGTACCAACATATCTTCCGCATTTTGCTATTAATTATGTAAACAGAACAGGAAGCTCGTTGGAATTGATAGTGAGTAGTTCATTTTTAAAAATGGTTGTGATAAGATAATTTCATTTGTCTTGTTCATATAATCAAAGATTATTTATTTTTTAATACGACTAATCTCTGTTTCTTTTATTTCCATCTAATGTTTGGTACTGAACGTATAGGGACCCAATTAAAGTTGGATTCCGCATTACATGACTAAGGAGTGACACTCACAATATAATTTTCTCTATTCTGAAGGGCTCAAATCTGAAATCTCTAATTAAAGATAGATCTATTTTACTACGACTCATGATATTACTACTAATCTCCATTGTAATTCATGATATATATCATACTCACTTCAATTTTTTTAATTGAACCTTGTTTGTTGGATACTGCGATTTGTAACAAAAACTTCCAAACGAATTCATAATAGGTGTTACAGAATTAATAAGAACCTGTTGGAAATCTCTTAGCTGCATTTATATATTTTTTTAAAAAAAAATCTATTTCATTTTTAATAAAATCCACAATTAGTTGCAATTAATTGAAAATTAAAAAATTTCAAGTTTAATGGTAGAAATCCGTAATTGTACCGCTTCAATCCTAATTTATGACATATTATTTAAGAGAAAATGAAAGACTTTAAAACTATGTGACTATAGGAGTTCATTAAAAATAAAATAGTGTCATATAAATTAGAACAAAGGAAGCAACTTGCTTTGTACATTTGAGTCTCCTCATGATAATATAACACTTGATCTATAGTGCTCATAATCAATTAATCAATATTTGAAGGAGGCTATTATAGATAGATATTTCTACTGCAACACTCTAGCTTAGAATAAGAAATTACATACCAGCAAAGTACATGAGTAATGTTGGGTGTATAAGTTAGCATATTTTACACTTGAGTAATGTGATAGAAAGTTGTGTGTACCTAGGCACAAAGCAGACAATGTTATTAGTGGGTTAGATCATTATAGATGGTATCAGAGTCACTCCTGTGTAAGCCTTGTCAATGTGGATAAGAGTTCAATCGAGTTTAGACAAACTTTGATAAGCCAAGGAAATCTCAAATTGATTCTAGCTAGGCAACAACAAACTTCATCGAGGACGTTGAGTCAGAGGGGGTATATCAGCAGTGGCAGAGCCATAAATTTTATCAAGGGTGTCCAAGAACAATGGCGTGTGTACAAGTGACCTGTTGTCAAAATAAAACAAAAAAAAAACATTATGCTACAAAGAGGTTCAAACCCAAAACTACTTGATTCAAATGAACACTCATTACCACTGCATCAATGACGTAGCTTTTGTCAAGGATATCCAACTTTAAATATGTATCCGTTAAAATACCGAATTTGACATAAATATACAACATAATTTTCTGATGAAGAGTGTGCAGTTGTACACACCCTGAGGTGGCTATTGCTTCGCCCCTGGGTGTATATAGCCACCTCAGGGTGTATGCGACAACTGACATCCTAGATTATGATAAAAAGTTTCACATGGGCAAAAGCATAGGAGAATTGTTGGGTAAATAAGTATATGCATTCTAGTGGTACACTTTAATGCCGTGTGAATCTAGATCCGAAAAGAATAATATCACTTGAACTGATACATTTACAAAGAGTGCACCAATATTTTACTGTAGCATTAAAATATTTGGCAAGGACCACTATAAAATAAGGTATGAATTAAGAATGGTTCACAATTAGTGCATTCTCAATTCTCTACAATCATCTATACTTTAAGAAAACCAAAAAATGGCATCTCTGGTGTCTAGCTGGGCTTCACAAGTGAACACTGTGCCTGAAAGGTATGTGGTGCCTACAGAGAAAAGATTGAATGTAAATGTCCCAATTGGTAAAGAAATTCCAGTTATTGATTTGTCACATCCTAATTCTGCCCACGTAGCTGAACAAATCATCAAAGCTTCTCAAGACTATGGAGTTTTTCAGGTAATATTATTCGAGAGTTTTAAGTTTTATGCACTGATAGTATACGTACCTGAAAAATATTTATACAATCAGGTCATTTAAAATATAATTGCATGATACTTATATATGTTGGGAAAATATTTATATAATTAGGTCATTTAAAATGTAATTGCATGATACTTACATATGTTGGTGGAGGTAGTAGCTAGGCTTTCCATGTAATTAATTGAGAAGTGCACGTAAATTGACTCAAACATCATGATGCAATTGCAAGTAGCTTTATTTAAACGTTCATTGGTAACCTACAGTACATGAGTCGAAAATCTCTATAACAACATTGTTTGTTATGATATTTCGTTATTGAAATGTTGTTATAACATGAAAGATCGGCTCCACAAAAAAAATATGATTGTTATAGTGAAATATTGTTATAGATGAAGGATGCCAGTTATAGAGAGGTAGTTTGATTGTACGTATATGCAAGTAACTTGTTATAACACGTTAAATTTAACTGATAATAGTGTGTACTAGTTACGTGCACTGTCAATGTATATAAATTAAATCGATAATTATATTGTTGTTTATGATGTCATCAGGTGATTAACCATGGAGTGTCACAAGAGTTGATTGGTGATGTCCTTAAAGTTTGTGATGAATTTTTCAAATTGCCAATTGAGGACTTGGAAAAGTATACTGAAGAAGAAGAGTTGAGTGAATTTGAGCCAAATCTTGACCAGAAACCAAAGCTTTATATTGAAAAGGAATATAAACCTAAGAAGAATTGCAAAAATGATAAAGAAGTTATTTTCTGGAAAGACACTTTTGCTCATTGTACTCATCCTACCAAAGAAGACAGAATTAATTCTTGGCCTGAAAAGCCAGCACAATATAGGTAAGTATTAAATCTAATATCACTCCATTTCATTTTGTTTTGGTATACTTTAGATCGATACGAAATTTAATAAATAAAGTACCTTAAACATGTCATATATTTGTGGGGTCATTTGCACTTATTAGCTTCATATTTTGTGGGACTTCTTACACTCTCCCTCACGTGTGGGTTTGATTTTTTTTTCATGGGCCAAGCACGTGGAAAAAATGGTATGCAGATACCCTCCGTCATACTTCCATTAGAGTGAAGGGCATATATGCTTTAGTTTTTGGACGGCAGGGGTACCAATGTTCCAAAAATATGACGGAGGGTATTTACATACCATTTACGATTGTTCAGGGATATATTTGTCCTTTTCCCCTTTTTAATTTTGGGTGGCGGTGAGATTCAATATGCTCTAGTTTTTGGATGGCAGGGGCACCATTGCCCCAAAAATATGACGGAGGGTATCTCCATACCATTTACAATAGTTCAGGGATATATTTGTTCTTTTCCCCTTTTTAATTTTAGGTGGTGGTGAGATTCAATATGCTCTAGTTTTTGGACGGCAGGGGCACCAATGTCCCAAAAATATGACGGAGGATATCTACATACCATTTACGATAGTTCGGGATATATTTGTCCTTTTCCCCTTTTTAATTTTGGGTGCTGGTGAGATTTAATCTTAGGACAGCCCCAGCCTGCTCTAATACCATGTAATGATATGACACATGTGCCTAACTCAACCCCAAAAGCTAGCTCAAGAGAGGAGGTGTGTCCAAGTCCATATAAGGAGACTAAATTTTCATCCTTGTACCGATGTGGGACTTCTTAACATTAACTATAATAATCACTTTTGATCCCCCCACAATATCAACTAGGCCTTAATTTTTTTTTAAAAAATATTCCATCTGATATATATTTGATATCTGATTTAAAGCTCGATTAATTAGAATTTGTTGCGAAATGTCTCACTATTACTATTAAAATAATAGGGAAGTGATTGGAAAATATGCCGAGGGAGTGAGGAAGGCAAATTTGAGAATTTTGGAACTAACGTGTGAAGGATTGGGACTTGAAAAGGATTACTTTGCAAATGAGCTGAGCCATATTCAGTATATGGCAATCAACCTTTACCCAAAATGCCCCGACCCGACTGTAACGGCTGGAGCCGTGGAACACAATGACGGCGGAGTCATCAACTTGCTCTTACAAGAATTGGGCGGCTTACATGTGCGCCGTCAAAAAGATGGACAGTGGCTTGCTGTTGAGCCCATTCCTGGTGCATTGGTTTGCATCAATGGCATGGTTTTGAAGGTATTTATACATTTTTACGTGACACGATAGTTTAAAAAAAATAATTTTTTGAAATGTATGATCTAAAATATATCATATGTGTTTGTGTCATTATAAATAGAATACTTATTTTAATTAAATATAGAAATGTATAATTTTTTTTAGATCGATTAAAAAAAAGTAAATCATATAAATTGATACAAATAAGTAAAACATAAGTATTTTTGTTGGAATGTAAAGCTATGATAAGTTTAAACATTCCAAGAAATGCAATTATTAACAAAATTAAAACTAATTTAATATCAAATAATAGATATCAACAGTAGTAGAGCTAAAATTTTCATTAAGAAGATTCAAAATATGAAGTAGTAAAGGGGGTTCAACATCTGCCATTTACGCATAAAAATACTCCATCTGTCTCATTTTATGTGAGGTAGTTTGACTCAGGACGGAGTTTAAGAAAGAAAATAAGACTTTTAAACGTATGATTTAAAATGAATGATAGAAATTTATATGACTATAAATCATTTCATTAGAGGTAAAATGGAATTTTAAAGTTAAATTGCTACTTAATATAGAAATTTGTCATTCTTTTGGGAATTGACTAAAAAGAAAGTAAGTCATATGAGAGAGAGTAGTTTTAACTATATATAAATAATATAACTTTCTGTTGAAAGTAATTCAGATGAACCTCTGGACCCTTACAAGCTCTGATCCTGAATATAAGCTATATGGATCTTTTTGATTTTCTATTATGGCCTAGGTTATCTATATATATTTGATTCCAAGAAATTATAGTTCTTTTGAAACAACTTCTTTTCATGTGATTTTAGGTATGATTGATCATCTAGTTTTTTTTTTAACACTTTCACTCATCATAATTTCAACGAGTGCATTTATAGGTCGACGCAAAATTTGACTAAATTATAAATTATTTTTTTCAACTCAGGTGATAAGCAATGGGAAGTTAGAAAGTGGAATACATAGAGTGGCTACAAATTCAGTGAGAGATAGAATATCTCTTGGATGTTTAACTAGTCCTACTTGCTGTGGAGAATGCATAATTGAGCCAGCTAAACCACTTTTAAGTGAAACTAATCCTCCTAAATACAAGCCATTTTCCTACACTGAGTATTTGAAGATTTTCTTCACTGACAGTTCTGAATTTGAAGTTGCACTCAATCCATACAAAATTTAATTAATTTATCACTATGGGATAAATTGATGTGTTTCTTGATTTTGGAGGTACCAAAAATAATCCTTGTGGAATAAAATTTTTTTTTGTGTGTTTTTATGTTATGTTTTGAATTTTCAATAATTCCATGCTACTATGTATTGTACTTCCTTTGTAATAGTGATTGAGTTTGTGATATAAATAAAACAATTTTAATGAATAAAGATGTGTTGAAGTGTGTGATCGATCAACTCATCTAAAAGGCTAAGCTGTTAGAGCTATTTATTTGATTTTTTTCATGAGCTAAGCATGTGAAAAAAAAATTTGGTTTCGGTGGCAGCAAGATTCGATATGATCTCGGCACCTCTGTCTGTTCTGATATCATGTGTCTGCATCTCATCTAAAAGTTTAAATTGTTAGAGAGGACACATTTTTATTATTTTAATTTTATTCTCAACAATATTATAATTTTCATGTTTACCAACGCAACAACAACAATAAATCTAGTGTAATTCCATAAATAAAATCGGAGCAGGTTAAGATATGCGCGGCCGCTTACTCCTATCTTTATAAGGTAGAGAGGTTTTTTCAATTGACTCTCGACAATCCTTCTTCTTTATTTAAATTTGGGACAGATAATATGAACGAGCTCACACAGACAGAATTAACATACGAAGATCAAGTTGAAGTGTTGCAAGGAAAACAAGATGAGAAATTAGTTATAGTTGATTTGTGAACAAATTAAAAGTCAACGGATTTGCGTTATGTTGACGTGACTTGTAGCCATGTTCAATTAATTATAACAAATTAATTAATTATACAATTATTTAATTATTATTACAATAAGAAGAAGGTCAACGGCCAAGCATACAATGAATTTCTATAAAACCAAGAAAATTAAGTTTGAAAAGATGTACCTCCTTCAATATATAAGCATAAAATGGATTCAATAAAGAGGTAATTAACACAAAATTCTAATGCTTAATTCTCTTGTTAATCGATCGTTATACTAATTCATTTCTAATCGATCTTTGTATTCTGATCAATAGTTATATTTTTTATCGATCTTATAATGTATTTTTTTGGTGCGCAGCAATGAGGATGTTTCAAATGTTGATGTGATTAGTGCAAAGGATCTGCTCTCTTCAGGTCACACTTATTTAGATGTGAGGTGAGTAATTGAAAAGTCTATTTTTTAAAAAAAAAATATATAGTAAAAGTAAACTAATTTGTGATATTTTAGGAAATCTTGATAATTCAATGTTTACAGGACAATTGAAGAGTATAATAGAGGACATATTGATAAAGCCATAAATATTCCATACATGTTTCTCAATGAACAAGGTTTTTTTTTTTTTTTTTTTTTTACTTTCATTATTTTGTGTATTTTTTTCTTATAAACTATTTTCTAGTGTGAGAAAGTTTTTTTTTTTTTTTTTTTTTTTTGCTAGGAAGGGTGAAAAATCCAGATTTTCTTGAGCAAGTCTCTTCAGTGTGCCAAAAGGAGGATCATCTGATTGTGGTAAATAAACTCATAAACCTTTTAACTTTCTTTTTAATAATTTTACTAATTATATATATTTATAACGGTAAAAGTTATTTACACCATGGTATAAATTAAATTAACTTGTTAGAGTAGGTTACTTGTCATTTATCTCAAGGCTTATTAAATAGAGTTACATACCTATATAAAATCATCTGTTAAGTAACTTAATTTTGAACCAACTCTCATAGCGGATGCCAAATTCATGAATATATAACTTCAAAAGTGAAATGAATTCAATATTTAAAAAACGTAATGATCGAAGTTCAACCTATAAAATTTAAATTTTGATTACGTCTCTCTATCTAGTATTAGGTGAGTAAATTAACAAGATATTGTGATCGATCTGTTTTGAAGGGATGCAACAGTGGAGGGAGAGGACTTCGAGCATGTGTCGATCTCCTTAATGCGGTTAGTGAACCTTTCAATTTCCCATTTATAATTTATAAAAAAAGGGGCAGTTTAATACACAAAACATATTGCGTTAGCAGGGTTCAGAAAAAAAGCGGCACCCAAATAATTTGATGTAGAAAGTCTATCTTAATGCAAATATTAGTGGCTGAAAGTTAACTTTATTTCGATCTAAGTTTAGTCTACATGAATAAAAGTTTATATTTTCTTACAAATACTAGTGCTGTACTATACACTACTATGTAATTTAAGGGGAGTCAGCTTAACTCAATAACATTTGCTCAAACAGTATATTGTATTAAGAAGTTTATTAAATATATACAAATATCAAAGTTTAGACATCAGTTATTAACACTTGAAATTATAGTACGTAATAAATTTCAGAATCATAAAGTTAAAATTCTGATTTCTTGTGTGATGTTATTGAGTGTAGGGGTACAAGGATGTAAGAAACTTGGAAGGAGGATACTCAGCATGGGTAGATAATGAGTTTAAAGGAGATGATGCTGCTCAACAGTTCAAAACTGCCTGCAAATTTCGTCCATGATTGCTCCAACATTCACAAGAATTATTTTCTATGCTTTTTACAAGTGTTCACATGTAATGGGAAAATAATTGGCATTTCAAATAATCATGTAAAATTTATGTTACATTTTGATTTTCAAGTTGTTGTGTGCATGAGAGGATTTTCTCCAGATCTATTTAGTATTTGTATCTCTGCTGGAATTTATTAAAATCAGAGTCTTTATGGTTCTCAATTCATATTATTGATCACTATGTCACATTTTTGAATATGTAGGAATGGGGTATGATACACAAATAGTCATTTTCAGCACCTGTAACTAAAAAAACAAGTAGTTCTATCTTTTGAAATTTGAAGCCCTATATGAATTGGATATTTTTTAATGGTCGATAAACGTTATTTTTATCTTGGAATGATAGTCCAATACTATAAAAATGGGCCAAAAGAAAAAAAAATGCAAAGAAATCGAATACGCCTTCCTCTCTCAAAGTATTTGTCATGTTTCACTTCTCGAGAGTCAATCTAACTAATTATCGAAGTTAAATTGAATCAGATTAATTTAATATTTTAAAATTAAAACTTAAATATTCAAAAATTACATAAAAAGTACTATAAGTTGTGATACTTTTAATATCAATATGGTGAGAAAAAAATATATTTTAAATATTGATCAAAATTTATGTAATTTAACTCATGAAAGAAGAAACAAATAATTTGGGACTGAAGGAGTAGTAGCCAAACCAAATGAGGTATTATAGGTTCAAGACAATAGGCAGATAATTTTTTTTGTTACTAAACAAGTTTAACTAATATTGAGTATTTTTTTTGGATAAACTACGTAAATTTCAGTAGTTTAGAGCCTAATTATTAGAAATTTCTATAATTTTTTATGTTACGTGCTATACCGCTTTTGGCTGATGGATACATGTGTCGAGATACATCAGATACGTGTATCTGTTGGGTGTGTAAGGCCGAGATACGTGATAAATTTTTTAAATTAAACTACTATAACTGAATACCTTAAGTAGCGGAGGAAATTATGGGAAATTAACAGACAAAACAGATTTAGGGAATCAGTCTGTATCACTATTAACTAATTTTCTAAAAAATTTAAATCATAAACGTTATTAAATCTGATATTGAAATGTTCATCTTTTTCATCAATTTCTTCCTTTCAAGGATTTTAGTTGTTTGTTTGTAATTTTTTCCTGCCAAATTATAGTGATGGTTTCTCCTTAACAGTCTCATTCTCCAATTGACTCAAATTTCATCTCCAACACTTGGAGGACCTTTCTCAAATAATCATTAATCGGAGGAACGAAAAAGCAAAATTTTTGGTGGATCCGTCGCATCTAAGCATAACTAGCAACATATGCTACGATAGATACTCTATAGTCATACTCTACATCTATGAGAAATTTTCAGATGCTAAAAAAAAGGAAGAATTTTTATAATTTTCTATTTTTCTTGGATTAATGATATGGCAGATACTCTACAGTCGTGATTTGTTCCTAAATTCATGTGTTTCAGTTACATTTCATATTTAGATACACATAATTAGATGTATATGCTTTCTATGTATTCGAGATTCATGTTTTTTGATATAACGTATGAAATTTAGATACACATAATTAGATGTATATGATTCTTCTTTTTGTATATTTCATATTTAGATACACATAATTCGAGATACATGTTTTTAATATTACATATAAAATTGATACTTGATACATCAAATTAATACTAGATACATTAAATTAATATTAGAAAATAATTGATTGAACAACTTCAAACAATATTCTATGGATAAAGAACTCATACTATTTTCGGAATTTTGAGACATTGCTCTATGGATACAACACAACTTTAAACAATGTATTAACTACTATCGAACTTTAGAAAAAGGGGAACTCTAACCCAAATACATGAAATTGTATAAATTTGAGATACATTAGAAAATAATCGAAAACCTAAAAAAAATCTTACATCTTGATATTTTGCTAATATTCAAAAAATGGTTGTTGATTTAGAACATGCAAGAGATGTTTGAGGAAGAAGTGGAGAGATACATACGGTTAATGGATTGGGGGAGGGAATCGGTTGATGTGAGGTGAGACAAGATAAAATTTGAATTTTTAGTGTCCCATTAATTAAGGAGATTATATCTTGAGATAATTATTCAATATCATATTTAAGGGATTGTGTATCTGATATACCTTTTTTAAAAATATATGGTATAATTATTAAAAAGTGATATTGTGTGTAGTATTTTTAAACTAGAGATAAAATATGTATATATGGTAATAAAGTATGAGTGGTTATGTAGTATTTCCTATTTTTTCAGTAATTAGCAAAGCTCAGAAATCCAATTCACAGTTGATTTTTTAATAAACTAAAATAAAATTTGTGGTCCATGGACCATTTTATTGAACAATTGAATTCATTTCATTGTGGAGGAAAAAAAAGTATAAATAAATAAAATTATTGAGTTCCGTTGAATTCGTATAGATGAGCTTGTGGTTATTTTGTATGTTGGTTGACTTTGAGTTCTTATCATACATGTGTTTGACGTTTACATGTAGATTGTTTATGAGTAGTGGCTTAGAAACTCATTATATATTATTTGCTTGAAGTGTTAATTAGTGTTAAAAAACCAATTTGTGTTAAAAAAAAAAAAAAACCACTTCCTACTTGTCCAATTAATTATAAATTACTTGCGACTTGTTCATTTTATTATCATTTACTTACAACTTGTTCAGTTAATTATTTGTATATATAGAAAGTGCAATATAACATTTTTTTTATAGAGAGTTTTCTAAAAACAAAATATTATTCAAATATGCTTACAATAACATAATTAAATACTTTCAGATACATAAATCTGGTTTTATTTCTCACAAACATAATAGTAATTTTATGTCAAACAACTGGCTTTATTTGTCATAAACATTACAATAACTTCATACCAAACAACTAGTTTTATTTCACACCAATATAAAAGCAGTTTCATTTCACTTTGTAGCACACCAACAAACTTCAATTCTTAAACTTCCTTGAAATTCTCCCATTCCTTCACCAAAATCTTGGTCTCATATATTTCCATCTTTCCAGCATCAGTTGCCGCAAGTGTTATATAGTGCATCATTCTAGCAATAACTTGTTCCTTCAAATTCAAAACTTCTACAAACTCCAAATGACCATTCTGAAAAATAGAGCATACGACGTTCGTTCAAATAAAAGAATTATTAGATACAACAGTAAATTCAGAATTTAAATAGTATAAATTTGAATATGAAACTAAACGGAAAATAAAAGAAGATTAAGTCATTTTAATTTAGGGATTAACCTCTTTCTTATTATAATCTTGAATAGCAAAACGAGCAAGATCTTGGAACTCAGGATTGTTTGGGAATGGAACAATGATAATGCCCCCAGGCTTTGCACTATCATCACCAACAAGCTTGAATTCTAAAACTTTTTTGAACTCCTCCCATTCCTTCACCCAAATCTTAGCTTCATATATTTTCTTTTTTTCAGCATCAGTTGCCACAAGTGTTATATAGTATATCATTCCAGCATGAAGTTGCTCCTTCATATTCAAATTTTCTATGTACTCCAAATGAGCATTTTGAAAAATAGATTATATATGACGTTTATTCAAATGAAATAATTATTAGATAATGTAGTGGATTATGGATTTGAATATTATAGGTTTGAATGTGAAATTAACGAGAATAAATTAAAAGATGAGTAATTCATTATAATTAACCTCTTTCTTGTTATAATCCTGAACAACAAAACGAGCAAGGTCTTGGAACTCGGGGTTGTTTAGGAATGGAACATCAGTAAAGCCCCCAATTATTGCACTATCATCACCAACAAGTTTGAATTCAATAACTTTCTTGAAGTTCTCCCATTCCTTAACCCAAATCTTAGCTTCATATATTTTTTTCTTTTCTTTCCAGCATCAATTGCTGCCAGTGTTATGTAGTATAACATTTCAGCAACAAGTTGTTCTTTCACATTCAAATTTTCTACAAACTCCAAATGAGCATTCTGAAAAGTAGATTGTATATGAAATTCGTTCAAATGAAAGTATTGTTAGATAACGTCGTGGAATATCTGGATTTGAATATTATAGATTTGAATGTGAAACTAACGAAAAAATTAAAAAGGAGTAAGTCATTTTAATTAACCTCTTTCTTATTATAATCTTCAACATCAAAACGAGCAAGATCTTGGAATTCAAGGCTGTTTGTGAATGGAACATTGATAATGCCCCCAAGCTTTGCACTATGATCACCAAGCTTGAATTCTACAACTTTCTTGAAGTTCTCCCATACCTTAACCCAAATCTTAGCTTCATATATTTTTTTCTTTCCACCATCTGTTGCCACAAATTACGTAGTACAACATTCCAGCAACAACTGCTCTTTTCACATTCAAATTTTCTACAAACTCCAGATGATGTAGTAATAGCGGATGGTAATGGTGATGGACAATCATTGATCCTTAACGAAGTTGCTCGAATTCCATCAATTTCTGGTATTTCCTCCATAGTAACTTGTGATTTGATTAATTATTGGCTCCAATAAATGATAAAATGGATGAGCAAGAACTAATTAAGCATGTTCCAAACCTTTATGAGTCCCTTTGTTGACTTTTTATCAGGTAATTGTATAGTTGTATAATTGAAATTGACAAAAACTTTATTTATTTATTTATTTATTGTGTGGAGGGGGTGGAATAATTGATTATAATTTATAGGAAATTACGTAGTTTATCAATTAATATATATTTAAACTGAATATTGTCAACTTATTACGCACGTATTAATGGAAATTGAAAACTCTCAATACAAAATGTTATTGCACTTACTATATATGCAATAATTTAATTGAAAAAGTTGTAAGTAATTTATAATTAATTGAACAAGTAGTAAGTACTGAAGCTTACCCGCAACCGAAATAGGGAATTGCTTCCGAGAAAGGCAAGAAAATGCATTCGAGCATGAGGACTCACAACACACCAAATCCTGCCAGGGGCGGCTCAA
Organism: Solanum bulbocastanum; assembly: GCA_037074985.1. Taxonomy (NCBI): domain Eukaryota; kingdom Viridiplantae; phylum Streptophyta; class Magnoliopsida; order Solanales; family Solanaceae; genus Solanum; species Solanum bulbocastanum. The sequence goes on from CM073602.1 coordinate 47,455,372, forward strand.
CATAATTCGAGGCCTAAAGCGAAATTTTAATTAGAGGCCTAAAATTTAAATAAATTTTATCTGTATTTATTTATTTTTCTAAATTTTAAGATGTAAATTATTCCTTAATTTTTTTTTTATAAATGATAGCAAGACTTTATCAATTCAACATTGAAAAACATCATTTTATTGAGACAATAATTATATGAATCAATAATATAGTTCTATAAGTACTAAATTGATAAATTTTAAATAAAGATAAGAGTTAGAATCATAGAATCTGATTCAAAAAGTTGATAACTTGGTATACCCTACTTTAATATGAAAAGTTACGAAGAAATAAAAGATTATTTGTAATTTACTTTGTTCAACACTTTACGGCTATTGATTCATATTTTTGACAGAATATTACTCTAACTATCAAAGATTTGAAGAAATAGAGTACAGAAGGAGTAAAAAAGGAAAAATAATATGAGCGTTAGCGAAGAATATATATATATATATATATACACACACACACACACACACTTTTACACTTTTTTTATTATAAATAATTAATTTTTTTCATGAAAAAATTAAACATGATTTTTTTAATAGAAATTTGAGGCCCCCAATAAGGCATTGGCCTAAAAATTCATAGGCAAGAGCTGGCCCTGAATCCTGCCTGGCGCAAGCTATAAGAGTAGAAATTTGTGAGGCACTTCCTATCTCCGCCCTTTCCATGGGGCACATGCTTAGGAACTTGCTCAAAAGCCGTCCTAAACTTTTTTAACAGGAATTAATTTAACACCAATAATATTCAAGCAAATAATATATAATTGAGCTTCTGAGCCAATACTCATAACAGTCGACATGTAAATGTCAAACACACATATGATAAAAGCTCAAAGTCAACCAACATACAAAATAATTGTCGGAAGGAGGGGCGCGCGGAGCTGCGAGTTCATCTATGAATTCGACAGAACTTAATAATTTTATTTATAATATCAGGATTTTTCCTCCAAAATAAAATGAATATATTTATTAATATTTTTAAATTATATAAAATAATTTCAAAATACTAAATTGAACTGGCCTGGTGTGACCCATAGCCCACGTAGTGGTGGATGAGTTTGATGTTTTCCAGCCCATCAAAATAATGGGTCAGTCTGCTGTAACCCATCAAACTCCAAAGTCTGTATAGGCTAACTTGAATGGATTAGGCCGATTCATATTGACAATTCTTGAGAGATAAATATAGATTACTAAATGGTACTATAATTGTTCAGTATATCTACAAATCGATAACCAACAAATCAAACTAATATACTTGAAAATCAAATCAAATTGACAAATACTCATCCCTATCTCAAAGTAAGCATATTCCATATTATCTGCCTAAAATTTAAACATCGTGCATTTGCAAAGCTTATTTCAATTTACTATAAATTTATATGTAAACAACTGCACTTTTCGTCCCCAAATATATGAAAAACACAGTTCATTTTACAATATTCAAACATAGTACAGTTTCATTAGTATAAAGACTAAAATAATATTACATTTGATACACTTTCTTAACACAAAAGTTCGTATAACATGCCTAAAGGGAGTATTATTTCATGTGAGAAAGAATGTATAGGTACGTATTAGCAATAACGTTATTAAAATGTTTAACGATAAAATTGTCCTTTAATTCATTTACTGTTAATCAATGCATGACAATTCAATCAATATTTATCATCACATAAACACACATTTATTAATCTTACAAACTTTAAATTATTCAAATACGCTTGCAACAAGACATTCAAATACTTCTAGATACATAGACCTGATTTTATTTTTCACAAACATAACAGTAATTTCATGCCAAACAACTGGCTTTATTTCACACAAGCATAACAGTAACTTCATACCAAACAATTGGCTTTATTTCACACCAACATAAGAGTAGTTTCATTTCACTTTGTGGCATAAACAATTTGCTTGAATTCCTGAACTTCCTTGAAATTCTCCCATTCCTTCACCCAAATCTTGGTCTCGTATATTTTCTTATCTCCAGCATCAGTTGCTACAAGTGTTATATAGTACATCATTCCAGCAACAACTTGTTCCTTCACAATCAAAACTTCTACAAACTCCAAATGAGCATTCTGAAAAATAGAGTATACGACATTCGTTCAAATGAAAGAATTGCTAGATACTGTAGCAAATTCAGGATTTAAATATTATAAGTTTTAATGTGAAGCTAAGATAAAAATAACAGAGGAATAAATCATTTGAATTGACCTCTTTCTTATTATAATCTTGAATAGCAAAACGAGCAAGATCTTGAAACTCGAGGCTGTTTGGGAATGGAACACTAATAATGCCCCCAGACTTTGCATTATCATCGCCAATAAGCTTGAATTCTACAACTTTCTTGAAGTCCTCCCATTCCTTCACCCAAATCTTAGCTTCATATATTTTCTTCTTTCCAGCATCAGTTGCCGCAAGTGTTATATAGTACATGATTCCAGCAACAACTTGCTCTTTAACATTCAAATTTTCTACAAACTCCAAATGAGCATTCTGGAAAATAAATTGTATATGACGTTGGTTCAAATGAAAGAATTATATATCAGATACGGTAGTGAATTTAGGATTTAAATATGAAATTAACGAAAAAATAAAAGAGGAGTAAGTTATTATAATTAACCTGTTTCTTATTATAATCCTGAATAGCAAAACGAGCAAGATCTTGGAACTCAGTGTTGTTTGGGTTTGGAACATTGACAATGCCCCCAGGCTTTGTACTATCATCACCAACAAGCTTGAATCCTACAACTTTCTTTAAGTCCTCCCATTTCCTCAGCAAAATCTTGGCTTCATATTCTTTCTTCTTTCCACCTTCAGCTGTCTCAAATTTTATATAGTACATAATTCCAGCAACTATTTGTTGCTTCACGTTCAAAACTTTTTTAAACTCCAAACTAGAATCCTGAAATACAAAATATATATGTTGTTGAAATGAAATAATTATGAGTAAGCATTTCAAAATTAATTATATATTCTTCGAAAAGTCATCTGCTTATTTGTTACATTAATGCATTTTAATCAATTATGTTAACAAAGACACGTAACTTTTCATAACAAGCTAAAATGTAATCGAAGTAAATTAAAATAATTCTTTATATTTTTCTGATTGTAATCTTGGACAGCAAAACGAGCAAGATCATCAAACTCGACTTTGTTTTCGAAAGGAACATCGACAAGGCCTCCTACGATTGCCATCACTGCGAATAATTAATAACTTAATTAAGAAGAAGGAATATTTTTGTTATGAGAAGAAGGAGAACATAGCTGCTTTTTATAGAGAAAAAAAGGGGGAAGAGAACCTAGCACGTCATAAATATTTTCATTTGATGGATTTGGATTTTAGCATAAAATAAAAAAAATAAAATAAAAACTCAATTTTTATAATTATCCAATAATCATGATCCACCTTCCTCGAGCCCCCTCATATGTAATGCATTAAATGGTAAATATTCCCCACTAAGTTGTCCTAATTTATATAATACTTTTAGCTTTCTGAGATTTATTTGACGGTAATTATTTTTTGTATTTTTTAAATCACTAACTATAGGCTGAAAATCGAAGCTAAAGGTTGAAACTTTGAAGCACAATTTGAAATCACCATTAAAGTTAGTTTATCAGCTTGAGTTTTAATTTTGACTTACCTCGAACGAGTTCCGTTTTGAATGGGTAATATGTCAAAAGAATCGAAATGTTGAGAGAAGCTTATATCTAAAATTTGAGGCAATTTGGAGAAGTTGTATTAAATTTTTGTAGCAATTATACAAAGAAGATGAAGAACATGAACTACATTTTTTCAGATTTGCAAGAAAATTACAAGTTGCTAAAATCAGTTGAGGAGTATTATTTGAAGTTGGAATAAAATTTATCCATTTAATTGATTGTCTGAAACTTAAAGAAGAATCTTTAAACCGACATTGACCAAACTAGCTTCGAACTGGAGAGAAATCAAATCCCAAAACTTGCAAGCGCATACAAAAATTTCCATAGGTCTTTTGGGTATTGAATATAGGATCAAGAATTTTCCTTGTATTGGAAGTTTAATCAAAAAAAAAATCTGTTGGGTGTTACTATATTAAGCTTAAATTTGTTTTGATTTGAAAGATTTTGGTTCATAGTTCCTGATTGTGGAGAATAGAGATAGAATTATTATTTACTATTTGTGGTGTATTGATTAATCTAATAATGATGGTGATTTCAAGATGGTGAAAGGTGGTGTAATTTGATGGCTGCCATTAATGCACTACTAAGTTGCTATGGAGAAGAAAGTAAATTAGAAGTAGAAACAAATAAGTAAAAATTTTAAAATGCATATATTTATGAAAAAATATTTAAAGTAAAATTTAATATTTATTTTTTTTTATCTTCGCGCTCTCAAAGAGAATGCAATACACTCGCTTTGTCATGTAGGCATTTAGGTTGATAATAATTTTAGTTTTAAACAGAGGATGATAGGACTCCCGTGAAGAATAAGTATATAGTTGAGAATTCGGTCATAGATTAAGGAGGCATTTGACCATTTTCTCTTATCTTGCAATTAACTTTAAAAGTGTTCACATTTGTTTGTAAAATTCTTAAAAAGCTTTTTAAGATGTGAATTAGTAAAATTATGTTCTTATTTATGATTTCTTTATATGCGTGTAAAAATAAAAATAATCCACTAATATGGGACGGAGGGAGTAATCTAAAAAAAATCACAGTAGTTTTCAACTCCTAGTTTTTCTTTTCTTTCTTCCTTTTTTTTCTCCCTCTTTTAAGTTTTAGGATAGAATATCTTCTTCCTTAAAATATCCAATCTGAGATAAACTTTTCACAATAAGTAACTTAAATCACACCAAACTTTTTAATATTGAGTGTCAGCGATTTTTTCCAAATAAAAAAAAGGATTTTTACAATGCTTATCGTGTAGCTAGATACAAGATTTTTTACAAATTTTTGTGCTTTATGTTATATTTCTCTGAGTAAGAGTAGTTAATTCTCAAAAGAGAAAATATGTATATAGAAAGTGACGAAGATTGTAACGATGGTGTAAAATCCTTGGAGGAAATGAAAAAACAATGATGAGTTTGAAAACAGTCAATTATAGTTACTTGTGGATAATAATTTTGATTTTGAAGATTTTCTACCTGCAACATCAATTTCAAAACATGGTAACTCACTTTGATATTCAAGTAGAAATAATGTTTGATTTTTATTTAACGTGAAACATGAATTTGTATACATTGATGCAAGACTCTATAATAGTCTAATCTAACGTCTTCAAATGGAATGTATACTCAATAGCTATTATGTATACGCAGTTGATAGTATGTTTACAAATTTTATTTTATGTATTAAAATAGTAAAGTAACTATATATATACACATCAATAGCTGCAAAATATGCTAATATATACTAATAATGTATAAAAACAAAATATAAATAATGTATATATTATAGTACGGATATGTACTTAAATACATTGTTAATAAATACAAAATATCCATACCTCTCGCAATCCCCCCTAAAGAGGGGCGGTATAACGTAGTAATAAATTGTTAATAAATACAAATTCTTGTGCATGGTCCCAACAACTACATGTTCCTTCACTTAATTACAAAAAACACCAATTAATTGATAAGAAAAAATAAATTGAAAAAAACATTTTGAATTGAAATAAATATAAGTGATATAAAAACTAATTTTTAGTGTCAATTAACTGTAGCTAAATATTTTCTTTTATAGAGATACTACTAATACATGAAATATTACTCATACATAAAGTTGATACAGATATTATTATTTTTATTATAGCTGAATTTTGTAGAGTAAAAAAAAAGGGGAGCGGGCGGGGCGGTGGGGCGATATATCACGTTATAAATATTTTGGTTCGATGGGTTTGGATTTTGGCTTCCGAATAACCAAAAAAGTCAAATAATAAATTGATCTCTATATTATTATTTTTATTATAACTGAATTTTGTGCAAAAAAAAAGGGCCCCCGGGGGGGGGGGGGGGGATATAGCACGTAATAAATATTTTGATTTGATGGGTTTGGATTTTGGCTTCCAAATAACCAAAAAAGACAAATAATAAAGACTCAATTTTTGTAATCATTTAATATTCGAGTCCCCTCATATGTAGTGCATTAGTCTTTAATTCTTTTGAAATGAAATTTATATATTTGTAAACTATGTAAAAAGTACTATAAGTCACAATAATTGATTATTCAAAATGTTTAAAAGATCTATGAAAATTTTACGATCAAAGATAGATTTATTTTAATTTTGAAATTCAAAAAGTGCCACATAAAATGAAGTAGCATATATTTACTTATACGATTTTCCCATATTCGCATATCCAATGATCCCCCTTCCTCGAGTCCCCTTAAATGTAATGCATTAAATGGTCAATATTCCCTACAAGTGGTCCTAATTTATACTACCTACGCCCACTTTTATTTGTTATAATTTTTTTTTAGGGTCAAACGATAAAAGTTTTGATTAACATTTTATAATGTATTTTCATCATATTGATATGCGAAAAAAATTGCAATTTATAGCACTCTTTGTATAGTTTTGGAATATCAAAATTTTTTATTTAAAATATCGAATTAATATAATCTAATTTAACTTTGGAAATTAGTCAAATTGACTTTTAAAAAGCGCAACATGACAAATAAAAGTAGACAGAAAAAGTATAATACTTTTAGCTTTTCTAAATTTATTAGACGGCAATTTTTTTCCTGTTTTTTAAATCACTAACTATAGTAACCTATAATATTTCTTACCTAATCTTAAAATATTAAAAATTATTTATTTAAATACATGTAATTTGAATCTCTAGAAAAAAATATCATGTAAATTAAAACAAAAAAAAGTATATATTATTAAATTCAAAACATAATAATTTAAAAGGCTGGAATTATAAATATATAAGTAAATACTTATGCGTATATCAAACTACTGATTCAAGGAATCATTATTAATTAAGTAATTTGATAAAGTAAAAATATACATAAATAATTTTCTGCCAATTCAAGCCAATCACTGTTATTTTTGGGAAGGAAATCTTTGTTCTCATTGTCAACCTATAGTTTCTTTGTTTTTTATTTGAAAAAGTTGCACTAAGAAGAAAATAAAATGAAAAAGCTATCTAAATACATACCTTATTTTATCATCTTTAAAAATTTCTACCATTTAAAAAAAATTCAAAAATTCTCTCTCGGATACATCACTCTCCTCTCGCTGATACATCCTTATCCCCCTCTTGATACATCATTCCCCTCTCTGATAAATCCCTCTCCTATGTATCCGGATGTCTGCTGATGTTTCCGGAAGTCCAGTAATGTATTAGGATGTCCTATCTCCTCTCGGATACATCCTCTCTTATGTATTTGGATGTCCAGTGATGTATCCGAAAGTCCGGTGATGTATCAAGAAGTCCAGTAATGTATCCAACATCCATAAATTTTAAGAGATTTTTGTAATTTGAAAAAAAACATGAAATAATGTAATTAACTCTTTAAACTGTGAGATTTGTGTAAATTGTCCATATCCATTCAAAAGTGGGGTGAAAAACGTGGTGATAATTGATAAGAAAATCAAATAATATTTTTCAAAAATGAAAATGTAGAGTGATTTTTCTCGCACCTAATATTTGAGCAAATAAACTAGATAACAAAAAAAGTATATATTATGAAATTCAAAACATAATAATTTTAAAGGCTGGAATTATAAATATATAAGTAAATATTATGTTTATATTAAACTACTAATTCAAGTAATCATTATTAATTAAGTAATTTGATAAAGTAAAAATATATATAAAATATTATGATTTTTTTAAGTAATACTTACAAGATAATTCTTGTGCAAATTCAAGCTAATCACTGTGATTTTTGGGAAGGAAGTCTTTGTTCTCATTGCCAACCAGTAGTTTCTTAAATTGCAAATTGTCAATATCCATCCAAAAATGGGGTGAAAATCTGTAATAACCCTCTTAGTTATTTTATGAATTATAACCATTATTTTTATAATAACCTTTTTAATAGCTTTTATAAATAATTTATGACTTATAAGAATGAGTGACAAGATTTTTAAATTTAATAAAGGATTATTTTATTGCTAATAATAATAGAAAAATAAAAAAAAATAGTAAAGGAAAAATAAATAAATAAATAAAATAATAGGGGCAAAAAGCCCTAAAATGCTGAAAGTCAGCGCAGCTGACGAAAAAAATTGAAAAGAACGAACGGAACAAAGGAAAATTACGCAGACGGAAAAAAAGAAAAGAAAGGGAGGAGAAAAGTTGAAATTTTCATCCCAAAGTGTTAGGGTAATGCTTCTCGTTCTTTCAATTAACTTTTTATGTTGTTATGAGCAGATTTTTAGGTTAAAAACGTGTATAATTTATGTTAAATTAAAAAAATATAGGTCTAGGTTTCTTAGAACAAAATCTTGATTTGGGGATCGAATAGTGATCTGTTTTAGCTGAAATTTTGCATGCGAGTTTATTTTATCATGGGTAAACATAATTTGAAAGAAAATTTCAGATTCGAATTCGGTGGCTCGGGATATTTTTTTGACCCAATTTTCGAGCCGAAACTAAATATAGTAATATGGATGTCATTAGATTCGTATTCTTATGAAGATTATATATTTGATAGATTGGAAGCACTTTGATGCTTTATGAAAGGGGAAGACTCAAGTCCCAAAGTAATTATTCGACTATTTGAGGCAAGTGAATTTCTAGGCCCTTGTTAAGTGCATAGAATCGTGTATTTCCTTATGGTATGTGTTGGGGAGTAATGAGAATTGGTGATGGATTGACTTGTCCATATTGAATAATTCTAATGATGAAAAATGGGTAATAAAAGACAATATGATTAATTATTGGTGTGTGATGTGTTGAGAATGATTTGAAAGGGTTATTGATTCATTGTTGATGTTGTATCACGATTGTGTTGTTGTGAATTGTGCATTGTTATGAAAATGGTCATCTCCTCATTATTTGTGTGAACATGTCATTTGCATTGATTCTGAGACATGGTTATGATAAGTGTTATGTGAATGAAGGAAGAATAAGAAATTAAAAAGAATGCACCATTTTGAGGGACGTGTCGCACGCCGCGACAGATTCTATTATCGAAAGACGTGTAGTGCACCGTGAGGGATATTATATTTTGAGGGTCGTGTCACATACCGCGACAGATGCATGGACAAATATGTCCCCATGGGTCCCGGACTGAGTGACTGTAAATGTGTACGTTAGGTCAGACATGCATCCCTATACTTGACATTGCATTTCATTGCATTGCACAACTTTATCATTGATGAACTTGATCTTGTGTGTTGCTGATCTTGTGAGTGCCTTTCTATGGAACATGTGATTGATGAATATTAAGTTTGTTGTTGAGGATATGTAATTGTTAGAGTGTTGTTATTGAGCTGTGTGTTATGTAAATTATAAATTGTTAGGTTGAGCTGGTTTTATGCAGGTTGTAGTTGTAGAGGTTCGAAGGGGGTGGTAAGGAGTACCCGTATTCTCTTCCCATAGCTTGTGTTTAGAATTTCACTTGCTGAGTACCATGTGGTTTGATACTCACCCCTTGCTTCTACATTATTGGACGTTTCTAGCCCAGACCTTCATGATACTTTCTATTATCTTCTTTTTCGAGGCTTCCCGTGGAGATTTGTAAGGTAGTTGTTTGTCATCTCAATAGACCTTCTTACTCCTATTTATGATCTTGTTCTACTTTAGTGACAACATCATTTGAGACTTGTGTTTTTCTTTCAAATCTATTGTAATACATTAGAGGCTTGTACATGTGACAACCAGGTTTTAGGGGTTTTATTAAGTTGACTTAGTTATCTACACTTACGATATTTTGAAATTTCAATTTGTATTACTTCCGCATTTTTGTGATATTTGGGCTTTAGGGTGATTTATTTTTATGGGATAAGACGAGTGTCATCATGCCTTTTTTGGATCGTGACAAAAACGTGGGGATAATTGATAAGAAAATCAAATAATCTTTTCCAAAAATGAAAATATAGTATGATTTTTCTTGCACCTATATATTTAAGCAAATAAACGAGATAATTGATGTATTCATGTCAGTTTTTATCGAAAGTGGATTTAAGATTTGAATTTGATTGATTCTATTTTAAAGTTCTTAGAACTAAACTCACAATACTTTTGAAATCATGCAAGAAATGTTAGATAATATGATAGCTTTCATATGAAATAGCGAACTTTAATTTATAAAAAGGGTCACAATTCAAAATGAGTCATGAGTGGCATCCACACTTAACCTCCTAGGTGGGCGAACCAACGAATTCAACCCCAACTTATATTTATTGTTCAACTTATAAAATACTAATCATAATGCGGTAGCTTAAATCTTGTTAATGTAAGAAATACAACTTAATTATTATTTCCCAAAACCTGAAAGTCTCACATCAAGGACATCTAATCCCCAAAGACTAAGTCTGAGAGTTTCAAAGACACCAAAATAAATCAATAAAGTAGTTTGTGTCCGAAAATTAAAGACATCATGCCATGACCGAGAGAATCCAACACAGGCTAGAATGAATATATTACCCTGGAACCACCTGATGTGCTGGAGACTAGCTAGAGCTAAGGGTGAGTCGAAGCCGTTGGTACACTCACTGCACTCCATAAAAGAAAAACAAAGAAAAACACAAGTAGGGCTCAGTACAGGGCAACATGTACTAAGTAGATATCATCGGCCGACTCAAAATAGTAACTAATATGCATAAAATAATAGTATAAAATCAACCATAGCACTTAGCAGGTGACAAGCAACAAACAACATGAACTAGTGACAATTAAACCAAGTACATAATCAATCATAATATCAAGCACACACACGAGGACTTATGACTCCACACCATGCTCATTTGGGAAATGAGTTCTCTGAGATTGAGTACATCAGTTAATTCAATATGTTTTCCATTAATATTATTGTGTCAGAACGTGACACCCGATCCAATAATACCGTGTTGAAACATGATACCCGATCCAATAATACCGTGTCGGAACATGATACCCGATCCAATAATACCGTATTGAAATGTGACACCCGATCCAATAATATCATATCGGCTCGTGGCACCCGATCCAATAATATTGTACCCGCTCGTGGCACCCTATTCAACCATATAGTTAATTCATTTGACATTCTTTATCATCTCTTTCCACTTCCTTAACAATATTTCATTAAGTCTTCTTTTCAAGGCACAATATTTCATTGGTAAAGATGATATTCAGGCTCATAAGAAGCTCCTGTCACCAACTACATCGGAAAATGCAAAGTCTTCTTTATTCAAGACACAATATTTCATTAAGCCTTCTTTATTCAAGGCACAATATTTCATTAAGCCTTCTTTATTCAAGGCATCACTTTAATAGAACAAGTTCAAGATTATGGATTTCGTTGTCTTGAGATTACAGACCATTCACAAGAACACATGAATTATTCAAACTACAACAACCAAGTACATAGAAAAATTCACAATATTAGTCAATGACTATCAATCACTACTAAGAATCAATCTATCACATAGAATAAACCATAACCTACCTCACCCGAAGAACTGAAGTCAAGCAATCTAATTCCCCAATGTTTTTCTTTTCCTCAATGCCTTCGAACAGTTCCAATCTATCAAGTATACAATATTCAAAGCAAACAAGTCTATAGACACTCATATTACTATATGTCTAGCCTAGACCCAATAATCTACTCAAATCTATAATCAATTTCCTAAATCTTCATACCAACTAATATATCAAGTCTCATGTTTCATAAATTTTCAACATAGGATTATGTCTCAATTCCTCAAATTACCATAATTTAATGATATTCATATAATATAATACACCTAATATTTAATTTTTATCTCAATACATCCAAACGTGATTTATAATATAATACCTTATAATACAATTTCAACCCAACACACATATCGTATCTATATTTATGTAATATAGTCGAAACTTTATAAATAGAATATTGGTGTGAACTGAGGCTAGTAATATAGTCATCATCACCTAATCATTAATTAGACTATGGCTATTGCATATACTTCCTATTTTATATGTTCCAACACATAATATAATAATGAAAGAACAACTATGCCTTCCCAATTCATAGAACCAACAACCATTGCCGCAACAACATGGGATATTAATTGGGATATGTTCCAACACATAATAAAATAATTAATTGGAGATTTACACCTCCTCCCATACAATGCATTAAATGGGGTCATCTCAATACTCTAGTGAAAACTATTGTTGTATGTAAGCTCAACCAACAATAAAACTATTTCCAAGTGAACTCTTCAACTGATCGATTCTTCCACTAGACCTTGACACAACCATCAGGTCAAACATTTTCCAACATAACCATGATAAAATCCTGAATCAATATTGGTTACAACCAGGAGTGAACCTGAACCAACCACCACACACTCATAATACACAAACCATCATAGATCTTATTAAGATTTTTTCTCATAACATAAACTTTTCACGAGCTTAAGTTATAAAAATTTGATCTTTAGACATCAGGTACTCATCAAGGGAGAATCAAACTTATCTAATCTAAAGAATGAAATGATCAAGTAACCACCATCAAGTGATACACCCAAGCATACAGAACCTTTGACAACACTGTCGAAATGCTAGATTAATGGTTGTGATTGTAGACAACTATTAAGAACAGTAGAACTAGACTCAATGATCCTCACATTTAACCACACATAATCGAAATATGACCCCGAAGACTTGATGAATATTAAGGCTATCGGATAACTGTAAATACCTATGATAGCTCTTCTATAAATTCTCATAAACAAGGTGGTACATGTAGAACCACTGCATTATAAATGTAAATAAATATCATATTTTTACACTATATGTATTAAATAGTGTGAATGAATATCAATGGTGAGAAAAGATATTATTTATATTCCATATAGGCAATAATAATCAATTAGGTTTATGATGAAACCTAGAATTTGATCACAGATCCAATTTGAATATTTCTGGAGAATAAACTTTAGTTAAATTTGGTGTATTTATTTCATGTTTTTATATTAATATTTTTATAAAAATATTATTAAGATTAGTTAGAAAAAGATTTTAGTAGTTTAACTTTTACTAATCAATAATTATTATAGACCTAAGAGCCACCCCTGCCCTACACAGATAATGGAATTAATAAATAGTGAATATAAATATTATGGCCGATACATTATTATTCATCCCCCCTAAAAGAGGGATGAAAAATGTGTTGATCATTAGTAAAAAAAAATTGCAATAACTGTTTTCTTATTTTTAAACATAGTCAAAGGGAGTTTAAGTTTTAACTATAAAAATCTTAGTATTTTAGTAAAGTCGTTTTTGTTTTTAAAATGAAAATGATATTTAAATTAGAGTAATTTGTAAATTTTTGTGAGTAAAATTTGGAGTGTAAAAATGGAAAACAACTTTTTGGTATTTTTCTTAATTCTAAAAATTTTGAAATTAAGTTTGTCCCCAAATTAATATGGTCAAACATGATTTTCGGAACTGAACGCTGAAAATGATCTTAACCAAACACTCCCTTACTATTTGGAAGGATTACATCTTTTCAAATAAATTTGGTATATTTATTTAATACTTTTTTTATTAAAAAATTATTAAGATTATTTAGAAGGACATTTTAATAATTTAATTTTTGGTTTAAGGGTTTTCCTTTTTAATATAATATAAATATAGATTGTTAAGTTTTTAATTAATTTAAATATTATTAAATGAATTTTAAAATAAATATAAAGTTTAAATTAAAATTATTGAGTTCAATAGAATGTATATCTTAAACACTACCTAACTCCGTTCTTAAATTATGTATGTGATTCCTTCACTAATTTTAAGATTAACTTTAGATCTAAGTCCGTTGAAAGCAATCACTTGGTTGAGGATATTTTAACAAATCAAACATTCTTCAAAAAAAAAAAAAAAAAACATATAATGAGAATTGTTGCCCACATTACTCTTTGTTAACAAAACAATATATATATATATATATATATATATATATATATATATATATATATAGGAAAGTTATGTGTTTAAGTAAACATATACTAATTAATTAGCTAACATAGCTATAATTTGTATTAATTACAATTCAGCACTTACTTCTAGCTATAATTACATTCTCTCTCCCCTTTCTCTTCTCTCTCTCTCGAATCTCTCCCCTCTCTCTGAAATCTCATTTGCCACTTTGTTCTTTTTCAATCATCTCTCTCGCACCTCTCTCCTCTCCCTGCCCAGTGCCTCTCTCGATTCTCTTCTGACAATCTCTCTCTCACTTTATACAAACACAAATGTATAATTTGTGTTTGTAGAAAACAAGAGAGACTGAGTATACAAATACAAATACATAACACTTCGCCCTAGATACTTATAATTATACAAATACATTTTCATGCCCAGTTCTCTTTTGCCTTTCTCTCTCTTGCTTTATACAAACACAAATTATACAGAATACAATGTATAACTTTTGTTTGTATAAAGAGATAGAGGGGGGGGGGGGATTGAATATATAAATACAAACGTTTTAACTCGATTCAATTATATATGAATTCAAATTGTATGCAAATATACAAATACAATCATTAATACATATATTGGTTACACATATATAATTATCTAACCGATATACATATACAATTCACCTCTCTCCACTCTCTGTCCTCTCTCGCTCGCCTCTCTCCTCCCTCTCCCACTCCCAATCTTGCTCGCCAATCTCCTCCCTATAACATGTAACTATGAATCGTAATTACGAAATTATAGCTATGGAGCATAATTAAGCTATTTTAAAGTGACTATATGTGAAAATTCCCATATATATATATATGAAATATGAATTTAGGGAGAGGTATCAACATGTTAGTTTTTTGCCAATAAATTAAAGTTGAGGGTTGTTTTGTCATTCTATGTATAAACTAATGGTAGCTAAATGTATGTCGCTTATTTTAAGGGCCATTGTTGGCTATGGAAATGTGTTATTACTACTTTGCCACCACATGGCGCTGAAATGAACTATTACTACTTTGCCACCTCATGGCTTTGGGAAACTTCTCTACTTTGAATATGAATAATTAATATTTCCTCCTCCTTATTTTACTTTGTACTTTTTTCTTTTTAATTCGTTTTAAAAAAAGAAGGTTATTTTACTATAATTATAAATAATTTAAATTTAATATTTTGTTTTATTCTTAATGAAATAATCTACAATCACACAAATATCTAATGATATTATTTTAGACCATAAATTTCAAAAGTTTTTTTTTCCTGAAACATCATGACAACCAACACCACATAAAATGAGACAAAGGAAATACTATATAGAAGCCGACAGTTGTCGGTTGACATGTTTATTTCTAGCCTAGGTATTTTTAAATTTTTTGTATTCTCTCTGTTTTAATTTGTTTGTCTTATTTTTCTTTTTAATTTGTTATACATTTAAAATTACGTAAAAAGTACTATAAATTACAATAATTAATAATTTTAAATCTCCAAAAAAATTATTAAGAAATTGATTGACTCTCCAAATTTTATCTATGTCACATGAATTGAAATAAAAAATAATAATAAATTTTGCTGTATATATATATACCAAAAGTCATTTGATAAGGATTTTTTTTTACTATTTAATGGACCACATATAATAGGACCAAAAAATATTAAATATGAATATCAAATGATCGATAAGTGAAAATCCTGAAACAGGACCAATAAAATATTAGATATGAATATTGATTAAACGAATGAGTGGTATATTACAACATAGTTATCCTCCTCCGTGTAATAAATTGTTATGTTATTAATAAATACAAATTATAGTACATGGTCCCAACAACTACGTGAAGTTAACAAATTGTTATGTTATCAACAAATACAAATTATAGTACATGGTCCCAACAAGTTACGTGTTGCTTCACTTAATTACCAAACTCAAATTAATTGATAAGAAATACAAATTGAAAAGAGCATTTGAAATACAAATACATTACATCAAAATAATTTTTAATCGTAATTAATTGATGACAACAATTTAATTGTTGCTATATATATAACTACTACCGATAAATATTTTAACACTATTTATTAATATACATATTTATTGCTGCTAAAAGTTATTTTTATCGTAGTGATTTAGTTTATGTTGTTCAAAAGAAAGAATTATAAGACATGAATACTCAAATAACTAAACTACGTAGTAACAATGCATTTTTTTTGGGGGGGGGGGGGGGAGATTAATTTAACGAACTAGGAAAAAATTATTTTAACTTTTTACTTGTTATAAGAGTGATAGAACATTAGTTTCTTTAAAGTTACTAAAATATTCAAGATAGTAAATGAAAATGGTTCAATCAAAGCTAATACAATTTCTTCCATACTTTCTAATTGGGCTCTAAAAAATAAAAATTTAAGTCATTATTTATTATCAATAAATGAATTTAATTATATGAATTTTATTTTTAATATCAAACTTAACTAGGAAAGAAAAATATAAAAAAATTTATGCCGGATGGGACGGGTTGAAATTGAAAAAAATTATTGTGCAAGACGAATGAAATTTTTTGCGGATTTAGCTCAACTCACCCCGTCCCGCCCCGCCACACTCAGCACCACTCCATCGCCATCCCTAGATCTTTTGGATGGATATGGACAACCATTGCAATTTTATTTATTTTTTCTTATTTCTTATTAACAATCTATATTTATATTATATTAAAAAAGAAAAATCCTTAAACAAAAAATTAAATTATTAAGGTGTCCTTCTCAATAATCTTAATAATATTCTAATAAAAAATATTCAATAAATATACCAAATTTATTTGAAAAGATGTGATCCTTCCAAATAGTTAGGGGGCATTAGGTCATGAGTTTTTTCCAGAGTACAACTCCATAAATCATGTTTTACCATAAAAAAATTGAGAACAAACTTCAAGTTGAATTTCAAAATTTTCAATATTTCAAAAAAATCAAAAAGTTGTATTTTACTCACAAAAATTTACAAACAATTCTAATTTTTAATTATTATTTTCACATTGAGTGTGAAGGATACGCTTTGAAGTTTACTCAATTGTCTAAGTATGCTTCGACTATAGCTGCCGACTCTAGGTAAAGGACGAGCAAGTTTGTGTCTGATTTGTCCAAAATGGTGGTGAAGGAGAGTCATACCGCCATGTTGATTAAGGAGATAAATATCTCCCGTATGATGATACATGCCCAACAAATTGAAGAGGAAAAACTAAAGAAGAAGTCTAGGGAGGCAAAGAAAGAAAATGACCCGTGATGCTCACTTTTCTCATTTGAGGTCTGTTGGACATGGTCATTCTATAGTTCGGCACAGATTTTTCGGTCAAGGTTCTTCTAATTCTCAAACCTCTAAGTTCAACAAGAATACATTGTCTAACCCTAAGCCTCAAGGAGGAAATAATGGTAGATCTTCTATGCCTACTTACACAAGGTATGGCGAGAAACATAATGGTAGATGCTTGGCCGGTACGGGTAGTTACTTTAATCATAAGAAGAGTAGTCTCAAGATGAGAGATTGTCAATTGCTTGCTTCTAAGGGAAAGGATGGTAAGTACACCCAGCCTAGTGGTTCTAGCTAGTTTGGGTGCTCCTCGTCAGAATAGATTCTATGCACTTCAGATTTGTAATTGACAATGAAAAATTTATGTCAAATGGGGCGGGTTGAAAATGAAAAAAATTATTGTACAAGGCAAATTAATTTTTTTTCGAATTAAGCTCAACTCACCCCACCCCACCCCGCCCCACTCGGCACTGCTCCATTGCCATCCCTAGCTCTTTTGGATGGATATGGACAGCCATTGCAATTTTATTTATTTTGTCTTATTTCTTATATATTAACTATCTACATTTATATTATATTAAAAAGAAAAATCCTTAAAACAAAAGATTAAATTATTAAAGTGTACTTCTCAATAATCTTAATAATATTTTAATAAAAAATATTCAATAAATATACCAAATTTATTTGAAAAGATGTAATCCTTCCGAATAGTAAGGGAGCGTTTGATTAAGATCCTTTTTAGAGTTCAACTCTGAAAATCATGTTTTACCATAAAAAAAAAAAATTGAGAACAAACTTCAAGTTGAATTTCAAAATTTTCAATATTTCAAAAAATATCAAAAAGTTATTTTCATTTTCTGCACTCTAAATTTTACTCACAAAAATTTACAAACAATTCTAATTTTTAATTATTGTTTTCACATTGAAAACAAAAATTACTTAATTAAAATACTAAGATATTTTAGTCAAACGCCCTTTTACCATGTTTAAAAATAATAAAACAGTTATTGCAATTTTTTATTAGTGATCAATACATTTTTCATCCCTCTTTTAGGGGGGATGAATAATAATGTATCGACCATAATATGCAATATTTATATTCACTATTTATTGGTTCTATTATCTGTGTGGGTCAGGGGTGGCTCTTATGTCTATTAGTATTGATTAACAAAAGTTAAATTACTTTTTCTCTCACCATTTTCACTGTGTGTACAATGTAATTCGTCTCATTAACAATATTTTCCTACAAAATGTTTTGTTGAAAAACAAATGGATTTCTAACTTATTTTCTCATGTTTTGTTGGTGAGTAGAAAATATTTTTTCTCAAAAATATTTTTTTAATGTTTGGTTGGTGAATGAAAAATAATTTTTTAAAAATATCTTTTATTTTTGGCTTGAGACTAATACTCCTTAGGAAATAGTTTCTGATCCGAAAATCAACCCTGATAATTGATCTAGGACCCGATCCCGACATCCAAACTAGGACAAGACCTCAATGACCGTTCCACAATACGACCCTGAGATCTTACCCAGAAAAAAAAATTTACGAAATCGTGCGGGGTAGGGGTAGAGTAAAAACAATTTTTTTTTTTAAATTTGAAATATTTTTCAAAAATATATATTTTTTAAATTTGAAATATTTTCCAAAAATATATATATTTTTTAAAATGACGGGGATGGCCTTGGGGGGGGGGGGGGACAGGGGTGGGGTGGCATAAAAATGATTTTTTTTTTAAATTTAAAATATTTTTCAAAAACAATTTTTTTTAAAAAAAATACTTTGATGGGGTGGCCTGGGGGGTAGGGATGGGAGTGGCGTAAAAAATTAAAAATATTTTAAATTTGAAATACTTTCCAAAAATATTGTTTTACAAAAAAAATAAAAAATGACCGGGGTGGCGAGGGAGGGGGCGGAGGGAGTGGCGTAAAAAATAAAAATAAAAGTTGAAATATTTTTCAAAGGCAATTTCTTTTGGGGGTAGGGATGGTAGGGGGTGGGTGAGGTAAAAAAAAAATTGAAACAATTCACAAATATTTTTTTAATTTTTTTTTTGTTTGATGGGAGGTGGGGGGTTGGAGGTAGAGATAAACATATATTTTAAATTTAAAACTAAGAAAATTTAAAAAAAAAAAAATTTTTGAATGGGTAGGGTCCGGGTACAGGGTATGAGTAGGGTATGGAAAAAAATTAAAGGATGAAGTTGAGTCTTGGAAAATGTTTTCCTTAATTTTGGAAGGGAGGTCATTTTTCTTAAATTTGAGGAAAATAAGTTGATTTGGAAAACATTTTAAGTCAACCAAACATGAAAAAATTAGAAAATATTTTCTAGAAAATGTTTTACTCCGTGCCAAACTCACCCATAGTGTAATATGATATTTATTTACAAAATATAAATAATACATATTATTATTTGTTGTCCTTTTATTTTTCTCAAATTGTTATTCAATTATGTAATGCCCTTTACTTATCGTAGAAAATGTAAATGACCATTATAATAAACCATACAAATATTGTTTTTATAAATTAAATTTCGTAACTTCATATGAAAGCTATCATATTATCCAGGGAAAAAATGTCTTAAATATATTTGAACTTTGGCCGAAATTGTTGTAACAATACCGGACTTTGGGAAGGACCTTTTACCCCCATGCACTATTTAATAGTGTATTTTAAAGGTATATATATATGCCTACATGGACATCATAAATATTGCATCATTTAAATAGTAATGTGTCCACGTGGACACATATATATCTTTAAAATACACTATTAAATAGTGCAGGGGGTAAAAAGTCATCCATAAAATTTGATATCATAACAACAATTTTGGCTAAAGTTGAAATATTTTCCAGGCCCTTTTCCCTATTATCTAATATTTCTAGCATGAAATTCTTAGTAGTGCAATATTATTTAATGACTACTGCACTACATATGAGGGGACTCGAATATTAAATGATAACAAAAAATTGAGTATTTATTATTATGTCTTTTTGGTTACTTGGAAGCCAAAATCCAAACCCATCAAATCAAAATATTTATAACGTGCTAGATTTTCTTCCCCCCTTTTTTTTCTCTATAAAAATCAGCTATAATAAAAATAATATATGCATTAACTTTATGTATGAATAATACTTCATGTATTAGTAATATCTCTATAAAAATATATATTGGCACTAAAAATTAGTTTTTATGTAACTTTTCTTTATTTCAAAATGCTCTTTTCAATTTGTTTTTCTTATCAATTTGATTGTTAAGTACCTAAGAAAGGTTTCATTTAAAGTGTTGGTTTATAATCAGGTAAATAATCGGAGCGTTTATGATAGTTGTTAGTATTGTGAGTATTATTCACTAGCTATGCTCTCGTGTATTTTCACTTTTGTGGGTGGATCCCTAGTGGTGGATCAAGGGTACCAATCCTACGATGTTCTCTTGGTTGAGTGGGATAATTGGGAATACTTGGTTATTTCAGATGACATATTTGGCGTTGTCTTGAGTAGTTAAAATATTTCAGTGGTTCTACATGTACCACCTTGCTTATGAAAATTCATAGAAGAGCTACCATGCATAATTATGGTTGTCCGACAATCTTAATATTCATCTTGTGGTAAAAGTCATGTAACGATTATGTGTGGTTGAATGTGGAGACAATTGGGTCCAATTCTACTATTCTTAAGGGTAATCTACAATCACAATTGCTAAATCTAGCATTCAATACTGTGGTTAGAGGGTTTGTATGCTTGGACATATCCTTCAATGAGTATCTGATGTCTAATGATCAAGTTTTTATAACTTAAGCTTATGGAAATTTATGTTGTGAGATGGAGATGTTGATTTGTTTGGTATTAAATATAAGTGTGTGTTGGTTGGTTCAGGTTCACTTGTAATCGTATAGAGTATTGATTTTGAATTTTATCATGCTTAAGTGCTAAAGGATTCATCCAGATGATTATGTCAAAGTCCTTGATAACATGTTGAAAACGTGTGTATGATCAACTGTGGTGGTTGTTGGGAATCGCTTTTGTTGTTAGTTAAGTTTACATACAATAATATTTATCACTCGAGTATTGAGATGACTTCAATGAGGCATTGTATGGGAGGATGTGTAGGTATTCAATTGGGTGGTTTGAGGTTGGAGATGTGAAACCCTTAGGAGGTAATGAGATTCGGTAGGAAGGACATGCGAGACAAGTATCCCTAGTTGTTCGTCGATTTAGGTACTATGCTACTCTAACTTTAGCCGTTTTTCCTAGTTTGTCACTCGGGGATGAGTGATGGGTAAATTGTTATCTATTGTAACGACCGGTTTTCGTAGTTATAGAAAAGCCAACGGGGAAAATTTTTGGGTCGGAAAACTATTTCGTAGTAACTTGGAATTTCCAACCTAGTCTAGATTTGAACGAAATCGGAGTCAGTAAGGTCTAGGGAAATCTGGTAACAATTGGGTGATCTATCTATGATTTTGATAAGATGAGTAGATATTTAAGATTTTAAGAAACCCGTGCGACTTTACGAAATTGAATTCGGATTGGTAGAACTCTCGAAACTAATCTTAGCGTGAACGGGTAGTTTCTGAGTGTTATGGGTTGAAGGTGTGTAGTGGAATAGGGGTTTGAAATTCTTAAATTTATTCACTGGTTCCGTGCAAGCTGCTGTGGCGGGATTATTTCAGTCAGGGCAGGGCCGTTGTAGCGGGATGAGGTCCGATGTGGCGGAACAGTCGCAATTTAAGTCGAAAATAAACCCCAAAAACATTTTATTCTGCACTTTTCTACTTTGAGGGCTAAAGAACGACCCCAAGGGTTTTCTTGACAGTTTTCCGCCATTCTTGAGGCTAAAGGTAAGGTTTTCACTCCCCGGATCCGTTTTTCGATCCGTAGAACTTGGATTCTTAGGTGATTATTGTTAGGAAAAGGGTTTTGGAACTATTTGGACGGTGGGTAAAGCCCTAATTTGGATATTGGGATCATGGGTTTAATCTAGGATTGATAGATTTGATTGTAATCCGGGTAATTAGACATTGTTTATTGATTCCCGTGTTATATTGATTGTTTGAAAGTTGAAGTTAGAAAAATATTAGATTGTACATGAAAGTTAGAAAAATATTGGATATTATATGAAAGTTGAAATTAGGTTACTTGAATTCTTGAACTTAGAAATTCTTGATTTGAAGTTTATATAGAATTAATTTTAGAAATTAGACATGAACTTGAATTTTTGTAGGATTTTAGAACTTTAGGTTGTGAACATTAGAAATCTTGAATGATTGTTGGATTTTAGAACTTAGGTTGTGAACTTTAGAAATCTTGAATTATTGTAGGATTTTAGAACTTTAAGTTGTGAACTTTTGAGAACTTAAATTTAGGGTTTAATTTTAGTTTTTTTTTTTTTCAATTCTAGTAATTATATTTGATTTCTTAGTTTGTATATTTTTTTAGTTTGAAGAATTGTGTTATTCAATTGTTAATTTGTACATTTGATTATTGTTAGTTAGGGAGAGAATTGAAGATTTTAGATTTTAGGATTAGTTTTCTTTTAAATTGAGGATTTTTAAATATGATTGTAAATTAAGTATTAGAAGTTAGAACTAACAAATAATTAGAAGTTAGAGATTAGTTGAATTTTTCAATTTGTCATTGTATTTGTGTTTATATATTATATTGTTGTTGAAAATTGGGTTTCTTGAATTATATTCTTGAACTTAGAAATTGTAAAAATTAGATATGAACTTGAATTTTTGTAGGATTTTAGAACTTTAATTAGGTTGTGAACTTTGGAAATCTTGAATTATAATAGGATTTTAGAACTTTAGGTTGTGAACTTTAGAAATCTTGAATTATTGTGGGATTTTAAAACTTTAAGTTGTGAAATTTCGAGAACTTGAATTATTGTAGGATTTTAGAACTTTATAAGATTGTGAGCGTTAGAAATCTTGAATTATTGTAGGATTTTAGAACTTTAAGTTGTGAACTTCAGAGAACTTGAATTTTTGTAAGATTTTAGAACTTTAGGGTGTGGAACGTTAGAAATCTTGAATTATTGTAGAATATTAGAACTTTAAGTTATGAATTTTAGAAAACTTGATTTTTTGTAGGATTTTAGAACTTTAAGTTGTGAACTTTAGAGAACTTGAATTTTTGTAGGATTTTAGAACTTTAGAAATCTTGAATTATTTTAGGATTTTAGAACTTTAGGATGTGAACTTTAAAAATCTTGAATTATTGTGGGATTTTATAACTTTAAGTTGTAAACTTTAGAAATCTTGAATTATTGTAGAATTTTAAACTTTAAGTTGTGAACTTTAGAAATCTTGAATTCTTGTAGGATTTTAGAACTTTAGGTTGTGAACTTTGGAAACCTTAAATTATTGTGGGATTTTAGAACTTTAAGTTGTGAACTTTAGGAATCTTGAATTATTGTAGAATTTTAAACTTTTGATTGTGAATTTTAGGAATCTTGATTTATAGAATTTATGAAGTAATTATTAGGTTGAACTTTAGAAATGTTGATAAAATATAGTCTTTATGAACTATTTAATTAAGCTTGAACATAATTTGAACTTAATTAAGACTTTGAACTTAATTTGAAGTTTGAATTACTTGAAATCTTGAAACGAAATTCGAAAGTCTTTATAAGACTTTAAATTGTGATTTAGATATTTTTGAATGTTAATTTAAGTTTGTTGTTTTATATTTTGTGTAGCTTCTTTATAATGTTTTGGGATTGATTGGGTTGAATTGAGTTGAATTGAATTGCTTTTGCAGGTGCCAGCAGAAACTAGCAGTTTCTGCTGTCAAAAAAATTGAAGAAAAAGTGACGGACAGGGTGGCTTTGTTTGTCGGTTTTCTGGATTTTATTTTTGAAAAAAACCTAGAAAAGAGACTGACTAAAGGACCCTGTTCGTCGCTTTTCTCGGTTTTATTTTTTGAAAAATCCAAAAAAGCGACGGACGGGGTCTTTTAGTCCGTCGCTTTTCAAATTCTAAAAAAAAATTAAAAATTAAGAAAAGTGACGGACTTCTTCTCTTTTTGAAAATTAAAAAAAAAAAAAAGTGACGGACGGCGTCGCTTTTGTCAAAAAAAAAAATATTTTTTAAAAAAACAAAAGCGACGCTGTCCGTCGCTTTTGGAAAGCGTTGAGCCAAATAACGACGAGATTGACTGCATCGCTTTTGGCCAAAAAAGCGACACAGTCCGTTGCTTTTTTCGGTCTCTATTTGGTAATTTTTTTAGAAGTGACACACTTTCGATTCAGAATTTGAATTTTTTTTTTAATGTGTTATCTAGTGTCTATTATTTAAATAAGTTAACCACGTAAAATTGTCATTTCCTTTAATCATATTTATTTGTTTCAATAAGTTCTAAAACCTTAGACCTATTCATATTGAGGTTGATCTGTATATTTAAAGGAGATAACATATTTAACATAGTTAACTTAACTACCCAATAAGCGCTTGAGAATATATACAGTACTATCTGCTTGATGAATATTTTATAAGTAATAATGATTTGATCCATATTGGGTCTAAATAATTGAAAGTAAAATATAATTCTGTAATAATTCCAATAAGGTGAAGACTAAAGTAAAAGTTATAATCGGAGGATATGTATACATTTTTATCCGATTATGATTAGGTAAAGATCGACATACATCATTGTTTCAGAAATATTATTTTGCCAGTTTTAATTTATTTGTCTTACTTTTTATTTTTAGTTTATTTAAATATATAATTCTATTTTGACAAATTTTTAATCTAGTTCACATGACATATTTAAGACTACAAAATGAAAAACCATTTTAATACATTCTATAAATTTTTAATTTCAGACCATAAATTAATTCAAAAAAATCTTTAATTTTCTAAATTTCATGTTAAATTAAAATCAAACAAATAAATTAAAATAGAAGGATTATTATATTTCATTTTGATGACAGAAATTAAAAATTATTTACGTGAATTGTGTTGTACTACAATTATTTATACTGAAACCTTACGTCACCAACAATTGTGAAATTTCATCTATCAGAGGGCAATAATCCAAATTTAACTTTTTGTGACTAGATCTTATAAAAAAATATATTTGTAAAGCAATGCTATAATCCAAATTTTCCTTCTGTTTTTTTCCCCACTCTCTTTGCCACTAAAAATAATCCAATCAATTATAATAGCTTTTATATAACGTGATACATGTTATGGATAATAATTAGGAATAATTATGGATCTGAATCATTTAACTATTTAAATTATAAAAAAATATATAAGTAATGTGTAGTTTATAATAAGCATATACTATATAGGTATAATATACCTATAATACTATGCATATAATATACATCATATACATGATAACATATATATTGTATATACTCCAGCTATATATATTGGTAAACTAAATGGCCAAATGATATATATTGATAATTATTCTTAACAGTCATGAGTAGGTTAAGATCCCACTAAACTTTTATCATTTTGTGAGTTTTATATATATATATATATATATTAGAATACGAACAAAGATTATACCGTATAATTTATCATATTTTCAAATTAAGGCTAAAAAACAAACACACCTACCATTATTAAAACATCTTGATATGGGTATTTTTCAATGATACTAATAAATAAATAAATAAATAAAATCATGTGCTTCTAGACAAAACGAATAGAGTTAATAAATGTGAGGGTTAATAAATTGTCTAAAATTTACTTGATGTTAAATGAATTGGGTTGAAACATGATGACATGCGGGTTATTCATTAGTTTGTTATTTTATAATTTATTTAAGTAACTAATAAAACTTTTTCTTTCAATATTATGATGGTATATAATATATCAAATAATAACATTACTTTCATAGAGCAATACATTGGAGATGGGGGTCCATATATAACGTGTGGAGTTATAGGCCTTTCAGAGTTGGGTACAAAATAATAACGAGAATTTTATTAAAAAATAATTTGTTTTTAAATGAATTTTACGCCATAAAAAATTTGAAATAATTGAAACTCCATACGATAATAGAAATTCCATACAAATATCAAATATAGAAAAAATTAGCATAAATTGTACAGACGATCTCCAGCCTACTATCACAAAAGAAAAATTTTTAAAAAGTGGGTACAGTAAAGTAAAAATGCATTCTCTTCTTACAATTTAATAACGCATTTATTTACCTATTTAATTTCTTTTAAAGCATATGATAAAATTCTCATATTCTCACCTGATAAAATTAAAGACAAAAGAAAATCAACAATTTTAATAAATAGTGTTTGTTCAGTGGTGGCAAATTTAAAATTTAAATTTAAATTTACATGAAAATAATATCAGAAAATGGAAAATAAATAAATTAGATCTATTTAATGTAATATAATTTAACTTTGAAAAACACAATATGACAACTAAAAGTGAACGAAAGGAGTATCTTTAAATTTCCAATATTCAACACTTGTGTAAAGGGTTTTAATTAAGGCTGATATTGAATTCAATGGATTTAGTTTGGTCCCGTGCTTGAGAACTTAATTTTTCTTAAATTGATCTTAGACCCAACTAACAATATTACTAATGAATTAGACCGTCAAAATAAACTCGTTTGTTAAACGTGGAAACAAACATTAATTCAAATTATTTAGTGTTTGAATGACTTCTTTTATTTATTATTGGAGATAAAGTTTCTTGACTTCATAGGAACCTTATGCATATATTTGCAAGAAAAAGAAAGAGAAAATGGTCTAAAACCCCCTCAATATATATCCGAAATTTCAACTACACACTCTAACTTCACGGGTGTCCTATGACCCCCCTAAACTGTTTAAAACTAAATTATCACCCCCCTAAACTATTAAAAATTGAAATAATTACACACCTAAAAAGTCACAACCACATTAAATGTTGATAAGTGAAATGCACGCGTTTGACACGTGGAAATTTTATTAAAATAATTTAGTTTTAAACAGTTTAGGGGGGTGATAGGACACCCGTGAAGTTAGAGTGTGTAGTTGGGATTTCAAGTATAGGTTGGGGGGATTTTAGACCATTTTCTCAAAAAGAAATTTGTGATGAATGAATACAAATAAATTTTCTTTCATTTTGAGTGCATACAAATAACGTAACCTGTCCTATTACTAAAATCCCATTTTAACATATAAAACACAAAGTTTATTTTGAATTATAAAATATTATTTTTTAAATAAAAATTTAATATTATTCTTTTTTGAACGAATCAATTATTGCTTTCGATTAAAAAAAGTACCTCATGAGGGAAATACAAATTATAATATACAACGATACAGATGGTAAATCTTATCGATCAAACAATACATTTTATTATTGATAATAAAACAACAAAAATACCAAATTAAGGTATTTAAATTATTAATTAAACCCCATAATACATAGGAAGCATACGAGGTTTTACCACAACTTCCAATGGAATTTTTTTAACCGCGGTAAAACCCAGTCCTTCTGTCATATCCACTGACTCATTATTTGGTGTTTCGAAATCAAATGCTTGAAGTAAACGCGCAATTGAAAGATAGGTTACTTGCATGGCCATAGTAATTCCAGGACATGATCGTCTCCCAGAACCAAATGGGATAAATTCTAAATCTTTACCATAGACATCAACTTTTGCCTTGGTGGTTAAAAACCTTTCGGGTAAAAACTTTTCAGGTTCTGGCCAAAATTTCGGGTCTTTTTGAAGTTTCCACACGTTTACAAATAAACGTGTGCCTTTTGTAATATGGTAACCAAGTACTTGACAATCAGCTAAGGCTTCGTGAAGTAACATAGGTGATGGTGGATATAAACGTAGTACTTCTTTAATTGTTGCTTGAAAGTACGTTAAGTTTTTGATATCTGAATCTTCGACCCAACAATCTTTGCCAACTTTTGTGTCAATTTCTTCATGGACTTTTTCCAGTACATGCTTATTGTTTAGTAAGCAGGCAATTATCCATATCAAGTGAACAGCTGTGGTATGTGTAGCATCTGAAACTATAGTCTGCGTGTAAAAAGAATAACAATTGTCAATGTACATAATTTAAATTGAAAATATGTACGAGCATATAATATGTATTAACCATCAAATCATATCAATCGTGGCTCCCAGTAATAACAACAAAAATGTCACAAAATAATAATTACATTTTGGTCCCTTAATTATTAATATATTCTAGATTTGGTCCTGTTGTAATATTTAGTTAAGAATATTTCACCTTTATTTGATTAAAATGAGTGTTTTTGATCCCTAATAAAGGAAGAATGTGATAATTAGAGTATTTTTAAAACTATATCACCTTAAATAATGGAGTAGCAGTACAAATTCAATGATTAAGCACTTAATTATTCGTTAAATTTGTGTGGATTCACAACTTGAAGGATAAAAAATGCACATGTGCACATATCAATTAATATGCTAATTAATAAAAAAAGCTTTCTTTAGTTCTTAAATTTCATGTGCAGTCAAATTAAAAGAGCCAAATCAACTGTTGAGGCACATACCAACATAGTATAACAACAACAATATAATATTTAGTGTAATTTACAAGTGGACTTGAGGAGCTGGTATGTACGCAACCTTACTCTTACCTTGTGAAGGTAGAGAGACTATTTTGATAGACTCTCAGCTCAAGCAAAAACACATCAATAACATACGATAATATGATAACTGAAGCAAATAAAACAATAGATAACACTAAAATCGAAATATAAGATAGTTGCACATACCAACATAGTAGCTTTGATAATAGTTTCCCTTGAATAACCATATTGGAAATCATTCTTATCTAACTCTGTTAACATTATATCAATCAAATCTTGATCATCATCATCATTAGACTCATTATTCTTCCTCTTATTAGTATGATCATCAAGCCAACGTTGAAGAATAACATCCATTTCATCAGCTATGCGTTTCATCACCTTAATATTACCTTGTAAATCAAGCCATTGTAGTAATGGAATTGGAAATGCATCCTCTATACCAACTATAGCTATATAATACATCGTTTCCTTGAACGCTTTTCTGAAACATTCCGCTTCTTCCTTCTCCTCTTCTTTATTATTTACCTATGTAGAACAAACAGATTTACAATTTAAACTTTATGAATTTGAAAATCTACCACATAGTATATTAGGTTCAAAATTAACTGTTGGTACGTTGTATTTTTTTCTTATAACTTATTTATAGACTTTTTAGACTATGGTCTAATGAGTACTCCTTTCGAGCAAAATCTTAGTGTTAGAAGTAAGAGTGTCAAATGAGCGAATTGAGTAGGATTTGAACTGGTTGGGCAAATCGAAATGGGCACCCAAAAATTACTTGAATTGAAATGAATTGAGCCAAAATGGGCTACAATGGGCCAAAATCCAACCCGTTCAATTATTAATAACTCTTATTCTTTTTGGTTTTTTCTTTTATATATTTTTAAGTACATGGTAAAATTATTCTTTATCTTTGGACTACTTGCATATATCCGTCCAACTTTTAGATAAACAGCAATGGATTGGACTAATATGAATTGACCTAATAAATGGATGAGTCATTTCAATCGATTATGCGGATCATATTTTAGGGGCTAAATTTGCCACCTCTAGTTAGCAGTAAGTGTATATATATTGCAATTTGAATTGATTAATTTTAAATTTTAAATTTGTTTCTGCATACCTGGCTATATCTCCTTCCCCCAATCATCTTCACCGTTATGTTTAACATCATATCATCAAACCAATGGCCAATATCAACTTTAGTTGGTACATTTTTTGCTTCATTAGCAACAAAAAGTGTGTACAACTCCTTGATGCTACTCTCCACTTCTGAAATTCGAACATGCTTTAACCTCTCTAGACTCTTACTCGATAGCAAATTATTAACCACCAATTTTCGAACCATACGCCAATAAGGTCCATATTTTGCAAATGTAAGATTTGCATGGTCATAGCCAAGATATTTACAAGAACAAGTAGCTACTCTATTAGCTAAATTCTTGTCTTGTGTAGTAAAGCATTCTTTTATTGCTTCATAACTACTCACAACGACTATTGGGAACATTCCTTGACGGACGGTGAAAATTGGCCCATACTTATCTGCTAACGCGGCTAGGGTATGGGCCAGACGAATTTCACCGTCCGTGTTGCTCCTATTGCGACCGTCTAACGTGCCGCTTAGGATTTGAGGGAGGTGGCCTATAATTGGCCATGCTCCTGGAAGTTGTGGAGGGGGTGGGCCAAATTTTTTGCTATTTTTCCAAGTTTTTGCTTTTCTAATGAGAAAGAAAAGGAAGAAAAAAACTAGAATTCCAATAATAGCTTCAACATGTGAAAGAATGTGAATTTCCATTGGACAAAACGGAAAAAAGTAGATTGAGATAGAAGAGAATGTATTGGTTTGATTGAGTTTTTGAGCTATATATTTAGGCTTAATATATAAGTAACCTTTTAAAATTTGTAACTAAATTTCATTTGAACACTCGAATTAAGACTTGTTCTAATTACGCATCTAATTACGTTTCTATATCAAACAGTACACACTTTCGATTCAGAATTTGGATTTTTTTTTACTGTGTTATCAAGTGTCCATTATTTAAATAAGTTAACCACGTAAAATTGTCACTTCCTTTAATCATATTTATTTGTTTCAATAAGTCCTAAAACCTTAGACCTGTTCATATTGAGGTTGATCGGTATATTTAAAGGAGATGACATATTTAACATAATTAGCTTAACTACCTAATAAACGCTTGAAAATATATGCAATACTATCTGCTTGATGAATATTTTATAAGTAATAATGATTTGATCCAACTATTGGGTCTAAATAATTGAAAGTAAAATATAATTCTGTAATAATTCCAATAATAAGGTGAAGACTAAAAGTAAAAGTTATGATCGGAGGATATGTATACATTTTTATCCGATTATGATTAGGTAACGATCGACATACATCATTGTTTCAGAAATATTATTTTGTCCGTTTTAATTTATTTGTCGCACTTTTTATTTTTAGTTTATTTAAATATATAATTTTGTTTTGACAAATTTTTAATCTAGCTTTTCACATGACATATTTAAGACTACAAAATCAAAGAACATTTTAACACACTCTATAAATTTTTAATTTAAGACCACAATTAATTCAAAAAAAAAATTAATTTTCTAAATTTCATGTTAAATTAAAATCAGACAAATAAATTAAAATAGAAGGATTATTATATTTCATTTTGATGACAGAAATTAAAAATTATTTACGTGAATTGTATTGTACTACAATTATTGATACTGAAACCTTACGTTACCAACAATTATGAAATTTCATCTATCAGAGGGCAATAATCCAAATTTAACTTTTTGTGACTAGATCTTATAAAATAATATATTTGTAAAGCAATGTTACAATCCAAATTTTCCTTCTGTTTTTTTTCCCACTCTCTTTGCCACTAATAATAATCCAATTAATTATAATAGCTTTATATAACGTGATATATGTTATGGATAATAATTAGAAATAATTATGGATCTGAACCATTCAACTATTTAAATTATAAAAAATATATAAGTAATGTATACTTTATAATAAATATATACTATATAGGTATAATATACCGATAATACTATGCATATATATACATCATATACATGATAACATATATATTGTATATACTATAGCTATATATATTGATAAACTAAATGGCCGAATGATATATATTGATAATTATTCTTAACAGTCATAAGTACGTTAAGATCCCACTAAACTTATATCATTTTGTGAGTTTATATATATATATATATATATATATATATATATATATATATATTAGAATACGAACAGAGATTGTATCGTTTAATTTATCATATTTTCAAATTATGGCTAAAAAACAAACACATCTACCATTATTAAAACATTTTGATATGGGTAGTTTTCAATGATATATACTAATAAATAAATAAATAAATAAAATCATGTGCTTCTAGACAAAACGAATAGAGTTAATAAATGTGAGGGTTAATAAATTGTCTAAAATTTACTTGATGTTAAATGAATTGGGTTGAAACATGATGACATGCGGGTTATTCATTAGTTTGTTATTTTATAATTTATTTAAGTAACTAATAAAACTTTTTCTTTCAATATTATGATGGTATATAATGTATTAAACAAAAATTATTTTGATAAGATTTTTCATGTTTTCATTTGGACTATATGTTAGTCAAATTTTTAAATGAGTTGACTTAAACCAGTCAAGATTAATAAATAGATGAGTTATTGATCTGCTTAAATTTGGGTTGTTCATATTACCGTGGGCTAAGCTTTCTATCCCTAACTGCAGTATGCAGTAGACAGAGCGTATCTAGAGGGGGTTTCGTGGGTTCACGTGAACCCATGGTCCCCTCTCTAGATTATATATTGTAGTGTTTTTAATATATATATATATAAATATAAATATAGAAGTGTGAACCCACGTTAAAAGTAGCTTATAATAATACAATAATGATTGGGTGCACATCTCTGAGCAAAGCTAGAAATTTAAATCTTATATCTATCTTATTTTTGTTAGTAACACCCCTCCAAGTAGTTATCCATAACACTTTTGTCATTCCAATCAATTTTTCTTTTGTTTTTTGCTTTAATCTTTAAAAAACTTCAAGTTTGTAACATTGGAAATTCCTAAAAAAAATTAGCACGATAAATTTTCTTATATAATTTAATCAAGTGTGTATATTAAAATTTAAAGCTAGTAGTATTATATATGTTGGACTTATAACTTTTAAAATTTAACATCTCTGTGTTAAGAACGTAAGGGTCAAATCGATCAAATTTATATCTTAGAGGCAACTTTTCATAATAGCACACCCATTCTTCTGAAATCCTGGATACGCCTCTAGCAGCAGTTATATACATTGTATACCTTTGGAATGTACAATTCACATTTTGTATATCTTAACTACAGTAGTTGAATCACATTTGTTTTGTTGTATACCATTGACGTATACATTATGTGAGTTGTATTACCTTGAGGTGCACAATAATATGCATATTTATTGGGTATTTGTAAATATATTTTTTTCCTAATAGGTGTCGAGTGTAATATGTTTTAAGACTTGTTTCTTTAAATATTCAATATATGTTCCGTGTCAGCTTGTCGATATGAGATTCATCTAGAATGTTATATATATCCCACTCCCTTTGGGACTCAAAGTTTTCGTTGAGATTCCTCCCACCATCATTTAAGATTGCATGTAGAGTAACTCTGATTGATACAATATGTAACAACCCAATTTATAAGTGATATTATTTACTCTGAACCTAGGCTCACATGATTTTAATTTAAAATGAATAACTAAGATATAAGACTTGCTTCTTTACGTACCAACATATCTTCCGCATTTTGCTATTAATTATGTAAACAGAACAGGAAGCTCGTTGGAAGATAGTGAGTAGTTCATTTTTAAAAAAGGGTTGTGATAAGATAATTTCATTTGTCTTGTTCATATAATCAAAGATTATTTATTTTTTAATACGACTAATCTCTGTTTCTTTTATTTCCATCTAATGTTTGGTACTGAACGTATAGGGACCCAATTAAAGTTGGATTCCGCATTACATGACTAAGGAGTGACACTCACAATATAATTTTCTCTATTCTGAAGGGCTCAAATCTGAAATCTCTAATTAAAGATAGATCTATTTTACTACGACTCATGATATTACTACTAATCTCCATTGTAATTCATGATATATATCATACTCACTTCAATTTTTTTAATTGAACCTTGTTTGTTGGATACTGCGATTTGTAACAAAAACTTCCAAACGAATTCATAATAGGTGTTACAGAATTAATAAGAACCTGTTGGAAATCTCTTAGCTGCATTTATATTTTTTTTTTTAAAAAAATCTATTTCATTTTTAATAAAATCCACAATTAGTTGCAATTAATTGAAAATTAAAAAATTTCAAGTTTAATGGTAGAAATCCGTAATTGTACCACTTCAATCCTAATTTATGACATATTATTTAAGAGAAAATGAAAGACTTTAAAACTATGTGACTATAGGAGTTCATTAAAAATAAAATAGTGTCATATAAATTAGAACAAAGGAAGCAACTTGCTTTGTACATTTGAGTCTCCTCATGATAATATAACACTTGATCTATAGTGCTCATAATCAATTAATCAATATTTGAAGGAGACTATTATAGATAGATATTTCTACTGCAACACTCTAGCTTAGAATAAGAAATTACATACCAGCAAAGTACATGAGTAATGTTGGGTGTATAAGTTAGCATATTTTACACTTGAGTAATGTGATAGAAAGTTGTGTGTACCTAGGCACAAAGCAAACAATGTTATTAGTGGGTTAGATCATTATAGATGGTATCAGAGTCACACCTGTGTAAGCCTTGTCAATGTGGATAAGAGTTCAATCGAGTTTAGACAAATTTTGATAAGCCAAGGAAATCTCAAATTGATTCTAGCTAGGCAACAACAAACTTCATCGAGGACGTTGAGTCAGAGGGGGTATATCAGCAGTGGCAGAGCCATAAATTTTATCAAGGGTGCCCAAGAACAATGGCGTGTGTACAAGTGACCTGTTGTCAAAATAAAACAAAAAAAAACATTATGCTACAAAGAGGTTCAAACCCAAAACTACTTGATTCAAATGAACACTCATTACCACTGCATCAATGACGTAGCTTTTGTCAAGGATATCCAACTTTAAATATGTATCCGTTAAAATACCGAATTCGACATAAATATACAACATAATTTTCTGATGAAGAGTGTGCAGTTGTACACACCCTGAGGTGGCTATTGCTTCGCCCCTAGGTGTATGCGACAACTGACATCCTAGATTATGATAAAAAGTTTCACATGGGCGAAAGCATAGGAGAATTGTTGGGTAAATAAGTATATACATTCTAGTGATACATTTTAATGCCGTGTGAATCTAGATCCGAAAAGAATAATATCACTTGAACTGATACATTTACAAAGAGTGCACCAATATTTTACTGTAGCATTAAAATATTTGGCAAGGACCACTATAAAATAAGGTATGAATTAAGAATGGTTCACAATTAGTGCATTCTCAATTCTCTACAATCATCTATACTTTTAAGAAAACCAAAAAATGGCATCTCTGGTGTCTAGCTGGGCTTCACAAGTGAACACTGTGCCTGAAAGGTATGTGGTGCCTACAGAGAAAAGATTGAATGTAAATGTCCCAATTGGTAAAGAAATTCCAGTTATTGATTTGTCACATCCTAATTCTGCCCACGTAGCTGAACAAATCATCAAAGCTTCTCAAGACTATGGAGTTTTTCAGGTAATATAATTCGAGAGTTTTAAGTTTTATGCACTGATAGTATACGTACCTGAAAAATATTTATACAATCAGGTCATTTAAAATATAATTGCATGATACTTATATATGTTGGGAAAATATTTATATAATTAGGTCATTTAAAATGTAATTGCATGATACTTACATATGTTGGTGGAGGTAGTAGCTAGGCTTTCCATGTAATTAATTGAGAAGTGCACGTAAATTGACTCAAACATCATGATGCAATTGCAAGTAGCTTTATTTAAACGTTCATTGGTAACCTACAGTACATGAGTCGAAAATCTCTATAACAACATTGTTTGTTATGATATTTCGTTATTGAAATGTTGTTATAACATGAAAGGTCGGCTCCACAAAAAAAAATATGATTGTTATAGTGAAATATTGTTATAGATGAAGGATGCCAGTTATAGAGAGGTAGTTTGATTGTACGTATATGCAAGTAACTTGTTATAACACGTTAAATTTAACTAATAATAGTGTGTACTAGTTACGTGCACTGTCAATGTATATAAATTAAATCGATAATTATATTGTTGATTATGATGTCATCAGGTGATTAACCATGGAGTGTCACAAGAGTTGATTGGTGATGTCCTTAAAGTTTGTGATGAATTTTTCAAATTGCCAATTGAGGACTTGGAAAAGTATACTGAAGAAGAAGAGTTGAGTGAATTTGAGCCAAATCTTGACCAGAAACCAAAGCTTTATATTGAAAAGGAATATAAACCTAAGAAGAATGGCAAAAATGATAAAGAAGTTATTTTCTGGAAAGACACTTTTGCTCATTGTACTCATCCTACCAAAGAAGATAGAATTAATTCTTGGCCTGAAAAGCCAGCACAATATAGGTAAGTATTAAATCAAATATCACTCCATTTCATTTTGTTTTGGTATACTTTAGCTCGATACGAAATTTAATAAATAAAGTACCTTAAACATGTCATATATTTGTGGGGTCATTTGCACTTATTATCTTCATATTTTGTGGGACTTCTTACACTCTCCCTCACGTGTGGGTTTGATTTTTTTTTCATGGGCCAAGCACGTGGAAAAAATGGTATGCAGATATCCTCCGTCACACTTCCATTAGAGCGAAGGGCATATATGCTTTAGTTTTTGGACGGCAGGGGTACCAATGTTCCAAAAATATGACGGAGGGTATTTACATACCATTTACGATTGTTCAGGGATATATTTGTCCTTTTCCCCTTTTTAATTTTGGGTGGCGGTGAGATTCAATATGCTCTAGTTTTTGGATGGCAGGGGCACCATTGCCCCAAAAATATGACGGAGGGTATCTCCATACCATTTACAATAGTTCAGGGATATATTTGTTCTTTTCCCCTTTTTAATTTTAGGTGGTGGTGAGATTCAATATGCTCTAGTTTTTGGATGGCAGGGGCACCAATGTCCCAAAAATATGACGGAGGATATCTACATACCATTTACGATAGTTCGGGATATATTTGTCCTTTTCCCCTTTTTAATTTTGGGTGCTGGTGAGATTTAATCTTAGGACAGCCCCAGCCTGCTCTAATACCATGTAATGATATGACACATGTGCCTAACTCAACCCCAAAAGCTAGCTCAAGAGAGGAGGTGTGTCCAAGTCCATATAAGGAGACTAAATTTTCATCCTTGTACCGATGTGGGACTTCTTAACATTAACTATAATAATCACTTTCGATCCCCCCACAATATCAACTAGGCCTTAATTTTTTTTAAAAAAAAAATCCATCTGATATATATTTGATATCTGATTTAAAGCTCGATTAATTAGAATTTGTTGCGAAATGTCTCACTATTACTATTAAAATAATAGGGAAGTGATTGGAAAATATGCCGAGGGAGTGAGGAAGGCAAATTTGAGAATTTTGGAACTAACGTGTGAAGGATTGGGACTTGAAAAGGATTACTTTGCAAATGAGCTGAGCCATATTCAGTATATGGCAATCAACCTTTACCCAAAATGCCCCGACCCGACTGTAACGGCTGGAGCCGTGGAACACAATGACGGCGGAGTCATCAACTTGCTCTTACAAGAATTGGGCGGCTTACATGTGCGCCGTCAAAAAGATGGACAGTGGCTTGCTGTTGAGCCCATTCCTGGTGCATTGGTTTGCATCAATGGCATGGTTTTGAAGGTATTTATACATTTTTACGTGACACGAAAGTTTAAAAAAAATAATTTTTTGAAATGTATGATCTAAAATATATCATATGTGTTTGTGTCATTATAAATAGAATACTTATTTTAATTAAATATAGAAATGTATAATTTTTTTTGAGATCGATTAAAAAAAAGTAAATCATATAAATTGATACAAATAAGTAAAACATAAGTATTTTTGTTGGAATGTAAAGCTATGATAAGTTTAAACATTCCAAGAAATGCAATTATTAACAAAATTAAAACTAATTTAATATCAAATAATAGATATCAACAGTAGCAGAGCTAAAATTATCATTAAGAAGATTCAAAATATGAAGTAGTAAAGGGGGTTCAACATCTGCCATTTACGCATAAAAATACTCCATCTGTCTCATTTTATGTGAGGTAGTTTGACTCAGGACGGAGTTTAAGAAAGAAAATAAGACTTTTAAACGTATGATTTAAAATGAATGATAGAAATTTATATGACTATAAATCATTTCATTAGAGGTAAAATGGAATTTTAAAGTTAAATTGCTACTTAATATAGAAATTTGTCATTCTTTTGGGAATTGACTAAAAAGAAAGTAAGTCATATGAGAGAGAGTAGTTTTAACTATATATAAATAATATAACTTTCTGTTGAAAGTAATTCAGATGAACCTCTGGACCCTTACAAGCTCTGATCCTGAATATAAGCTATATGGATCTTTTTGATTTTCTATTATAGCCTAGGTTATCTATATATATTTGATTCCAAGAAATTATAGTTTTTTTGAAACAACTTCTTTTCATGTGATTTTAGGTATGATTGATCATCTTGTTTTTTTTTAACACTTTCACTCATCATAATTTCAACGAGTGCATTTATAGGTCGACGCAAAATTTGACTAAATTATAAATTATTTTTTTCAACTCAGGTGATAAGCAATGGGAAGTTAGAAAGTGGAATACATAGAGTGGCTACAAATTCAGTGAGAGATAGAATATCTCTTGGATGTTTAACTAGTCCTACTTGTTGTGGAGAATGCATAATTGAGCCAGCTAAACCACTTTTAAGTGAAACTAATCCTCCTAAATACAAGCCATTTTCCTACACTGAGTATTTGAAGATTTTCTTCACTGACAGTTCTGAATTTGAAGCTGCACTCAATCCATACAAAATTTAATTAATTTATCACTACGGGATAAATTGATGTGTTTCTTGATTTTGGAGTTACCAAAAATAATCCTTGTGGAATAAATTTTTTTTGTGTGTGTTTTTATGTTATGTTTTGAATTTTCAATAATTCCATGCTACTATGTATTGTACTTCCTTTGTAATAGTGATTGAGTTTGTGATATAAATAAAACAATTTTAATGAATAAAGATGTGTTGAAGTGTGTGATCGATCAACTCATCTAAAAGGCTAAGCTGTTAGAGCTATTTATTTGATTTTTTTCATGAGCTAAGCATGTGAAAAAAAATTTTGGTTTCGGTGGCAGCAAGATTCGATATGATCTCGGCACCTCTGTTTGTTCTGATATCATGTGTCTGCATCTCATCTAAAAGTTTAAATTGTTAGAGAGGACACATTTTTATTATTTTAATTTTATTCTCAACAATATTATAATTTTCATGTTTAGCAACGCAACAACAACAATAAATCTAGTGTAATTCCATAAATAAAATCGGAGCAGGTTAAGATATGCGCGGCCGCTTACTCCTATCTTTATAAGGTAGAGAGGTTTTTTCAATTGACTCTCGACAATCCTTCTTCTTTATTTAAATTTGGGACAGATAATATGAACGAGCTCACACAGACAAAATTAACATACGAAGATCAAGTTGAAGTGTTGCAAGGAAAACAAGATGAGAAATTAGTTATAGTTGATTTGTGAACAAATTAAAAGTCAACGGATTTGCGTTATGTTGACGTGACTTGTAGCCATGTTCAATTAATTATAACAAATTAATTAATTATACAATTATTTAATTATTATTACAATAAGAAGAAGGTCAACGGCCAAACATACAATGAATTTCTATAAAACCAAGAAAATTAAGTTTGAAAAGATGTACCTCCTTCAATATATAAGCATAAAATGGATTCAATAAAGAGGTAATTAACACAAAATTCTAATGCTTAATTCTCTTGTTAATCGATCGTTATACTAATTCATTTCTAATCGATCTTAGTATTCTGATCAATAGTTATATTTTTTATCGATCTTATAATGTATTTTTTTGGTGCGCAGCAATGAGGATGTTTCAAATGTTGATGTGATTAGTGCAAAGGATCTGCTCTCTTCAGGGTCACACTTATTTAGATGTGAGGTGAGTAATTGAAAAGTCTATTTTTTTAAAAAAAAATATATAGTAAAAGTAAACTAATTTGTGATATTTTAGGAAATCTTGATAATTCAATGTTTACAGGACAGTTGAAGAGTATAATAGAGGACATATTGATAAAGCCATTAATATTCCATACATGTTTCTCAATGAACAAGGTTTTTTTTTTTTTTTTTTTTGTTTTTTTTTTTTTTTTTTTTTTTGCTTTCATTATTTTGTGTATTTTTTTCTTATAAACTATTTTCTAGTGTGAGAAAGTGTTTTTTTTTTTTTTTGGCTAGGAAGGGTGAAAAATCCAGATTTTCTTGAGCAAGTCT
This sequence comes from Solanum bulbocastanum, assembly GCA_037074985.1. NCBI lineage: Eukaryota > Viridiplantae > Streptophyta > Magnoliopsida > Solanales > Solanaceae > Solanum > Solanum bulbocastanum. The sequence goes on from CM073602.1 coordinate 47,495,942, forward strand.
CTTCAGTGTGCCAAAAGGAGGATCATCTGATTGTGGTAAATAAACTCATAAACCTTTTAACTTTCTTTTTAATAATTTTACTAATTATATATATTTATAACAGTAAAAGTTATTTACACCATGGTATAAATTAAATTAACTTGTTAGAGTAGGTTACTTGTCATTTATCTCAAAGCTTATTAAATAGAGTTACATACCTATATAAAATCATCTTTTAAGTAACTTAATTTTGAACCAACTCTCATAGCGGATGCCAAATTCATGAATATATAACTTCAAAAGTGAAATGAATTCAATATTTAAAAAACATAATGATCGAAGTTCAACCTATAAAATTTAAATTTTGATTACGTCGTATTAGGTGAGTAAATTAACAAGATATTGTGATCGACCTGTTTTGAAGGGATGCAACAGTGGAGGGAGAGGACTTCGAGCATGTGTCGATCTCCTTAATGCGGTTAGTGAACCTTTCAATTTCCCATTTATAATATATAAAAAAAAGGGCAGTTTAATACACAAAACATATTGCGTTAGCAGGGTTTAGAAAAAAAGCGGCACCCAAATAATGTGATGTAGAAAGTCTATCTTAATGCTTAGTGGCTGAAATTTAACTTTATTTCGATCTAAGTTTAGTCTACATGAATAAAAGTTTATATTTTCTTACAAATACTAGTGTTGTACTATAAACTACTATGTAATTTAAGGGGAGTTGGCTTAACTCAATAGCATTTGCTCAAATAGTGTATTTGTATTAAGAAGTTTATTGAATATATACAAATATCAAAGTTTAGACATCAGTTATTAACAAGGATGTAAGAAACTTGGAAGGAGGATACTCAGCATGGGTAGATAATGAGTTTAAAGGAGATGAAGCTGCTCAACAGTTCAAAACTGCCTGCAAATTTCGTCCATGATTGCTCCAACATTCACAGGAATTATTTTCTATGCTTTTTACAAGTGTTCACATGTAATGGGGAAAAAATTGGCATTTCAAATAATCATGTAAAATTTATGTTATATTTTGATTTTCAAGTTGTTGTGTGCATGAGAGGATTTTCTCGAGATCTATCTAGTATTTGTATCTCTGCTGAAATTTATTGAAACATGAGTCTTTATGGTTTTCAATTCATCTTATTGATCACTATGTCACATTTTTTAATATGTAGGAATGGGGTATGATACACAAATAGTCATTTCCAGCACCTGTAACTAAAAAAACAAGTAGTTCTATCTTTTGAAATTTGAAACCCTATATGAATTGGATATTTTTTAGTGGTCGATAAACGTTATTTTTATCTTGGAATGATAGTCCAAAACTATAAAAATGGGCCAAAAGAAAAAAAAAATGCAAAGAAATCGAATACTCCTTCCTCTCTCAAAGTATTTGTCATGTTTCGCTTCTCGAGAGTCAATCTAACTAATTATCGGAGTTAAATTGAATCAGATTAATTTAATATTTTAAAATTAAAACTTAAATGTTCAAAAATTATATAAAAAGTACTATAAGTTGTGATACTTTTAATATCAATATGGTGAGAAAAAAAATATATTTTAAATATTGATCACAATTTATGTAATTTACAAATAATTTGGGACTGAGGGAGTAGTAGCCAAACCAAATGAGGTATTATAGGTTCAACACAGTAGGCAGATAATTTTTTTTGTTACTAAACAAGTTTAACTAATATTGAGTTTTTTTTTTTTTGGGTAAACTACGTAAATTTCAGTAGTTTAGAGCCTAATTATTAGAAATTTCGATAATTTTTTATGTTACGTGCTATACCACTTTTGGCTGATGGATACATGTGTCGAGATACATCAGATATGTGTATCTGTTGGGTGTGTAAGGCCGAGATACGTGATAAATTTTTTAAATAAAACTACTATAACTGAATACCTTAAGTAGCGGAGCAAATTCTGGGAAATTAACAAACAAAACAGATTTAGGGAATCAGTCTGTATCACTATTAACTAATTTTCTAAAAAATTTAAATCATAAACGTTATTAAATCTGATATTGAAATGCTCATCTTTTTCATCAATTTCTTCCTTTCAAGGATTTTAGTTGTTTGTTTGTAATTTTTTCCTGCCAAATTATAGCGATGGTTTCTCCTTAACAGTCTCATTCCCCAATTGACTCAAATTTCATCTCCAATACTTGGAGGACCTTTCTCAAATATTCATTAATCGGAGGAACGAAAAAGCAAAATTTTTGGTGGATCCGTCGCATCTAAGCATAACTAGCAACATATGCTACGATAGATACTCTACAGTCATACTCTACATCTATGAGAAATTTTCAGATGCTAAAAAAAGGAAGAATTTTTATAATTTCTATTTTTCTTGGATTAATGATATGGCAGATACTCTACAGTCATGATTTGTTCCTAAATTCATGTGTTTCAGTTACATTTCATATTTAGATACACATAATTAGATGTATATGCTTTCTATGTATTCGAGATTCATGTTTTTTGATATAACGTATGAAATTTAGATACACATAATTAGATGTATATGATTCTTCTTTTTGTACATTTCATATTTAGATACACATAATTCGAGATCCGTGTTTTCAATATTACATATAAAATTGATACTTGATACATCAAATTAATACTAGATACATTAAATTAATATTAGAAAATAATTGATTGAACAACTTCAAACAATATTCTATGGATAAAGAACTCATACTATTTTCGGAATTTTGAGACATTGCTCTATGGACACATGAAATTGTATAAATTCGAGACACATTAGAAAATAATCGAAAACCTAAAGGAAATCTTACATCTTGATATTTTGCTAATATTCAAAAATGGTTGTTGATTTAGAACATGCAAGAGTGTTTGAGGAAGAAGTGGAGAGATACGTACGGTTAATGGATTGGGGGAGGGAATCGGTTGATGTGAGGTGAGACAAAATAAAATTTGAATTTTTAGTGTCTCATTAATTAAGGAGATTATATCTTGAGATAATTATTCAATACTATATTTAAGGGATTGTGTATCTGATATATCTTTTTTAAAAATATATGGTATAATTATTAAAAAGTGGTATTGTGTGTAGTATTTTTAAACTAGAGATAAAATATGTATATATGGTAATAAAGTATTTGTGGTTATGTAGTATTTCCTATTTTTTCAGTAATTAGAAAAGCTCAGAAATCCAATTCACAGTTGATTTTTTAATAAAATAAAATAAAATTTGTGGTCCATGGACCATTTTATTGAACAATTGAATTCATTTCATTATGGAGGAAAAAAAGTATAAATAAATAAAATTATTGAGTTCCGTTGAATTAGTATAGATGAGCTTGTGGTTATTTTGTATGTTGGTTGACTTTGAGTTCTTATCATACATGTGTTTGACGTTTACATGTAGATTGTTTATGAGTAGTGGCTTAGAAACTCATTATATATTATTTGCTGGAAGTGTGTGTTAGTGTTAAAAAACCAATTTGTGTTAAAAAAAAACCACTTCCTACTTGTCCAATTAATTATAAATTACTTGCGACTTGTTCATTTAATTATCATTTACTTACAACTTGTTCAGTTAATTATTTGTATATATAGAAAGTCCAATGTAACATTTTTTTTATAGAGAGTTTTCTGAAAATAAAATATTATTCAAATACGTTTACAATAACATAATTAAATACTTTCAGATACATAGATATGATTTTATTTCTCACAAACATAATAGTAATTTTATGCCAAACAACTTGCTTTATTTGTCATAAACATTACAATAACTTCATACCAAACAACTAGTTTTATTTCACACCAATATAAAAGCAGTTTCATTTCACTTTGTAGCATCACCAACAAACTTCAATTCTTAAACTTCCTTGAAATTCTCCCATTCCTTCACCAAAATCTTGGTCTCATATATTTCCTTCTTTCCAGCATCAGTTGCCGCAAGTGTTATATAGTACATCATTCCAGCAATAACTTGTTCCTTCAAATTCAAAACTTTTACAAACTCCAAATGACCATTCTGAAAAATAGAGCATACGACGTTCATTCAAATAAAAGAATTATTAGATACAACAGTAAATTCAGAATTTAAATAGTATAAATTTGAATATGAAACTAAATGGAAAATAAAAGAAGATTAAGTCATTTTAATTTAGGGATTAACCTCTTTCTTATTATAATCTTGAACAGCAAAACGAGCAAGATCTTGGAACTCAGGACTGTTTGGGAATGGAACAATGATAATGCCCCCAGGCTTTGCACTATCATCACCAACAAGCTTGAATTCTACAACTTTTTTGAAGTTCTCCCATTCCTTCACCCAAATCGTAGCTTCATATATTTTCTTTTTTCCAGCATCAGTTGCCACAAGAGTTATATAGTATATCATTCCAGCAATAAGTTGGTCCTTCATATTCAAATTTTCTACATACTCCAAATGAGCATTCTGAAAAATAGATTGTATATGACGCTCATTCAAATGAAATAATTATTAGATAATGTAGTGGATTTTGAATTTGAATATTATAGGTTTGAATGTGAAATTAACGAGAATAAATTAAAAGATGAGTAATTTATTATAATTAACCTCTTTCTTGTTATAATCCTGAACAACAAAACGAGCAAGGTCTTGAAACTCGGGGTTGTTTAGGAATGGAACATCAGTAAAGCCCCCAATTATTGCACTATCATCACCCATCACCAACAAGTTTGAATTCAATAACTTTCTTGAAGTTCTCCCATTCCTTAACCCAAATCTTAGCTTCATATATTTTTTTCTTTCCAGCATCAATTGCCGCAAGTGTGACAACATTGTTCTTGTTTATATTCAAAATTATCGCAGCACAACCAACAAATATCAACATGTACGTTCCCACGAATTCTGCTATCAACTACAGAAACAATGTTTTCGCATTTAAATGATATGATTATACAATTCAACATGATAGATGATCAGACAATGGTTCATGGATCCAAAATCTTGAATAATTCCATTTTGATTCGAGCAAACTTTGAAAGGTTCAAACATGACCATTTATTGATCAAATTACTATATAACTAAACTCGAAATTGACTCAACCTGCTCATCTGACACTCTATGTAACTTGAAAATTGAGACTCAAATTTAATCATTAAGATCAATTTTGTGAAGTGAGAGAATTTAAATACCTTTTGCATGATGAAATGTACGCTCATAAAGCATTTTAAGTGTTTTTGAGGAGTAGCAGAAGTAGTAATAGCGGATGGTAATGGTGATGGACAATCATTGATCCTTAACGAAGTTGCTCGAATTCCATCAATTTCTGGTATTTCCTCCATAGTAACTTGTGATTTGATTAATTATTGGCTCCAATAAGTGATAAAATGGATGAGCAAGAACTAATTAAACATGTTCCAAACCTTTATGAGTCCCTTTGTTGACTTTTTATCAGGTACTTTTTATAGTTGTATAATTGAAATTGACAAAAACTTTATTTATTTATTTATTTATTGTGTGGAGGGGGTGGAATAATTGATTATAATTTATAGGAAATTACGTAGTTTATCAATTAATATATATTTAAACTGAATATTGTCAACTTATTACGCACGTATTAATGGAAATTGAAAGCTCTCAATACAAAATGTTATTTTACTTACTATATATGCAATAATTTAATTGAACAAGTTGTAAGTAATTTATAATTAATTGAACAAGTAGTAAGTACTGAAGTCTGAAGCTTACCCGCAATCGAAATAGGGAATTGCTTCCGCAGAAAGGCAAGAAAATACATTCGAGCATAAGGACTCACAACACACCTAATCTTGCCTAGCGCGAGCTATAAGAGTAAAAATTTGTGAATCACTTCCTATCTCTGCCCTTTCCATGAGGCACACGCTTAGGAACTTGCTCGAAAGCCATCTTAAACTTTTTTAACAGGAATTGATTTAACACCAATAATATTCAAGCAAATAATATATAATTGAGCTTCTGAGCTAGTACTCATAAACAATCGACATGTACATGTCAAACACACATATGATAAAAGCTCAAAGTCAACCAACATACAAAATAATTGTAGAGAGAGGGGCGCGCGGAGCTATGAGTCCATCTATGAATTCGACGGAACTTAATACTTTTATTTATAATATCGAGAATTTTCCTCCAAAATAAAATGAATATATTTATTAATATTTTAAAATTATATAAAATAATTTCAAAAAACTAAATTGGACTGGCCCGGCGTGATCCATAGCCCACATAGTGGTGGATGAGTTTGATGTTTTCCAGCCCATCAAAATAATGGGTCAGTCTACTGTAACCCATCAAACTCAAAGTCTGTATAGGCTAACTTGGATGGATTAGGCCGATCCATATTGACAATTCTTGAGAGATAAATATAGATTACTAAATGGTACTATAATGGTTTAGTATATCTACAAATCGATAACCAACAAATCAAATTGATATACTTGAAAATCAAATCGAATCGATAAATACTCATCCCTATCACAGAGTAAGCATATTTCATATTATCTGCCTAAAATTTAAAAATCGTGCATTAGCAAAGCTTATTTCAATTTACTATAAATTTACATGTAAACAACTGTACTTTTCGTCCCCAAATATATGAAAAACACAGTTCATTTTACAATATTCAAACATAGTACAGTTTCATTAGTATAAAGACTTAAATAATATTACATTTGATACACTTTCTTAACACAAAAGTTCGTATAACATACCTAAAGGGAGTATTATTTCATGTGAGAAAGAATGTATAGGTACGTATTAGCAATAACGTTATTAAAATGTTTAACGATAAAATTATCCTTTAACTCATTTACTGTTAATCAATGCATGACAATTCAATCAATATTTATCATCACATAAACACACATTTATTAATCTTACAAACTCTAAATTATTCAAATACGCTTACAACAAGACATTCAAAAACTTCCAGATACGTAGACCTGATTTTATTTTTCACAAACATAACAGTAATTTCATGCCAAACAACTAGCTTTATTTCACACAAGCATAACAATAACTTCATAGCAAACAATTGGCTTTTTTTCACACCAACATAAGAGTAGTTTCATATACCAAACAATTGGCTTTTTTTCACACCAACATAAGAGTAGTTTCATTTCACTTTGTGGCATAAACAATTTGCTTGAATTCCTGAACTTCCTTGAAATTCTCCCATTCCTTCACCCAAATCTTGGTCTTGTATATTTTCTGAACTCCCGCATCAGTTGCTACAAGTGTTATATAGTACAACATTCCAGCAACAACTTGTTCCTTCAGATTCAAAACTTCTACAAACTCCAAATGAGCATTCTGAAAAATAGAGTATACAACATTCGTTCAATTGAAAGAATTATTAGATACTGTAGCAAATTCATTATTTAAATATTATAAGTTTGAATGTGAAGCTAAGATAAAAATAACAGAGGAATAAATCATTTGAATTGACCTCTCTCTTATTATAATCTTGAACAGCAAAACGAGCAAGATCTAGGAACTTGGAGCAAATTGGGAATGGAATAATGATAATGCCCCCAGTCTTTGCACTATCATCACCAACAAGCTTGAACTCTACAACTTTCTTGAAGTCCTCCCATTCTTTCACCCAAATCTTAGCTTCATATATTTTCTTCTTTCCAGCATCAGTTGCCGCAAGTGTTATATAGTATATCATTCCCGCAACAACTTGTTCCTTCACATTCAAAACTTCTACAAACTCCAAATGTGCCTTCTGAAAAATAGATTGTATATGACGTTCATTCAAATGAAAGAGTTATTAGATACTGCAATAGATTTAGGATTTGAATATTATAAGTTTGAGTGTAAAATTAACAAAAAAAAAAAAAAAAATTAAAAATGAGTAAGTTATTATAATTAACCTCTTTCTTATTATGATCCTGAACAGCAAAACGAGCAAGATCTTGGAACACAAGGCTGTTTATGCCTTGAACATTGATAATGCCTCCGAGTATTGGGACATCATCACCAATAAAAAGCTTGAATTCTATGACTTTCTTGAAGTCCTCCCATCCCTTCACCCAAATTTTAGCTTTATATATTTTCTTCTTTCCAGCATCATCAGTTGCCACAAGTGTTATATAGTACATCATTCCAGCAACAACTTGTTCCTTAACATTCAAATTTTCTACAAACTCCAAATGAGCTTTCTGAAAAATGTATATGATGTTAGTTCAAATGAAAGAATTATTAGTTACTACAATAGTTTTAGAATTTGAATATTATAGATTTGAATGTGAAACTAATGAAAAAATTAAAAAGGAGTAAGTCATTTTAATTAACCTCTTTCTTATTATAATCTTGAACAGCAAAACGAGCAAGATCTTGGAATTCGGGGCAGTTTGGGAATGGAACATTGATAATGCCCCCAGGCATTGCACTATCATCACCAACAAGCTTGAATTCAACAACTTTCTTGAAGTTCTCCCATACCTTAACCCAAATCTTAGCTTCATATATTTTTTTCTTTCCACCATCTGTTGCCACAAATGTTATGTAGTACAACATTCCAGCAACAACTTGTTCCTTAACATTCAAATTTTCTACAAACTCCAGATGAGCATTCTGAAAAATTGATTGTATATGACGTTCATTCAAATGAAAGAATCATATACTAGATACAGTAGTGGATTCTGAATTTGAATATTATAGGGTTGAATGTGAAATTAAGTAGAAAAAAATAGACGATGAGTAAGTCATTGTAAATAACCTGGTTCTTATTATATTGGTGAATAGCAAAACATGTAAGATGTTGAAATTCAGGGTTGTTTGGGAATGGAACTTCGGTAATGCCCCCAAGTATTTTTGCACTATCATTACCAACAAGCTTGAAGTCTATAACTTTCTTGAAGTCCTCCCATTCCTTCACCCAAATCTTGGCTTCATATTCTTTCTTATTACCGGCATCAGTTGCCGCAAGTGTTACATAGTACATCATTCCAGAAACAAGTTGTTCTTTCACATTCAAATTTTCTACAAACTCCAAATGAGCATTCTGAAAAATAGATTATATATGACATTTGTTCAAATGAAAGTATTATTAGATACTGCAATAGATTTAAGATTTGAATATTATAGATTTTAATGTGAAATTAACAAAAAGAAAAAAAAATTAAGTCATTATAATTGACCTGTGTATTATTATAATCCTCAACAGCAAAACGAGCAAGGTCTTGGAACTCAGGGCTGTTTGGGTTTGGAACATTGATAATGCCCCCAGTTTTTGCATCATCATCACCAACAAGCTTGAATTCTACAACTTTCTTGAAGTCCTCCCATTCCTTCACCCAAATCTTAGTTTCATATATATTCTTCTTTCCAGCATCAATTGCCGCAAGTGTTATATAATACATCATTCCAGCAACAACTTGCTCTTTAACATTCAAATTTTCAACAAACTCCAAATGAGCATTCTGGAAAATAGATTGTATATGTCATTCGTTCAAATGAAAGAATTATTAGAAACTGTAGCGGATTCAAAATTTGAATATTATAAGTTTGAACGTGAAACTAACGAAAAATAAAAGAGGAGTAAGCCATTTGAATTAACCTCTTTCTTATTATAATCCTGAATAGCAAAACGAGCAAGATCTTTAAACTCGGGGCTGTTCGGGAATGGAACACTAATAATGCCCCCAATCTTTGCATTATCATCGCCAATAAGCTTGAATTCTACAACTTTCTTGAAGTCCTCCCATTCCTTCACCCAAATCTTAGCTTCATATATTTTCTTCTTTCCAGCATCAGTTGCCGCAAGTGTTATATAGTACATGATTCCAGCAACAACTTGCTCTTTAACATTCAAATTTTCTACAAACTCCAAATGAGCATTCTGGAAAATAGATTGTATATGACGTTGGTTCAAATGAAAGAATTATATATCAGATACGGTAGTGAATTTAGGATTTAAATATGAAATTAACGAAAAAATAAAAGAGGAGTAAGTTATTATAATTAACCTGTTTCTTATTATAATCCTGAATAGCAAAACGAGTAAGATCTTTGAACTTAGTCTTGTTTGGGTTTGAAACATTGACAATGCCCCCAGGCTTTGTACTATCATCACCAACAAGCTTGAATCCTACCACTTTCTTTAAGTCCTCCCATTTCCTCAGCAAAATCTTGGCTTCATATTCTTTCTTCTTTCCACCTTCAGCTGCCTCAAATTTTATATAGTACATTATTCCAGCAACTATTTGTTGCTTCACGTTCAAAACTTTTTTAAACTCCAAACTAGAATCCTGAAATACAAAATATATATGTTGTTGAAATGAAATAATTATGAGTAAGCATTTCAAAATTAATTATATATTCTTCGAAAAGTCATCTGCTTATTTGTTACATTAATGCATTTTAAATCAATTATGTTAACAAAGACACGCAACTTTTCATAACACGCTAAGATGTAATCGAAGTAAATTAAAATAATTCTTTACATTTTTCTGATTGTAATCTTGGACAGCAAAACGAGCAAGATCATCAAACTCGACTTTGTTTTCGAATGGAACATCGACAAGGCCTCCTACGATTGCCATCACTGCGAATAATTAATAACTTAATTAAGAAGAAGGAATATTTTTGTGATGAGATGAAGGTGAACATAGCTGCTTTTTATAGAGAAAAAAAAGGGGGAAGAGAACCTAGCACGTTATAAATATTTTCATTTGATGGATTTGGATTTTAGCTTAAAATAAAATAACCAAAAAAGTTTAAAATAAAATAAAATAAAAATTCAATTTTTATAATTATCCAATATTCATGATCCACCTTCCTCGAGTCCCCTCATATGTAATGCATTAAATGGTAAATATTCCCCACTAAGTGGTCCTAATTTATATAATACTTTTAGCTTTTCCAGATTTATTTGACGGTAATCATTTTCCTATTTTTTAAATCACTAACTATAGGCTGAAATTGAAGCTAAAGGTTGAAATTTTGAAGCACAACTTGAAAGCACCATTAAAGTTAGTTTATCTGCTTGAGTTTTAATTTTGACTTACCTCGAACGAGCTCCGTTTTGAATGGATAATATGTCAAAAGAATTGAAATGTTGAGAGAAGCTTATATCTAAAATTTGAGGCAATTTGGAGAAGTTGTATCAAATTTTTGTAGCAATTATACAAAAGAAGATGAAGAACATGAACTACATTTTTTCAGATTTGCAAGAAAATTACAAGTTGCTAAAATCAGTTGAGGAGTATTATTTCAAGCTGGAATAAAATTTATCCATTGAACTGATTGTCTGAAACTTAAAGAAAAATCTTTAAACCGACATTGACCAAACTAGCTTCGAACTGGAGAGAAATCAAATCCCAAAACTTGCAAGCGCATACAAAAATTTCCGTAGGTCTTTCGGGTATTGAATATAGGATCAAGAATTTTCCTTGTATTGAAAGTTTAATCGAAAAAAAAAATCAGTTGGGTGTTACTGCAGAATTATTATTTACTATTTGTGGTGTATTGATTAATATAATAATGACGGCGATTTCAAGATGGTGAGAGGTGGTGTAATTTGATGGCTGCCATTGATGCACTACTAAGTTGCTATGGAGAAGAAAGTAAATTAGAAGTAGAAACAAATAAGTAAAAATTTTAAAATGCATATATTTATGAAAAAATATTTAAAGTAAAATTAATATTTATTTTTTTTATCTTCGCTCTCTCAAAGAGAATGCAATACACTCACTTTGTCATGTAGGCATTTAGGTTGATAATAATTTTAGTTTTAAACAGATGGTGATAGGATTCCCGTGAAGAATAAGTATATTGTTGAGAATCCGGTCATAGATTAAGGAGACATTTGACCATTTTCTCTTATCTTGCAATTAACTTTAAAAATGTTCACATTTGTTTGTAAAATCCTTAAAAAGCTTTTTAAGATGTGAATTAGTAAAATTATCTTCTTATTTATGATTTTTTTATATGCGTGTAAAAATAAAAATAATTCACTAATATGGGACAAAGGGAGTAATCTTAAAAAAAATCACAGTAGTTTTCAACTCCTAGTTTTTCTTTTCTTTCTTCCTTTTTTTTCTCCCTCTTTTAAGTTTTAGGATAGAATATCTTCTTCCTTAAAATATCCAATCTGAGATTAACTTTTCACAGTAAGTAACTTAAATCACACCAAACTTTTTAATATTGAGTGTCAGCGATTTTTTTTTTTTTTTTGAAAAAAGGATTTTTACAATGCTTATCGTGTAGCTAGATACAAGATTTTTTACAAATTTTTGTGCTTTATGTTATATTTCTTTGAGTAAGAGTAGTGAATTCTCAAAAGAGAAAATATGTATATAGAAAGTGATGAAGATTGTAACGATGGTGTAAAATCCTTGGAGGAAATGAAAAAACAATGATGAGTCTGAAAATCATCAATTATAGTTACTTGTGGATAATAATTTTGATTTTGAATATTTTCTACCTGCAACATCAATTTCAAAACATGCTAATTCACTTTGATATTCAAGTCGAAATAATGTTTGATTCTTATTTAATGTGAAACATGAATTTGTATACATTGATGCAAGACTCTATAATAGTCTAATCTATACGTCTTCAAATCGAATGTATACTCAATAGCTATTATGTATACGCAGTTGATAGTATGTGTACAAATTTGATTTTATGTATTAAAATATTAAAGTAAATATATCTATACACTTCAATAGCTGCAAAATATGCTAATATATACTAATAATGTATAAAAACAAAATATAAGTAATGTATATATTATAGTACGGATATGTACTTAAATACATTGTTAATAAATACAAAATATCCATACCTCTCGCAATCCCCCCTAAAGAGGGGCGGTATAACGTAGTAATAAATTGTTAATAAATACAAATTCTTGTGCATGGTCCCAACAACTACATGTTCCTTCACTTAATTACAAAAAACACCAATTAATTGATAAGAAAAAATAAATTGAAAAAAACATTTTGAATTGAAATAAATATAAGTGATATAAAAACTAATTTTTAGTGTCAATTAATTAACAATAATAATTAACTGTAGCTAAATATTTTTTTATAGAGATATTACTAATACATGAAATATTACTCATACATAAAATTGATACATATATTATTATTTTTATTATAGCTGAATTTTGTAGAGGCAAAAAAAAAAAAAAGGGCCCCGAGAGGGGGTGCGGGGGAAGCAACGTTATAAATGTGTTGATTTGATGGGTTTGGATTTTGGCTTCCAAATAACCAAAAAAGACAAATAATAAATTGATACATATATTATTATTTTTATTATAGCTGAATTTTGTAGATGCAAAAAAAAGGGCCCGGGGGAGAGGGGGGCGGGGGGAGGGGGCAATATAGCACGTTATAAATATTTTGATTTGATGGGTTTGAATTTTGGCTTCCAAATAACCAAAAAAGACAAATAATAAAGACTCAATTTTTGTAATCACTTAATATTCGAGTCCCCTCATATGTAGTGCATTGTCTTTAATTTTTTTGAAATGAAATTTATATATTTGTAAACTACGTAAAAAGTATTATAAGTCACAATAATTGATTATTCAAAATGTTTAAAAGATTTATAAAAAATTTACAATCAAGGATAAACTTATTTAAATTTTGAAATTTAAAAAGTGCCGCATAAATTGATGTAGTATATATTTACTTATACCATTTTCCCATATTCGCATATCCAATGATCCCCCTTCCTCGAGTCCCCATATATGTAATGCATTAAATAGTCAATATTCCCTACTAAGTGGTCCTAATTTATACCAACTACGTCCATTTTTATTTGTTATGATTTTCTTTTTTAGAGTCAAACGATAAAAGTTTTAACTAACATTTTGTGATGTATTTTCATCATATTGATATGCAAAAAAATTCCAATTTATAGTACTCTTTGTATAGTTTTGGAATATCAAAATTTTTTATTTAAATTATCAAATTAATATAATCTAAGTTAACTTTGAAAATTAGTCAAATTGACTTTCAAAAAGCACAACACGACAAATAAAACTAGACAGAAAAAGTATAATACTTTTAGCTTTTCTAAATTTATTAGACGGCAATTTTTTTCCTGTTTTTTAAATCACTAACTATAGTAACCTATAATATTTCTTACCTAGTCTTAAAATATTAAAAATTATTTATTTAAATACATGTAATAACTAAAAAGTTTGAATCTCTAGAAAAAAATATCATGTAAATTAGAACAAAAATAAGTATATATTATTAAGTTCAAAACATAATAATTTAAAAGGCTGTAATTATAAATATATAAGTAAATACTTATGTTTATATCAAACTACTTATTCAAGGAATCATTATTAATTAAGTAATTTGATAAAGTAAAAATATACATAAATAATTTTCGGCCAATTCAAGCCAATCACTGTTATTTTTGGGAAGGAAATCTTTGTTCTCATTGTCAACCTATAGTTTCTTTGTTTTTTATTTGAAAAAGTTGCATTAATAAGAAAATAAAATGAAAAAAACTATCTAAATACATACCTTATCTTATCATCTTTAAAAATTTCTATCATTTAAAAAAAAATCAAAAATTCCCTCTCGGATACATCACTCTCCTCTCGCTGATACATCCTTATCCCCCTCTTGATACATCCTTCCCCTCTCTAATACATCCCTCTCCTATGTATCAGGATGTCTGTTGATGTTTTCGGAAGTCCAGAAATGTATTAGTATGTCCTATCCCCCTGATACATACATCTCCTCTCGGATACATCCCTCTCTTATGTATCTGGATGTCCAGTGATGTATCCGAAAGGATGTATCAGGAAGTCCAGTAATGTATCCAAAATCCATAAATTTTAAGAGATTTTTGTAATTTGAAAAAAAAACATAAAATAAATCCCATTGAATTTGCCTAAGTTATGGAAGTATGTAATTAACTCTTTAAACTGTGAGATTTGTGTAAGTTATACTTATAAAATTGCAAATTGTCAATATCCATTCAAAAATGGGGTGAAAAACTGTAATAACCCTCTTAGTTATTTTATGAATTTTAAGCATTATTTTTATAATAATCTTTTTAATAGCTTTTACAAATAATTTATGACTTATAAGAATGAGTGACAAGATTTTTAAATTTAATAAGGAATTATTTTATTGCTAATAATAATAGAAAAGGAAAAATAAATAAATAAATAAAATAATAAGGGCAAAAAGCCCTAAAATGCTGAAAGTCAAAAATTGAAAAGAACAAACGGAACAAAGGAAAATTACGCAGACGGAAAAAAAGAAAAGAAAGGGAGGAGAAAAGTTGGGATTTTCATACCAAAGTGTTAGGGTAATGCTTCTCGTTCTTTCAATTAAATTTTTATATTGTTATGAGCAGATTTTTAGGTTAAAAACGTATATAATTTATGCTAAATTAAGAAAATATAGGTCTAGGGTTCTTAGAACAAAATATTGATTTGGGGATCGAATAATGATCCGTTTTAGCTGAAATTTTGTACGTGAGTTTATTTTATCATGGGTAAACATAATCTGAAAGAAAATTTCAGATTTGAATTCGGTGGCTTGGAATATTTTATTGACCCAATTTTCGAGCCGAAACTAAATATAGTAAGATGGATGTCATTAGATTCGTATTCTTATGAAGATTATATATTTGATAGATTGAAAGCACTTTGAAGATTTATGAAAAGGGAAGACTCAAGTCCCAAAGTAATTATTCGACTATTTGAGGCAAGTGAATTTCTAAGCTCTTGTTAAGTACGTAGAATCGTGTATTTCGTTGTGGTATGTGTAGGGGAGTAATGAGAATTGGTGATGGATTGACTTGTCCATATTGAATAATTCTAATGATGAAAAATGGGTAATACAAGACAATATGATTAATTATTGGTGTGTGATGTGTTGAGAATGGTTTGAAAGGCTTATTGATTCATTGTTGATGTTGTATCACGATTGTGTTGTTGTGATTTATGCATTGTTATGAAAATGGTCATCTCCTCATTATTTGTGTAAACATGTCATTTGCATTGATTCTAAGACATGATTATGATAAGTGTTATGTGAATTGAGGAAGAACAAGAAATTAAAAAGGATGCACCATTTTGGTGATGTGTTGCACACCGCGACAGATTCTATTATCGAAAGACGTGTAGTGCACCGCGAGGGATATTAAAGTGGTTCTAGCCTTTTTTTAATGGGTTAATTAAGAAATAACATAGCTATCAATACATGTATAGTATGCTAGGTACATAATTGGTCCGTACTTCTCGCTACCCCCGCTAAAGAGGGGCGGTATAACGTAGTAATAAATTGTTAATAAATACAAATTATAGTACATGGTCCCAACAACTACGTGTTCCTTCACTTAATTACAAAAAACACCAATTAATTGATAAGAAGAAATAAATTGAAAAAAACATTTTGAATTGAAATAAATATAAGTGATATAAAAACTAATTTTTAGTGTTAATTAATTAACGATAATAATTAGTTGTAGCTAAATATTTTTTTATTGGAGATATTACTCATACAAAAAGTTGGGACATATATTATTTTTAATATAGCTGATTTTTATAGAGGAAAAAAGGGCCCGGTGGGGGGGGGGGGGGGAGAGGGGGGGGGCAATATAGCACGTTATAAATATTTTGAGTTTGGATTTTGGCTTCCAAATAACCAAAAAAGACAAATAATAAAGACTCAATTTTTGTAATCATTTAATATTCGAGTCGGGGCAATATAGCACGTTATAAATATTTTGAGTTTGGATTTTGGCTTCCAAATAACCAAAAAAGACAAATAATAAAGACTCAATTTTTGTAATCATTTAATATTCGAGTCCCCTCATATGTAGTGCATTAATCTTGAATATTTTTGAAATTAAATTTATATATTTGTAAATTACGTAAAAAGTATTATAAGTCATAATAATTAATTATTTAAAATGTTTAAAAGATTTATGAAAAATTTACGATCAAAGATAGATTTATTTAAATTTTAAAATTCGAAAAGTGCCACATAAAATGAAATAGTATATATTTACTTATACGATTTTCCCATATTCGCATATCCAATGATCCCCCTTCCTCGAGTCCCCTTATATGTAATGCATTAAATGGTCAATATTCCCTACTAAGTGGTCCTAATTTATACTACATCCGTTCACTTTTATTTGTTATGGGTTTTTTTTTAGAGTCAAACTATAAAAATTTTGATTAATATTTTATAATATATTTTCATCATATTGATATGCAAAAAATTGCAATTTATAGTACTCTTTGTATAGTTTTTGAATATCTAAATTTTTTATTTAAAATATCGAATTAATATAATTTAATTTAACTTTGAAAATTAGTCAAATTGACTTTTAAAAGCGCAACATGACAAACAAAAGTGGACAGAAAAAGTATAATACTTTTAGCTTTTCTAGATTTATTAGACAGCAATTTTTTTCCTGTTTTTTAAAAGCACTAACTATAGTAACCTATAATATTTCTTACCTAGTCTTAAAATATTAAAAAGTATTTATTTAAATACATGTAATAACTAAAAAGTTTGAATCTCTAGAAAAAAATATCATGTAAATTAAAACGAAAAAAGTATATATTATTAAATTCAAAACATAATAATTTAAAAGGCTGGAATTATAAATATATAAGTAAATACTTATGTTTATATCAAACTACTAATTCAAGTTATAATTATTAATTAAGTAATTTGATAAAGTAAAAACATACATAAATAATTTTCGGCCAATTCAAGCCAATCACTGTTATTTTTGGGAAGGAAATCTTTGTTCTCATTGTCAACCTATAGTTTCTTTGTTTTTTATTTGAATAAGTTGCATTAATAAGAAAATAACATGAAAAAACTATCTAAATACATATTTTGTTTTATCATCTTTAAAAATTTCTACCATTTAAAAAAAATTCAAAAATTCTCTCTCGGATACATCACTCTCCTCTCGTTGATACATCCTTCCCCTCTCTGATACATCCCTCTCTTATGTATCTGAATGTCCAGTGATGTATTCGAAAATTCAGTGATGTATCAGGAAGTCCAGTAATGATCCAAAATCCATAAATTTTAAGAGATTTTTATAATTTGAAAAAAGTATGAAATAATGTAATTAACTCTTAAAACTGTGAGATTTATGTAAATTATACTTATAAAATTGCAAATTGTCCATATCCATTCAAAAGTGGGGTGAAAAACGTGGTGATAATTGATAAGAAAATCAAATAATCTTTTTCAAAAATGAAAATGTAGTGTGATTTTTCTTGCACCTAAATATTTGAGCAAATAAACTAGATAATATTTTTTCATGTCTTTTCAATTAGTTCGTCCACTTATTTTTAAAATAAATTTATATTTTTACTTATCACTTTTGCCATGTAAAGAAAAAACAATTAAAGTTTCCATGTTTTAGCCTTAGCATTAAATACTATTCTCCAAATTATTTTTCAAGAGTTAATACTAAACACCAATCAATAGGTTAATGTGGTAAAATACATATATCAATAATTGTCTTCTTAATGAGTGTGTCAAGTCAAGCAGTGACAAGTAAAAATGAATAAAGAAACCAGAGTACTAATTATTGTAACTTGTAGTAATATTTTTTACATAATTATCAAAATTTTATATTTAGAGACATGTCACAACTAATAAGTTTGAATCTCAAAAAAAAAAAAATACCAGGTAAATTAAAACTAAAAAAGTATATATTATTAAATTCAAAACATAATAATTTAAAAGGCTGGAATTACAAATATATAAGTAAATACTTATGTTTATATCAAACTACTAATTCAAGTAATCATTATTAATTAAGTAATTTGATAAAGTAAAAATATACGTAAAATATTGTGATTTTTTAAAGTAATACTTAAAAGATAATTCTTGAGCAAATTCAAGCTAATCACTGTGATTTTTGGGAAGGAAGTCTTTGTTCTCATTGCCAACCAGTAGTTTCTTAAATTGCAAATTGTCAATATCCATCCAAAAATGGGGTGAAAAACTGTAATAACCCTCTTAGTTATTTTATGAATTTTAATCATTATTTTTATAATAACTTTTTTAATAGCTTTTATAAATAATTTATAACTTATAAGAATGAGTGACAAGATTTTTAAATTTAATAAAGGATTATTTTATTGCAAATAATAATAGAAAAAGAAAAAAAATAGAAAAGGAAAAATAAATAAATAAATAAAATAATCAGGGCAAAAAGCCCTAAAATGCTGAAGTCAGCGCAGCTGACGGAAAAGATTGAAAAGAACGAACGGAACAAAGGAAAATTACGCAGACGGAAAAAAAGAAAAGAAAGGGAGGAGAAAAGTTGGGATTTTCATCCCAAAGCGTTAGGGTAATGCTTCTCGTTCTTTCAATTAAATTTTTATGTTGTTATGAGCAGATTTTTAGGTTAAAAACGTGTATAATTTATGCTAAATTAAGAAAATATAGGTCTGGGATTCTTAGAACAAAATCTTGATTTGGGGATCGAATAACGATCCGTTTTAGCTAAAATTTTGCATGCGTGTTTATTTTATTATGGGTAAACATAATCTGAAAGAAAATTTCAGATTCGAATTCGGTGGCTTGGAATGATTTTTTGACCCAATTTTCAAGCCAAAACTAAATATAGTAATATGGATGTCATTAGAGTCATATTCTTATGAAGATTATATATTTGATAGATTGAAAGCACTTTGAAGCTTTATGAAAAGGGAATACTCAAGTCCCAAAGTAATTATTCGACTATTTGAGAAATGTGGATTTCTAAGCCCTTGTTAAGTGCATAGAATCGTGTATTTCGTTGTGGTATGTGTTGGGGAGTAATGAGAATTGGTGATGGATTGACTTGTCCATATTGAATAATTCTAATGATGAAAAATGGGTAATAAAAGACAATATGATTAATTAGTGGCGTGTGATGTGTTGAGAATGGTTTGAAAGGTTTATTGATTCATTGTTGATGTTGTATCACGATTGTGTTGTTGTGAATTGTGCATTGTTATGAAAATGGTCATCTTCTCATTATTTGTGTAAACATGTCATTTGCATTGATTTTGAGACATGATTATGATAAGTGTTATGTGAATTAAGGAAGAACAAGAAATTAAAAAGGATGCACCATTTTGAGTGATGTGTTGCACACCGCGACAGATTCTATTATCGAAAGACGTGTAGTGCACCGCGAGGGATATTATATTTCGAGGGACGTGTCATATGCCGTGACAAATGCATGGACAAATATGTCCCCAGGGTCCCGGACTGTGTAACAGCGGGTGTGTACGTTAGGTTAGACATGCATCCCTATATTTGACATTGCATTTTATTGCATTGCACAACTTTATCATTGATGAACTTGATCTTATGTGTTGTTGATCTTATGAGTGTCTTTCTGTGAAACTTGTGATTGATGAATATTGAGTTTATTGTTGAGGATATGTAATTGTTAGAGTGTTGTTGTTGAGTTGTGTATTATGTAAATTGTGAACTATTAGGTTGAGTTGGTTTTATGCAGGTTGTAGTTGTGGAGGTTCGAATGGGGTGGTAAGAAGGATTTTTATTCTTTTCCCTTAGCTTGTGTTTAGAAGTTTATTTGCTGAGTATCATGTGGTTTGATACTCACCCCTTGCTTCTATATTATTGTAGGTTACTAGCCCAAACCTTCGTGATACTTTCTATTATCTTCTTTTTCGAGGCTTCCCGAGGAGATTTGTGAGGTAGTTGTTTGTCATCTCATCGGACCCTCTTACTCCTATTTATGATCTTGTTCTACTTTAGTGACAACATCATTTAAGACTTGTGTTTTTCTTTCAAATCTATTATAATACATTAGAAGCTTGTACATGAGACAACCAGGTTTTGGGGGTTTTATTAAGTTGACTTAGTTATCTGCACTTATGATATTTTGAAATTTCAATCGGTATTACTTTTGCATTTTTGTGATATTTGGGTTTTAGGGTGACTTGTTTTGATGGGATAAGACGAGTGACATCATGCCCTTTTTGGATCGTGACAAAAACGTGGGGATAATTGATAAGAAAATCAAATAATCTTTTCCAAAAATGAAAATATAGTATGATTTTTCTTGCACCTATATATTTAAGCAAATAAACGAGATAATTAATGTATTCATGTTAGTTTTTATCGAAAGTAGATTTAAGATTTGAATTTGATTGATTCTATTTTAAAGTTCCTTTGAAATCATGCAAGAAATGTTAGATAATATGATAGCTTTCATATGAAATGGCATACTTTAATTTATAAAAACGGTCACGATCCAAAATGAGTCATGAGTTGTATTTAATTCAACTCCAACTTATATTTATTTTTCAACTTATAAAATACCAACCATAATGCGGAAGCTTAAATCTTGTTAATGTAAGAAATACAAATTCACTAAAGTCTATTAAATATTGTTTTCCAAAACCTGAAAGTCTCACATCAAGGATATCTAATTCTCAAATACTAAGTCTGAGAGTTTCAAATTCACCAAAATAAATCAATAAAGTAGTTTGTGTCCGAAAATTAAAGACATTATGCCATGACCGAGAGAATCCAACACAGGCTAGAATGAATAGATTACCCTGGAACCACCTGATGTGCTGGAGACTAGCTAGAGCTAAGGGCGAGTCGAAGTCGTTGGTACACTCTCTGCACTCCACAAAAGAAAAACAAAGAAAAACGCAAGTAGGGCTCAGTACAGGGCAACATGTACTGAGTAGGTATTATCGGCTGACTCAAAATAGTAACTAATATGCATAAAGTAATAGTATAAAATCAACCATAGCACTTGGCAGGTGACAAGCAACAAACAACATGAACTAGTGACAATTAAAGCAAGTACGTAATCAATCATAATATTAAGCACACACAAGAGGACTTATGCCTCCACACCACGCTCATTTGGGAAATGAGTTCTTTGAGATTGAGTACATTCAGTTAACTCAATGTGTTTTCCATTAATGTTACCGTGTTAGAACGTGACGCCCGATTCAATAATACAGTGTCGGAACGTGACACCTGATCCAATAATACCGTGTTGGAATGTGACATCCGATCCAATAAAATCGTGCCGGCTCGTGGCACCCGAATCAATAATATTGTACTGGCTCGTGGCACTCGATCCAACCATATAGTTAATTCATTTGACATTCTTTATCATCTCTTTCACTTCCTTAACAATATTTCATTAAGCCTTCTTTATTCAAGGCACAATATTTCATCACGTACTCATCAAGGGAGAATCAAACTTATCTAATCTAAAGAATGAAATGATCAAGTAACCACCATCGAGTGATACACCCAAGCATACAGAACCTCTGACAACATTGTCGAAATGCTAGATTAATAGTTGTGATTGTAGACAACTATTAAGAACAATAGAACTAGACTCAATGATCCTCACATTTAACCACACATAATTGAAATATGACCCCGATGACTTGATGAATATTAAGGCTATCGGATAACTGTAAATACCTATGATAGCTCTTCTATAAATTCTCATAAGCAAAGTGGTACATGTAGAACCACTGCATTATAAATGTAAATAAATATCATATTTTTACACTATATGTATTATATAGTATGAATGAATATCAATGGTGAGAAAAGATATTATTTATATTCCATATAAGCAATAATAATCAATTAGGTTTATGATGAAACCTATAATTTGATCACAGATCCAATTTGAATATTTCTGGAGAATAAACTTCAATTAAATTTGGTGTATTTATTTCATATTTTTATATTAATATTTTTATAAAAATATTATTAAGATTATTTAGAAAAAGATTTTAGTAGTTTAACTTTTGTTAATCAATAATTATTATAGACCTAAGAGCCACCCCTGCCCTACACAGATAATGGAATTAATAAATAGTGAATATAAATATTATGGCCGATACATTATTATTCATCCCCCCTAAAAGAGGGATGAAAAATGTGTTGATCATTAATAAAAAAAAATTGCAATAACTGTTTTCTTATTTTTAAACATAGTCAAAGGGAGTTTAAGTTTTAACTATAAAAATCTTAGTATTTTAGTAAAGTCGTTTTTGTTTTTAAAATGAAAATGATATTTAAATTAGAGTTATTTGTAAATTTTTGTGAGTAAAATTTGGAGTGTAAAAATGGAAAACAACTTTTTGGTATTTTTCTTAGTTCTAAAAATTTTGAAATTAAGTTTGTCCCCAAATTAATATGGTCAAACATGATTTTCGGAACTGAACGCTGAAAAGGATCTTAACCAAACACTCCCTTACTATTCGGAAGGATTACACCTTTTCAAATAAATTTGGTATATTTATTTAATACTTTTTTTATTAAAAAATTATTAAGATTATTTCGAAGGACATTTTAATAATTTAATTTTTGGTTTTAGGGTTTCCTTTTTAATATAATATAAATATAGATTGTTAAGTTTTTAATTAATTTAAATATTATTAAATGAATTTTAAAATAAATATAAAATTAAAATTAAAATTATTGAGTTCAATAGAATATATATCTTAAACACTACCTAACTCCGTTCTTAAATTATGTATGTGATTCCTTCACTAATTTTAAGATTAACTTTAGATCTAAGTCCGTTGAAAGCAATCACTTGGTTGAGGATATTTTAACCAATCAAACATTCTTCTTCTTCAAAAAAAAAACATATAATGAGAATTGTTGCCCACATTACTCTTTGTTAACAAAACAATATATATATATATATATATAGGAAAGTTATGTGTTTAAGTAAACATATACTAATTAATTAGCTAACATAGCTACAGTTTGCATTAATTACAATTCAGCACTTCTAGCTATAATTACATTCTCTCTCCCCTTTCTCTTTTCTTTCTCTCGCATCTCTCCCCTCTTTCTGGAATCTCGTTTGCCACTCTGTTCTTTTTCAATCATCTCTCGCGCGCCTCTCTCCTTTCCCTTCCCAGTGTCTCTCTCGATTCTCTTCTGACAATCTCTCTCTCACTTTATACAAACACAAATGTATAATTTGTGTTTTTATAAAACAAGAGAGACTGAGTATACAAAACAAATACATAACTCTTCGCCCTTATATACTTATAATTATACAAATACAGTTTCATGCCCAGTTCTCTTTTGCTTCTCTCTCTCTCGCTTTATACAAACACAAATTATACAAAATACAATGTATAACTTTTGTTTGTATAAAGAAATAGAAAGGGGGGGGGGGGGGATTGAATATATAAATACAAACGTTTTAACTCGATTCAATTATATACGAATTCAAATTGTATGAAGATTACAAATACAATTATTAATACATATACTGGTTACACATATATAATTATCTAACCGATATACATATACAATTCACCTCTCTCCACTCTCTGTCCTCTCTCGCTCGCCTCTCTCCTCCCTTTCCCACTCCCAATCTTGCTCGACAATCTCCTCCCTATAACATGTAACTACGAATCGTAATTACGAAATTATAGCCATGGAGCATAATTAAGCTATTTTTAAGTGACTATATGTGAAAATTCTCATATATATATATATATATATATATGAAATATGGATTTAGGGAGAGGTATGAACATGTTAGTTTTTTGTCAATAAAACTAAAGTTGAGGGTTGTTTTGTCATTCTATGTATAAACTAATGGTAGTTAAATGTAAGTCGCTTATATTTAAGAGCCATTGTTGGCTATGGAAATGTGTTGTTACTACTTTGCCACCACATGGCGCTGAAATGAATTATTACTACTTTGCCACCTCATGGCTTTGGGAAAGTTCTCTACTTTGAATATGAATAATTAATATTTCCTCCTCCTTATTTTATTTTGTACTTTTTTCTTTTTAATTCGTTTAAAAAGAAGAAGGTTATTTTACTATAATTATAAATAATTTAAATTTAATATTTTCTTTTATTCTTAATGAAATAATTTACAATCACACAAATATCTAATGATATTATTTTAGACCACAAATTTCAAAAGTTTTTTTTTCTGAAACATCATGACGACCAACACCACATAAAATGAGACGAAGGAAATACTATATAGACGCCGACAGTTGTCGGTTGACATGTTTATTTCTGGCCTAGGTATTTTTAAATTTTTTGTATTCTCTCTGCTTTAATTTGTTTGTCTTATTTTTCTTTTTAATCTGTTATACATTTAAAATTACGTAAAAAGTACTATAAATTACAATAATTAATAATTTTAAATATCTAAAAATATTATTAAAAAATTGATTGACTCTCCAAATTTTATCTATGTCACATGAATATAAATAAAAAATAATAATAAATTTTGGTATATATATATATATGCCAAAAGTCATTTGATAAGGATTTTTTTTGCTATTTAATGGACCGCATACAATAGGACCAAAAAATATTAAATAAGAACATCAAATGCTATATATATATATATATACATAAACACACCAAAGTCATTTGATAAGGATACTTTTTTACTATTTAATGGACCTTATATAATAGGACCAAAAAAATATTAAATAGGAACATCAAATGATCGATACGTGAAAATCCTGAAACAGGACCAATAAAATATTCGGTATGAATATTGATTAAACGAATGAGTGGTATATTACGACATGGTTATCCTCCCACGTGTAATAAATTGTTATGTTATTAATAACAAATTGTTGTGTTATTAATAAATACAATAACACATGGTCCCACAAACTACGTGTTATGTTATCAACAAATACAAATTATAGTAAATGGTCCCAACAACTACGAGTTGCTTCACTACCAAACTCAAATTAATTGATAAGACGTACAAATTGAAAAGAGCATTTGAAATACAGATATATTACATCAAAATAATTTTTAATTATAATTAATTGATGACAACAACTTAATTGTCGCTATATATAATTACTATCAATAAATATTTTAACACTATTTATTAATATACATATTTATTGCTGCTAAAAGTTATTTTTATCGCAGTGATTTAGTTTATGTTGTTCAAATGAAAGAATTATAAGACATGAATACTCAAATAACTAAACTACATAGTAACAATGCATTTGGGGGGGGAGGGGGTCGGGATTAATTTAACGAACTAGGAAAAAATTATTTTAACTTTTTACTTGTTATATGAGTGATAGAATATTAGTTTCTTTAAAGTTACTAAAATATTCAAGATAGTAAATGAAAATGTAATACAATTTCTTACATACTTTCTAATTGGGCTCTAAAAAATAAAAATTTAAGTCATTATTTATTATCAATAAATATATTTAATTATATGAATTTTATATTTAATATCAAACTTAACTAGAAAAGAAAAATATAAAAAAATTTAAGCCGAACGCGGGTTGAAAATAAAAAAAATTATTGTGCAAGACGAATTAAATTTTTTGTGAATTTAGCTCAACACACCCCGTTCCACCCCGCCACACTCGGCACCACTCCATCGCCATCCCTAGCACTTTTGGATGGATATGGACAACCGTTGCAATTTTATTTATTTTTTCTTATTTCTTATTAACAATCTATATTTATATTATATTAAAAAAGAAAAATATTTAAACAAAAAATTAAATTATTAAAATGTCCTTCTCAATAATCTTAAGACTATTTTAATAAAAAATATTCAATAAATATACCAAATTTATTTGAAAAGATGTGATCCTTCCGAATAGTTAGGGGGCATTAGGTCATGAGTTTTTTCCAAAGTTTAACTTCGAAAATCATGTTTTACCATAAAAAAAATTGAGAACAAACTTCAAGTTGAATTTCAAAATTTTCAATATTTCAAAAAATATCAAAAAGTTGTATTTTACTCACAAAAATTTACAAACAATTCTAATTTTTAATTATTATTTTCACATTGAGTGTGAAGGAGCATGCTTTGAAGTTTACTCAATTGTCTAAGTATGCTTCGACTATAGCTGCCGACTCTAGGGAAAGGATGAGCAAGTTTGTGTCGGATTTGTCCAAAGTGGTGGTGAAAGAGAGTCATACTGCCATGTTGATTAAGGAGATAAATATCTCCCGTATGATGATACATGCCCAACAAATTGAAGAGGAAAAACTAAAGAAGAAGTCTAGGGAGGCAAAGAAAGAAAATGACCCGTGATGCTCACTTTTCTCATTTGAGTCTGTTGGACATGGTCGTTCTATATTTCGACAAAGGTTTTTCGATCAAGGTTCTTCTAATTCTCAAACCTCTAAGTTCAACAAGAATAGGGTGTCTAACCCTAAGCCTCAAGGAGGAAATAATGGTAATCTTCTATGCCTACTTACACAAGGTATGGCGAGAAACATAATGGCAAATGCTTGGCCGGTACTGATAGTTACTTTAATTATAGGAAGAGTGATTCCAAGATGAGAGATTGTCAATTGCTTGCTTCTAAGGGAAAGGATGGTAAGTACACCCAGCCTAGTGGTTCTAGTTTTGGTGCTCCTCGTCAGAATAGGTTCTATGCACTTCAGAGTCGTAATTGACAATGATAAATTTATGTCGGACGGAGCGGGTTGAAAATGAAAAAAATTATTGTACAAGACAAATTAATTTTTTTGCGGATTAAGCTCAACTCACCCCACCCCACTCGGCACTGCTCTATTGCCATCCCTAACTCTTTTGGATGGATATGGACAACCATTGCAATTTTATTTATTTTGTCTTATTTCTTATATATTAACAATCTATATTTATATTATATTAAAAAGAAAAATCCTTAAACAAAAAATTAAATTATTAAAATGTACTTCTCAATAATCTTAATAATATTTTAATAAAAAATATTCAATAAATATACCAAATTTATTTGAAACGATGTAATACTTCTGAATAGTAAGAGAGCATTTGATTAAGATCTTTTTTTAGAGTTCAACTCCGACAATCATGTTTTACCAAAAAAAAAAAATTGAGAACAAACTTCAAGTTGAATTTCAAAATTTTCAATATTTCAAAAAATATCAAAAAGTTGTTTTCATTTTTTACACTCCAAATTTTACTCACAAAAATTTACAAACGATTCTAGTTTTTAATTATTATTTTCACATTGAAAACAAAAATTACTTAATTAAAATACTAAGATTTTTTAGTCAAACGCCCTTACCATGTTTAAAATAAGAAAGCAGTTATTGCAATTTTTTATTAGTGATCAACACATTTTTCATCCCTCTTTTAGGGGGGATGAATAATAATATATCCACCATAATATGCAATATTTATATTCACTATTTATTGGTTCCATTATCTGTGTGGGACAGGGGTAGCTCTTATGTCTATAATTATTGATTAACAAAAGTAAAATCACTTTTTTTAAAAAAATTCTAAATAATCTTAACAACATTTTTTATAAAAATAATATTGTTTTCTCTCACCATTTTCACATGTGAACAATGTAATTTATCTCATTAACAATATTTTCCTAGAAAATGAAAAACAAATGGATTTCTAACTTTTTTTTCTCATGGTTCGTTGGTGAGTAGAAAATATTTTTTGAAAAATATTTTTTAATGTTTGATTGGTGAATGAAAAATATTTTTTTAAAAATATCTTTTATTTTTGGCTTGAGACTAATACTCCTTAGGAAAATAGTTTCTGGTCCGAAAATCAACCATGATAATTGATCTAGGACCCGATCCCGACACCCAAACTAGGACAAGACCCTAATGACCATTCCAAAATATGACCCTGAGATCTGACCCAGGAAAAAAAAATAATCAAAAAACAACTTATTTTTTAAAAAAAATACGGAATCGCATGGGGTAGGGGGTAGAGTAAAAATGATTTTTTTTTAAATTTGAAATATTTTCTATATATATATATATATATATATTTTTTTTTTTTTTTTTTTAAAATGACGGGGATGGCCTGGTTGGTGGGACAGCGGTGGGGTGGCCTTTTTTTTTAAAAAAAAAACTTTGATGGGGTGTCTAGGGGGTAGGGATGGGAGTGGTATAAAAAATGAAAATATTTTAAATTTGAAATACTTTCCAAAAATATTGTTTTACAAAAAAAATAAAAAATGACGGGGTGGCGAGGGAGGGGGTGGAGGGAGTGGCGTAAAAAATAAAAATAAAAATTGAAATATTTTTCAAAAGAAATTTCTTTTGTGGGTAGGGTGGTATGGGGTGGATGAGGTAAAAAAAAAAAAAATTTTGAAACATTTCACAAATATCTTTTTAATTTTTTATTTTTTTTTGTTTGATTTGGGGGGTGGGGGGGGGGGGGGTTGGAGGTAGAGATAAACATTTATTTTAAATTTAAAAATTAATTTTTTTTTTTGAATGGGTAGGGTTGGGTACAGGGTATGAGTAGGGTAAGAAAAAAAAAATTAAAGGATGAAGTAGAGTCTTAGAAAATGTTTTACTTAATTTTAAAAGGTAAGTCATTTTCCTTAAATTTGAGGAAAATTAGTTGATTTGGAAAAACATTTTAAGTCAACCAAACATGGAAAAATTGAAAAATATTTTCCAGAAAATGTTTTCCTTCGTGCCAAACTCACCCATAGTGTAATATGATATTTATTTACAAAATATAAGTAACACATATTGTTATTCGTTGTCCTTTTATTTTTCTCAAAGTGTTATTCAATTATGTAATGCCTTTTACTTTTCGTAGAAAATGTAAATGACCATTATAATAAGCCATACAAATATTGTATTTATAAATTAAATTTCGTAACTTTATATGAAAGCTATCATATTATCTAGAGAAAAAATGTCTGAAATATATCTGAACTTTGGCCGAAATTGCTGTAACAATACCGAACTTTGGGAAGGACTTTTTACCCCCTGCACTACTTAATAGTGTATTTTAAAGGTATATATATATGTGCCTACGTGGACATCATAAATATTGCATCATTTTAAATAGTAATGTGTCCACGTGGGCAGATATATACCATTAAAATACACTATTAAATAATGTAGAAGATAAAAAGTCATCCATAAAATTTGGTATCATAACAATAATTTTGACTAAAGTTAAAATATTTTTAAGACCCTCTTTCCTGTTATCTAATATTTCTAGCATGAAATTCTTAGGAGTGTAATATTATTTAATGACTACTGCACTACATATGAGGGGACTCGAATATTAAATGATAACAAAAAATTGAGTATTTATTATTTGTCTTTTTTGGTTATTTGGAAGCCAAAATCCAAACCCATCAAATCAAAATATTTATAACGTGCTAGATTTTCTTCCCCCCTTTTTTTCTCTATAAAAATCAGCCATAATAAAAATAATATATGAATTAACTTTATGTATGAATAATATTTCATGTATTAGTAATATCTCTATAAAATATTTAGCTACAGTTAATAATTATCGTAAATTAATTGACACTAAAAATTAGTTGTTGTGTAACTTATCTTTATTTCAAAATGTTCTTTACAATTTGTTTTTCTTATCAATTTGATTGTTAAGTACCTAAGAAAGGTTTCATTTAAAAGTGTTGGTTTATAAATAGGTAATTGGTCGAAGCGTTTATGATAGTTGTTAGTATTGTGAGTATTATTCACTAGTTATGCTCTCGTGTGTTTTTACTTTTGTGGGTGGATCCCTAGTGGTGGATCAGGGGAACCAATTTCCCCAGCGATGTTCTCTTGGTTGAGTGGGATAATTGGGAAGACTTGGTTATTTCAGATGACATATTTGGTGTTGTCTTGAGTTGTTAAAATATTTCAGTGGTTCTCCATATACCACCTTGCTTATGAAAATTCATAGAAGAGCTACCATGCATAATTATGGTTGTTCGACAATCTTAATATTCATCTTGTGGTAAAAGTCATGTAACGATTATGTGTGGTTGAATGTGGGGATCATTGGGTCCAATTATACTGTTCTTAAGGGTAATCTACAATCACAATTGCTAAATCTAGCATTCAATAGTGTGGTTAGAGGGTTTGTATGCTTGGACATATCCCTCAATGAGTATCTAATGTCCAAAGATCAAATTTTTATAACTTAAGCTTATGGAAATTTATGTTGTGAAATGGAGATGTTGATTTGCTTGGCTATTATGAGTGTGTGTTGGTTGGTTCAGGTTCACTTCTAATCGTAGAGAGTATTGATTTTGAATTTTATCATGCTTAAGTGCTAAAGGATTCATCCGGATGATTATGTCAAAGTCCTTGATAACATGTTGCAGACGTATGTATGATCAACTGTAGTGATTGTTGGGAATCGCTTTTGTTGTTTGTTAAGTTTACGTACAACAATATTTATCACTCGAGTATTGAGATGACTTTAATGAGGCATTGTATGGGAGGATGTGTAGGTATTTAATTTGGTGGTTTGAGGTTGGAGAAGTGAAACCCTTAGGGGGTAATAAGATTCGGTAGGAAGAACATGTGAGACAAGTATCCCTAGTTGTTCGTCGATTCAGGTACTACGCTACTCTAACTTTAGCCGTTTTTCCTAGTTTGTCACTCGAGGACGAGTGATGGGTAAATTGTTATCTATTGTAATGACTGGTTTCCGTCATTATAGAAAAGCCAAAGGGGAAAATTTTTGGGCAAAAAAACTTTTTCGTAGTAACTTGGAATTGGGTGATCTAACTATGATTTTAATCACATAAGTAGATATCTAAGATGTTAAGGAACCCGTGCGACGTTACAAAATTGAATTTGGGTGGGTAGAACTTTTGAAACTAATTTTAGCATGAACGGATAGTTTTTGAGTGTTATAGGTTGAAGGTGTGTTGTGAAATAGGGTTTGGAATTCTTAAATTTGCTCACTGGTTCCGTGCAAGCCGCTGTGGCGGGATTATTTCCGCCAGGGCGGGGCCGCTGTAGCGGGATGAGGTCCGATGTGGCGGAACAGTCACGATTTAAGTCAAAAATAAACCCTAAAAATGTTTTATTCTGTACTTTTCAACTTTGAGAGCTAAAGAACGACCCCAGGGGTTTTCTTGACAATTTTTCACCATTCTTGAGGATAAAGGTAAGATTTTCACTCTCCGAATCCATTTTTCGATCCGTAGAACTTGATTTCTTAGGTGATTATTGTTGGGAAAAAGGTTTTGGAACTATTTGAATGGTGGAAAAAGCCCTAATTTAGATATTTGGATCATGAGTTTGATCTAGGGTTGATAGAATTGATTGTAATCCGGGTAATTAGACATCGTTTATTGATTTTCGTATTATATTGATTGTTTTTAGACCACGAACAAGGGGAAAAATTTCGGAAAGGGAGGATTCAAGTGCCTTAGGGGATTCAAGCTTGGATTCGAGGTAGGTGATAGTTGTGATTTCATGCTGTGTGATATATGTTTGTACTTGCTTCATTATAATGCATGTATGTATGTGAATGTTGCATTATTGATCACACTAATTGTGAATGAGGATAATTGAATAATTGAATTACATGAATCATGATTTGATTGTATGATTATGAGAATGTACTTATGATTGTGATTGTGGCTTGTTAAATGAATCAGGTGTTATGTTCCGACACACTAACTGGGATCGATTGCCACGTACCGACATAAACATTGGAACGGATATTATGATCCGACACACTAACTTAGATCGGGTACCATGTACCGGTACACTAACAGTTTGGGTATGGGTTCCATAAGAGGATCATTGAATTGGATTCTATGAGAGGACAATTGAATTGTGTTGTGTATCTACTTGTGAGGATTACGTTCATATCTAATGGTGATTGAGGTTGAAAGACTATTTGTTGCTCTAAAATGATAATCAATGTGTATTATTGAGAATGTGGAATGCTACATTGATCCTGAAAAGATAACTAATATTGTATATGTTCGGTATATGCTTGTTTTATAATTTTGTGGTTACTTGCATGTGTTTCACTTATTAGGATAGCTGCGTGATCCTACCAGTACATTGTAGTTGTGTACTGATACTGCACTCGCTTGTTCTTTGTTGAGTATAAGGCATCTTTAGGCGGCTATTGATAGACCTCAGCTAGGTGGTTATTGAGCGCGATCGAATTCAAGGGTAAGCCAGTTCTTTCAGGCTGCCATGGATCTCTCTTGTTTAAGTCCACTCTTTTCGGACTCAGACCATTTGTTTAAGGTGTTGTTTAGTTTCGGGATTGTACCCCTTGTTCTTAGATTTGTCGTTAGTAGAGTTTTAGTACAATGACTTTCAGGTTCTAGAGGTTGTTCTTCTGCATTAGTTTGTCTAGTTTATTTAAACCTTTGGAGTTTATGGGAACTTCGTATTTCTTTTGGTCATTTGAACCTATTTATGTATCTTTAAATGCGTAGTATTTGGTTAAGTTGTTAGTTTGGGTTGTAGTAGAGTCTTTCGAAACGGTACGAAGACGTCCGTACTTTTCTTCGAGAGGCTATAGGACTTTAGTAAAACCTCACTTCTTTCTACTCCTTCGTGTTATGACTTGAATCCAATTGGTATCTGGGTGATATAAATTGGTATCCTCCTTCACTCTATGGTCCAAACTAGAGCAATCAGAAAAATGTAAAGAATTATTTTAATTTAATTCGATTATATATGAATCCCATATTAACCTGTTATAAAAAGTTACATGTCTATCTTAACGTGATTGATAGTGTGAAATATCTACACACCATCCGTGCACAAGATTTAAAATGCAATAATGTAACAAATAAATAGATGTCTTTTGGAAGGATATATAATTAATTTTGAAATGCTTACTTTGTGAATAATTAGTTGATTCAGTATGTATGAACTAATCATAATTGGAGTTTAACAAATAGTTGTAGGATGCAAGCTTGTTGGTGATGACAGTACAAATCTTGGGGCATTATCAATGTTCCAAATCCAAACAACATCGAGTTTCAAGATCTTGCTCGTTTTGCTATTCAAGATTATAATAAAAAAACATGTTAATTATAATGACTTACTCCTCTTTTATTTTTTCATTAATTTGATATTTAAATCCTGATTTCACTACAGTATCTAATATATAATTCTTTCATTTGTACCAACATCATATACGATCTATTTCCCAGAATACTCATTTAGAGTTTGTAGAAAATTTGAATGTTAAAGAGCAAGTTGTTGCTAGAATGATGTACTACATAACACTTGAAGCAACTGATGCTGGAAAGAAGAAAATATACGAAGCTAAGATTTGGGTGAAGGAATGGGAGGACTTCAAGAAAGTTGTAGAATTCAAGCATGTTGGTGATGATAATGCAAAGTCTGGGGGCATTATGAGTGTTCCATTCCCAAACAGCCCCGAGTTCCAAGATCTTGCTCGTTTTGCTATTCAGGATTATAATAAGAAAGAGGTTAATTCAAATGGCTTACTCGTCTTTTATTTTTCGTTAGTTTCACATTCAAACTTATGGTATTCAAATTATGAATCCGCTACAGTTTCTAATAATTCTTTCATTTGAACGAATGTCATATACAATCTATATTTCAGAATGATCATTTGGAGTTTGTAGAAAATTTAAATGTTAAAGAGCATGTTGTTGCTGGAATGATGTACTATACAACACTTGCGGCAATTAATGTTGGAAAGAACAAAATATATGAGGCTAAGATTTGGGTGAAAGAATGGGAGGACTTCAAGAAAGTCATAGAATTCAAGCTTATTGGTGATGATAGTGCAAAACTTGGGGGCATTATCAATGTTCCATTTCCAAACAACCCCGAGTTTTAAGATCTTGCTTATTTTACTGTTCAAAATTATAATAAGGCGCATGTCAATTATAATGAATTAATCCTATTTTATTTTTTTCGTTAATTTACCATTAAAATCAATAATATTCAAATCTTGAATCTATTTAAGTATCTAACAATTCTTTATTTGAACGAACGTCCTATACAATCTACTTTTTAGAATGCTCATTTAGAGTTTGTAGAAAATTTGAATGTAAAAGAACAACTTGTTTCTGGAATGATGTATTATCTAACACTTGCGGCAACTGATGCTGGAAATAAGAAAGAATATGAAGCTAAAATTTGGGTGAAGGAATGTGAGCACTACAAGAAAGTCATAGACTTCAAGCTTGTTGGTGATAATAGTGCAAAAATTGGGGGCATTATTAATGTTCTATTACCAAACAACCTCGAGTTTCAAGATCTTGCTCGTTTTGTTGTTCAGAAATATAATAAGAACCAGGTTACTACTTCTAATGATAGATAGAAAGGGTAGGAGAGGGGCTGAGGGACGGCAAAGTTCTTCCTTTGAAATGATTGACCTGACCAGCTTGAAACTTGATTTGATTATCTAAGGAATTAAAAACTTTATTTTTTCAAACGAGGACTCTTCTTTTTCTTTTAGGAAGATGATTCCCGGCCATTCTCCACAAATATCAACTAGAATAGTAGGCAAAGGCAATCTTCTGTTGAAAGTCATTCCAGTACATATACACTATAGATTCTCTTTGTTATATCACTTTTCTATCTCATCTATCTTACTTCTTGATTAAGCAGCCCAGGAATCACTTCACTCCGAGCGACAAGCCTACTCATCTACAATGACTTATTCATCTTCTATTTTTTTCTAGCTAACTTTACATTCAAAACTATAATATTCAAATCCCGAATCCACTACAATATTTAATAATTCTTTTATCTTAACGAATGTCGTATACAAACTTTTTTTTTTTTCAGAATGCTCATTTGGAGTTTGTAGAAAATTTGAATGTGAAAGAACAACTTGTTTCTGAAATGATGTACTATATAACACTTGCGGCAACTGATGCTTGAAAGAAAAAATATATGAAGCTAAGATTTGGGTGAAGGAATAGGAGGACTTCAAGAAAGTTGTTGAATTCAAGCTTGTTGGTGATGATAGTGCAAAGCCTGGGGGCATTATCAATGTTCCATTCCCAAACAGCCCCGAATTTCAAGATCTTGCTCGTTTTGTTGTTCAAGATTATAATAAGAAAGAGGTTAATTAAAATGACTTACACCTTTTTAATTTTTCCATTAGTTTCACATTCAAATCTATAATATTCAAATTCTAAAACTATTGTAGTATCTAATAATTCTTTCATTTGAACGAACGTCATATACATTTTTCAAAAAGCTCATTTGGAGTTTGTAGAAGTTTTGAATTTTAAGGAACAAGTTGTTGCTGGAATGATGTACTATATAACACTTGTGGCAACTGATGATGCTGGAAAGTAGAAAATAAATGAAGCTAAAATTTGGGTGAAGGAATGGGAGGACTTCAAGAAAGTCATAGAATTCAAGCCTTTTATTGGTGATGATGTCCCAATACTTGGAGGCATTGTCAATGTACTAGGCATAAACAACCTTGTGTTCAAAGATCTTGCTCGTTTTGTTGTTCAGGATCATAATAAGAAAGAGGCTAATTATAATAACTTACTCGTTTTTAATTTATTTTTTTGTTAATTTTACTTTCAAACTTATAATATTCAAATCCTGAATCTACTACAGTATCTAATAACTCTTTCATTTGAATGAACATCATATACAATCTATTTTTCAGAAGGCTCATTTTGGAGTTTGTAGAAGTTTTGAATGTAAAGGAACAAGTTGTTGCAGGAATGATGTACTATATAACACTTTCGACAACTGATGCTGGAAAAAAGAAAATATATGAAGCTAAGATTTGGGTGAAAGAATGGGAGGACTTCGAGAAAGTTGTAGAATTCAAGCTTGTTGGTGATGATAGTGCAAAGCCTGGGGGCATTATCATTGTTCCAATCCCAAACAGTCCTGAGTTCCAAAATCTTGTTCGTTTTGCTGTTCAAGATTATAATAAGAAAGAGGTTAATTCAAATGATTTATTCCTTTGTTATTTTTATGTTAGTTTTGCATTCAAACCTATAATATTCAAATTCTGAATTTACTGCAGTATCTAATAATTCTTTCATTTGAACGAATGTCGTATACTCTATTTTTCAGAATGCTCATTTGGAGTTTGTAGAAGTTTTGAATGTGAAAGAACAAGTTGATGCTGGAATGATGTACTATATAACACTTGTAGCAACTGATGTTGGATATATTAAAATATACGAGACCAAGATTTGGGTGAAGGAATGGGAGAATTTCAAGGAAGTTCAGGAATTCAAGCAAACTGTTTATGCCACAAAGTGAAATGAAACTACTCTTATGTTGGTGTGAAATAAAGTCAGTTGTTTGGTATGAAGTTACTGTTATGCTTGTGTGAAATAAAGCCAGTTGTTTGGCATGAAATTATTGTTATGTTTGTGAAAAATAAAGTCAGATTTATATATCTGGAAATATTTGAATGTCTTGTTGCAAGCGTATTTGAATAATTTAAAGTTTGTAAGATTAATCAATGTGTGTTTATGTGATGATAAATATTGATTGAATTGTCATGCATTGATTAACAAGTAAATGAATTAAATGATAATTTTATAGTTAAACATTTTAATAACGTTATTGCTAATACGTACCTATACATTCTTTCTCACATGAAATAATACTCCCTTTAGGTATGTTATACGAACTTTTGTATTAAGAAAGTGTATCAAATGTATTATTATTTTAGTCTTTATACTAACGAAACTGTATACTATGTTTGAATATTGTAAAATGAACTGTGTTTTTCATATATTTGGGGACGAAAAGTACAGTTGTATACATATTTAATCTTTAATAATTTAATTAACTGAGTAAGTTAGGATTAATGGACCACATACGTTACGGCCAATAAATATTAAATATGAATAAGTCCAAATATTGGATTTAATGGACCACATATGAAGGACCATGCTATTTTCTTATCAATTGTTATCACGTTTTTCACCCCTTTTTTAGGGATGACAATAAAACGGGGCTGAACGGGTTTAAGGCTATGTGAAGCAGGGTGCATTTAAAATTGTGTGGCAGAGAGGAATGCGGTGTGAATTGAAGCGAATTCTCTAAAAATTAATGCAAGGCGGGGCAGGTTGCAGATCTATGTGATTTTATACGGGTTTAAATTTAATTTTAATTTTTTACATGTTATAATGTATAAGAGTGATAGAACATTATCTATTAAGATAATTTTTTTAAAAGTTACTAAAATATTCAAGATAGTAAATAAAAATGGTTCAATCAAAACTAATTCAATTTCTTACATACTTTTCAATTGGGCTCTAAAAAATAAAAATGTAAGTCGTTATATATTTAATTAATACAACTTAATGAAAAAATAAATTTTATTTTATGAATTTTACTTTTAATATCAAAATTAACTAGAAAAGAAAAATATTTTAAAAATTATACAGGTCGATGCGGGGCATGTTGAAGATAAAAAAATTATTATGAGAGGCGAATTAAAAATTTTATGGATTAAGCTTAATCCACTCTGCCCCGCCCTGCACCGTTGCATTGCCATCCCTACTTCTTTTATATGGATATGGACAACCATTATAATTTTATTTATTTGTCTTATATCTTATTAACAATCTATATTTATATTATATTAAAAAGGAAGAATCCTTAAACAAAAATTTAAATTATTACAATGTCCTTCTCAATAATCTTAATAATATTTTAATAAAAATATTAAATAAATATACCAAGTTTATTCGAAAAGATGTGATCCTTCCGAATAATAAGGGGCATTTGGTAATGACTTTTTCTGGAGTTCAACTCCGAAAATCATGTTTTATCATAAAAAATTTGAAAACAAACTTCAAGTTGAATCTTAAAATTTTCAAGATTTCAAAAAATATCAAAAGCTGTTTTATTTTTTACACTCCAAATTTTACTCACAAAAATTTACAAAAGAAAACAAAAATTACTTAATTAAAATACTAAGATTTTTTAGTCAAACGCCCTTTTACCATGTTTAATTTTTAAAAATAAGAAAACAGCTATTGCAATTTTTTATTGCTGATCAACACATTTTTCATCCCTCTTTTAGGGGGGATGAATAACCATAATATGCAATATTTATATTCACTATTTATTGGTTCCATTATCTGTGTGGGGCAGGGATGACTCTTAGATCTAAAATTATTGATTAACAAAAGTTAAAATACTAAAGAAAAAATCTAAATAATCTTAACAATATTTTTTATAAAAGTAATAGTTTTTTCTCACCATTCCACAGTGCGCACAATGTAATTCATCCCATTGATATTCATTTACAAGATGATATTTATTTACACAATATAAATAATACATATTGTTATTTGTTGTTCTTTTATTTTTCTCTATTTGTTATTCAATTATTTAATGCCCTTTGCGTATTGTAGAAAATGTAAATGATATTATAATAAACCATACAAATATTGTTCTTATAAATTAAATTTTGTAACTTCATATGAAAGCTATCATATTATCTAATATTTCTGGAATGATTTCAATAATATCATGAGTTTAGTACTAAAAACTTTAAAATAGAATCTATCAAATTCAAATTCATTTCCGTCAAAAACTAACATGAATATTGTTTTTATAAATTAAATTTGGCCACTTCATATGAAAGCTATCATATTAGTATTTAATATTTCTTAGATGATTTAAAAAATATTGTGAATTTAGTAGCAAAAATTTTAAAATAGAATTCATCACATTCAAATGTTAAATTCACTTCGGACAAAAACTGACATGAATACATTAATTGTTTCATTTATTTGCTTAAAACACATAAGTGCAAGGAAAATAACATTATACCAACATGAGTTGTGGTGCATCGGTAGAAATTTTTCACCCTTAACTAGAAGTTCTCGGATTCGAGCCCTGGGTAAGGAGAAAATTTTGTTGAGATCATCACCCCAAATAAATCATGCAGTTGCGCGATTCAGATTTAATCGAAACTCCAATGTGGGCTCCAAACACCAAGTGGAAAAAAAAAATAACAGTTATTTTTTTACCTCACCCAACCTCTACCACTTCTACCCCACCCCCCCCCCCCCCCAAAAAAAAAAAAAATGAACTGTATCTTTTACGCACCCCAGGCCGGTGCCCACCCAAGCCACACCCCTCCATCAAATTTTTTCTAAAAAAAAAAATGGTTTTCAAAAATATTTCAAATTTAAATAAAAATCATTTATATGCCACTCCCGTCAAATTTTTCTTTTTTAATTTTTTGTTTTTGAAAGATTATTCAAATTTTAAAAATTTCATTTTTTATGCTACCGTTCTAAAAATTATTTTCCCAAAGAGTATTTTCTAGTCTCAAGCTAAAAATAAAAGATATTTTATGAAGAATATTTTTCATTCACCAACTAAACATACAAAAAAATATTTTTTCCAAAAAATATTTTCTACTCACCAACCAAACATGAGAAAATAAATTAAAACTCTACATGTTTTTCAAGAAAATATTTTCCAACCTACCAAGCACACCTTAAATAATCACAAAATTTGAGTGTTTATTATTTGTTTTTTTTTTTTTTTTTGGTTATTTGGAAGCCAAATCCAAATCCATCAAATCAAAATATTTATGTAGCTTAAAGCTTATCTGTATTTCGAAATGTTCTGAATTAGTGTTTTTTTTGTACGTTTTACCTTTGGGATGGCGAGAGGTACCAACCATTTATGTACCTAATATATTACACATGTATCGATAAATATGTTATAATTAACAATATAAATAAATATATAAAATAATTACCAACATTATCTATAGAGTTTCAAGAGCTAGCTTCGTTATTCGGTTAATGTGATTTCTTTCATTTTTAATTAATAATTTAAAATCTAAGCCTCCTAAAAAATAATTTGATAGGAAATATTTTTTCATTTAATTCAGGATCAATAAATGTTGATTATGAATAAGTCTAATTATTGGATTTAATGAGCCACATGCGAAAGAACCAAAAATGCCCCATGAGAAATTGACATAAATATAAAATATTTATTTAACATAAATTGGTGTAAAAGTATAACCTAAAATTGTTTGGTAAAATATGGCCTAAAAAAAACTTAGGCACAAAGTAGCCGGATAAAACAATGCCTCAATTTTAAGGGTTGATTTTTTTACCAACCGACACTAATTAATTAATTTAATTAGCATGTTAATTCTAATTAGCCAACTAAAAAGCTATTTTTACTTTTGAGGAATGAAAAATATATTTCTTAATTAACCCATTAAGGAAAGGCTAGAACCATTTTAAAATGAAGAATTTTTTTCATTAATTAATTCATTAAAAAAGTTGCAATTACTTTTAAGGCATAAAAAAAAACTTTTATTCCTCAATTAATGTGTACTAATTATCAAATGTATGTAGACGTGTATTATACATTATATTATTGTAGATTGTGATACATTTTTGCTTAGTATGTACATAACTAAGAACCCTAGATCTATATTTTCTTAATTTAGCATAAATTATACACGTTTTTAATCTAAAAATCTGCTCATAACAATATAAAAATTTAATTGAAAGAACGAGAAGCATTATCCTAACGTTTTGGGATGAAAATCCCAACTTTTCTCCTCCCTTTCTTTTCGTTTTTTCCGTCTGCGTAATTTTCCTTTGTTCCGTTCGTTCTTTTCAATTTTTTTCGTCAGCTGCGCTGACTTTCAGCATTTTAGGGCTTTTTGCCCTTATTATTTTATTTATTTATTTATTTTTCCTTTTCTATTATTATTAGCAATAAAATAATTTTTTATTAAATTTAAAAATCTTGTCACTCATTCTTATAAGTCATAAATTATTTATAAAAGCTATTAAAAAGATTATTATAAAAATAATGATTAAAATTCATAAAATAACTAAGAGGGTTATTTTTGGATGGATATTGACAATTTGCAATTTAAGAAACTACTGGTTGGCAATGAGAACAAAGACTTCCTTCCCAAAAATCACAGTGATTAGCTTGAATTTGCACAAGAATTATCTTGTAAGTATTACTTAAAAAAATCATAATATTTTATGTATATTTCTACTTTATCAAATTACTTAATTAATAATGATTACTTGAATTAGTAGTTTGATATAAACGTAAGTATTTACTTATATATTTATAATTCCAGCCTTTTAAATTATTATGTTTTGAATTTAATAATATATACTTTTTTGGTTTTAATTTACCTGGTATTTTTTTTTTTTGAGATTCAAACTTATTAGTTGTGACATTATTTGAATATAAAATTTTGATAATTATGTAAAAAATATTACTACAAGTTACAATAATTAGTACTCTAGTTCCTTTATTCATTTTTACTTGTTACTGTTTGACTTGACGCACTCATCAAGAAGACAATTATTGAAATATGTATTTTACTACATTAACCTATTGATTGGTGTTTAGTATTAACTCTTGAAAAATAATTTGGAGAATAGTATTTAATGCTAAGGCTAAAACATGGGAAAATTTAATTGTTTTTTCTTGACATGGCAAAAATGATAAGTTAAAATGAAAATTTATTTTAAAAATAAGTGATAAGTAAAAATGAGCGGAAGAAGTAATTTAAAAGACATGAAAAAATATTATCTAGTTTATTTGCTCAAATATTTAGGTGCAAGAAAAATCACCATTACATTTACATTTTTGAAAAAGATTATTTGATTTTCTTATCAATTATCACCACGATTTTCACCCCACTTTTGAATGGATATGGACAATTTGCAATTTTATAAGTATAATTTAACAAATCTCACAGTTTTAAGAGTTAATTACATTATTTTATACTTTTTTTCAAATTACAAAAATCTCTTAAAATTTATAGATTTTGGATACATTACTGGACTTCCTGATACATCACTAGACTTTCGGATACATTACTGGACATCCAGATACATAAGAGAGGGATGTATCCAAGTGGAGAGGGATGTATCAGAGAGGGGATAGGACATCCTAGTACATTACTGGACTTTCGAAAACATCAGCAGACATCCGTATACATAGAAGAGGGATATATCAGAGAGGGAAAGGATGCATCAAGAGGG
Organism: Solanum bulbocastanum; assembly: GCA_037074985.1. Lineage (NCBI taxonomy): Eukaryota > Viridiplantae > Streptophyta > Magnoliopsida > Solanales > Solanaceae > Solanum > Solanum bulbocastanum. The sequence continues at coordinate 47,538,672 of CM073602.1, forward strand.
GATAAAGATGTATCACCGAGAGGATAGTGATGTATCCAAGAGAGAATTTTTAAATTTTTTTTTAAATGATAGAAACTTTTAAAGATGATAAAATAAGATATGTATTTAGATAGTTTTTTTCATTTTATTTTCTTATTAATGCAATTTTTCAAATAAAAAACAAAGAAACTATAGGTTGACAACGAGAACAGATTTCCTTCCCAAAAATAACAGTGATTGGCTTGAATTGGCAAAAAATTATTTATGTATATTTTTACTTTATCAAATTACTTAATTAATAATGATAACTTGAACTAGTAGTTTGATATAAGCATAAGTATTTACTTATATATTTATAATTCCAGCCTTTTAAATTATTATGTTTTGAATTTAATAATATATACTTTTTTTGTTTTAATTTACATGATATTTTTTTCTAAAGATTCAAACTTTTTAGATATTACATGTATTTAAATAAATAATTTTTAATATTTTAAGACTAGGTAAGAAATATTATAGGTTACTATAGTTAATGATTTAAAAAACAGGAAAAAAATTGCCGTCTAATAAATCTAGAAAAGCTAAAAGTATTATACTTTTTTGTCCACTTTTATTTGTTATGTTGCGCTTTTTGAAAGTCAATTTAACTAATTTTCAAAGTTAAATTAAATTATATTAATTCGATATTTTTTTAAAAAAAATTAGATATTCAAAAACTATACAAAAAGTACTATAAATTGCAATTTTTTTGCATATCAATATGATGAAAATACATTATAAAATATTAGTCAAAGCTTTTATCGTTTGACTCTAAAAAAGAAAACCATAATAAATAAAAATGGACATAAGTAGTATAAATTAGGACCACTTAGTAGGGAATATTGACCATTTAATGCATTACATATAAGGGGACTCGAGGAAGGGGGATCATTGAATATGCGAATATGGAAAAATCGTATAAGTAAATATATACCACTTCATTTTATGCGGCACTTTTCAGATTTTGAAATTTAAATAAGTCTATCTTTGATCGTAAATTTTTCATAAATCTTTTAAACTTTTTAAATAATCAATTATTATGACTTATAATACTTTTTGCGTAATTTACAAATATATAAATTTTATTTCAAAAAAATTGAAGAGTAATGCACTACATATGAGGGGCTCGAATATTAAATGATTACAAAATTGAGTCTTTATTATTTGTCTTTTTTGGTTATTTGGAAGCCAAAATCCAAACCCATCAAATCAAAATATTCATAACTATAGATTTGTTCGTATATTCAGTTAAAATATATTTGATCAAGTATATGTTTGCACTATAACGTATATAAAATTTATTTTCATATTTTGTTTGTATATTATGACCTAAACTTAGTATTAGACGTCCAATATATACATATATATACATTTAATATGTGTTGAACTTTAAAGTCTATTGCAAATAAGCATTTATTCATTTGAATATATACATGTGATTAAGTATACATTAAATTAAGTATATATTCGTACTATAATATATACATTACTTATATTTTGTTTTTATACATTATTAGTATATATTAGCATATTTTGCAGCTATTGATGTGTATAGATATATTTACTTTAATATTTTAATACATACAGTCAAATTTGTACACATACTATCAACTGCGTATACATAATAGCTATTGAGTATACATTCAATTTGAAGACGCATACATTAGACTATTATAGAGTCTTGCATCAATGCATACAACTTCATGTTTCACATTAAATAAGAATCAAACATTATTTCGACTTGAATATCAAAGTGAGTTTGCATGTTTTGAAATCGATGTTGCAGGTAGAAAATCTTCAAAATCAAAATTATTATCCACAAGTAACTATAATTGACGATTTTCAAACTCATCATTGTTTTCTTCATTTCCTTTCAAGAATTTTACACCATTGTTACAATCTTCGTCACTTTCTATATACATATTTTCTCTTTTGAGAATTAACTACTCTTACTCAGAGAAATGTAACAGAAAACACAAAAATTTGTAAAAAATCTTGTATCCAGCTAAACGATAAGGATTGTAAAAATCCTTTTCTCTTTTTTGAAAAAAATCACTGACACTCAATATTAAAAAATTTGGTGTGATTTCAGTTACTTATTGTGAAAAGTTAATCTCAGATGGGATATTTTAAGGAAGAAGATATTCTATCCTAAAACTCAAAAGAGGGAGAAAAAAAAGGAAGAAAGAAAAGAAAAACTAGGAGTTGAAAACTACTGTGATTTTTTTTTAGATTACTCCCTTTATCCCATATTAGTGGATTATTTTTATTTTTACACACATATAAAGAAGTCATAAATAAGAAGATAATTTTACTAATTCACATCTTAAAAAGCTTTTTAAGAATTTTACAAACAAATGTGAACACTTTTAAAATTAATTGCAAGATAAGATAAAACGGTCAAATGCCCCCTTAATCTATGACCGAATTCTCAACTATACACTTATTCTTCACGGGAGGTCTATCACCCTCTGTTTAAAACTAAAATTATTATCAACCTAAATGCCAACATGACAAAGTGAGTCTATTGCATTATCTTTGAGAGCGCGAAGATAAAAAAAAAAAAAAAATTACTTTAAATATTTTTTAATAAATATATGCATTTTAAATTTTTTACTTATTTGTTTCTACTTCTAATTTGCTTTCTTCTCCATAGCAATTTAGTAGTGCATCAATGGCCGCCATCAAATTACATCACCTCTCACCATATTGAAAGCACCGTCATTATTATATTAATCAATACACCGCAAATTTCTATTCTCCACAATCAGGAACTATGGACCAAAAATCTTTCAAATCAAAACAAATTTAAGCTTAATACAGTAACACCCAACTGATTTTTCTTCGATTAAACTTTCAATACAAGAAAAATTCTTATCCTATATTCAATACCCAAAAGACCTATGGAGATTTTCGTATTCGCTTCTAAGTTTTGGGATTTGATTTTCTCCAGTTTGAAGCTAGTTTGGTCAATGTCGGTTTAAAGATTTTTCTTTAAGTTTCAGACAATCAATTCAATGGATAAATTTTATTCCAACTTCAAATAATACTCCTCAACTGATTTAAGCAACTTGTAATTTTCTTGCAAATCTGAAAAAATGTAGTTCATGTTCTTCATCTTCTTTGTATAATTCCTACAAAAATTTGATACAACTTCACCAAATTGCCTCAAATTTTAGATATAAGCTTCTCTCAATATTTTGATTCTTTTGACATATTACCCATTCAAAACGGAGCTTGTTCGAGGTAAGTCAAAATTAAAACTCAGACTGATAAACTAACTTTAATGGTGGTTTCAAGTTGTGCTTCAAAGTTTCTACCTTTAGCTTCGATTTTCAGCCTATAGTTAGTGATTTAAAAAACAGAAAAATAATTACCGTCAAATAAATCTCAAAAAGCTAAAAGTATTATATAAATTAGGACCACTTAGTGGGGAATATTTACCATTTAATGCATTACATATGAGGGGACTCGAGGAAGGTGGATCATGATTATAGGATAATTATAAAATTGAGTTTTTATTTTATTTTATTTTAAACTTTTTTTATTTTTTTATTTTTTTATTTTAAGCTAAAATCCAAATCCATCAAATGAAAATATTTATAACGTGCTAGGTTCTCTTCCCCCGTTTTTTCTCTATAAAAAGCAGCTATGTTCACCTTCATCTCATCACAAAAATATTCCTTCTTCTTAATTAAGTTATTAATTATTCGCAGTGATGGCAATCGTAGGAGGCCTTGTCGATGTTCCATTCGAAAACAAAGTCGAGTTTGATGATCTTGCTCGTTTCGCTGTCCAAGATTACAATCAGAAAAATGTAAAGAATTATTTTAATTTACTTCGATTACATCTTACTTTGTTATGAAAAGTTGCGTGTCTTTGTTAACATAATTGATTTAAAATGCATTAATGTAACAAATAAGCAGATGACTTTTCGAAGAATATATAATTAATTTTGAAATGCTTACTCATAATTATTTCATTTCAACAACATATATATTTTGTATTTCAGGATTCTAGTTTGGAGTTTAAAAAAGTTTTGAACGTGAAGCAACAAATAGTTGCTGGAATAATATATTATATAAAATTTGAGGCAACTGAAGGTGGAAAGAAGAAAGAATATGAAGCCAAGATTTTGATGAGGAAATGGGAGGACTTAAAGAAAGTGGTAGGATTCAAGCTTGTTGGTGATGATAGTACAAAGCCTGGGGGCATTGTCAATGTTTCAAACCCAAACAAGACTGAGTTCAAAGATCTTGCTTGTTTTGCTATTCAGGATTATAATAAGAAACAGGTTAATTATAATAACTTACTCCTCTTTTATTTTTTCGTTAATTTCATATTTAAATCCTAAATTCACTACCGTATCTGATATATAATTCTTTCATTTGAACCAACGTCATATACAATCTATTTTCCAGAATGCTCATTTGGAGTTTGTAGAAAATTTGAATGTTAAAGAGCAAGTTGTTGCTGGAATCATGTACTATATAACACTTGCGGCAACTGATGCTGGAAAGAAGAAAATATATGAAGCTAAGATTTGGGTGAAGGAATGGGAGGACTTCAAGAAAGTTGTAGAATTCAAGCTTATTGGCGATGATAATGCAAAGATTGGGGGCATTATTAGTGTTCCATTCCCGAACAGCCCCGAGTTTAAAGATCTTGCTCGTTTTGCTATTCAGGATTATAATAAGAAAGAGGTTAATTCAAATGGCTTACTCCTATTTTATTTTTCGTTAGTTTCACGTTCAAACTTATAATATTCAAATTATGAATCCGCTACAGTTTCTAATAATTCTTTCATTTGAACGAATGACATATACAATCTATTTTCCAGAATGCTCATTTGGAGTTTGTTGAAAATTTGAATGTTAAAGAGCAAGTTGTTGCTGGAATGATGTATTATATAACACTTGCGGCAATTGATGCTGGAAAGAAGAATATATATGAAACTAAGATTTGGGTGAAGGAATGGGAGGACTTCAAGAAAGTTGTAGAATTCAAGCTTGTTGGTGATGATGATGCAAAAACTGGGGGCATTATCAATGTTCCAAACCCAAACAGCCCTGAGTTTCAAGACCTTGCTTGTTTTGCTGTTCAGGATTATAATAATACACAGGTCAATTATAATGACTTACTTTTTTTTTTTTGTTAATTTCACATTAAAATCTATAATATTCAAATCTTAAATCTATTGCAGTATCTAATAACACTTTCATTTGAACAAATGTCATATACAATTTACTTTTCAGAATGCTCATTTGGAGTTTGTAGAAAATTTGAATGTGAAAGAACAACTTGTTTCTGGAATGATGTACTATATAACACTTGTGGCAATTGATGCCGGGAATAAGAAAGAATATGAAGCCAAGATTTGGGTGAAGGAATGGGAGGACTTCAAGAAAGTTATAGACTTCAAGCTTGTCGGAAATGATAGTGCAAAAATACCTGGGGGCATTACCGAAGTTCCATTCCCAAACAACCCCGAATTTCAAGATCTTACATGTTTTGCTATTCACCAATATAATAAGAACCAGGTTATTTACAATGACTTACTCATCGTCTATTTTTTTTTCTAGTTAATTTCACATGCAACCCTATATATAATATTCAAATTCAGAATCCACTACTGTATCTAGTATATGATTCTTTCATTTGAATGAACGTCATATACAATCAATTTTTCAGAATGCTCATCTGGAGTTTGTAGAAAATTTGAATGTTAAGGAACAAGTTGTTGCTGGAATGTTGTACTACATAACATTTGTGGCAACAGATGGTGGAAAGAAAAAAATATATGAAGCTAAGATTTGGGTTAAGGTATGGGAGAACTTCAAGAAAGTTGTTGAATTCAAGCTTGTTGGTGATGATAGTGCAATGCCTGGGGGCATTATCAATGTTCCATTCCCAAACTGTCCCGAATTCCAAGATCTTGCTCATTTTGCTGTTCAAGATTATAATAAGAAAGAGGTTAATTAAAATGACTTACTCCTTTTTAATTTTTTCGTTAGTTTCACATTCAAATCTATTATATTCAAATTCTAAAACTATTGTAGTAACTAATAATTCTTTCGTTTGAACGAACGTCATATACATTTTTCAGAAAGCTCATTTGGAGTTTGTAGAAAATTTGAATGTTAAGGAACAAGTTGTTGCTGGAATGATGTACTATATAACACTTGTGGCAACTGATGATGTTGGGAAGAAGAAAATATATGAAGCTAAAATTTGGGTGAAGGGATGGGAGGACTTCAAGAAAGTCATAGAATTCAAGCTTTTTATTGGTGATGATGTCCCAATACTCGGAGGCATTGTCAATGTTCAAGGCGTAAACAGCCTTGTGTTCCAAGATCTTGCTCGTTTTGCTGTTCAGGATCATAATAAGAAAGAGGTTAATTATAATAACTTACTCATTTTTAATTTTTAATTTTTTTTTGGTTAATTTTACACTCAAACTTATAATATTCAAATCCTAAATCTATTGCAGTATCTAATAACTCTTTCATTTGAATGAATGCCATATATAATGTATTTTTCAGAAGGCTCATTTGGAGTTTGTAGAAGTTTTAAATGTGAAGGAACAAGTTGTTGCGGGAATGATGTACTATATAACACTTGCGGCAACTGATGCTGGAAAGAAGAAAATATATGAAGCTAAGATTTGGGTGAAAGAATGGGAGGACTTCAAGACAGTTGTAGAGTTCAAGCTTGTTGGTGATGATAGTGCAGAGCCTGGGGGCATTATCATTATTCCATTCCCAATCAGCTCCAAGTTCCTAGATCTTGCTCGTTTTGCTGTTCAAGATTATAATAAGAAAGAGGTCAATTCAAATGATTTATTCCTCTGTTATTTTTATCTTAGCTTCACATTCAAACTTATAATATTTAAATCCTGAATTTGCTACATTATCTAATAATTCTCTCATTTGAACGAATGTCGTACACTCTATTTTTCAGAATGCTCATTTGGAGTTTGTAGAAGTTTTGAATGTGAAGGAACAAGTTGTTGCAGGAATGGTGTACTATATAACACTTGTAGCAACTGATGCGGGAGTTAAGAAAATATACAAGACCAAGATTTGGGTGAAGGAATGGGAGAATTTCAAGGAAGTTCAGGAATTCAAGCAAATTGTTTATGCCACAAAGTGAAATGAAACTACTCTTATGTTGGTGTGAAATAAAGCCAATTGTTTGGTATGAAGTTATTGTTATGCTTGTGTGAAATAAAGCTAGTTGTTTGGCATGAAATTACTGTTATGTTTGTGAAAAATAAAATCAGGTCTATGTATTTGGAAGTATTTGAATGTCTTGTTGTAAGCGTATTTGAATAATTTAAAGTTTGTAAGATTAATAAATGTGTGTTTATGTGATGATAAATATTGATTGAATTGTCATGCATTAATTAACAGTAAATGAGTTAAAGGATAATTTTATCGTTAAACATTTTAATAACGTTATTGCTAATACGTACCTATATATTCTTTCTCACATGAAATAATACTCCCTTTAGGTATGTTATACGAACTTTTGTGTTAAGAAAGTGTATCAAATGTAATATTATTTTAGTCTTTATACTAATGAAACTGTACTAAGTTTGAATATTGTAAAATGAACTGTGTTTTTCATATATTTGGGGACAAAAAGTACAGTTGTTTACATATAAATTTATAGTAAATTGAAATAAGCTTTGCAAATGCACGATGTTTAAATTTTAGGCAGATAATATGAAATATGCTTACTCTGTGATAGGGATGAGTATTTATCGATTCGATTTGATTTTTCAAGTATATCAATTTGATTTGTTGGTTATTGATTTGTAGATATACTGAACCATTATAGTACCATTTAGTAATCTATATTTATCTCTCAAGAATTGTCAATATGGATCTGCCTAATCCATCCAAGTTATCCTATACAAACTTTAGAGTTTGATGGGTTACAGTAGACTGACCCATTATTTTGATGGGCTGGAAAACATCAAACTCATCCACCACTATGTGGGCTATGGGTCACGCCGGGCCAGTCCAATTTAGTTTTTTGAAATTATTTTATATAATTTTAAAATATTAATAAATATATTCATTTCATTTTGGAGGAAAAATCCCGATATTATAAATAAAATTATTAAGTTCCGTAGAATTGGACTCGTAGCTCCGCGCGCCCCTCCTTCCTACAATTATTTTGTATGTTGGTTGACTTTGAGCTTTTATCATATGTGTGTTTGACATTTACATGTCGATTGTTTATGAGTATTGGCTCAAAAGCTCAATTATATATTATTGGTGTTAAATCAATTCCTGTTAAAAAAGTTTAGGATGGCTTTCGAGCAAGTTCCTAAGCATGTGCCTCATGGAAAGGGCAGAGATAGGAAGTGCCTCACAAATTTTTACTCTTATAGCTCGCGCTAGGCAAGATTAGGTGTGTTGTGAGTCCTTATGCTCGAATGCATTTTCTTGCCTTTCTGCGGAAGCAATTCCCTATTTCGGTTGCGGGTTCAGACTTCAGTACTTACTAGTTGTTCAATTAATTATAAATTACTTACAACTTGTTCAATTAAATTATTGCATATATAGTAAGTAAAATAACATTTTGTATTGAGAGCTTTCAATTTCCATTAATACGTGCGTAGTAAGTTGACAATATTCAGTTTAAGTATATATTAATTGATAAACTACGTAATTTCCTATAAATTATAATCAATTATTCCACCCCCTCCACACAATAAATAAATAAATAAATAAAGTTTTTGTCAATTTCAATTATACAACTATACAAGTACCTGATAAAAAGTCAACAAAGGGACTCATAAAGGTTTGGAACATGCTTAATTAGTTCTTGCTCATCCATTTTATCATTTATTGGAGCCAATAATTAATCAAATCACAAGTTACTATGGAGGAAATACCAGAAATTGATGGAATTCGAGCAACTTCGTTAAGGATCAATGATTGTCCATCACCATTACCATCTGCTATTACTACTTCTGCTACTCCTCAAAACTACTTAAAATGTTTTATGAGCGTACATTTCGTGCAAAAGGTATTTAAATTCTCTCACTTCACAAAATTGATCTTAATGATTAAATTTGAGTCTCGATTTTCAAGTTACATAGAGAGTCAGATGAGCAGGTTGAGTCAATTTCGAGTTTAGTTGTATAGTAATTTGATCAATAAATGGTCATGTTTGAACCTTTCAAAGTTTGCTCGAATCAAAATGGAATTATTCAAGATTTTGGATCCATGAACCATTGTCTGATCATCTATCATGTTGAGTTGTATAATCATATCATTTAAACGCGAAAAACATTGTTCCTGTAGTTGATAGCAGAGTTCGTGGGAACGTACATGTTGATATTTGCTGGTTGTGCTGCGATAATTTTGAATATAAACAAGAACAACGTTGTCACACTTCCTGGAATCGCGTCTGTTTGGGGACTTGTTGTCATGGTTTTAATTTACTCCGTTGGACATGTCTCTGGTGCACATTTTAACCCTGCTGTAACAATTGCATTTGCCACAAGCAAAATGTTTCCATGGATTCAGGTAAAACAGAACGAACGTATTAATATCATCATATCGTTTATTATTATTGTTATTGTTATTGTTACTGTTGTTGTTGTTGATATTGAATTATATTATTGTGTAGGTTCCGGCTTATATTTTGGTACAAGTCGTGGGATCCACTCTCGCGAGTGGATCCCTTCGACTAATATTTAATGGCAAAGAAGATCAATTTGTAGGAACAGTTCCAGCAGGAACAAATTTACAGGCTTTGATGCTTGAGTTTATAGCCACATTTTACCTAATGTTTGTCATTGCTGGTGTTGCAACTGATGATCGAGCTGTTAGTTTCATTTCGCGATCAAAGTTTTTTTTTTTTTTTTTTTACACTATCAATATAATTTAACGTATACCGCGTTAAATTAAGTATATGTTATAATTTGTAATTGATGCAGATGAAACATTTATCTGGTGTTGCAATTGGAGCCACTGTTTCACTTGATATATTGTTCTCTGGGTACTTCTCTTTTCATTTCAAGTTATTATTTTGGTCCTATTATGTTGAAAATATATTGTATTTGACTATTTATAGAACCATATCATCGCTAAATTAGTCATATAGTATTTGATTTTTGGTATCTATGATCATCTGTTGTTTATTATGTTTAGGTGATTACAATTTTGTTGTTGAGGTTACAGTTCCTTGCATATATATACTATGCGTTGCTCTCCTTTCATGTTAGTTATTATATTTTTCTTCAATGTCATTTTTTCTTTTCATTTCTACTTTGATTTGCTTCACTTGAGCCGATGCTGTAAAACATATGATTTTGTTGAAATACAGACCATTAACAGGGGCATCAATGAACCCAGCAAGAAGTTTGGGACCAGCAATTGTTACAGGTCATTACAAAGGGTTATGGATTTACATTATTGGGCCAACTTTGGGGGCCATTTTTGGTGTTTGGACTTATAATCTTATGAGACTCACAAATAAGTCTTGGTATGAAATTTATTAAATCTTCATATATTGTTGTTCAAAATATTAGATTCTGAATCCGTAACATTAAAGATCAAACTCATCAAGTTCAAATCCTGTATAAAGACTCGTATGATTTTGATTGTGTGTTTGAGGGTTAATTTCACGTATGGTTACTGAACTTTTGGTGTTTTCTTATGAAGGGGTGAAGCTGCGAAAGAGATTTCACATTCACTAAAAGCTCTAGAAGTGTCTTCCAAAGACAAAGTTATATGCAATTGTGGTGAAGGGTGGTCATGTGTTGTCTCCAAGACTGAAGAAGCAGAAGTAGGCAACATTTTCTTTGAATGTGCTGAAGGTTGTCTTTGTATTGTTGATGAAACAAATACTCTAAAAAAACATGTATATGTATATGAAAAGACTAAAAGAAGAAAGAGTTACAAAATGTATATTTAAAGGCCTTCAAATCATCATTGTAACACAAAGTGGGATTATTATTACTGTATAATAATACAATGTTGACAACGACATACTCAGTCTAGTCCCACAAAGTGGAAATAGTAAACCCTGAAAAAGGCATGTTGCTGCTATCTATGTGTTGTTACTCGTAACATATTCCTTACCGAGACTATATATAGTAGATGTTGAATGACCTTCTCTTTATTTGTGTGTTTACTTTTTCGTATTTTGAAATCCTTAATGAAAATTCTCATATGTCACTAATTGCTTGACATATGAAGTTACTCTTATGTTGGTGATAAATAAGAGTTGTAAGTGTATTCCTTCAATTTCCTTTGATTGTTTTATCTGAATTTTTGTCTAGCTTACTAGAAAATAGTTGATGGCATATCTACTCTGTCCAGTATAAAACAACAGCTATTTATGCCCCACAAAAAATGATGGATTTCTGCATCCCTTGATACAATATTCAATGTGATAATCCTTCAGGTATCCCCTTACTTTAGTGAATTTATTGTTAGTATAAAGTACAAAAATTTCATACATTTAGGGATAATTAGATTTTATTTTAAAAGTTTTCTCAATTATTAAAATCTCGGTTTTTTTAATTACTCTCAGATATATTTTTTAGTTGTCAAATACATTGCAAATGATACATTACTTGATGAGAGAGATGTATCCGAGAGGGGATAACTATGTATCCGAGAGTTGTTTTATTAATATAGATATAGCCATATAGCTTTATTTACGTGTTTGTTTCCTGCTTCGCCCTCCATGCTTCTCTTCCTTCTTTTTCTTTCTTTTTTGATTTCAAGTGAATAATATATTAAAATATGTTTCATGAAAAATTATTTCAAGTGAATAATATATTAAAAACCTTGAAATATTGAGAGAAACTTATATCTGAATTCGAGGATTGTTTAGAGGAGATTTGAGTTTGTTAGGATTGAAAAATAAATGGTATGCAATATATTGTAAACAATGTATATAACTATATATGTACCTTGCTAATTTTCTTTTAAAACAATTTGATGATAGTTAACCATATATTAGGTCTTGATTTTATAAGTATAGATGGAACACCCATCTAGATCATTAGGAAGCAAAACTATTATGATAATGTTTATAAATAACTCACTAATTTCATTATAAGATTATATTTTAACATAAAAAACATTACTTTTAAAAGATATGTTGATTCTAACTAAAATATACTAATACTTATCAATTTTTTAAAAAAAAGTTGGTCAAAGAAAATTTAATTCTATGACAAAATGAAAAGCTAGCCATGTTTTGATTAGGTCAAAGCAAACATGAACATGACTAATTAGTAATTAGGTGACAAATATTTTTTCAAAAAACAAGTCTTTAAATTACAAAAATGATTCTACAAGTTCTAGAACGTGCTCCTAATTGGGTCTTACTCGAATAAACCAAAAAAAAAATTATTGAAAATGTATATTCAGGTACATGTACTAATACTAATAAATATTATTGAGTTCTGATATTTTAATTTTATGCACAAAGCAAGTACATAATAATTGTTTTGTTTTTTTTAAAAAAGTACATAATAATTATATAAATCTTACATAAAAATAATCGTGATTGTAATATTTTAATTAATAATTGATAATGTTTATTTATCAAGCTTCATCAATTGATAGAAATGTGAGCTTATATGAATTTAACGGACTTTTAAGCACATGACTACACATGATTACATATCCTTTAATTGTTTTAAAGAAATAAAATGTTATAGTAACCAATTTGAGTTAATATTAATTAAATAATTTTTAAAAAAATTAAAATTAAAAATAATTAATATCGCACAATTATTTCATAGAATAATAATATTATTTAGTTCAAATCATGAGGAAAAATAACATAAAATTTTATCTTTTTTAATATCAATTTTAGTACATAACAGTAAATTAATATTTTGATCATTGTTGCTTCGCAATAATGAAGAACCTCTACATTATCAACTCACTACTTCAAGTCCAAACAATTATGGACCGCCGCAACACCACAATCAAAATGTGTTCAACGTTAATCCTTGAAGATCCACATTTTGTAATCTAACACTAATTAAAAATGATAGCTTATTTTTGTACCGCCTCGATCTTGTTAACTTGGCTTCAGAGCTTAGTAATTGATCTCAACAACAATGTATTATATGGTGAATACGACCCAATGCTATTTTTTTTTATTTTAACGGAATAAAAAGTGTTTTTTTTCACAACAAAAAAAAGTCAATTAACATTTTTTATTTTTAGTAAAATGTGTAATCTTTCACAAAAAAAAAAAAAGTCAATTAATCTTTTTTATTTTTAAAATAATAAATCGTGTAGTCTTTTGCAACCAAAAAAGTCAATTAATATTTTTTTATTTTTAATAAAATTGAATAGTTATATCCATCAAAGTTCAAATAAACAAGAACAATCAATTAATATAGTTGAATAAACTCTTATCCAAATATCATACATTTCACATATTTTGATTTCATTTTATTTCAAGGAAAAATAAACAGCACATAATATAAAAATAAAAAGGTACAGTAATATTTAAAGACTTCAGTATATAAGAAGAAAAAAATAATGAATTGTGAAATTCCATCGGTAGGGAAACCCTAATTTCGTCGATTCAGTTTCATTTCAGCCTCGCATTACCTATCTCTCTCTCTCTTTCTCTCTCTATATTCAGTCCTTAATCTCACTTTCTCTCTCTAAAATTCTCAGAATTCTTCACCGCGACAACGATTCCTCCATCGATCCGTCCCCTCCTCCTTCCGTTAACAGGTATTCCTTTACCGATCTTCTGTAGCTGATTGATTGGTTATTTTTTTCCAGTTTTTTTGGTTAAGTTTTTGTTCTTTTGATGTCTGTTTGGGGGATTGGAATTGTTTTTATGAAATTTTTGTTTGATTTTTGACGGCGATGAATTTGGGCGGTTTGTTGATTAGAAAGCAATGTAAATTTTAGTGTTCGTGATTAGTGTTGAATAGAATTATCGGTATGTGAACATGAATGATACATGGGTAAAGGAGGATGGATGCGGCCAGGGAACGATGGGTTGAGGACTTGGAATCAAACGGATGTAGAGGATTCATTGGATTGAGGGGTTGAGGCGTAGTCGTTGATGTTATGAGACTTTAATGGATATAGAAGATTTATACACATCTAGTTGGGATTGAGGCATTTAGGGGGTTATTTATTGATGTTGATACGCATGGGAATTTGTGGTTTTATGGAGTCGGGATGGGTTTGGTTGCAATTTTGCTTATATTAGAAAAGCTAGATCTTCTTGTTCTATTTTTCTTTTAGGGCAAAATGTGCACAAGAAAAAGATGATGTAAGCCTAAATGATAGTGAGTTATTTGCTTCCATGGTTAGAATGAGATTCTTATTTATCTAGACTCCACCCTCCCTTGGTTAGCTTCACATTCGCGAATGGGTCCAAATGTAACACTGTTAAGGATCAGAAATGATGTGACCGTATTGTGATAAAATAGTTTCAATCATGTTGAGGATCTGAAATGCTTGAAGTCTCCTGATCGTCCAATAAGAAGTGTTCTAATTTTCAGATGAACGATTTGAATACCTATCCATCCTAACAACTGATTGCAGAGTTGATCATTCAGACCTTCCAATTCATAGATGCATCTCGGACTTATGAGTGGGGATATTTCTGAAACACAACGACTTCTTGTTGTTGGAAATCAAAATTGTAACGTGGAAGCAATTTTAACATACATAGCAATAGGAAATCATGAGCAATAGTTGGAAAAGCGTTTATAATTTCATACTGTTGACAGACTATGATAGTTAGCCAGATTTCTAATCAGACTAGTGTCTGTTCTTGCATCTTCTTGGATATCAACAGTTGTGTGACTGACTATGCTCTTTGTTTTTTATAAAATATTTCAGTAGGTATTAGCTTTTTTGAATATGAATGATATGTGATACACTTTCGAATATTATTTACTGTTAGGGAGATTATGCTACTTTAGTCAATATCTATGAAAGAAATATTAGAGGTACTTGGTAGAGGAAACACAATTCATCGAATAGCCCACTTTTTGGCTCAAGGGTGGTTATAGATTTTGAATGCGGAGACTATTATTTCATAAGACCACACACCCGAAGGTTGTTGTACTAGGACACTTCGACCATACTTGTTTGTATCACATGGACATGCTATTATTCATAGTTCCACATTTTAAAGGAAAAAACCAATTCCTCATTGATATAGCATTTTTTAAAAATGTTTCCTCGCTTGTGGGATTTCACTGTGGGTATGTTGTTGTTGACTTGCGTAGTCTTTTTTTATGTTTGTAGTTAATTTTAGATGGAATATCTTGTGTGCCTAGGTTCCATGGATTGTGGAACTTACTTAAGAGTTTCTGTGGGAAATAATTGATTGTCAATTGAGAAATTAGTCAGTTGTAAGCAGCTAACTGAGTATTGGAAGCTTTAGGATCTACAGTTATCAAAGCTGCTATTGGTTATTGATTGCACCATTTTTGTTCCTTACCGAAAGAATCTTAATTAAATTAAAAGTGATTGTTTGTCAGTTGTACTGATCTTCTTTTTTTTTGTATGGACAATGTAACTTATTTAGCTTCTTGTCTACATCTATTTCATGTATGATGATGTCTCTACGTCTTGTGACTTTCTTCTCAACTCTAATATAACAGTTAAAGGAAAATGAACCCAGATTAGTATTAATAGTTTTTGTTTCTTTCTTTTGGAGTTGGAGGTTGGGGCTTGGTGTTTGGAAATTGTTGAGTCAGGTTCATTCACTTATGCAATTACTGATGTATAAGATATAGATTTTGGATGGTGATTCAGTTGAGATCAAGGATGGGAATTTGGATTTTGCTGCTTGAAGATGTTTGTTTGTTCTAACCAACCAGAGGAACTAAACCTAAGACAGTTAATATACAGTTTTCTGCATGACCGAAAAGCCAGTCATATGTGTACTGTAGAAGGGTAGAGGGTGGACCCGTTATCCCTGAATTTCAAAGAATGTGGTTGGCCCCAGAGAAAATATCTGTCATAAAAAAAAGAAAAAGAATGATGCAACACACTGTACAATGTCAATTTCAACATGATCAAGGGATGAGGATTGTAGTAGATTTCTGCCATTTCGGCTCTTAGAAGTCAAGAACATGAAAGTGATTGATTAGCAAAATCCTGTTGGATGCAATGATATTAGGATTACCTGGATAGGCACTCCTTTTATATTAATTAGTGATACTTTTTTCTATTAATTTTCCTTGGGCTTTGGCCTCTGATAGAATGAGGCTGACTTCCTAAATTAGCTATGCTGTCTGTCAGCTTTTGCTCTCTAACTGCTGCAACATTAGAATCCGTCTCCTTGTTGTATAACCAGACTTCCTGCAGTATTCTTCATTAGCTTTTTTGCATGTTAAAAGAATTGCACAAGACATACAATAGTAATATATATTTACCTTTCTCTCTTAGTTCGAGTTTGTATACATGTCTCCTCTTTGTATGGGAGTTTAATCAGTGCATTGCATTACATCATTATCAACTTATTAAGGTTTAACTTTTTCAGGAATTAAATGAATTATCTTAACAGATAAAAGTGTGTCCTTGTTCATCTATAGTTATCCTTTGCTTCCTTGTCCGTCAGTTGATACTGAGATGTGCACATCCGGCCTAGGAAATTAAGAACTTTAGTTTTTTGAATATTCTCACATCCGTGTCATTGATGTTATTATGGAACTTGTTGGTTCTTCCTCTCTCTTAAGGGTATGTGCAGACGACTTATATTGTTCACTTTTTTGGTAGAAAGACGTTTTCTTCTTAAAACTTAATATTGTAAAATTTTGTTGATGAACAGTCTCTAAACAGTTTGTGCTATAAGTTTGCAGCAGTTGCTTACTCTATGCTTTCTTCTCTGCTGTAGATTTTCGAATTAGAAGCAGTAGCAATGTCTCCAGCATCTAGGTCCAAGTCAAAGGACAAAAAGGGTGGCAAGGAACCAGCCAAAGCTGCTTCAAAGCCTTCAAGTGTAAATGCAGGTGCTGCTACACCGACTAGTGGATACAATCCTCTTTTAGGAACATTCCATACAATTGAGACAGCTCCTGTGACTTCAAATGCTGCTCTTCATGTGAACGGTCGTTTCAGAAATATTGACGAGACAGATGACCATAGTGGGCACTCACTTGGACCTAGCAGCGAGTATGATTCTGTTTCCAATAATGGTAGCTGGTCTGGTGAGTCAGAGGACCATAAAGAGAAAATGTCTAATCCCCCTCCCCGGGCAGAGACAGTAGTACCTGGCTCTGATAACGACAAAAGGGAAAAAATCCGTCAGAAAAATGAGAAGAAGCATCAACGTCAAAAGGAGAGACGAGCTCAAGAATTGCATGAAAAGTGCAGTGGTTATCTCATGTCAAGAAAGCTGGAAGCACTTGCCCAGCAGCTTGTGGCTATGGGATTCTCTTCAGAACGAGCTACAATGGCTCTTATCTTAAATGAAGGCAGAGTAGAAGAGTCAGTCTCATGGTTATTTGAAGGTGGTGAAGAAGCAGATAAACTTAAGGAACATAATCTTGATGGTGGGGGTAATTTGAAAATTGACATTTCAGAAGAGCTTGTTCGCATTACAGACATGGAAAATAAGTACAAGTGTTCCAAGCAGGAGGTTGAAAGAGCCTTGGTTGCCTGTGAGGGTGATCTTGAGAAGGCTGAAGAGACTTTGAGGTCACAAAAACAGGAAGCTCATTCTGCACCATCTAAGCCTGAAGAAAGTGGTGATCCTCCTACCTTGGGCAATGGCAAGCTTCCAAATACCACCACCCAGAACGTACTAAGAGCACCTGTAAAACCTTCGCCCAACATGATATTGCCTAAAAGGGATGATAGAGACTTCAATTATACTAAAGTTGCAGCCACATCAGGATCTTCTGCAGAGAATGGAAGCAAAAGTATTCAATCACTTAAAAGGGTTCAGCCAAAATTGGAGTGGGCCAAGCCACCACAAATGGCAGTGCCTGCTGACAAAAGGTGGCTAAATGCAGGATCAATTCCTTCTGTTTCCTATTCTTTGGCATCTCCTTTGCAGGCATCAACTCAATCCTCCAAGACGGAAGCTCGTTACATTGCTGTAGGAAATGAATTGAAGAATCTACAGCTAGGAACCTTGAGAGAACCAGTTATAGTTATGCAGCGACCCAATCAATCATTTAATCCTAAGCAGACTCCCACCTCAACTGTAAGCTCTTCTCCGCCAGGAAGTACAGCAGGATGGGTTCCTTACACTGTTGAGACAGTGAAACCCAATGGACCGATGCCACATATTCCTGGCACAAGAAGCCTGAGCCCAAATGGTGTCAGCACAAATCAGTTGTACAGCCAACTTCAGTATCAACAACACCAGCAGCCGCAACAATTTGTTTCTAGCAACGGCCCACTTGAATCGCCAGGAACAAGCCGGGGTAATAATTTGTGGAGTAGAACAGGTGCTATGCAGACACAAACCCTTTCTGCAGCTTCCTCACTTGGACTCTTCTCTGGGTTGGGCACCAATGGTCTGTCTGGGTCATCGTCTCCGGTTGATTGGAACAGTGGTGGTGGCTCAATGGAACAGCTAGATTACACTAACATAGACTGGAGTTTAGATCGCGGGTCTTCATCTTCAAGAGCAGGTGGGATGTGGCCAGGAATGAACCCTTTAATGCAAAATAATGCACGTACATATGATTCATTTACCCCTGGACTCGGTGTTACATCTGCCATGAGACCTGTTCTGTCCAATGGTGGTGGTGTCTCGATACCTGGGCTTCAGGAACGAGCTGCAACAGCAGAAACATCTACTGGTGGTTCTCGGGAGTGGACTTCTCCTTTTGAAGAGAAAGATCTTTTTAGCTTACCAAGACAGTTCGTTTCTTCTCCCTCCCTGTAGGGTTGATAGGAGAGGGTTTGAAATGAAATAAACGAGAGAAAAAATGGAATAGACCAGTAAATGTGCTTGAATTTGATGTTGGTTCTTATATGATGCTATTTCCATGTTGATGTTTGTGAGATCCATCATAGTGGTAGAGCCATCCCAGTCCTTTAGTTTACTCTTTGGAATTGATCTTTATGCGCCCCCCCCCCCCCCCCAAACCCCACCCACCCCACCCAATCCCAAGAGGAAAAAAAAGGTGGAAAATTCCTCTTAATACTGCAGGGGAAAGCCTTAACGAACACAGAAACATTAATGGTGTGCTACCATCTATCCTGCACCCGTTAATGAGATTTTATATAAAAAAAAAGTGCGTGCGTACCTTTTGACAAGTTGATCGATTTTTCTGTTGAAAAAAACAAATACTAACATCCTATTTAGCAATTTAACCTTATGAGTTGCTTGAAGTGAAATAGGATCATATTTATTCGTTTGCAATAAGAAGAAAATTAGTAGCCACATTAGGAATACAGTGGAATGGAAGACTAGTCCCAGTCCCACTACTTTGGTTATATTATTTCTCGTAAATCAAAGAACTGAACCAACTGAGATAGCTTGAACGAGCCTGAATTAACAATGGTGGCAGAAGATGCAGCACATTTGTATTAGTTAGTACTTCATAAAAAATATATTAAGTCAAATATGAATAAGTGAAAATGAATGAAATGAAGTAATTAATAAGTAGGGATGGGAAATTAAAATGCTCTTGCCTCAATAAGTACTCTGTTTGTCCAACAAAAGTTGTACACTATTGATTTGACAAAGGAATTAAGAAGTAGTAAATGATAGGGATAATTTTATCAAACACTTTTAAGTTCGCGTTTCTTGACTCTTTCAAGACGCCTAAAACCATTGAATTACATCACATTGGTTGTGTCATGAATATTAAAAATATGTTATTTAACTACTTTATTTATCATTTTACTTGTGTAATTTTCTGAGGAAGAGTATCCAATTGAATACACTGATATGAGTGTAGCTACGTCCCCGGAGGGAGTAAATGCAAATTACTAAATTAGTGTAAGTTAGGTAAATACTTTTCTTTTTTTTTTTTGGTAGAAAGTTGGGTACTTATCTTTTCTTTTTTTGGTAGAACGCTAGGTACATATCTTAAAAGGGATAATTATTACTTCCTTAGTTTATTTGACTTTGACATGTTTTTTAAGAAATAAATTAATATAGTGTTTGAATCGTACTCCTTGAATAAAATAAATTACTCCCTCTCTTTTATTTTATGTGAGGTAGTTTGATTCGACACAGAATTTAAAAAAGAAACGAAGACTTTTAAAACTTGTGGTCCAAAATGTATAATAGAAATTTGTGTGGCTGTAAATCATTTTATTAAAGGTAAAATAGATATTTTATAGTTAAATTGTTACTTAATATAAAAATGTGTCATTCTTTTTGGGACTGACCAAAAAGAAAAGTAAGTCACATAAATTGGGACAAAAGTAGTACTTATTTTAGAAAATACGTAAATTAAGAACTAATTGATAATTTATTTTTTAGTTTTTCAAATTGAAAGGAGAAAAATTGAATTTGCTAAAAAAAAAGTTTATGGAGGAATTGAAGCTTTTGTTAACTTGAATGAACAAGAAATGTGTTTGTTCGAGCATGACAAGCAACTTCTTGAATTTGCTGCTCTTATTAATGGGGATGCAAACTTAGGAGCTTGCCTTCCCAATGCAGATTATCATTTTCTTGTCTTGTTTATTTCTCAACAATATCACGTATCTAGTTTGGGGACGGTGAGGTGTATGCCCTATCTTTGTGGTGGGATAGATATTTATAATAACAAATATTGTGGGATTCAGACTAGTCTTCCATTCCATTGAGTTCCTGATGTGGTTGCTAATTTTCTTGCTAATAGCAAATGAATAAATTTGATGCAATTTTACTTTAATAGCGACTCATAAGGTTAAATTTCTAAATATGATGTCACAGAGTAAACTAAGGGATTGGGATGCCTTACCAAACATTGCATAATTGATACTATAATCAATATTATTATTATACACCCTACCAAACGACCTAAGTGCTTATTTCTTCTCTCTTTAATCCAAATGGTGTAAAACTTAAATCTGTTGGGTTGAATAATATTATCTAACAACAATATAGCAGTTGGGGATGTAGCTCAAATGGTAGAGCGCTCGCTTTGCATGCGAGAGGTACAGGGTTCGATCCCCTGCATCTCCACATTTGTCTTTTTTGTATAATTTTGAAGAACTTAAATGTGAAAGTTGTTAATTAAAACAGATCCACATGACATAAAGCCTAAATATTCAAGATCTATTTTCTTATATGGTTTCATAATCAAGTTTATCGATCCATGTTATCGTATATTACACCAAGCACTATATACGTAAAGAATAATTTTTCGTCAAATAGGGTTTGAACCCCATTACTCTCACTTGGGTCTGTCCCAATTAAGGCTGGCAAGGGGACCGGACCGGCACAACAGGATCGGTTTTATCGAAACCGGTCCTCCTTAAAGGGGAAAATTACCGGAAACAGTTCTATCAGAAATTCCCAAAAGTTCCGCCCAGTCCCATAGTTACCGGATCGGAATTGATTTGGACCGGTATCGGGTCTTACCGGATCATTGTATTGCATTGCTATAGCTTTCGTTATGCAAAGCAAACTTTGAGATTAAATTACTAGTAGTTTTATCTATCACAATTTGAAATTCCTTCATTTTTACAAATAACTTCACATAATTAATGATTTTTTTCAAAGACGACGTTTTACAAATTCCAAAATTAATTAGGCATAAGTATATATTAAAAGGAGCAAATTAATCATATTTATTTATTTATTTTTAAACAATGATTAGGTTATAAAAAATGTTACCAAAAAAATATTAAAAATAAGAGATTTGCACGATTTTAAGAAAATGATTTTTATCAGATTATTACATACCACATCCAGCGCTCCTTATTTCAAAGCTAAAAAATGTGAAAATTTGACCGTTAAAAGTACGCTACGCACAGTATAAAACTCTCAAATTAACCCTTCTCCTTCCATTCACAGTCTGTGAAAAAAAAAAAAAAATCTTCAGCTTCTTCAAGAAGAAGACATTGAAATGGCTAACAGAGACGCAGTTCCAAAAAATTTACCCAAAGGTGAGGAAAAAGATAGTCTTTTTCGACACCCCAAATTCCCAATTTACTAGTTGTTTGTTGTTGGTTTTTCATTTTCTTGGATTAGTATTGAAATAATTTAATTGGGGTTTATGTTAATGCAGTTTTCTTTGAGTGAATCATGATGAGTATTGATGTTTCTTGGGTGTTTTTCATTTGTTTAATACATGTTGATATGAGCTGATTGTGTTTAGATTCTTGATCACTAGTAATGAAATTCTGGAGAGTTGTTAAAGCTGCATTTCCCTTTTTTATGATTCATTTTATTTTCTTGATCACATTGCTATTCCAAGTCCGAATAAAGAAGAAAGATTATGTTTATACATATTTCTGCCTTCTCTAGCTGTGGTAACATACAACAATTATCGCCATTTCCTGTTCATTTAACTGTTTTTAGGCTTGTTCACTGTCATTATAGAACTCATTTCTTGGCCAAGGTTTTCCTTGTTTAGAATCTTTACTGATATGTGAGTTTGAACTACTTAGTAGTAGGAGGGGGAGAGGTTAAGAAGAAGAATGGACAAGCAGATGGAAGAACTAGGCGTGCTTTGGGAGATATTGGAAACCTTGTCACTGGTCCTGCTATTGGAGCAAAGCCTCAAACTAAGGTTTCTCGCCCCATCACTAGGTAGAATTCAGTCGCTCTCTACAAACAACTCAACATTTTTATGCATTTTGGTTTATCTTGTATAGCTGATCCCAATTTTCTTGGGATTGAGGCGTAGTTGTTGCTATTGGTTTTATCTTGTATATGCTCGTGTAACTTCAGGAGGTCTGCTGCACAGTTGATAGTTAAGGGACAAGAACCAGTGCAGAAGAACAAGGTAATTTCCTCATTATCTGAGTGAATAATAGTTTTTGAAAAAGTTTTCCTATTAGGAGTGATATTTTTCTGATTTTAAAGATGGGGTTAAAATGTTTTACTGTACTTAGTTCTTGAAGAACCCCTTTTCCAATTGGCTTGTTGTTGTGGTTTGTTTGTAGACGAAGCCTCTTGTAACTAAAGGAGTTGCAGCAAGAAAAGTTGGTGTTCCAGCAAAAGTAGAAGCTATTAAAAAGGATTCTGTGAAAGCAAAAGCTGGCACAATTAGTGTTATATGCCCTGATGAGGATGTGAAAACCATTGAAAAGATCACCTTGAAAGAAAGAAAAGTAAGGAAGAGTGGAAAGACTCTAACTTCTATCCTAACTGCGCGAAGCAAGGTTGTCTTTTTACCTCTTCCCTTTGCTGAAAATGTAGCAAGTAAGATCAGTATACAAGTGTAATTGACCAATTATCTTTTAGGCTGCTTGTGGACTCTCCAACAAACCAAGAACGCAGATTATCGATATTGATGCTGCTGATGTTGATAATCACTTGGCTGGTATTGAATATGTTGAGGATATTTACAAATTCTATAAGATCACAGAGGTAATGGTGAAAAACTTCTGTCTCCTATGTTCACTTTAATGTAACAAAATGGTTTTGTGACTTTATTGTAATAGTGGCAAAAGTTCAGTCACCATTCGTGAAGTTGATCTTGTTTTTTGATGATTTGGCTGATTTAGGACGAAAATCGACCATGTGATTACATGGATTCACAGCCAGAGATCAATGACAGGGTGAGAGCAATTCTTGTGGACTGGCTGATAGAAGCACACAAAAGGTTTGAGCTGAGGCCTTTCAGCCTGTACCTCACAGTCAACATAATGGACCGTTTCCTGTCGGAAGAGCCTGTTCCTAGAAGGGAACTTCAGTTACTTTGCATCAGCTCAATGCTTATTGCCAGCAAATATGAAGAGATTTGGGCTCCAGAGGTATAAAAATGAAGTATTCTGAAAATGTGTTAAATCCGCTTAGTTCAAATTTATCATAATCTCTGATTATATGTTATGTTTGTCTCTGCAGGTTAATGACTTCCTAACAATAACAGACAATGCTTATGTCAGGGACCAGATACTTCTAATGGAGAAAGTAATCTTGGGAAAGCTGGAGTGGTATTTAACTGTCCCAACGCCATACGTCTTTCTGGTTCGTTACATTAAAGCTGCAGTTCCATCTGATCAGGAGGTATTGTTTTATTCTCAATGTGAATTTGCTGCCACTTAAGCAGATAAAGACAGCTGGTTTAGCTGATTATAAGCGCTCTCTTTGTTGTTTTATAGATGGAGAACATGACATTTTTCTTGGCTGAGCTCGGGCTGATGAACTACACTACCGTGATATCCAACTGTCCATCAAAGCTTGCTGCTTCTGCTGTTTATGCTGCTCGTAGTACTCTCAACAAGAGCCCTCGATGGACTGACACTCTGAATCACCACACTGGCTACTCAGAAGACCAGCTGAGGTAAAGTAAAAGTTAAAACACTTGTCATTTAGGATTGGTAACTCTACAAATTATGAACTAATTGTGTTGTATGTATTGTTTGAAACAGGGAATGTGCAAAACAATTAGTTAGCTTCCACTCTGGTGCTGCTGAAAACAAGCTGAAGGCAGTTTATAGGAAGTTTTCTAGTCCAGATAGAGGTGCTGTTGCCCTCTTGCCCCCTGCAAGAGATGTTCATATAGGAAGTTCTTGAACAAAGATTGTGAATGTGTGAAGTCAGATCATGTCAAACTTTCTGATCTCTTATTTTGAAGTCTGAAAATTTCATACTTTTATATGATTTACTTACTAGTAAAGTCATTGCCTTTTAACATTGTATGGTTCTTGTGAATATTTGAATGTTGAGTGTGAGTTTAATCCATTAGTGTTAATGTACCACTTCTATTCTTTTGCTCGTAACTGTGTGCATAAATTTTCCTAGCCTTAAGCTCTTTATTCTGTCATGAAAATACACAGTAGCCTTGAAAACAGCAACTACTTAAGCTCTGTACATGCGGTAGCAGCCTTCTTAAACTTCATGGTAAACATTCCTGAGGAGAAGTCCGTCTAATCATGACAGTAAAAAGAAGCAGTTCGGTGTATATTACAATCTAATAGTATATCATACTGTTAAGGATGGTCTGACTCTATACATAAGGCTTCAAAAGCAAAATAAATTGGAGCTTAATGTATGAATCATTCAACAAGTGTTATTGTTGTCAGGGGAAATAGGCAAAAAGAACTCGAGAATGTAGATTGAGAAAGCCTAAGCTATAAATGAGCCAACTTATGGAGTTTGGGCGCAACCCAAGGGAATGTAGGCAGTCTACCCTGATGTAAGCATCAATGGCTTATTCCACGGATCAAACCCCGTGGTTTAATAGGTGACATGGAGGCAACTTTATGTTTCTCTAAGGCTCCCCCTTCCGTTAGAGGCATAAGCAATCATGATGAGTTAAATGGGAGCACAATTATATCGTATGCACACTTAGAAGAAACTGTCTTCAGCTATAAATCTGATGTGCTAGAAGCATGTAATAGTTGGTATTGCACACACGACAAAGAGGAATGAATTAACCATTTCTTAGTTTTCGGGTTTGTTAAAAGTGAAGGGTTTGAATGAAATACAACATGTGCCTCAGAGCTACCTACAAGAATCTGCAGACTTGTCATTGACTTTAACCTTTTTCCCACAGCAGCTCTTTCTCTCGTGTGCATCCACTTTCTTTTTACCAGAGCAAGCGCCAGCTTGATCATGTGATGCCTTCCCAAGATCTGGCATCCTCTCGATAAACTCTTTATTCTCTTTCCACACCTCTCCATTAGTATATACCTCTTTCTTCCATATCGGAACTGATGCTTTAAGCTCATCAATCAGAAACTTGCAAGCATCCAATGCATCTGCTCGATGGACAGACGAGATTGCAACAAATACACTAGTCTCTCCAACAGGAACAGTACCCAAGCAGTGAGCAACTGCTATCGAGTGGATATCCCACGATGATCGGGCAGAAGAACAGAGAGATTTAAGACAACGTATTGCCATTGGAACATATGCTTCATACTGTAGCTCTAACACCTCTTTACCATCAAATGTATCACGCGTTGTACCTGCAAATGTTGCTATAGCTCCACATTTGGGAGAACTAACATAACCAATATATTTATTGAAGTCTATTGGGCTATTAGCTTCCAAGATCTCAATGAGATTTCTATCTTCATCAGCCATTTGAATCACCTGTAATTCCGATAAAACAACTAGGATTCAATTCCAAACAAGTCAGGGGTCGGCAATATGAATTCTCATTATCCATGTCGTGCTATTTAACGTCATCTCAACTCCAAAAAGGTTTACTTGTGAGAACTAGAAATAACTAACATTCACACACTTCCTTCTTCACATTTTAAACGAAACTATATCACATCAAAATCAAATAAGATTCATACAATCAAATTAAACGCGAAGGGATTAGACAGGACAGCACCAGTAGATTGAGTTTCATGCAAGTACAGACTATAATTATCCAACTATACCCTTTAAACAATCAACTTCAACTCATGATCTTGGATTATAATTCTCAAAGACCACTTCCATAAACTCCTAAATCCAATAAATTGCGGTTCACTCCCTCCGTCTCAATTTATCTAACACTTTTTGCTTATCTATAGTCAATTTGACTAGTCTTTGTTAGTGTCACGTAAATTGAGACAGAACGAGTATTCAAATAGTCATGGTATATAAAATAGTAGTAATTATTAGTGATGTTGATATCTTTAACAAATCAATTAGTATCAAGTCAACTCATGGCCAAATGACTTGAGATTATAAGGAAAACTTTGTTTAATTAGTTTTTAAATACAAGGATTTTGAGATAATTAGAAATTATAATCATGATTAATCGAAATTAAAGATTGAATCTTTGAAAACTTACCTATACAATGAAGCGGCTGGCTCGCGGCTGATGGCTGGTGGCTGGTTGTTGAACCGCAGTTTTGGAGCTTTATCTTTCTGATGATTGCAGAGTAGAAGTTGACAATTTTTGGAAGAGACAATTGACAAAAATGGCCCCTTAATTTTTGTAAGTTCAACATAGTTCCTTAAGTATCAATTGAGCAAGTTTGA
Source organism: Solanum bulbocastanum (assembly GCA_037074985.1). Lineage (NCBI taxonomy): Eukaryota > Viridiplantae > Streptophyta > Magnoliopsida > Solanales > Solanaceae > Solanum > Solanum bulbocastanum. The sequence continues at coordinate 47,565,720 of CM073602.1, forward strand.
TCCTTTAAATTTTTTAAAATGAGTATTTTGATTTCATCTCATATTTATCAAACTTTAGTAGTTGAATTTAACAAAAACTGTTTCTTCACTGAATTTATTTATAGGTTGAATTAATTTACAAGTATCCTTACTAATCATTACACAATACACACTCCTTATATATTCAAAATCACGTTCATAAAAATAAGTTATGTTTAACTTGGTGCTTATATTGTTATCTAATTCAGTAAATTAAATAATATAAATTTATTGAGTAATACATAAGTTATCTATACTGCTATACAAATAAAAAAAACTTTTTAATTAGTCTGTAGCATTTTTCGCTTTAAAAAATTATTCATAAAAAAATAATATTATATATATATAAATATATTTTGTTGGTCCGACTTTCTTTAAAACAAAATTTGAACAAAATCAAAATCAATATTATTTAAATCTATTTCTATCCAAATTGTGTATACCTCCCGAAAATCATGGTTTTTGCTAATGCACCTCTTCTTTTTTTCTTTTGGTATCTCAGATAACTACAGCTGCTACAATCTCTGTCACGTCTGCTGCTACAATCTCTATCACGCCTTTTGAGTGAGTATTTTGTGCGCACTAGGTAAATCCTAGGCTATAGGAGCCTACAAACCACACATGAAATGTAAATCGTATTAGTCAAGTCCCATGCGACATGCTCTACTATAAGGCATTAAGAGGGGATCAATCTCAAACCATCCATATGAATAATCACCCGCCAAACCAATTAAGTCATGGACTACTCTTTTTCTTTTTCTTTTCGACAACATTAAAATATACACCTATAAAATATTGTTTATAGGAAAATAAACATAGCCTTCACTGTTTTCACTGTTCTTCAAAGTCCCAAATATCAATTGTGCCCTTCTTTATTTTTTATTTTTCAGATTCCATAACTCTTTTCTTGAATTTAGAGTCATCCAAACTGCTTGCTTTTCATGTAATTCCCATAATTCCCGATTCTTGATTTGATCTTCGTTTAATTTAAGCAAAACCCTAGTATTTTCTAGCTGAATTATCGGGAATTTGAGAGGAATTGAATCAGGAAAAGAAGAAAAATTCAATTGAAGATCAGTTAGAGATGGCAATAGCTGCACCAGAACAGCTTAATCTTACGGAAGCTCCAACTTGGGGGTCTAGAACCGTTGATTGTTTTGAGAAATTGGAGCAGATTGGTGAAGGCACTTATGGGTTAGTTCTTGTATTTTGAATTATGTATTTTGCTTGTAGTGTGTGCGCTTTTACTTGAGTCGAGGGTTTATCGAAAACAGTCTTACTTTGGGTTTGTTGTTGTTGTTGTAGTGTGTGTTAAAGATTAAAGTTATCGTTTTTTTGTTTAAAATACATATTGTTGAGAGTTGGGATGAATGGGTCTGAATAGAACAGAATGAATACATGAGGTTTATATATGTAGACCTCAATTATATACATGAGATCCTGTGTATTTCATACCTGGTAGTAAGAGAATTTATGGATTAGGACTCTGTTTGCTGAAAGTTATAGTCTCGGGCTACGTTTGACCTTCCACGTGTATTCGTTTATCCAGAATTAATTGAAAATTTTAAACTTTATGTGGAAAATTTTGGTATTTAGCAAATAGAAGACATTTGGTGTTTGTGAGCTCCTATGATGCTCAGACTCTTCAAAATGTAGTTGGGTGTGTCGGATCCTCCAAAGAGTAGTGCATTTTGGAGGATCCGACATGGGTGCGGCAACAATTTTGGAGAGTTCAAGCAACGCAGGTGAGCTCAAAAGTTAGTAGAGCAGTATTTTAGCTAATAGAATGGCGGAAAAAGAGAAATTTAGTATAAAGGTCTCATTTTTTTTGGCTTATAGTGTCGAAGGCAAAAATTTCAGCTTAAAGTTCTCTGCTTTTTGTATCTCATCAAAAGAGTAGATTTGTTTAAAGGTCTCATTGTTTTGGCTTGTAGTGCCGAAGACAAATTTCAGGTCAAAGTTCTCAACTTTTTGTATCTCATCAAAAGAGTAATTCATCTTTTTTACAACTGGTGGGGTAACTCAGAATCTGTCTTAAACTATCTACGTCATTGTCTACTTTGCAACTTACACCAAAATGCTGAAAGAGAGACTGTTATACTTCAACTCATATACTCTCCTTTTATCGTCTGAAACATCTTTAGTTCCTTCATTTCCATACTGATCACCATATACATGCTGGGATGATTTCCCGAATCCTCTTCTTGCCTTTTCCAACTCTTTTTCTTGTCCAACCTAATAAGGGTTCCTTCACTGATCTTGGCATAACCCCCTTCACATAACAAATGCTCAGAATCATCTGCCATAACCATATCACTGCTGGGCAATGTATGGGTCATAAATTTTGTTTTGACTGTTCTGGAAGAGAAGTTTGTTATTGACAAGTGTATAGGTGGGAACATGTACTTTGATGTGCTATACTGTGCTTCTGAAAGTGGATATGATTTTAATACAAATCAAAAGGCAAACATGATTGTTAGATTCTAAATGGAGGGAGTAGTTAGTTGATCCATTTTTGTAGTCTGAACTGTAACTGTAGAAAAAGGATGATTACCTTAACTGGTGCCCAACAATTTGTTCATTAGATGGCATATCTTTTACCTTGCAGTCAAGTGTACATGGCAAAAGAAATTAGAACAGGGGAAATTGTTGCTTTGAAAAAGATACGCATGGACAACGAAAGAGAAGGGGTTAGCTTCTTATTTTAAATATGATTTGCATTTTGTTAGTTCTTCCAAACTCTTCTCACTGAAGCTTTTCTTAACAGTTTCCAATAACTGCTATACGTGAGATTAAAATCTTAAAGAAGCTGCACCATGAAAATGTCATTGACCTGAAAGAGATTGTAACATCTCCAGGTAAGAGTTGAATAATATATACATGCTTTCATATTGTGTCATTTTTATTATTTACAAATGGCCGCCTTTATACGCTAACTTAAAAACCACATACAAAAGTTACTTAACTTTTTTCCTTCTTAAGAGCCCTTTGTGGTTTTCCTTCAGTAATGAAAAAAATCGTACAAAAGTTTCTGTCTTCCAATTGCATTGCCAGCAAGATTTTTTTACCTTATTAAACATGTCTTATCTTTTTTACAGCAAATGTATTAATTTTTGCCTGCATTGACTGTGATCTTCGTCAATATTCAAATATATTCAACTACCGTGCTAAATTGCAAAAAAGGGTCCTTTTAATATCAGAATTGACAGTATAAAAAGATCCAAATAGTTTTGTGAAAGTTTAGTAATTATTGTATCCTTTTTTGTTGTTGTTCTTTATTTTGTGGTAATCAGTCCTGTGAAAGTTTCCATTTTTTATTGTTGTAGGTCGTGAGAAGGACGACCAAGGGAGGCCAGGCAAGTGTTTGTTAATTTAATTTGGTTCATATGGTGCTTTTACTGCTTCCCCCAAACCCTGCGCCTGATGTCACTTCTGATTTAATTGAGTTTGTCATATTTAAAGTTAAACATATGACTTTATTTGCAGATGGTAACAAGTATAAAGGTGGAATCTACATGGTCTTTGAGTACATGGACCATGATTTGACTGGGCTTGCTGATCGTCCTGGAATGAGATTTTCAGTTCCACAGATTAAGGTAGCATAATTTGTCACTAACGTGTCTGGTAGCACTGCTGAGCAAAATAGTTGCTTGAAAGAAGAGAGTGAGTAGGATGTTGATATTCACTTTCTTTTTTGCAGTGTTACATGAGGCAGCTTTTGACGGGACTGCACTATTGTCATGTAAATCAAGTACTTCATCGTGATATTAAAGGTTCGGTTTAGGAAATTCATGCTGATTTTCTAATTTCATATTCTCTAAGTGGTGATAATTGATAATGGCTTCTCCTTTTCCTTGTAGGTTCCAATCTTCTGATTGACAACAAAGGCAATTTGAAGCTTGCTGATTTTGGGCTTGCTCGATCCTTCTCAAATGATCACAATGCAAATCTTACAAATCGTGTGATTACTTTATGGTACAGGTATGTTTTGTGGGATACCAATCCTTTGGGATTAGCTGGATTTCATTTTAATTCTCTTTTTGTGTGAGTTGTGATTTGTGGTATATCAAACAGACCACCTGAGCTGCTTCTTGGAACCACAAAGTATGGTCCAGCCGTTGATATGTGGTCGGTTGGTTGCATCTTTGCTGAGCTGCTTCATGGAAAACCAATTTTTCCAGGGAAGGATGAGGTAGCTGATCTTTTCTGTTAGCTAAATGTCGTAAATCTTACAAAATTAATGAAGATGAATGCACTTCCTTTTGTATTCTTGGCCTTACAAAGACCGTCTATGGTCTAAGGAATAACAGTAACAGCTTGCGCTTGAAAAGAATTGTGATGGTGATATTTTCCTAATGTACGCCTTCCTTTTTTTTGGCTTTGGGGGGTGAAGTATGTACGTACCTCGTGCTTCTTTATGTCTAACATCTGGTTGGCTGATTGTGTGCCTGATTAATCATTGTGTATTAGGACTGTTCAAGACAACTGATTGCTTCTACACCTAATTTGTTGCATCACGTAGATTTTAAATATTCACCATCGGGGTTCTTTTATGTTTGAGCTGTGGTGCACCAGCTTATGACAAGATTTAGCCAAGAATTTAAAAAACACAAACTTCTGTAGCCTCATTAATCCAAATTAATTAGGATTTTCAAACTTCCTCATCTCTTGTGGAGCTTTAAAGCAAGAGCTTGACTTGTTTGATGTTTCGTGTATTTAACAATTTTCTTTTTCCCAAATGACCTACTTAAAAGCAGTACATGTGAATGCGACTTTAGGTTGTGTCGAATTTCTAGTGTGCTCAGGTGAATAACCCAGTTTTTCATTGATTTCAGCCAGAGCAGCTGAACAAGATTTTTGAGTTGTGTGGCTCTCCTGACGAGGTTAATTGGCCTGGAGTTTCCAAGATTCCATGGTATAACAATTTCAAACCATCAAGACCATTGAAAAGACGTCTAAGGGAGGTTTTCAGACAGTAAGTAAAAAATACATGATGTGATATATTTGCTCTAGTTCCGCACTATAGTTATTGGTCTTGAATAGATGTTCATGTATTTATACTATTGCGTCTCTGGATTTAGCTTTGACCGACATGCCTTGGAGTTGCTTGACAAGATGCTGACCCTTGACCCATCTCAGGTATCAGTTTCTCTGGCATGTATGTCATTCTTATGCTTGTTCCAAGTAAGAATACAAGACTGTTGGACACATATTTGAAAAGGTTTATTCAGATGTTCATGTGTCATGGTGCTTTTTCGACCAAAGCTAGCATGTAGGTACCAAGTTCATCATATTTTCTCGTTTATGTTTTCACTTCTTTCAAACCTTGTTTTGTGTGGGGGGGGAGGGGGGGGGGGTCCCTCCTATCTTTGAAATTGTGGAACCTACATTGATTTTGGGCTTTCAGTGCCTCTGATTACGCTAGTAATTGTGCCATAGACCAACATGACTAATTCTGGTAAACATTCTCCAATATCCTGCTTGTGCTATTTGCATCTGTCAACAAATCGAAGTGTAAATACCCCTGCAGTAGTCTCATTGCATGACCAACTCCTATCATTGAATATTAAAAATGTGTGGCTATATGTTCCAATGACAATTGGATGTTAAGGATTAGTTCTTATGAATGATGTCAATGTCCTGACTGACTTGCTTTTCTACTTTTTATCTCGTCAAGAGAATATCAGCCAAGGATGCACTTGATGCCGAGTATTTCTGGACTGATCCATTACCCTGTGATCCAAAGAGGTATTTCTTCCTAGATGATCATTTTTCCTTTAAAATATCAAAAAAGTGATTCTCTATGAATACCATATAGTGAGCAACTTTGTTAATTATGACTTATTTGCTTGAGCAGTTTGCCAACCTATGAAGCTTCACATGAGTTCCAGACAAAGAAAAAGCGACAGCAGCAGAGGCAGCACGAGGAAGCAGCTAAACATCAGAAACTGCATCACCAGCAGCAGCATGGTCGGCTTCCACCGGTTCAGCAGTCAGGGCAAGGACATACTCAAATGAGACCAGGGCCAAATCCCCCAATGCATGCATCCCATCCTCAGGCTGCTGGCGGACCTAGCCACCACTATGCAAAGCCACATGGACCTCCAGCAGGACCAGGCAGATATCCAGCTGGTGGAAATCCTTCTGGAGGATACGGTCACCCTACTCGTGGCCAAGGTGGAGCTTATGGCAGTGGTCGATACCCACCTCAAGGAAGGGGTACCCAATACAGTTCAGGAGGCATTGGTCCCCGGGGAGTTGGAGGCCCAAATTATCCCCACGGTGCCCCATATGGGTCTTCTGGCACTGGACGTGGCTCAAATGTGAATCGCAACCAACAACAATACAACTGGCAGCAGTAATGCTTCATTCCTGCTACCAATATGGTAAGCAAAATGTTGAAACTATGTGAAATATAAAGAAGCGAACTGTGGATTGGAATATCGCACACTTCATTGATTTTCTAATCCACCTCATGCATCGCAAGAGAAGGGAGGCAGCATGTGGGAGGGCATCGATCAAACCTGTTTATACGGAAGTTGTCACGCTGAAGGTTACGTAAAATATGTGTCTTATGTTCTATGGACATTGTCTTGTTTTATCTATTCCACGTCCAAAATTTATTTGTGAACAGAACAACCATAAATTTATCCTCTGCTAAGGAGCACTTATTTCATCCATTTGTGGTGAATATTTTTTGTTTGAATACTGAAGTTAACTTTTATGAATCGTAAATTGAGATCCAAATGTGTAACAGCTCTTTTATTTTTGTGAGCTGAATAATTGGAAAGATGAACTGTATCGCCTTTTAGTATTTCTGGACTTGTGTAGACTGTCAATTGTCATGCATTTTATGGCATAATGTGTATGTATGTGTGCGCGTTAAAATCAAATGCGTGGATACCCTAGAACTCCATAAGTGGCGTCTAGGGAAGGTAGGATGTATCCCGGCAACTGCATATTATTTGGTCATTTTGTAAAAAACAGGTGACCTGGGTTCGATTCCAGAATCTTTTTCTTTTCTTGTCTTGTGGGGTAGAAGTTGTTTTCGATCGATCATTTCATCCATTCTGCTTTAATATGATGACGTGCAACATCATCGTCGATCTTCCTATTACCTCGGATTATAGATTTAATATACTTGAAAACTCTCTTTGAGATATAACTAGTGTATGATCTAATTCACTTCCACCCTGACTTCATGTTTCTGTTTTACTCTTTGCTTAATCTAAAGCCTCTAGATTGTAGGATATATCTCCAAACTTTCAGTCTATCATTAACTCCAACGCGTGTCTCATTGATCAATATTATGTCATCTACAAATAACATACACCACGACACCTCTTCTTGAATATACCGCGTCATTTCAATGTACAAGTCTCGTGTTTTTATAAAAGGGATCTTGTCTACTTTTTGCTTAAATGGAATCTTACTACATTGAAAATCTCAGGTTGGCAGGAAAATCGACCAATTTCCATGTTATTCTATCAAATCTACTACTTAACAATTAGGTATAACATCAAATAAGAATGCTTTATATGGAAACAATATTCACTTTAATAATTTTGACGACAGAACAATATGTCCATAAATGATAATGAAAGAAAAAAGTTTAACACCTTTTTCCCTTTTCTGTTTTAGTAAAAGTTTTCTGTTTACTTTCTTAGCTTTCCTTCGTTATAAAAATTATTACTCCTCTCATCTTAGTTTATGTGATTCTATTTCTTTATAATTGTTGTTTCAAAAAGGATGATACCTTTTTTAATTAAAAAATAATTTAACTTTATTTGACACTCATTTGTAGCCCTACGTATGTAACTAGATTATTTTTTTATAAAGGTTAAAAGAAATTTAATGACATATTCAAGATCACAAGTTTTAAAAATTGATTATTTTTTCCTTGAAATAGCCATTTAATATTTGGAACTCATCAACTCGACTAATTCAAATTTACTGTGTTAGAGAAATACCCTATCAAAAGAAAAGGAAATTATTTCTTAGATTCGAACACAAAATCTCTTAGTGGAATGAAATGACCTCAATCAAATAGCGTTTGTGATGACGTGAAAGGGTTTACAATTGTCAAAAGATAAGATGACGTTAGGAATTGTGAGTACGTTACATGAAATGACTATCTTTGCCCATAGGAAATGAAGGACTTACGTGAACATTTTGCCAAAGGGTTTAGCAAAAGCATTCTCATATCTAAGTTGCCTTTTAAACCTTTTTTTCTCATTTATGTGTTTCGAATTCGGTGCATCCGGTATTCAAATTGGTCCACGAGAAGTTTCACATTGAAGGTGAAGCATATCAATATTTGAAATGAAGTCCGACTTAACCTAAATTTATGTCGGAAGGTAAAGTACTTCTTAACAAAAGTGACTTCATGCCCAACATGACAAAAAGAGTAATTACCACTCTTAACACAATCTTTATTGGTATCTTCTCTTTTTTAATCAAATCGAAAGTAGAAGATACCAATTATAAGAATTGTATTAGAATTGAAAGTACTCTTTCATCCTTAAGTAGCCGTTAAAAGTATGGAGTGGCTTATGTTAAGAAGAGTGTCCTCCAATGTGAGAGGTTGAGAATCCGAATTTCGTCAGATCCCAATCCGACTACCAATCTGCTTTATTAGATACAGTTTCATAACATTTACATTATCCTTCACATCTCAATTAATCATCTGCATCTCAATCACAGACAATTAATTAGAACGGCACTAACAAGACTCATGACAGATATCCATATCCTAATGCAAGTGTAAGAACAGTAACTAAGCATTAGTCTCTGCTTGCTATCGTTGCCTTCATAATTGTTTCCGCTGCTTACTATCGTTAGCTAAGTCTGCATAACAACACGCATCTTCTAAGGCAACTTCATCCAATCATTAAGACCTGCGCGTGATGACATATGATCCTTGTGCTCTGTGCTGCCTGCAACCCTCTATCCTATGTCTAATATAACTCAAAACAGGAAGTACACAACTCATTTGGAGAAAAAGGGAGTATAAGAGAAAGCAATACTTCAAACTCTAATGTTCACTTTGTCCCAGCACAAAGGAGCTGTGTTGCATTCGTGGTCAAACACAGTGGAATTGAAAAGCGATTCAAGCAGTATTTTGTGTTTCAATATCTAAAGACAACCTCACATCAAAAAAAATATTACATCAGTCTTCTATAGTCGTTTAATAGCTGGCACGACAATCCAAGTTTGCATCACAAAAACGTTTGCAAGGCGTTAAAAGTACCATTATCTTGTTGAGCTTATTGACTAGATGGTAGACATGGCATTCCGTGCACAAGAACCACGTCCACAGCCTTGATCTGATAGTGTGGCTAACAGAGTGTAATCATCAAAGAGCTGTATTTCAGTACCAGATGGATCCTACAGTGTTTTGCATATGTCCAAAACAATTGGACTCAAGCAAGAAGTCTGGCCTGGGACAGATCAGGTTTGATGCATCGTCCTTCCCATCATAGGGTCCGTAATCAAACTTCTCCTGCTTAACCTTGCAAGCTTCACCACCATAAAACAATCAAATTACATAACTATATGCTTTCAACTGTCAGGAGAAATTAATATGATAATCAGTCTCACCTGGCATTGCCACTAATTGGGGCTCCTCTGATGAGCTTCCACTAGTAGGGGTGTATTCACTAAACACCGATGCAGCAGAATGACCTAAAGGGGAGATTGGATCACCGTGTTGTCCCCATTCAGTCATGTGGAGATCAGGACATGAATTATCAACCACATCACCAGAATTCTCCTGGTGCAAGACACTCTTTGAAGCTCTCATAGTTTGTGATTCATGAAGTACAGCGTCCAACAGACCGCTGTTCCTAGGTGACAGATTACATGATTCAGTATGCTCAGTTGGAGGGGACTGAATCAAAGTGTCGACAGAATCAAGAGAAGGAAGAGGGGAAGTAAGTAAGCCCCAACTTGCAATCGGACTTTGGAGTGAAGGGAGCTCGAGCTTCTTTGCCCATGAGGGCTCTGAAGAAGAGGTGTGGCCATTTAAAAGGGCATGGCTGCCAGGAATTACACCCAAGGATGAGGGGTGATAATCAGATGTTAGATTTTGATTAAATGATGACGAAAATCCCATGGACTGAGCAAGCAAAGAACCATCATCCTGATGTTGATGGCAGGTCGGAAAAGAACCATCATTTTTTGATGGAGAACAATCACCATTTAAACCAGAGAACAGAGATTCTGAGCCTCGTATACGCTTGGCTGGAGGCGTTGTTGAGAGGAATGACCGACTGTAATAAGCAGAATTAAGACCCTGCGCCAACAGGCTTCTTCCAGGAATATCAAGTATGCCACCAGTGGGAATATCAAGAAGTACAGGTGGACACAAATGCTGATTGAACTCCAACCTTTTGAATTCCACAGCTGGAATCTCATAATTCATTGGCAAGAAATCAGGATATTGTGAATCTGCAGAGGAGAATGTACCCAACTCCTCATTTTGTTTGTTTTCCGTAATCGACTGAAAACAAATATCTGAAGGGTAAATTGGCAAGCCTGCACGCTGACGTCTCTTTATTCTGGTATTCCAGTAGTTCTTTATCTCATTATCTGTGCGCCCAGGCAACTGAAAAGAGAAGAATAGGGCCATTAGAATTTAAACAATAATGAATGGTATACCACAATATTTCCGATTTGATAATGTGGTGAGGTCACAGTTGTTATTTTAGAAACTCATCTGAAATCATAAAAGATAAACAGCTAAATGCACTGATAAAAGAGGGGAAATCCACATTTCTAGTCCAGGAAGAGCATTATTTAAACACGTCCATACATACAAGTTCTACCAAGCACAACGCACTATTTATATCTGGTTACACACATTGTGTGAAACCACCTAAAGTAAAACCATGTGCACCATATGACAAAATAATGGACTTGGAACATCACAAAAGCCTCAGAAAGAGTGAAGAGAGATTTATCACAGGGTCCCAACAATGTAGCATTCACTATGAGTGCCTTTCCTTTCTCTAATATTGTACCCTACCTTTTTTACTCGCTCGATCAAGATTACTGCCAAGTGTAATATTGAATTATATAAATAGTAATTGATATGTTAAGACAGAGAAGTCCCTTGTGATATGATGAATCCCAATGAGCCAAACACTTTAACATCTTGATTTCCAAAAACTAATATGATTAACATTGCTAAGCTCTACATTTATATCATAACACTTCTCGACATGCCATGATTAGTCACATTTTCACCACTCAGTGTTAAGAATGATAACATAACTAAGTGTTAAAGAGATGCAAGAGGACTATAGCTGACGACAGAAATCAAAGTACTGGCTTTACTCCCAAGAGAAACAGCACAACGCCAAATACACAACAGGGCTAGAAACTACAAGTATGCTACTTCATCAACTGTACAATGAACTTTTCAAATGGACACACGAAAAAATATCATAGTATTTTAAATTTGATGTCCTGATCAGGATCTAAAACAGAACCCACATCCGTCATCAAACATAACTTCATACAACATAACCTCAGTACCTCACCAAGCATCCAGACCGGTTTCTAGAAAAAGTACAGTTGACCAGCCTCTCTCCTATGTTAGTAGAATTACTTGACCACAGTCTTAAACTCTTACAACCAAGTATCATTGAGGATCAGACATAACTTCATACAACTGCCCAATAATTGACAACAAATAGCAAGACGAAGATAAGAAGTTCAGAGAGCTTATCAACAAACAGGAGAAAACAAATATTAACAAACAGGAAAATACAAAAAGGAAAAGATAAGCATATCTAATGATATAAACTTGCAATAAGAAAGGTTTCCAGACATCACACCAAAAAATTAAGAACATGCAGATAGCACACAATAAGAAAACAGACTGAAAGAACATTAATTGCTTCTCAAAAAACAGAACACATTTTTATAAGCTTGCAATAAGCAAGGTTCCTAGACATCACACTAGAAAAAACTTGCAATAAGCAAGACCCCTAGACATCACACTTGAACTTGCAATAAGCAAGGTTGCTAGACATCACACTTGAAATTTGATTCAAGTTAGCATTTTTCCTTCTCAGAAAAAAAAAGACTTGATTCAAGTTTTGGTTCCTATTACAATGTTTTTGAAAGGGAAGCGACATCACACTTGAAAGCTTGTAATTGCTTCTCCCAAAAGCAGAATAATTATCAACGACCATTAAACATTATTTGGGAAGTGTTAATAGTGATTATCAATCCAAAATAGATTTTGACAATTAATGGCAAATATAACATCCAGCTAAAACACATAATTAAAAAAAAAAAAAAAAAAAAAGTAGAAGGATGGGCAATCATTTCCCAGAAGCGTGATATAAACTGGTGTTTCGATCATTTAAAGGGGCATTTAAGACTTTTAAACCAGCACGATTCACCAACTTAAGAAATGAGCCCTCTATATAATAGCAATGCATCAAATCATTTCAAGAAAAGGATCTTCTCTAAAAAAATAATAATAATAAGGTTTACCTATGAAATTTTTGTTCCTGCTTTTTTCCATCCCAAGAAAGCAATCACAAAATTTCCATAAAAAAATTCGAGTATATTAATTGTAATCATGTGGGTGAGGCAGAAAGTTAAGCATAAAAAGATAGCTGTTTTACCAAAATTTATCCTGAACTGTCAATCTTTATTTTTATTTTATTTTTTTGAAACTGGTAATGTTGTATTCCTCAGCATTAAGGATATGTTGGAGACCTTCAAAAGAGGAACAAAAAAAAAGAGAAAGGGAGAAACTACTTACAGAGAGCCTAACAGATCTACAAGCTCTAATTCCTCCCTATTTGTTTGTTTACACCAAAAGAAAAATAAAGATACAATTTAACCAAATTCTAGAGAATTATTTGGCTAACATAATAACATCTGATCATATTTTGGATTTTATTATGTAATTATCATCTGAGAAGAGATCAGCCATAAGCATATATAGACAGCAATGACGAAACAGATTTTCAGATGATACAAACCTCAGCAGCCATTCTCGCCCATTTGTTTCCCATCTTAGCATGCAGTTCAATTATGTGCCGCTCTTCCTCAGGAGTGAATGCACCTTTCTTTAGATCTGGTCTCAGATGATTGGCCCATCGCAAACGGCAACTTTTACCACACCGAGCAAGTCCTGAGTGCTTTTGGACAGCATTCCAGTTCCCCTCACCATGTTTCGTGACGTACTCCACTAAAATTGCATCTTCTGCAGAAGTCCAGGGGCCTTTTTTAAGTGGTAGACCTCCTCCGGTATTTCCTCCACCACAAGCTTCTTCGACAGATGGTGAATCCACCCCATCTTGTGATGTCATCCTGTCATCGCTTTCAGTTGTCATACTCATCCTAAAAGGTTGAAGAAGTAAATAATAGTGACGGCAAATGTAAAGGATATAAAATTGTTTGTTACTAGATCAAGGGAGTAATAAGGCATCATATCCAACAGGTGTGACATCATTCACGACAAAGCCATTTGAGCTTACTATAACAATGAGTGGCAACAAAGGAACTGCCAACTTCTAAAAGCAAGATTGAGATTCTTAAATAATAGTAACAAAAATGGAAAACTATTTTATGACGAATAACCTATTCTGAAATTTCCTAGGGTACCACACTTCTAACCCATCAGATCACTTATCACAACCACCAATTGAAGTGACATAATAAAAATCAGAGCACTTGTAAGGATCCTGATGCAAGTCATAGCACAATCTTTGTGATCTTTTTTCTACACAAAAGACATTTAATCTTCTACACAAATTATCGTTAAACAAACATTTGGAAAGAAACTCAAAATTCCCAGTTGATCAACCTCAAAAGTTTGGAAGGTCAAATGTAATAACTACAATATGTGCAAATGGCATAAATTAGTGATGCTCTAAGAATTTAGGTAAAAGGAACTTCCAATATTAACAGTTTAGAGACTTCCACAACACCAATAATGAAGCCCCTACATCTCAACTCGATAAAAAGACTTGTCATTTTGAGACCAGTCAAATATCGTGATATGCATAAATTAATTCCAAGAAATACAACCTATTCTTGAATTCCTGAACACATAATTCAGGGAACCTAACTTTTAAAAAGCCATCACATCCAACTACTAAATAGTGTGACATAGTAACTTCTTGAAATAAAATGAAGAAAATACAGCAAGCAGAGGATTCAAGTTCTTTATCTACAAATCAATCAATCAACTACCCCTTAATCCCATACTCTTACAAAGAAAACACTAGCTTAACATCCAGATGTAGAAAAAAAGTAATGATTTGTCAGAAACTCAGGTAAAATATATACTTTGTAAGACGTATAGCAACTGAACAACATAAAGAAAAGAATATCAACAAATCATTTAGCTTCAAATCGACCAACAAACTCAATAATTTTGCTGATAATGAAATCAATTGTACATAGGGGAACCTCGTGTACCAATTGGCACTTGTTTGCAAAATTATTTATGAGTAAACAAACATCAGAATAAATAATAAACCAAAAAGGCTCAAAATGCACGTGGTGGATGATGTAAAGGAAGGGAAGACCCATCCCGTGCTTTCGGATTCTTCCCACAAAAGGCAGATCTTTTTCTTTCCGCCCCAAATAGATCAATTGAATAGGGACTTAGATGTGACCAAGGTGCTTGCAAGCTTAGGGTTAGCAGGTTGTTGGCTGGGAGAGTTGGTAAAAGAATGAAAGCTTCAAGAGACCATGGTTAACAAGCCAGCTGAGGAAGAACAATTTACTAGATCCCTCACCCTAGCCTCACTTAAAAATACTGAAATGTCAAGTCTATTGCGTGAAAATGCCTCAAATAATGTTGTTGCATGTCATCTAATGACTGTAAAAACAATATACAAATTAACAAATAAGAACCCTCCAACACTCAAATCAATAAAACTTTAACAACTAAAATTCCAATCAAATCATGATACATTTCCAAAAATACAAGTATTATGATAAACAAATACTTAGCATTTTAGCAATTTAACAGCCTTAATTTTACCTTTTAACACCAACAACATACAATTAACTGAAACACGAATTTACATTTTTTGCATTTAATTACCTGAATGAAGAAACCTGGAGAAGTTGCCCGAGGACTCCTTGAAGTAACTGGACCACCACACAGTTCCTTCAAAACTCAGAAACACTAAACAGGATTCAATCTAACTGAGCCCAGAAAAAAACCCAAAAACAAAAAATCACTTAAACCCCCCTCAATACACCAAATCACCAAAAACCCAAACCCTAAAAATGGATCATGAAAATATAAACTTCAAATTCACCACCCAAAATCCCAAACCCATAAACTCACATGTGAATCCAAAATGTCCAGCTTGAGGTACAAAAAAAAAAGATTAAATTTTTCTCGAAACCCTGGTTATGGGTCGGTGAGAAACGAAATGGGTAGCAGCAAGATCCACTTATTTTTCGAGATATTTAACAAAAACAAAAACAAAAAATAGAAAGAGAAAGAGAAATATAAAGGTATCAGCTGAATTTAGAATTTCAAAAAAAAAAAAAGTAAAAATGAGAGATCAAAATCAAAATCAGAATAGATGGCAGAAGAAGAGGAAAAATAGAAGAGAAATATGAGGAATGGCTAACAACACAACACCATTAAGAATAGAAGAGGAAAAACAAAGCAAATGAAGAAGCAAAAGAAAGTCTCTTTTTTTCTGCAATTTTTCTTCTTTTTTTTTTTTTTTTTTTTTTTTTTGCTTGTTTTATTGGGATCTTTTTCTCTTTGCCCCTTTTAACTTTTTTCCGCCATTTTCTCTCTCTGACTTTCTCTCTCTTCAACAACTACGCGTAGCAATGGGCAACGGCACTTGTGAAGAAAGATGAAGATTTTTGACATTTATAGGAGGTGAAGTTTTCTAGAGAGAGAAAAAATGCAGGACCAGTTTGTAAACAAAAAATAAAAAAAGATTAAAAAATATTGAGTTTTTTAAACATGTGGGGTTTTTGTTATTAAATAAAATATTTATTATTCACTCATTTGTGGTATGTGGTGAGGTTTAATCATTTATATATTCATGACTAATGGATTAATTAATCTCTTTGAGAGTTTAATCATTTAATATTCATGATTAATGAATTATTTAATCTAAGTGGGGTTTAAAAGAATTAACTATGAGTAGTATTTAATTATCTTTTATTTATACTTTCTTCATCCAGTTTTATTTATTTATTATATTTTAAAAAATATATGTTCAATTTAAAATACTACGAAATAATTTATAACATAATTTCTAATTTATTTTTATAATTAACTACAGTCATTTCTTAATGTATTGAATTTATTATATCTAATGAATAATATAGTAAAATTATCATTTAATTTATTATTTTTTTAAAATGTATTAGATTAATATTGAATGAATAAAATTAGTATTTATTAATAACAAAATGATTAAGCTACTTGTAGGAATTATGGGACCCACAATACGACAATAAAGGATCCTGACTTTCATTTATTAAAAATTGCACAATTTAAGAATTTCATCGTTTGTGATATCTTTTCCTTCTTTCGTATGAGAAATAATGTGTGTCTATCTATTTATCTTTCACACGATTCAAATATTTACTTTATTTATATAAAATTGACAATTTATCTTTCACACATCTTAAACGTTTAATTTATATTTAAAGATACTTATAAAGGAGTAAATCTCACTTTTTTGTAGTTTGTGAATTTTGTTTGATTATTTAATAATTTATAAGTGATAATTATATGAATTATAACTTACAAAAGATATATAATAAATGCTAAGTTTTTTGTAAAATATCAGTAAAACTTTGTTTAAATTAACCTTGAGAAAAAATAAATGAAAAGTTAATATTACTAGAGTTTTTACTTAAAAAAAATGTTTAACTATTTTTGGAATGTTTGATAGGACATGAGTGGTTAGTTTAATTTAGTAATCTTGTTTAATCAAAGAGAAGTGACTATAAAGGTAGAGTTAATTAATTACTAATACATACAAATAATGAGTTTAATTAAGAATTAATTACCATGAAGGGAGGAAGTTTAGTGAAGAGTGTGTTTGATTTAGAAAAGGAAAGTTTAATAATCCCTTTAGTCACACCAAACTTACCCCACTTGGGGAACATAGTCAGAAGAATATACTTAATTACAATAGTATAGTTTAAGTATTTTTACATTAATTAATATAGAGATAAAGTGTCTTTTTCTATAGTTGTATTATTGTCCACATATGTTTTACTATTGTTGTACTTGTCTAAACAAGGCCAGACCAGGGGAATTTATAATATTTTTCTTTTTTTTATAAATGGATTAAAAAAGTTTTATTTTTTTCTAGCTTTATAGGAATTATTATAAATTCCTTTTATTATCTCGATAAATTTCATAAAATTTCTATTTTGGCAACTAAAATTATGTTTCATTTGAAAAAAAAAAATTTTTTTATTCTATAGAAGATTTTTTATTAAATGTCAAGTGTTTGTGTCATCGAAAAGTCTTACATTGAAAAATAAAACACTTTTAAAAAAATAATTTCAAGCTCAAACTCAAAAAAAAATAGTTCGAAATGAAAAAATTATTTATCATAATTATTGTACTATATTTAATATCAAAAAAATAATTATTTGATAGTCCAAAAAAGATTTATACCTATTAGGTGCAAAAAAATATCATGCGTTATGCAAAATAAAAACTTTTAGGACCCCTTTTACTTTTTTTTTATATTATTCTTTCTATCCTATAATGTAAGACTAAAAGCTAGTAGTCACTTAAATTTTTATTTTTTTTGTATATAAATATTAAGTGGAAAAACAAATTTTAAAATGTGAGAAGGGACAAACTAATATGATCATCATCTAACGCGAAAGCAGTTAATTAGTGGTCTAACGCTAAAAATAAATCAAAGGCCTAACTTATATATATATATATAATGTATCAAAATATTTTCTAATCTGATGGTCTTAGATATATCAGGTGGAAGTTATATTAAAATTGATAAAAAAGAAAGAAACATTTTCTAATATTTAGAAACGAACTAAAAAAGACAAATAAATTGAAAGACATAATATAATTTTTTTATTAAAAAAACTTATAATAATTTTGTCATTAAAAAAAATTATAATAATTTTATCATTATTAAAAAATTGGTCCTTCAAATTTTGAGGCTGAGTGGATGCCTCAAAGACAATTTGGAATGGGTTGGGTGGAAGATTTTTTGTTTTTTTTTTAAAAAAAAAGTCCAAAATTCTAAATAAATAATTGAGGTCAATCTTTGACAAATATTTGTAATTTCATTGGATATGATTAAAGCTTTCTCCCATGCTACAATGTTTAAAATGTGAAAATAAGGGAATTTTTTATTCCACCCATAATGTTTGCACCAAAATAAATGAACACAAAACGAATATACTTGCATATACTATTGTTTTACTATTATTTAACATGAATTAATGATTTATATTTCCTCTTTATTTTGTGGTTCTTACGATTAACACTCTGTTTGGATCATTGTTACTCTTTATTTCATAATGTATTGTATTGCATGGTAGATATAATGTTTGGCTACACTGTATTGTTTGTTGTTGTTTAATAACATTTTAATTGTTTGATTTGATTGTATCGTATTGTATTGTAATTAATAAATTTACTAAAATATCCTAATTATTTTAGGGTAGGAGGTTTGACTAGAATTAAATAATATAAGGTACAAGGTAAAATAGTATTTTGAAATATTATGTTTAGATATAATTGAAAAAAGAAATTAAGTAACAATGGTAACACACCAAATCGGTTGTTCCATAAAATAGGTGTTTTCATTGTTACATAACAACGAAATTTAACAATGCAATACAATACATTTTAAGTATCAATCAAAACAAACATTGTAGATATAGTAACGATACAATACAAGACAATGGGTAACAATGATTCAAACAGAGTATAAATTGATTAAACATGTTTAGGGACAACGCCAGCCACATAGATACGTTTAGAATATGAAAACTGAAGTTTCAAAATTTGAAATTTGAAGTTACATGATAATCTAGGTTGATAATTATTTAATTTTGAACTTGAAATTTGAAGTTATCTAATAATGTAGGTTACTAATTATCCAATTTGGTTAGGAAACTTTTTAATATCATTTTGTCCTTAAATTCAAATGTAAAATTGTCAGGACACATGTAACTATCCAATCACCTCACTATAAATCATTTCATTAAGAATAAGATGAGTAATTTAAAGTTAAATTGTTACTTAATATAAAAATGAATCATTCTTTTTTTAAATGACTAAAAAGAAAAATAAGTCATATAAACTAGAATACTCTAATAATTAAGATATCAAACAACATTTTTACTTTTTGGAGTCTTAAGCTTCAATTACAATACTTTATAATTTAATTCTATAAATCTGTTACTTCATAGGTTTAAATTCAAGCTTTTGTATTGATTACTCTTATTTCGTGTGATGGTCTTTAAATTTGATGGTTTTATAAATTGTTACTATAATAATGATGATATTCATTTTTTTAATATATATATTCAAATATAGTATAACAATATAGAGGTGATCGGGTTTTTTATTCATTGATTGAATTTATAAACATATTTTTATTTTCTACTTTTATTAAACATTTTTATTGAGTCAATCTTTTACTAAGTATAGACTTTCCTGAAAAATAGACCTAAAATTGATAGAGTCGCAGTATATTTATAGCTTCTTCAAAAGAATGATGACTTCTTCAAAAAAGATTGACTCTCATAAAATGACGAAAGTTTGTTAAAGATAACTATTTTATCTCACTTGAATTAAGGATAAAATATAAGTACATTCCACTATCGTCAAACTCTACTCAATTATGAATCTAAATATATTATTGTATTGAATTCATTTGTGTTGTGAGTTGTGACTTACTCCCCCTCCCAACCCACTCTTCAATCTGTATGGATATCGTGCTTTACAAAATAGTTATTATTTAAGAAAATTAAGATATAATTAATTATTATTAGAACCTTAGAATAAAACTTTCGCTCTCAAGTTCCTATTTTTCTAACACATCTATATGAAAAGTTTGGGTATTTAATGGGAAATTAGATATGAGAATTGTGAAAATTGAATGGAAAAAGAAAGTACTTAGGGTATTTGTTTTCAAATTGAAATTAGTATTTAAAAAATTGAAGTTGTGTGTAAATATGAATACTTATTTTAAAAAATTTATGAACAATTTGGAGTGAAAAATGATAAAAGCGACTTTTTTGAGGTTTTCGAATTCAAAAAAAAAAAATGAAATGAGAAATTATACTAATTATATGTCAAATAGTTTCTCAAAATGTTATTCCAAAAAGAGAAGAAAAAAAAAACTATTCCTGATCAAACGATCACTTAATTTGATCACATATTGACATGAAGAATATATTTTCTTTAATTTGATATTTTACATTCACATTCATAATAGATTGATTTCAAATTATGTATCAAAAATAGCGAACCATAATTAGGGGTGTCAAAATGAGCCCAAATGTAGATAATTCGTTCAAAATTTTATGAGTTAAGCTCAAGATAATTTGAATTATGCCTTAGTTCAACTCATTCAAGCCTTAATCAATTTCAAAAGAATCTTCAATTGAGACCAATTTAATCTCGAATTTCAATCCGTTTCAAGATTCTTACTTGCATTAATGTAATGCATGTTTCTATATTTAAGGCATGAATTACTATCTATTTTATATCTTCATGATTTATCTATTAATATGTAACTTTTAAAAATTATTTTTTTGAGTTAAAATCTAAACCGTGGTTATAAAAATTAAATAACATGTTAAAGTTATTAAGATTAAACAGATCATGACCCATTTCATTTTTATCCCATTTGTGCCTAATCAATTTTAGCCTAAATTAAACGGATCATGACCCAATTCAATTTATATTTCAATCATTTTTAATTTCTCTAATTTTAACACAATACACTTATTTAACACACCTAATTGAGATCATTGAGTACACCTCGTATTTTAGTCGATTCTATATTTTTATATGAAAAGTTAACAATAACAAAAATATCGATTGAGCCACCAATCTTATAAAATAACAAATCAAACTTAATGGCCATTGATCACCCATGACATAATTTTTTTGTGGGGGAAGTATCACTTTGGGAGTGAAAGTGTTTCTAATAAAAATGATTTTACTTTTAAAATTTAAATTTAAAAATTTTAATTAAATATTGATTGATATTTTCTTTGATTAATTCTACTTTTAGTTTTTATTAAAAATCAATCATGCGGATATTATTATCATTTTAAAAAATCAAGATACAATTAATAGTTTGTTTTCATCATCATAAATATAGAGAAAAATTACTGTTGTGCAAAAAAAGATAATAGTACGTAATAAACAAGGATAATTCAATTAAATTACGTTTAGTTAGTGTTTCTTTTAAGAGGCGTGTAAAACAAAACGTAACTAGATAAATGATGATAAAAAATTATTACGCAAGAATAATAGACTAAATATAAGAACTTGTAGTTTGTTAAGGATAACTTTAGTCCAATAAGTGAAAATTGAGTTATTTTTAATTTGAAAAATAATATTTAAATGAGAAAAGACAAAAATATCCTAAATCGATGATATAAGTTTCATGGACACACATTTTCTTTGTGAGATGACAATAATCTAACTAAAATAAATATTATTATCGTAAGTGCTGATGTATGTTGAAATTTTTAGTCAAACTTTATTCAAATCTAATTTAAAACGCTCGATATCTTCAATCTAAACTTCACACAAATTTAAATCAAACGCTCGCTCTATATACAATCAACAAATTTATTATAATTTAAGGGTGGAATGGTATTCTTGTACTTGTATGAGTTTGTATTATGCACCCTTCTACTTAATTCTTTACCAACTGAACCCCTTAATCCATTGAAATTTAGTATTTTAAACCCTTTTTTCACATGGCAGATAGTGCGTATAATACAAATCCTACATGTCAAATTTCACCTCATTTTTGACTGTCACGTAGGAAATAAAATGGTAAAATTAAATTAAAGCCCCAAAATTTTATTTGAAAAGTCTTTTTCTCCTTCCAATTTTGTTCCAGATTTCTCTTCTCTCATTCCAAAGGCTTTCACCAGTAAAACGCAATACCAGCAAGATCGACCGTACACCGCAATGTGATGGTGGAGCTACCACTCGAAGATGGAGAGAATGACTGCGCCACATTTGATTTGAAAAAAGTAGTGATGGCCCCAAACGGGTGCGATACTCGCTCCAAAACCCTAGATCTCACGAACAATCAATTTTCATCCAAATTACTCAACCCTCAGATTCTCTTCATTCACTCATCCTTCATGTTTCGTTTTCTTTTTCTTCCCCTCTTTGTAATTTCGGATCAATTTAACTTTTTAGTTTTTTATAATTTGTTCATTTAAGAAAGGATTTTGTGTTCTGAAGATTTGCAGAAATTGGTGTGATTGATGGCTCCGGCAATGTTAAGTTCGAAGGAAACATAATATTTGTTGAAGAATAGGATCGATAAGTCCATTTATTTGTTTGGAACAATGAAAGAAATTTGTACTTGTGGAAATTCTTTGTAGAGTAATAAAGACTGAATTTGTTCAAAAAATAATGAGTCTTTTGAAGAAAATGAAAGGCAACCTAAAACAATGAAAAAATAGAGAAAGGATTTGGAGATAAGTAGAGAAGCTCCAAAAAAGCTTTTTTTTGTCCAACAATGGTAAATGAATAATGGGGAAGAAGAAGACTCTTAGTTAGGTCAAAACTTGACATTTTCAAACTTTTTTGAAGATCTCATGCTGTTAAAATATGTGTATCACACGCACTTTAAACAAAAATGCCATATAGGATGACAGGTCAAAAAAATAGTTTAAAATATCAAGTTTCAGTAGATTTAGGGGTTCAATTGGTAAAAGATCAAGTATAAGAATACATAATACAAACTCATACAAATACAAAGGTCATCTGATCATTTTACCTAATTTAAGCGTGTCCCAAAAATTTATAATTACGTGATATATGTGAAATTTACCTCGCACCACAAAGTCATCTTTCACCGTCCGTTCCCTTAGTTCTAAATCACCGTAGATCTCGATGTCTCTGTAAGTCTCTCACGTAATTTTTTCCCCCAAATATTCAAATCCCTAATTCATGCGCAGCAATTTGCTTAAACTCTATTCGATTCTCCATTTATTTTCTCTTTTGCGATCTGTTTAGATATAATTTATATTTTTTTTGGGTTCTAGAGAAGCTTTTTTCATCTATAGAGGTTGATTCTACAGCTAATTATTGAAATTTAACTAGGGTTTTGTATTAGAATTTCTGGGTCTTTCCCAATTTTCAGTTTTTGAAATTTCCCCCAAAATTTTGGTGTTCAATTGTTTAGGTTTTAGGTATTTGAGCGTGTTCTTGAGTTTTAGTTAGCTATTTTTATGTCATTTGAATGCCAAAAAGGTATTGAGGGTTTGAGAATTTGTTCAATTGAACCTTCTAAGAATCGAGATAATTTGATTTTAGAATCGGAAAAAAGAAAACCTTTACATAAATTGGATGCTAAAGGTGGAATTGTGAATTCAAAATGTGAGGATTTGATTACTGGCAATGAAGTTCTTCCTAGTTGTCGGTCCATTACTGAACTTCCTCCGGTATTGATTTCAGAAATATTTAATTTGTTAGAACCAAAGGAGCTAGGTATTGTTTCCTGTGCTTGTACATTATTGTATCAGATTGCATCGGAGCACCATGTGTGGAAGGAGTTCTATTGTGAGAGGTGGGGGCAGCCAATATTGCAGCCACCTTTTGGTGCAGGGCATTCGGATGAGAAGTCGTGGAAGGAGCTGTTTGCGGAAAGGGAGTTTCGGAGTAAAACATTCATGGGACGGTATACTATAGATATATTGTATGGTCATACTGAGGATGTTAGAGCAGTTTTTGTTTTAGCTTCAAAGAAGCTTGTGTTTACTTCAGGTTATGATCAAATAGTGCGAATGTGGGGCTTGGAAGAAGGGTTGTCAATTGCGTCATCTGAATCTCTTGGCTGCACTATCCGTGCAGTTGCAGCCGATTCAAGGCTGTTAGTGGCTGGGGGTACTGGTGGATTCATACATGGTTGGAAAGCGAATGACGAAAATCCTCATTTGTTTGATCTTAGAGCACCTCAGAACGAGGATAAGGAATTCCAAGTTTGGGAACATGGTGGGCCAATAGCATGCCTTGCGTTGGATTTCAATAGGATGTATAGTGGTTCATGGGACATGAGTATTCGTGTTTGGGATCGATCTTCTTTGGAGTGTTTGAAAGTTTTGATACACAGTGACTGGGTGTGGAATCTTGCTCCCCATGATACAACAGTGGCAAGCACAGCAGGCTCGGATCTTTATGTTTGGGATACTAATAGTGGGTCAAAACTTGCTATCATCAACAATGCTCATGTTGGATATACTTACTCTCTGGCGCGAAGCCACACTGGAAAGCTTCTGTTCACTGGTGGGGAAGATGGAGCTATTCACATGTTTGAAATCTTTGAAAATGCTACGTACCATGTCAGGCGGGTTGCAACTTGGATTCCTCACTTGAGTGCTGTTTACTCTCTTGCATTTGAGGTCCCTTGGCTTGTTTCGGCTTCAAGTGATGGAAAACTTTCACTTATTGATGTGAGAAAGCTGTTGAGAACAAACCGGAATTCCGCACTGAATAATTCTTCTAAAGCTGTTAATCTGGTTGACAATGTCGAACCACCACATAGAATGCTACATGGTTTTGGGAGCAATTTGTTTGCAGTGGATGTTGGATCTAACCGAATTGTTTGCGCTGGTGAAGAAGGTCTTGTCAGGATCTGGAACTTCTCTCAAGCTTTGGAGATTGAGCAGCGGGTCCAAGCTCTAAGAGGTTTAAGGTTAGAGAATAGAATGAGAAGGCGTAATCGTCAGCTGGAAACGAATGATAAAGGTAGACGTGGTAATCAGTGCTCATTTACAGAAAAGAAGAACCAAATAGATGGTCACAGAAACAGTTGGAACAACAGGCGTAAGATGGTTTGGAAGGTGAAGGCGTAGAAGTGACTGCAGTTTGTCATTGATCCTCAGAGTAATTCTCTTTTTCCAATACTTCATCATGTATGAAAAGGCATTTTTTCGTTGAAAGCTTCCATAGATACATTTACAGTGAAGATACAATCTGTATCATTTACAACTCTTTCGCTCATTTCTCTTATTTGATCTGTCAAGAGTTTGACTTCTTAAAAAAATTGATGTTGGCTATGAGATTTTTGTTTACAAACTTGTGCTGGCATCTTGCCGAATTTGACATGCCATTTCGGGAATTTATAGTGGGCACATAATTTAGTGTTGCTTAAAAACACAGTGATTTCTTAAAGACTAGTTTTGATTTGATGAACCCAGGCAGAGAGGTTGTTTTGTGATTTTCCCTTAGATTGAGCATAGTTATTTACTTATTTTTTTCTGTGAATTTACAAATTTGATAAAAACAGGCAAGAAAGGAGTACACCCATAGACCCTTCAGGGGTGGCTCAGTGGTTTGGGCTTGGGACTTCCATATTAGAGGTCTCGAGTTCGAAATCCCTTGCCAGCGAAAGCAAGGGGTTTGCCTTCTAGGTTGAGCTCCCAGTGCGGGTTACCTCTTCTATGTGGTTTGCGAGCTATTGCATAGAAGCGGGGGTTTTACCATGTGTTTACTCAAAGGGTAGTGGCTGCCGGTTTCCCTTGTCATAAAAAAAAAAAGGAATACACCCATACCTTACAGTCTGCTATCATATTCTACTCAAAATATATCACGAGGAGGGTGCAAGATTTGTAACTAGGTCTCGTTGCTTTTATATTACTGTCGAATTTTGAGTTCCTTGTTATGGCGTTGTTCATTTTATCAACCTCCGCAATGGTAGTTCTCATCCCTTTTCTTTTAATCTATCTTAACTTCTTTCAATCGACAAAACGCTCAGTTTCAGGTGTTGAATATTTGATTTAGTGACACTGAAAAGTGTTTGCTTTGGATTTATCATGCAACCAACACAGAGATTACATGTAGAAGATTGAACTTGTCTTCTGTGTTTCACCCTTCCCAAAGTAGCAATTTCTGATTACAAGGCACAATCTTGAATTAAAAATTTGCTGAGGTACACATCCCTTGTGCATTACCAGTTCCCTGTTGAAAGTTGAAACTCCTCTTCCAAAATCCATTCACAACTCACGTCGTCGTGGACGATTAATGTGGGTGGTGTTTGGCCCAACTTGACTTGTGTGCAATTTGACTATTCTATCGAGTATCTGCTACCTCCCAGCACAATAACATCATGGATGATTATTAAACTGGCAATGAACCTGTGTTAGCTTTATTACTAATGTTAATAGTTCATTACAGATACACTCAAATCTCCTAAAAGTATGCATGATTTCCAGCTAACAAAAAAGTAGCAAACTTACCTTTTTGTTCAAACTTGTGATTAAAATTCCAAACAAAACATATTGGACCATACACAGTGGGATGATTCCATTTATAAAGTCACCATAGTGTGTTAATAAACTTTAAAATCGGATCGAACTTAAGTGACAATTTGTTTTTAGCATAATAAATAATAAATAAGTAAAAGTGGACGGACCAAATATTATATGGTATCAGGAAAAAAAGGAGTTGTTTTGGCAAATTTACTTATACCTACCAAAAGCAAAGTCATCACTACTATTTTACAACTCTGCACAGTGCGTACTCACTTCCCACTGCTAACACGTTCATCTCAAATCTACAACAATGGCCACATCCATCAAAATCACCACAACCATTGTCACCACAGTTCTCATTCTCTCACTATTCTCCTCCCTGATTCCATCCACTAAAGCACAAGACTCGCCGCCGGCACCAGCAGCTCCGGCACCGAGCCCCGGAGTTGATTGCTTTAGAGTCTTAGTAAACATGTCCGATTGCTTAACATTTGTAGAAAGAGGAAGCAATTCGACTACACCGGGTAAAGGATGCTGCCCGGAAATTGCTGGATTACTAGATAGTAACCCTATTTGCTTGTGCCAAATGCTTGGCCGAGCTCACTCCGGTGCTAAAATTGGGTTCAACATTGATGTCGATAAAGCACTTAAACTTCCTTCTGCTTGTAGTTTGGAGTTTCCACCAGCTAGCACTTGCTCAGGTACCGGTTTACTCTCTGTTTCTTACATTCAATTTCAGGCAACTGTGGATTTGTGAAGGGAAAATTGGTAGATCTACTTTTTAGCTTGGATTTCCCTTTAACTAGCACGATCCCCTAATTTAGGTCGTGACAATTAGTATCAGAGTTCAGATTATTGATTTCGCAAGTACAAGAGCAAATGTCGAATAATCCTATAGTTAGTGTGTTGTAGAATGGTAGCGATAGGGGCTAAGAAGGTATGGAATAAACACAATCGACATGGAATATCACTTGATACTTGTTTTCTCTCTTTACTTTAGGAAAGTTATTTTCTCTCATCGTTATGAAGAAACTTGTTTAGTAGAGAAATGTTTTTCAAAATTTTTGATCAATCAAATATGAGAGAATTGAAAAATATTATTTTATTTTCATTTTGTTAATGTGAGTGAGAGCTCACAACATGTGCCTCAATTATTGATCCTTGAATTGTTTTCTTGCTCCAAATTTTACTTCTTTCTCACTCTATTCGCTAGTGGGTATTCATCTAGAATTTTGGAAAAAGCCGCACACAATGGGTGTAAAATTGAGTAAATTATTAATACTATATAAATTCCATAATGTAGTAGTTCAAAGTTGTGAAACGGGTATAAAGACGTTATATTGTACTCCTAAGATCTTTTATAAGGAGTACTAACATACTGTAAATTTATTTTATATTTGTACTTCCTTTGTCCTATTTGTTTACATTATTAATATTTAAATCATACAAATATAAGAAAATTGTGAAATACTGACGAGACTTTAAAATTCTTTTTTTTTCTTTTAAAGATCTTGGCGTCCCAGTCGGAGCTCCATTACCAAGTGAGGAAAGCCCAGCTCCATCACCTGGTAAACAAACTCTTGTAGTTTTTGGTATTGTTTTAAGATCTTGACTTATTTAGATTCGTGCTTCATGAAAATCTAAAATAAAAGCAGGTGGCAAACAATGAATTTTTTAATCAATCCAATTAATGATGGTACTAATTAGGCCACAATTTCATAACCATTTTATTTCTTTACACAGGAGGATTTGCAACTAGTCCTACGTCTGACAACAAAGATAATATTAATGCAACTTCAATCATTGTATTCTACAAGATGCAATTCCTTATTGGCATGGCCATTATGTTTTTCACAAGCTTTTTTTGATATAATAATAATTATTGGTAGAAAAAATATTACCACTTGAATCAGTAGAGAAAAGTAGCCATTAGTAATATTTAACTATTTATTCTGTATCTTTTCCACATTCAAATAGAGGAATTCAACTCACTCTTGAGTGTCTAAAACTTTTTTATTTTTGGGAGAGAAATATAGTGGAATTCGAAACTCCAGTGCCAGAGTGGTGTGGATAGCTCTCCGATTGAGTTACACCCAATTGTAAATCAAACTTGTCAGGGCATATGAAACTTGATGTTTGGATCGTATTTTAGTATAACTCACTCACTTGAGCACCATCGAGGAAAAGATCATTTGAATTCCAGTCACATTTTTTTCTTTATTGTTTCAATTTTATCGGATATTTAAAAAAAAGATAATCTAATTGAGGAAAATATTTACCTTTTGATATTACATTAAATAAATGGATACAAATTCTGTCTCTTGTTTATAGTAACTTTTTTTTTTATCACTTAATAATAAATGAAGTAATGGACTATATATACTTTAATTATATGATCCATTTTACAAGATGTAAGGGATTAATAATATCAAAGGGTGATTTTTTTTTTGTATTTAAATTCTAACAAAATCAATTAAGGAAAAATTAGGCAATGTGACATGATACGTAGTTAGAATTGCAAAATAAAATACTAAATGTATCTACGTTTTGAGTTTTATAGCAATGCATAAGCACACTAATATAACTTTTTCGCGCTTAATATAATACCCGCATAATATAACTGATAACCATCTGAAACAATTGATACCCGCCTAATATAACTGATAATCATCTGAAACAATTGATACCAGCCTAATATAACTGATAACCATCTGAAACAATTGATACCCGTATAATATAGCTGATATCTTCTATTTAAATATAACTAGTTTATTGATACGACTGATATTTATATAATAATTATTACTCTATTTTGTAAATACGCAAATTATAGCTATATTCATAGCTCTAACCTATAGATATTTATAAAATTTCTCATTAAAATATCATCATTTCCTCAAAAAAATTGCTTTGATTGATCCAAAATATCATACTGTGATTGTATTTTTGTACTAAAACAGCATTCTCCGGGCCCACCCACATCTTCATTTCGGGCATAAGTTTGACGTAAACTACAAGTAGGTATCTTCTATAGACTAATATCCACCGTTCATTTTAATCAAACGGCTCAAAATCGATGTACCCTTAGGTTCATTGGTAATCCACACGACACCCACTAACTCTCCCCGTTTTCTTCCTCCTCCGGCCCTCTGCAACTTCGCCGGTGCCCAAAACGCTGCAAATTCCTTCCAAACGCCATCGTTTTTATTGTGACGAACTCTCTTGAAGCTTTCCAGGCCGAAAGTAGCTTTATCGCAAATTTTTTGAGATCCGTTTGGCCTTAATTCTCTCTCCTCTGATCACAGGTTTATCTCTCTTTTGTACATAGAGATATATACATATATATGTACGTATATGTGTCGTGTGTGTGTGTGTGTGTGTATATATATGTACCTTCGTATATGTCGCTTTGTGCGTGCGTGCTCGTGACTATACATATGGTGATATGGACCTTTTTATCTGCATGAGTGTCTGGTTGTCTGTGTATTTAGTGTGTATTGTTTATGTTTTTTCCCCAATTTTTTTTTTAGCAGAGTATGATTTTAAGTTTGATAAAGTGAATTCTGGAAAGTATTGAATGGCAAAGTCTATGTTCAGTGGAAGCTTTAACTTTGTTATCTCATAATTCCGGAGATAACTTGTACATAATTAGAAATTACATGAAAGTGCTAATACGACTTATGACAAAAACTTGTATTCGCAGAAAAAAAATGCTTCGGTTCTCGTGGTAAAAGTTTCATATAGAAGGGGATAGAGGAAGTACTTTGTATGAGCTCTTAAAAGGAATAGTTGGTGATTGTAGACAACAGAAAAGCATTGTACTAGTATTTCATTTGGTTTTGGTCAAGCGTTTGTACAAAATTTAGACCGAAGTAGAGTTTCTAAATCCATTATTGAGCAAATTATTTGAGATTTGGTTGTGCGTGATTTGTGTTATTATATTGGGTACCTTATTATTGTGTTGTTGACTTGCAGTACTCATGCTTGCTCTACTTTGCTCAATTTCGATAGCTGAATACATGAGGACGTGGTACATAAGGGAAATGTAGGATAAGAAGAATAGTACTAGTTAAAGATGATTGTTATGGTGAATACTGAAAAAGTGACAACTTTTTGCAGGTCGTTACGCGTTTATACATGCCATCTTCAAGGATATGAACTGGAGTACCTTTATGGATGTAATTCATTTTCCTAAAGTGGTTTACCTGTTCCGGGATGGATGTTGAAGTGATCGATGTTGAAGAAGGGAACATGCACCAGCAAGGTGGTATAACTGATGACGGTGATGATGAACCCAGTGAGAGTGGAGAAGCAAATGTAAATGGAAGATCAAATGCACCTGATGGGGACAACATTGTTGAGCCGCAAATTGGTATGGTATTTCTTTCTGGAGATCAAGCAAAGAATTTCTATGATGAGTATGCTAGGTGTTTGGGTTTTACCACCCGTGTCTGTCAGTTTAATCGACTGAAGACTGATTTCTTATGTGACAAGGTTGGTTTGAGAAGAGTGTCGGGTGAATCCTGTGATGCAATGCTTAGAGTGGAGTTAAAAGGTCAAAACAAGTGGGTTGTGACCAAATATGTGAAGGACCACAGTCACTCCCTTGTGTATCCCAACAAGGTGCATCATCAGAGATCGCACAAGCATTTTGCGGTGACAAAAAAGAAGGTACCTGAGAATAATCAGGGTGTTGGAATTGTTCCTAGTGGTGTAATGTATGTCTCAGTAGACGGTAACCGCATCCCTGTAGAGATGAACCATGGAGCTAAGAGAACTCGTCCTGAAGAGTCAGATCAAACTGTTAAGAATTCTACACTTCAGAGTTTTTCTCCTAGACATTGCAATCAACGAAGAACATTAGGGAGAGATGCTCAGAATCTTCTTGATTACTTCAAGAAAATGCAGGCTGGGAATCCTGGATTTTACTATGCCATACAATTGGACGAAGATAATCGCATGTCCAATGTATTTTGGGCTGATGCAAGGTCAAGAAATGCATACAGTCATTTTGGTGATGCCGTTATACTGGACACGATGTACAGAGTTAATCAGTGCAGAGTCCCATTTGCTCCGCTCACAGGAGTAAATCATCATGGTCAGACAGTTTTGTTTGGTTGTGCACTTCTTCTAGATGAGTCTGAGGCTACATTTGTCTGGCTATTCAAGACCTTCCTTGCCGCTATGAATGACCGTTCCCCTGTCTCATTAATTACTGATCAGGACACTGTTATACAGTTTGCAGTTGCTCAAGTATTTCCTGAAACACGGCACTGTATCAACAAGTGGCATGTATTAAGGGGTGGCCAGGACAGAATGGCTCATGTATGTCACATGTTCCCAAATTTCCAGGTTGAACTCTATAATTGTATCAATTTGACAGAGACAGTTGAAGAATTCGAATCGTATTGGGAGATGATCCTTGATAAGTATGACCTGAAGAAGAATGATTGGCTTCAATCCTTATATAATACACGTCGACAGTGGGTACCAGTTTATTTTCGTGATACTTTCTTTGCAGCCGTTTCTCCTAACCAGGAATATGAATATTCATTTTTCGATGGCTATGTGAGTCAACAGATTACATTGCCATTGTTCTTCAGGCAGTATGAAAGAGCTTTGGAGAATTCATTTGAGAAGGAAACAGAAGCTGATTTTGATACAATATGCACCACTCCACCACTAAAGACACCATCTCCAATGGAGAAACAGGCAGCAACTTTATACACGAAGAAAATATTCTTAAAATTTCAAGAAGAGTTGGTGGAGACATTTGTCTACACTGCAAACAGAATTGATGGAGATGGGGTTATCAGCACATTCAGAGTTGCAAAATTTGAGGATGACCAGAAAGCTTACCTTGTCTCATTGAATATATCTGAACTGAAAGCAAATTGTAGCTGCCAGATGTTTGAATGTAGTGGTATCCTCTGTAGACATATTCTTACAGTTTTTACAGTATCTAATATTCTTACATTGCCATCTCATTACATCTTGAAGAGGTGGACAATAAATGCAAAATGTGGTGCTGAATCAGATGAACTTGTACAACTTCATGGTACTGAATCAATGGCACAGAGATACAACATTCTCTGCAGGGAAGCCATAAGATGTGCTGAAGAAGGGGCTGTATCTCAAGAGACATATAATGCTGCTTTAGGTGCTCTTAAAGAAGGAGGAAAGAAGGTGGCTCTAGAAAAAAGAAATGTTTCTAAAGTTTCACCTCCTAGATCACAAGCCAGTTGTGTTGGCTATGATGATCGGAGGACATCTACCTCTGCTTCAGAAATGACACCATTATTGTGGCCAAGACAAGATGAAATGACAAAGCGCTTTAATCTTAATGATACTGGTAGTCCTGCTCGGGCTGTTGCTGATTTAAATCCCCAGCGCATGGCCCCTGTTTCTCTTCACCGTGATGATGATCATGCAGATAACATCGTACTGAGATTCATTTTATCTTATTTAATTTCACTAATGTATTTTTCAACAAGATGTGCGCTACTGATTTTTTTTGGGATTCTTAGGTGATTCTTCCTTGCCTCAAGTCTATGACTTGGGTGATGGAGAATAAAACTTCGGCACCTGCGAATAGAGTTGCTGTCATCAACCTGAAGGTGCATTTCAGAGCTTTATGTATAATTTGATTTTAGTTCACTGTTTTAACTTCTTTTTAAAGACCATCATGTTGGTGAATCGATTAATTGTTGTTTTGATGATGTAACTGATGTGTTTTGGATAGGGATATCAGGGTTGTGTGCTTCCTTTGATTTTGTGACCACATGTTTCTTTGTTTAATTTCAGTTATCATGTTCTTTACTGCTGATATGTCGTGGATTTGATTATTCAATTATTGTTTACTGAGTTTCTTTGGTTGTAGCTGCAAGATTACAGTAGGACTCCTTCACGAGAATCAGAAGTTAAGTTTCAGCTATCCCAGGTCACACTAGAGCCCATGTTGAAGTCTATGGCTTATATCAGCGATCAACTTTCCGCCCCGGCTAATAGGGTTGCTGTCATCAATCTGAAGGTATGTGTGGAAATTTGAAGTAATATTGGTGCGTACACAGACTATATTTATTTATTTTCTGATGAGAAGCCAAGAAGGTGATGTTATCTATCCTCTTCGCTTGATATCAATTCCCTTTTGATTACTCTTAATTCTCTCTGTCATGTCCTTTCTCCTCCAGATTATCATATTCCTATTTTAAGTGCCAATATGTTTCTTAACCTCCTGTTTTCCTTTGTTATTTTCTCTCTTTTTTTGGGAGAGGAAAAGGCTGTTGGTATAAGGACATGGTAAATCTGTCTGGATCACAAAAGAAATCTAATCTTCTGCAACATACAATGCCAGCACATCTCATAGGCAAATGCATCATCACAAAGTTGCTTTTCTTTTTTTTCTTTTCCAAAGTAAACCAGGTAGGGAAGGGGGCTTACCAGGAAAATTGAATAATTCAACTTGGTATGAAGGGTAAATGAGCATTCCTCAAAGTAGCACTATACTTTTTCCTAATACTCATATCCACACACTGTAAGTTCAAAAATCTAGATAAATAGCCTTAGACATGAATCCTGTGGTACACTCCATCATGGTCCATGTAAATATAGTTCATATTTTAGACCGTAGTGAGGCTGGAAACATAATATAGATTGACAAGTAGGCAAGAATATAAGGTCAACAATTTTCCTCCTTAACACCTCAGTCTTTCTGCTGATTGGTCTCCTAGTCCTTATTGTCTACAACACCAAACACTGCTTTTTTTTTTTTTCATCTACTTCGCTCAAACTTATTGATTTCTTCAAATTTGGGAGTACCTCTAAAACGAATATTTCATTCATCCGAATCTCCTAGATCATGCATATGAACATTTATCAGTCAGAAACCTAAACCCTTTTTGACTTCTCAGAGGTGTAGCACTGTTCAAAGTGTGTTGTGTTATCTGCTGGAGAACTTTGAATTTTCTGACTGGAAGCCGCTTATGAAGATTATCCAAACAAATTCAAGCATATATGATGATTTTCTTTGTATCCTCTCATTGCTTGTTTGGAAGTTGCCTTTATATTTAAGTTTTAGTCAAAATGAAATGTTTGATATCCTGTAGTAATACATCTGTTGATACTTGATAGTATGTTTGTATAAAAACAGTTGTCCTTGATGAGAGAGAGAACTCACAAGTCAAAGAGCATGTGGTTGAGTAGTGCTTTGGTGTGTGGTCTATTTGCTTTTAGTATTGTCAATATATCCTTTCATTATTAAGTCTTGATTCGTTTTTGCCTACTTGCTGTATGTTTCTTCCTAAGGTTGTGAATTTCCTGGAAACTTCTTGTCAGCCTGTGAATTAATTGAAACTTCTTTCATGTAAAGAGTGCTAATAATTCTTTAAATGCAGTGTTCAGTTGTTCTTGTAAAATCAATTAGACACATCAGCTTCTGCAGTGATTTGTCTTACTGATGCAGAATCTCTTTCTTTCAGCTTCAAGATACTGAAACAACTTCAGGAGAGTCAGAGGTGAAATTTCAGGTTTCTAGAGATACTTTAGGTGCCATGTTGAGGTCAATGGCATATATCCGTGAGCAACTGTCGAATACAGTAAGTTCCCTCGGCCTATTCAGTATATATCATCTGCTTTATCTATCCAACTTGAAATCCTTTAAAGGAAAAATTGACTTCAAAGTTTTGGCATTATGGAGTTTTCCCCTGTTCCACTCAAATGGACTAGAGTAAACCTGAAAGTGGAAATGGTTTTCTTACTGAAGTTTATCTTCATTGTAATCCGATCAATTTAATTGTGTGGAAATATCTTCCAGACTACGTGTGAAGCAGTAGCTCTTCACTGTTAACTACTTGAACAATTCTCAATGTAATTCTTATGACATGAGAATTGGGTTTCTATCCTATTTTGCCGGGAAATAATAGTCTGGGTTGATAGTTTCTCTGTATTTTCATTTTGAATCACATATCTCGTTGAACTTATATTTTAAAAAAATTCTCGATCTTCTTTTTGGTAATTTTGGTGCCTTGTTGTGAGAACATAACAGTACAAGAAACAGGATATAGGGATGTGGTCATGTGGATGGCTGATCTATAATGAGTTAATTATAGCAAAGCAGATTTCTTGTATCAAATGATACAAGAAATGATATAGATGTCCTAGTCCCACCAAAAGGAGACAAAACAAAGTTAAATGTGCTAATCTCATCGCGAATAAATCCCTGTTTCACTGACATCTAAAACTCCCTCTAACGCATTTAAGTTGATAGATGTCTACTTTAACTGATACTTATAACAGAAGCATGCTATGCATTACATGCATGCGTGTGTATACATGTCCAAGTACATAGTTTAGCCATGGACCACAGAACGAGAAATAAGCTTACACAGTAGTGCTTATTTTGGGTCCATTCCCAGGATGTGTCCAAGTAGTGCGATGAAGTGTTATATCTCTCTAGTTTTTCCATATAAGATTCAGTTTTAAAGTCTGTCAACTTCATTAATTGTGTTTGACCAATTCGATCCATGCATTGATCAGACCCTTCTTGTTAGCTAGACGTTAACCGTTCACCTCAACTCGTATGACAGGTTGAGTCACAACTGGAGATTCCAGCAAAAAAGCAACGGAAATAGAAGTTATGTCCTTTTACCATTTATAACCAGTTGTGTGAATAGATAACCTTGCGGATCGGGGCGCTGCTTCTGTGCTGACATTCTTCTTTAAACATGTAATTAGTGTGGTTGAATTTGGAATCATCCATCCAAGTTCTCATTGTGGAGCTTTACGTAGGATAGCAGTTTTAGATGCTTTGCCTTTTCTGCATTATTTGTACATGTAAATTATTAATTTTATAAGAATGCAAGGCCATGTGTTTTTTTTTTCTTTTTGGTTTTCCTTTTTTAAACATTTGCGTTGAGTTCAACATATACATGTTACCTCCCACCAACATAACTATTCGTTTTCTTGTTGAACTCTCTTTTTGTTTCTTTCTTTTTCTAAACTTCAATCTCCTGAATGAACTGCTTGTAAGACTTCAATCCTTCTCAGTAAAACAGTATAAAAGTACACCTTTCTCACAAGACACATTTTTCTTTATCTCACAAATTCGACACCTCCCCTCGAATATGTTTGTATCAATTCATCCATCACTAAAGCAAATAAAAACAGGCTAAAGACCGATCCCTGGTGCAACCCATCACAACCAAGACGATCCTTCTTTTGTAGGAACCATGTAAATGGGGGACACAACATGATGCTTAGACTGAATAGGAAAAAAAACATAATTAAAGCAATTGTTTACAAGTAGAGATTCACTCTACATCAGGTACTTTCGACCAACATAATTATGGTTTTTTTTATGAAGTCAACTAACATTACAACTTACTAGTACTTTGTCTCTATTTACTTGACCTATACAAATGATGGTGAAAGTAGAAATTCTGGCAGTAATTTCTTTAAAGGAATCCCACAAAAGGGACACCAAGGTTTTGGATGTTCATCATCTGAGTTAGACTTGAAATCTGAAGGATATCCAGTCATTCTGAAGAGGGGCGAAGGGGCAAATTTTGAAGCCCATCTCTGACAGCACATGCAATGCCATACCGGAGCAATTGGGCAAATACGCATAGAAACAGCACATCGAGATAGTGTGTGTGTCGGATCATTTCCAGTATCACACTTCACCCCCTGACAGATGGCAGAATCTGGAGAATCAAAAGGTACTGAAGCTGAGCAGAAACTGCATTCCTCCTTCTCTACATATTCACAAAAAGAGGGACGCTGACTGCAAAATAAGACACAGTGAGTCAGAATCAGCAACATCCACATGAACATGTTACTCGTGTGTCTATCACACGCCACGATCAACTTGAATACTAATGGTCAATAGCTATAGAATAAACGATAACTGGCACATGAAAATTCAAAGTTTCCATCATCAAGAAAGAAAAGGTTTTATTTGCATCAATGTAATAAAACCTAATCAACTGGTTAAGATAGAATTCAAACAATAAGTAAGATGAAATGCAGATTTCTCTTATCAATTCCTTTTATATTCCTTAAAATCAATCAATGTTAACGTATAGTTAAGATCTAGGAGAAAATGAGCATAATTTTAGATCACAAAATATTATTCTATTTTACACTAAAAAGATAATTACACTAGATATAGCTGGAAAAAAAAACTGAAACATCAGAACGTTGAAAATACAAAGACAATGTAAATGGATAGATCATGCGTAAGAGAAGTTATTAAAGCAGGCATGTGGTGGAACTACCTCTTCTTTACGGTTCGTACTTCATCTGCAAGAAGTTTCAGATGATTCTTTATATCTTTAATATGGATTGCAACCCACTGCTCCATCTGTGCTGTTCCAATAGGGACCCAGTAGCCAGGTTTAGTACCCTTTTCATGAGAAGCAGAGGCGACTTCAAGAAAGACAGTAAAGCTATAGCCAACCAGCCTATCTCTCAGTTCCATTTCACTATTTGAATGAAGCTGTGTCCAATCCAATCTTTCATCTTCAGCACCACCAATGACCTCCAAAAGCTGTGATTTCCCATCAAGTTTATCTGTCTCCACCTTTTTCAAGACTACCAGCTTACTGATGATGTTGAGGAGTTGCAACTTACGCGAGGAGATCTCTGAGAGACATTTAATTGCTTCAGACAAGTTTGCAGAAACTCCAACAGAAGGTTTCAACCATTTAAGTACAATATGTTCCACATATTTCGGAATAGACTGTTTAAAGGCCAAGAGTGCTGCTACAACATCCCAAACAACCAGTGGTTTATCCAAAGGTTCATGCTGATTTAATGACCATACTATATTATTCTCCCAACTAATTAGCTCTTTCTCAGGAAAATCTGGGAATATTTTAACATCAAAATCGGGACAAACAGTAGAGGAAATCTCCAGTTGCTGTCCTCCAATCCATAGAAATTCTACTGCAGCTTTCAGAGCCCTGGAAGTTTTGAACAAAGCGATGTTAGTTTCTCAAGCAAGCTATCCTCCCCACTAAAGCACTACCACTAGTTTATCGTCTCTTTTTTCAAAAATAGAATAGACAGAAGCACAGGGCAGTTGTCAGATTATTTCTGGTCCATTTTAGTGTGAATCCGTAAAAGATGTAAGCCTTGACTTTACAGAAGAGAACATATCAATAATCAACTAGATGTCATTTATCACAATGACAGTTCCAAGTATAGACATCCATTCTTTGTTCATGTAGATTATGTTTACTTTCAATTGAATGATGGATCTATGCATATTGGAAAGTAGCAGTTTCACATAGCAGATAAGGAAATCTGTGTAGGAGAACTTATTGATTAATATAATGGTATAGCTTTCTTGAGAATGATAATGGTATGGCTTTAACAATA
This sequence comes from Solanum bulbocastanum, assembly GCA_037074985.1. Taxonomy (NCBI): domain Eukaryota; kingdom Viridiplantae; phylum Streptophyta; class Magnoliopsida; order Solanales; family Solanaceae; genus Solanum; species Solanum bulbocastanum. The sequence continues at coordinate 47,604,591 of CM073602.1, forward strand.
AAACCTACTTTTCCCTCACAAAAGATGAGGAGACGGAAGAGAAAAATGATCTAGAAAACTATATGGACTTTTTAAGCATTCTAAAATTGCAAACTCCGGAATTTGTTGAAACTGGGAGGTCGTACGTATCCAGTGGAGAACGCCAGTCATAAAAAAAATACTAATAGTTGACAAAAGAATCTTCCAGACCCTTCTTTTGTAAAAAGTACTATCAAGAGCATGACGAGTTTTTATTATTAGAAGATAAATCTGTAGCCTGTAGCCTGTAGCCTGTAGCCTGTTAACTATATACCTAGATCCAGGTGAAAATTGGCATCTACAAATATATAACAACAAACAGCCAAAAAGGGGAAATAGAATACCTTGCCTCGTACATTGGATTTAGTAGCGCGGTAGAAAAAGCTCTTACCTGCACGGTGTGTATAACTTTTATTGGTGTAAAAGTATTAAAACAGAACATAAAAGAATAAACATCTCATTCAATAATCACCATTATTAAGAAGGATTTTTATCTGATGATCTGTTTATAAAGCGAGAAGCTTGTAACGAAAGAAAAGTAGATCTTATAAAGGGCGCATAATAGTTTCAGGAGGGAGTTTCTAGTTGAACTTAACTGCTGAAAAACTATACTGATCAAGATTTAACAAGACTTAGTTGCATTCTGTTCTAAGAAACAAATACCAAGATGGTCCTAAGATGCTGGCAAGAATTATATATCTGCTGAGCTTTTACGGGAGAGTTTCCAGTAAGATATTTCAGTGTGACTTTACTAGATTAATATTAGCGAATAAAAGTGGTCAAGTTATCCTGTGCAGGCAGGGGAGAAAAACAAAACCAATCATTAAAAAATAAAGACCGATGCTTTCTTCTCTCTCTTCTCTCTTGGTGCAGGTTAACCTAACGTGCGCCGTCGAGATCCATGGAATGAGGACGAGAGGTAGGGAGCAGGACGGCCTAGGAAACAACCACTTGTAGCATTTGGTAGCTCTGTAGGATTTCGATTGCCGGCGGAGGCCTCATCTTCAAAACACCCTACCATATGGAACAGCTGACGCCGCTGAAACCCTTATCCAGTTCCAGCAAATTGACACAGGAGGATACAAGTATTGAGGCAGATGCAAATCTAGCTGGGGATTCACAACCCCAAGAGCTACTGGGGTCCGCTGCAGCTCACTCAAATCTCAGCTCCCCTATCATGAGTATTGGGCAGACAGTAAGAGACCTACTGAGAAGGGTGACAGGAAACTCCAGTAAGTGCCAAAGTGATGGAAGAAGTGATAGACCTGGAACCTAACCTTGAGCGGGCCACTCTTTTCTCGGGTAATAGATCCGCAGTGGTATGACACTTCCCTACTTCCCTCCCCAACTTGTTAATGGACAAGCTGTTGTTCAACTGGAAAAGGAGGAAGTAGACCCTGAAATAGAGAAGTGAAAATGCCCACTAATTGTTTATGTGATTGGAAACTCTCCTGGATTTTCCCTCATGTATAGGTATATCAAGTAGACTTGGAATAAGATTGCTGATCCGGAACTGTTCTTACATGATGAAGGCTACTATATAGTTAGATTCCAAAGTATGTTGATATGAATGAGATTGTTTACTCCAGATCATACACCATCAGGAATAAACCAATGATATTGAAGCCCTGGAACACTGATTGTAACTTCAGTGAGGAGTTTTGACTGATATTCCTCTTTGGGTCAAATTCCCCAATCTACCAATGAGTTGTTGGAGTAGTGACAGCCTGTTGACTTCGACTGGAAACCACAATATAGTCCCCAATGCTTAACTACTGGACATATATACCCTGCCCAGAAAAAAGCTGATGTCCAACAAGGTGAACAGAATAGAAGGAAAGGTGCACCAAAGAAGATGGTCCAGGAATGGAAATCAAAGAATGCTGTATCCACTAGTCAGTCCATCCAGGCCAATCAACAAAAAGATGTTATCCCTTTGCAAGCAAATACAATGGCCTAGTAGTGCAAAGTTGCATACAGTGCCTGAAGTAAGCAAACATTATCAGGGAGTTCCTGAGGTTGAAAATCTTCAAACTCAACAAACTTCTAGAGGAAAGGAGAGTTCGCAGAGTCAAGAACTCAACCTTAATAATTTTCCAATGCTTGGATCTGTGCCTGTTCATAAGATTAGAAACAGTTTCCAACTATTGCAGAGGGGAGATCACAATGTCAATCAGAGTCCTCGACATCCTTATGACTTTATTAGTGTGGAATATCAGGGAGGTGAATAAAAATTATAAACAAAAGGAGCTGAGGAATTATATGAAAACCAAAAAACTTAAGTTTATTAGCCTGCTAGACGCTAGAGTCAAACAACATAGAAGTGAGAGGATCTCCAAACTCATTGTTCCAGGATGGGGCTTCCTATATAACTAGCACATGCAGTAAATGGTAAAGATTTGGATCTTATGGGATACTCGACACTACAATGCCACACTTCTTAAAGCTATTGCCCAATTTATCCATTGTGAAGTTCGAGATGTTACTACCAATTTTCAATGTGTCATGACAGTTGTTTATGGCTTCAATACAGTGGAACAAAGAAGAACTCTATAGCACAGCCTTATTGATATGCCACAGGCCCTACTAGTCTTGGGTGATTTTAATGCTGTTTCTCTCATCTGCTGATAGAGTTAGTGGTAATCCAGTGAGTTATTATGAAGTCAAAGACTTTGCTGAGTGTATTAACACTCTTGTGCTGAATGAATTGAAATGGAGAGGGAATTTTTCAACTAGAACAATAAACAACAAGCAACAGATAGAGAGTCGAACAGTTTGGAAACTTTGTATTGATGATGAAGTGGGGCAACATCCCTCTTGAATATGATCTGCCTAACCAGGATATTGGTGTTTACTATGTTCATCGAAAATTGTGAATTAGTATGCAGACAAACACTCAAAATAAGGACTGAAAGGATAATGCATTACCACAGCCAGCACCAGATTCCCCGGAGATATGGCTAGACCTAAGCAAGAACAAAATGCATCTGGCACCTGCAAAGAATTTTTCATTTATGAAACAGTTGGTGAGAGAGACGCATGAACCAAGATACATGTGCGTACATCAGCAGAGCCTTCCACACCAAGTGTATTGGAAGGAATAGGTACTTCACACAGGGAATTTCCATGTAAAATCCAGCAGCGTGTTGAGTCATCCTGCAAAATATTCAGGAAGAAAGTTTATCTTACCATTAAATTATGCTCAAAATACAAGAACTTCCATGTAAATCTCACATCAGATTTGGTAAATAGAACTGTTTAGTTACCAAAAAAAATAATCTCACATAGGGATTTGGGGGACAGAATTTAGAAAATTTTTGTATGCTACATTACTTTTACAGCCATCATAGTCAGAGAGACATCCAAAGAGTGCTCTCCATTAGGTTGATAACAGTAACACTATTCAGAGAATGGTAATGTTGTGGTTTAAATGTTTAGGACAAAAGTCAGACAATAGACATAAAATAGTCCAAGTAGAAACACCAAATAATAAAGTAGCTTACCTGGCTGCAGCTGTACAGGCAACGTCCGTCAAAAGCCCAAGATAGACCTGTAACCTGAAACACATCAACACAAGTTAATATCTCCAGATGCTAAAGAGGTAAGGATTTGAGTATCAATAAGAACTCACAGCATGGTTATGTGCATCATAGGAGCCAGCTTTCTCAAATCTATGAAGAAGAATGTCACAAGTCCACACTTCAATTGATCCAGATCCCTTGCCAATGGCTAAAAGCATTTTGTTAGATGACTGCCCAGAGACAGTGAGGGAAACCATAGTGGCCATTGCAAAGTCGGCAGCCTTTACCTGTTTAGACAATAAGAAACAGATAATGAGACAAAGATGTGAAAAAGGAATAATTATAGAAAATTTGTATGTCAAAACGAGACCTCCTTCAATAGCGAAAAGGGCGAACCACTAGGTTCTGATGATTCTACTAGTCTTCTGCAACACGCCTGCCAGATTTTCACACTACAAAATGAAAAGCAAGAAGAATAAATTGTTGAACCTATTACTCGTGCAAAAATGCAATATATTGCAGGCCACTGCATTAATTCACACCAACATCTACATTTATAGGCGTCTTCTGCAGTTAGTATGATTGTTTAGCATCAATTTGATTCACGATGTTATGACATACGGAGATGGGTATGCAGTGAGTGGAACTCTTCACACGGTATCAATGTGTATGCAATGAATGATTCCCGGTATCTGTTTGAACTTCCATCTAGAAAGGAAGAAGATCATGTCATCCATGGAGATTGGAGATGGAAGAAATCCAAATTGACGCTTGAATGGTGGTCACCCACTGTTGGATGTTGGCCAGAAGAGGTGGCAAGAAGCTGGGTCTGGATCCGTATATACGTTTCGCCTCTGAACATGTGGTTGCAAACCACTTTCAAGCAGATCGACAGATGAGTGGGGGATGGATTAAAACAGTGGAGGAAACCTCACTCAAAAATCGTTGGGCCCGGTTTAAAGTTAGAGGTGACGGTTCAGAGGTTTCTAGAGAGAAGGAAATGGAAAGTGATGGTTCATTATCTCCCAGCAGTTTGATTCAGGATGTTAACTAAAACTTCTATCCTTCAAAGCTTCCATTCTACTGTTCTATTACCATTTGATTACTTAATTTCTTCCTAAATAACAAGGAAGTTTAGCATTATAATATAGGATGGCACAAACACATATCTTGTCCCTGAAACTTTGACACAATTGTTCTTGGCCTCTTGCTTTACCAATTGATTACTTCATCACTTCCTCATTGGCAATATAACGTTAACTATTAATAACAATCTTTTAGCTTTACTATAATAGGATGGTCACTAACACGTATTTCTTATTTAAGGCTTTCATTCAACTGTTCTTCCCACTTGACACTTTATTCTGTCCTCATTGCCAATTATAAAACCACCTCATTCCTTCATCTAGAAGCTAAGTGCTCTAAGTTGTTTTGGATTTTCTTGTCTTGATTTGTCTATTCAGAAGATAAGATTAATACTAAGGAGAAAAAAACAAAGCAGAGGAGTCTCTAGACAATCAGGTGAAAAATAGAGGAGTCAGCATGCTAACAACTTCTTTTCATTTCATGGCAGAATGTGTTGAAGTATACTGCACCCATCGCTGCTTTTTTGCTATGATTATTGAATAATATTAACATAGATACATACCTCCCATTGGAACATCCAGTAGCCAATAAAAGCAGAGGATCTGAAGCATCAGAAATGAACAAGCTCCAACTGATTGTTGTGATCCAAGTATCATGTGCATCGAGAAGTCCAACAAGCACTGTTTTATTTGAGTCAGGGCTGTTGATAATAGAGTAGCTTTCTGGTTTATGAATTCTCCACAATGATAGTACGCCAGACTTCCCTCCAACCGCAAGTACAGAACAGCTACTGGTCAAGCCATTAGCAGAAGATATACCGCATCCAGATGTCTGTGGCAGACAGGGTGACCACGCAACAATGAGTGAGGACAGCATCGCATTGCGAGAGGCATATTCCTCGGCAGTGATTAGTGATTGACAGCCATCTCCAAAAACTTTCTTAGAAAACCTTGATCTTAAGCGAGGAGCAGTAAAAGTATTTTTCTGTTTCTGACTGCATGCTTTAACCTCCATCACCTAACAAAAAAGTAATAGCATCATAAGAAAAACTGGTATTGAAGTTGGTAATAAGCAAATTTCGTCATATAAATAACTAAATAATCATTTGGCAAAGGTAGTTCTTAAATGTTCACTTCTTTTCCCTTCTATCTCTGTCTACATTCTTTGCAGTCTAAGTAATTACAGCATGTGATAGTACAATATTCATGCATAGTGAAAATACTTGGAGGAACCAAAGAGATCAGCAAGTACGGGCAATGCGTTCAGTCTCCGACGCTTAAGTTCCTTTCTCATGATAGAGATTGGCAGATCATCATCATCTCCCTCATCAAAGCAAGCTTGACTAGGCTGTTAGAACAGAAATCAAGTCAAACCAAATACAGCTGAAGGTACAGAGAATGAGAGAAGAGGCACTGTTTCATGTGAAAAGAGAAAAATCCACACAATGGAGAAACAATGAATTTAACTTACATCAGCACCTTCTGAGACTCTAAAGTTTGCTGCTTGAAAATTGGTAGTTTTGAGATAGCTATACAGCATGTTTGATATATCCATGACCTGTTGAAATTTGATAATTAGATCAATGGGCAAAGACTAGAAGGATAAAGGACGGAAGATCACTATGAAGAAACAGGAGAAACCCATTGGAAATTGTTCAAGAGAACCATGTGGCTTGATCTCTGAGGACTCTCAAGTTCTAAACTGAACTTCTAGATGCGGATTGGAGAGTGTTATTCACACCAAAATGATAAAGGATCTGGGATAAGAATTGAACAGGAATACAATCTAAAACCAAAGATATGAACTAATTGAATGCTTTCAGGTATTTGCTGAGGTAGTAAAATACAATGTTTCAAAAGAATAGCACTGGGTATTTAACTCTTCAATCTGTGAGGAAGTAGCCAAAACGTTATAAATATACTATTCCACATCCTTGTTTGATTCATACCTCTACCCACTCTGTTGAAAACTCAAGAAATGGCATCCGGTAAAGCCTCACATGTCCTTCAGTAGTGCATACTGCAAGCAAACAACTACACCAAGCAAAAACATTGTTATTCACATTAGTGTTGAGAACGACCAAAGATCATTAAACTGATATGCTTCTTAGATCATACCCAGAATTTGAAGCAAATCCAATAGGTGACCAGGATATTGACCGGACACATGGCCGATTTTCGCGATATTGTTTTTCTTGAGGAGAGGAGTCTCGAGATAATGCAATATGTAACATACAATCAGAGAGTAAATCTGTGAAGATTTAAAGTAGAAATTCAGGCATAGCTGGAACACATATACGAACCATTAATAAGTTGTCTAACTAATTCACAACACTTTTTTGAACTAGTAATAAATTTACTAATGTGGGTAATTTCCCGATACCCAAGTGGTAGTAAAGCAAATAACCTATACAATATATGGTTCTGCACAGAAAACATCATCTTGTACTAACAAGAATCCCATTCATGCACCAAAAATCAACTGTACAAGACATATAACATTACCTTTTCTCTCGATGAACCCAACAGAAAAAGGTTTGCCAGGAGGTATAGTAATGAGACCTCGTGATCCAAATCGTTTAGCTGGATTCTGAAAGACAGAAAAATATTATTTTTCACTAGCACGTTTGTTGATTCAATGCCTAATCAATGATACTAAATCACCAACATGGGTTGTGGTGCAGTGATGGGACTAATCCAGCCTTAACCAGAGGTCTCAGGTTCGAGCCTGGCTATGGAGAAAATCCTATTAGGAGAGCCACCCCCAAGTGGCTCTGCATTGCACGAGTCCAAAGATGCAAACTTTTACAGCATTATTACAAGAAAGGCACAAGAGGATCAGCTGTGAACAAGAAATTTACCAATATGGTAACAATATGACCGGAAGCTACTGCCACCAAATTCTCCTCAGACCAAGCTACAGAATTTGGGTGAGATGGGGAAGCCACAAGTATAGAAGCTTGAAAACTCGAAGACATTGTTGTATTTAGCAGACCAAATTGTGAATCCTGAGAAACATGTCAACAATTACAAACTCCTTCTATACAGCATAACAAGAGTCAATTTTTGTACAGAAACAAAGGGGGGAAACTGAAAATAGAGAATAGCAAGAAGGAAAATCATCAATGCTGAAACTAATTACCTTGAATCGATTCAACAATAAAATTACATGCTTCAATGGCGTCTTCTTTGATAATTTAGAGAGCTTCGGCAAACTGGGGTTTTAGGGGTTTATAGGTTTCTTTTTTATTTTGGTGGCAAACGACCAACTGATTAAATTTGGACGGTTAAATTGAACTTATTAAGTGTAATTTAGGTGTGTTTTAACAGTTAACTCATGAGATTATGAAAAAGAAAGATTGCTGTATAATTTTCGGATAAAATTTGGGATTAAGGGGAGTTTGGATTGACTTTTTTTTATATAAAAAAATGACTTATAAATTAAACTTCAAGAATTATTATTTAAAAATACTTTTTATGTTATCCAAATACGGAGAGGATGATTTGTTAGGATGTAGTGGCCTAATTACTTCGATTAATAAAATAAGATAAAAGAGGATGCTCTATGTTAGATTATAACAATTACTAGTAAAATTATCCGCTCTTCACGTGGAAATTTTAATTTACGAAATTTATAAAATAATACTTAAAATCTATCGGTTAGCAAAACTAAAAACACTATATTATCTTATATATAAGTTTACGTAGTAACAAACATTAATAATGTAAAATAAAATAAAAATTATAACATCTTATCATTTATCCTTAATAATATAAGTATAAATTAATGACTATAAAAATACATACCAGGATCTATAACATAAGCAGTGGTGTTAGTGAAGCACTCAACAGGAGCAAAGTCCACGAATATTTAGTTGTGCAGATGAAGAAGAAGAGGAGGTTCAAAATTTTCGTTGTTTCAAAATGAGAAGAAATCCCTCTATTTATAAGCAACAAAGGATACTAAGAACAAATATTTGTTGTGCCTTATCGAAAAAGTTACAACTCTTCAGAAAAGTCACAACCTTTTATAAAAGTCATAACTTTTCATAAAAAGTCGCAACTCTTCCTTAAATCGCAACTTTTCATAAAAATCACAACTTTTCATAAAAGTGACAACTCTTTATTAAAAGCGCAACTTTTCATAAAAGTTGCAACTCTTCACTAAAGGCACAAACTTTTCAAAAAAGTCGCGCAATTTATCATTAAAGGGGAATGCTAGTTTTGAAAATAAATAAATTAAAAGGAAATTCTGGTTTCTGATGACGCCACATAGGCGGGCCTAGGGTTCTCTTTTTTTTATATATATATATATGATACTTTCTTTATTTTTACTTTTCCTATGACTCTTTAATAATTGAGATAAGTTATGGGTTATATTAATTATTTGATTTATCATATTAAAAATAATATGTATTATATAATTTCTAATAATAAAATATTTATTTACAAATATTCTTTATTATTAATGAGAGTTCTATTAAAGGTGACAAAAGTTAACCGTTCTTCCAATTATGTAAGATTTGGTTATGGCTGAAAAGCTTCACTCCCATTTTTGTCTAATGTTTTTATACAAATCACGTGAATTGCTAGTTAAACTTAATAAAAACATTTACTTGCACGGTTGCTTTTAAGGTCTAGGACTAAAATAATCACTTTTTCTACCCATTTAAGAGTTATACCCAATAATATTCTATGACCATAAGTGAAGTTTAAGAAAGGTAAGAGTATACACAAACATACCCCATCTCATGGAAGTTATACCGTATAAATATATGAAGGATTAAAATAATCCAACTACCACACATTAAGGACCAATTTGATCATTTTCTCATTCTGGAAAAATAATAAAGACCTTTTTAATAGAAACATTTAGCGGGCTTATCCAGCTTAAACAGAATAAGAGAGGTAAACTAAAACAGTTTGTGTTCTTAGACACAGAACTTGCCTGCAGTTTTAATTTGATAGTTGTACAAAAGTTCGTCAACCAAACAAATGTTTCATCTACTCAGGTTCAAAATCTTTCGCAAGCCAATATCAGAAAGGGAAATTTATAAGACATAACGACGACTAACGAACTAAAACAGTTTGTGTTCCAAGCTACATAACATGTCTGAAGTTTTCATTTGATAGTTGTACCAAAGTCTTTCAACTAAACTCATGTTTGATCCATCCATCCATTCTCAGGATTACAAGGCTCACACCAAGTTGCAGGTCAGTGAACGACTGGCTTTAGAGGATGTGCTCTCAGTTTTGACATATCCAAGTTACTATCCAGATCTTCATCTAATTCCCCAACGACGCTTCTGCAACAATGAAACAGAACAACCTATTAGAGCTTAAAGGAATCCTTGTTTTTGGAGAACCATATGCATCCTTAAATAAGTGGCAGCAAACAGTGTACATACATGTTGTCCCCCCTTATGATATAAAGACCTAACACAAGTTGCTGAACACCTTCCTGCACATAAAAGCTAAGGATTAGTAGTACTTAACACACGAAGTACAATAATGCAAATAAACCACAGCATAATTTGAAAAAGGAATCATTTTTTACTTTTTGGGGTATAAGCATGGGAATAAAAGGAATCTTAATGTGAAAAAAGCCCACTATAGCATGAATCTATAGTTAGCAAACACAATTTCACCTCATACAAAAGCATCTTGTTTCACATCTACTGCAGACTGCTAAAGGGCCAACATTCAGGAAAACCATACTCAACAACATACCCAGTGTAATCCCAACAAGTGGAGTCTGAGGATGGTAAGATGTAACAAACCTTACCCCTACTTTTGTGAGGTAGAGAGGCTATTTCGGATAGACCCTCGGCTCAAAAAGGAGGAAAACCATACTCTACCATGAGGATATTACGTTACCCGATTTTCAGATAAAGACAAATTGAAGATGTAATCTCACTCTTTAATTCCTAGATTATGCAACCATGAGGGAATTTCTTAAATTGCAGTGAACGACTAAATGAATTGTTCCTAGTAACACTGATACTAATAGTGGATAGTAGGAAGGTCCCACAGTTGAAATCCTGTTTAACAAGAATGAATTGCTGCTTGTTGCTTTGTACTTCTTTGGCAATTTTTGATGAGAATACTGTCTACTTAGATAGAAAGTAGGACCTGAAAATCCAAATATTCAGGCATTCAAAAAGTACTTCTAGCAACAAACTAGACTACCATGTAATGACTCAATAAATTCTAGCAAATATTAATGAGCTGGAAAAATACTAAGAATCCTAGGGAACTACAAGCAACAAATAGAAACATCCACATATATCAAAATATCATTCAAAAGTAATTTTTATAAATAACTGAACACCTTTATTAAAAAGAAATGTCTAGACATGATTAATGCATTCTTCAGATAGACACAGACAAACCTTTGTTGAATATACTCTCTCATGAGATTCATCAAGAATTAAGTTTGTAGCCTGGTCGAATCCTCTCAGAACTCCCTGAAAAAGAATCAAGAAGTCAGCAAAATAAAGGGTCTCCAGCCCAGTATTGGCTACATAAGCAAAACAATGTCTCACCACAATATTCCGTCCATCATTTGTAATAACTGAGATAGTTTCTGGAAACACCAAAAGAAAGAAAACAAAGAGCGTTATTCCTTAAAACATGAGCTAATCTCATTAAGCAAGACAGAAAATAAATACAAGAACAACATACGATCAACAAGAGACTCAAGCCCAAGTCCAGTTGCCATGTTGCAGAGTGAGCAGAAACTTAGTTGTCAGCTTTTTGGTAAACTGATGCTTAAACCTTGTCAAAACCATTAAAGGAAGTCCACAAGTTAAAATACTTTTAAGCAAAATAAATAATACTAATATGCGAGAATGTGGCCATATAAGAGCTATGTGGAATAAAACAATTTGCTGGCTAAACGTTTTTATGGGTGGGGCACTTGCTCACAAGTCATTGAGAATATCAAACAAAGAGCTGAAGGCAGCCTAATCGAGTAGAGATTTGAATTATCCTAATATTGTCATTTTCTTTAATACCCATAAAAGATATGGAGTAATGCAAACACAGGTCAATTTTTGCCGAACATAAAATATTTCCAATTCCCTTTTTGTCATCTACCTTTAGTCAGTCAGTTTTCTAAATGTTTTTTTCTTAAATCCCAGGATCAAAAGCTATAATTTAGGTTTCATAAAAATGAAAGATGAATGCTCGAGTACTATCTATATATCCCTTTTATTCCTGTTGAAAAGCTTACAACATAATTAAACCTAGATAGATTATTCCACCGAGCAAAGAGATGAACCATTTTACACCAAAATGGGTAATAGGATTTTCTACCAATTCTAAAGCAATATTATTCTTTCTCTGCATAACAACACAACTTCCATTATTCCGAGCTCTAGAATTACGAAAAAGCAAATATCGAACAATAATCTTCATTTGAACTCACCTAGTACCTGGTAGATGGCAAGTATCCCATGGAACTAGTGTGCACAAAAGCTGCCCTGGACACCATGGGGACTCACCGGAACAAATGTTTCAAATGCAAAACAATACACTATCCGGTAACATTTATACTCAAAACTGTTGATTTTTTTTACAACTTTGCACATCGTGTTAAAATTTTAATCAGAATGCACAACAAAGATACATACATAGTTGGGGAACACAAACATAATCAAATTAATTTCATTCCAATGAATATAAACCCTAAACTCCAGTACAGTACTCAGTATCGTCTTCTAAGTTCGATATACTGTTCACATAGTATCTGAATAACAAAAGTTTGTTCCGATATTACATCTGCCGCCGTATCAGATGATAATTATATCAGCCGAATCAAATTGAAGCAACAAAAAAAATGGCGCAGATGATTCAATACATGTAAGAGCTTAGGAATCCGAAAACAAATTATTTCTACTACAGAGTAAGAAAGAACCCTAAATTTAAGCCCTAAAATTAGTAATTTACCTGCCAAAAAAATCGTCGAGGAGTTCTCGAAACTCGAACTGAGGAGGAGAGTGAGACGCCGTGCGTTAAAGTATGTACCAGTAAAATTACACAAGTGATCCTTATAAGTTTTGTCTAAACTTTAATTTGGTCCTCAATATTTGACTTGTCTTGAGATTTGATTCCTCAATAGATGAAAATTAAGCCAGAGTAGTCCTAGAGCAAACTAGGTGATTTAACTACACTCAATTAGAATGAGGGGAATGGGGATTATAATATGAGAATTAAATAAATTATGGAATTATTTAGTGATATATTTATTTGTAATGTTTGGTTGATTTGATTAAAAGTAGAGTGTTCAGTATAATGTGAATATGTTTAATTTCATATTAGCGGTTTAATTTTTAATTTTAACACTAACATTTTTAAAGGGCTTTGGACGACATCGGGAAAAGGGCATTCTATCGTATGATTGTTTTATTTTGGATTAACTAGTTTCATGATTGTTATCCTATATTAAATATAATTAAAAATTATATCACTAGTATTGTATCTGTAAAATTATGTATATCAAATATACAAAATTCTTACTATAACAATAAATAACAATTTCATTTATAATTTCATTAGTGAAGGTTGAGTAATGTGTAATATACGCATACTTTATTCTTATTTTGTTGAGATAAAGAAATTATTTCTGAAAAATCCTCAATTCAAATAATGCAAATCAAAGCTACTTACAAAAATACAAAATTTAAACTAAATATCAAACAAAATAATTTCACACTTTATTTCAAAATTATTATACTTATTTGATCAAAAACCTCTTAAACTATGTGTTACTAATTTTAGTGGGGAAATAGTTGAAATGAGCCCCATTGGACCCTAATTCTATAAAGATTCTTTTTATGTTATACCATTTTTTTTTTATGTATAAAAAATGTATAACCTTTTGCCCATTAATTTCCATGAATATTCGGGAAGTGCGTTCACTTTTTAAAAAGTTGATAATATGGTGTGATATAATGTTCATTTTGTGGCTTATAGTTTTGACCAACATTTTGTCGTTTTTCTGTGCCTTTGGTATAGAGCATATTTTAAATTTTTTTGTTAAAATTTTTGAAAAATATTTTTCCAAAGACTAGGAATATAATTCCATTAGTTACATTTTCTCATGTTCCGACCCAATATGTTATATAATCCAAAATTTAAATATTTAGAAATTTTCCGAATAAAAATAGGAAACAAATTTCACAAGTTACATTTTCGATTATTGAGTTGTCTTGCTATATAACCCAAAACTTATATATTTTAAATTCTGAACCCGTTTTGCTAGGCAAGTACATGACAAAGGGAGGAAAACTATATGGTAAAGACATAAGAATTTAGAGGGAAGAAAGTAATGACTGTTTTGAAAAGGTTGGAATAAATTCTAAAACAACATTAGAACTAAACGTTTTCCTCTTACAGAAGCCATAATTTAATTCCCCTGCCTTTCATTATGGACTAAAGTTTGGAATCTTAATTGTTTTGGATTATCAACTATGCCATATTTGCCTAATGAAGAAGCATTGTATCCCAAGTTACCACTATTGGCTGCCATCTTTGTTAAATATATATTACTAGCTGGGAATACATTCTATGTTATTAACAAAAATATGACTTCCTACTTGTCTTTATCTCTCTGTCTCATTCTTCTCTTTAATGGTATTTTTCTCCCTGTTTTGCTGCTCTTTTTTTGTTATTTTTTGGGTTATGATCTCAAACTATATTTTGACTAGTACTAACTATGTCCTCAAGGCACAAGGAAGTCTTGACATAACTGAAAAAGTTATTGTCATGTGACCTTGAGGTCATGAGTGAGAAATGTAGAAACTGTAGAAATATAAGGTAAGACTGTGTACAATAGACCCTTGTGGTTCAACCCTTCTCAGACTCCGCGCATAGAGAAAGCTTAGTGCAATGTGATGCCCTTATCTATGTCCTGAAAAGCATTGATAAGGTTCAATAGGCACCAATTTAGCATCAATTGAGTTGATGTTGTAAAATGCATTCTACAACATATGCACGCCAATTGATGCAGAGTTGGCGCCTAGCCTCAACTTGGCCCCAACCTATTTTCAAATGCTAAGTTGGCTCCTAGCTTCAACTTAGCCCCAACTCGCCCCTTATATAAATGTGTTTTGAATGGAGTGACATGGATAGTGAGAATTCATATAGCCAGCCAATCCCAACTTGCTCGGGATTGAGACACAGTTGTTGTTATAGCTTTCTATTTCAAGCATCTTTTGCTTAGATGAGAAACAAATACTCATTTTTTTACCATGTACCAAGATGTACTAATACTTCTTTTGTTATTTCTTGTACACAGTTTTGGTGGTAGATGCATTCACAGGTACATATGGGATAAATTATGGAAGGTTAGCAGACAACATCCCAGCCCCAGAAAGCGTTGTAACGCTTCTCAGGGCGAACAAAATAAAGAATGTTAGAATCTATGACGCGGACCATAGTGTTCTAACAGCTTTTAAAGATTCCGATATTCAAATCATCATAGGACTTGGCAAAGAATTCCTCAAAGACATAAGTGTGAATGAAGATCGCGCTATTGAATGGGTGAAAATAAACGTACAACCTTACCTCCCCGGTACCTTAATTCGTGGCATAGCAGTTGGTAACGAAATTCTTGGAGGGGAAGATACTGAACTATGGGAAGTTTTAGTCCCTGCTGTTAAAAATGTGTATAATGCACTTGACAAATTGGACTTATCACACAAAATAGAAGTGTCAAGTCCACATTCAGAAGCTGTTTTTGAGAACACATATCCTCCATCAGCTGGTGTATTTAAAGAAAGTATACTACCATACATGTTACCATTATTAAATTTTTCGAAACAAATTGGTTCACCTTTTTACATAAATGCATATCCTTTTTTGGCCTATAAGAGTGACCCTAGTCACATTGATCTTAACTATGCATTATTCGAGAAATCAAGTGGTATATATGATGCAAAAACCAAGTTGCATTACGATAACATGTTTGAGGCTATGATTGATGCTGCATATTTCGCGTTGGAGAAGACAGGGTTCGAGAAAATGCCAGTAATTTGTTCAGAAACAGGATGGGCATCACAAGGGGATGAAAATGAAGCTGGTGCAAATGTGAAAAATGCAAGAACTTATAATAATAATTTGCATAAATTGTTGTTGAAGAAAAAAGGGACACCACATAGGCCTAAAATGGTGATGAGGGCTTATGTATTTGCTTTGTTTAATGAAAATCAGAAATCTGGCCCAACTTCAGAGAGGAATTTTGGATTGTTTAAAGCTGATGGAAGTGTAGCTTATAAAATTGGATTTAGAGGACTTGTGCCTTCTTCAGCATCAAAGGTATTTTTCGGTCTCACATTATCTATCGTAATTTCTAAAGATAATTTTCGTGATTTTTAATATAATTCTTTTTTTTTTCGATGCAGGACTTTGTACTACGAGGCGGGTTTTGGAGTTCCCAATGGTTTGTTGCTTTGGTGAGTGCAGTAGTGCTAACTCAATTTTTAGACTTGTGACCATACTCAGAAATTTAGCTCATGAAATTATAACGCGCTTGTTTGTCTTGTACAAAATATACTTGTATAAATTAATATAACTTTGGGAGCTTTGATTGTCCAATTTTATGGAAGTCACTCTTTATTATTCCAACAAAATACAGAGTTATCAGTGTTTAAAATAGTTGCAATGGAACTACTTGTTTTTACTTTGTGTGACCAAAAGAGAGTTATCACTCTTTATTATTCCACAAAATATATCAGCTGCATCAACAAATGGGTCCATAGCTCAGTGGTAGAGCATTTGACTGCAGATCAAGAGGTCACCGGTTCGAACCCGGTTGGGCCCTTTTTATTTTTCATCATTGAGTCATTTTTCCAGAAGACTTAACAGTAGGTAGGGTTACTCTTCTCTTAATCAGAGTCTCGAGTTCGAGCCTGAGTATCAGGCGGTGTGAATCCAAATATAGTCAGCTTTCAATGCGGTACCCAACACTAGTGAAAAAAAATAAAAGAAAGTAATCTGTGGTTGAAATTTTTGGCAACATATTATTGAACACTGTGGTTGCCCTTACAAGCCCAATTATAGATCCAAATGGACTTCCAAAGTTTAAGCCCAGTTCATGTTTTTCTTTTGTCACACCGCACAACAGCTCAACAAAAAAAAAAACTTATAAAAGAGGGCATACCCATCATGTATCTAAACTATATATTTTAAAAAGTTTTAGGAAATTTGTTGGTTAGAAAAGAATAATTAATTAGTTAGACTTTCAAAAATAGAAATGAGGTCAAATAATATGATAAGAAATTATTGTGTAGATTGTAGGTAAGCAACTAATGTCAACACAAATAATTTCTTTTTTTGGCCGGACGCCAATAATTCTGAAACATTTTAAATATTTATTCTTTGGAAAGCTGAATGTATAAGAAAAATTCCTATAAATAAATTTAAAAAACGAATATATAACCTGTTCTTCTTCAATCACATGAAAATATTACAAATTATTTGTGACCCTCTGTGTGAAGCATGGGTAGTCTCTATTTTTTATAAATTGAATTAACATCATAATTTGCTTCTTCATATTTTCCTTTGTTGACTGAATATTCTTCAAGAAAAAATAAAGTTTTGTTTTTCTATCAGGAATTAGGTTAATGGTGTGTAGGAAAATATTTTTCGTAAGTTGATTTCTTACTTATTTTTTAGTAATTAGTTAGTAAGAAAAAAATACTATTTCAAGAGCATTTATATGTATTTTAGTAAATTTAACCAAAAAAAAAAAGTGGGGAATGAGGTTTAGAACGGGGAGGGGATGGTCAACAAGTGGGGTTGGGGCAGAGGCAGACACGCATGCAAAGTTAGGGTTACATCCGTTAACTTTGAAAAAAAAATAAAAATAAATATATATATATTGAAAAATTGATAGAAACTAGAATATAATTAATAGAGTATCCATGATGAGCGTAGGAGTGCTTTGTGCAATTATGCTGCCGGTACAAGTCAAGGTACCACCTACGAGACCAAGGTTTGAATCCACTTTAAATTATGTGTTCGCCTCTAGCTGGAGGTGTTGGGGGGGTGAGGAGACGATAACGAACTTGTAATGTCACTTATAAAATTTGTTTTCCAACTTCAATTAGTGAAGGTATTAAAAAGGCTCAAAATGTCCTTCCACCCGTTCAATTAAATTTGCCCATCATTCTACCTATTGGTTCAAAAATGCTACTTCGCGTATTAACATATTTCCTCACCATTAGAACAAATTTGTTCCTAACATTATTTTCATAGTTTAAATCGCCTTTCTAATATGTTAGGGATAAAATTGATCCAATATGCAGAAGGAAATTTTAAAGTCATTTTTAATACATTAAAAATATTGCATTTTTGACCCTTCTCATTGAATCAAAATATGTGATTTGCAAATACATCAATAAAACTCTTGTATTTATTATTATTATTATTATTATTATAATTATATATACATAATACAAAGAAACAAAGCATGATAACCATCCATAGTAAATGAATGGCCATTTATCATACATTTATTCATATTTTTTTTATTTGAGTTTTCCGAAACGGATATCAAAGGTGACTCCTATCCAGGAAGATTATTTACCACTTCACTGCTTGGTGGTATGTATTTATTCATTATGTCCAATAATTGAACTATTACCTACTAAAGCACACAACATAAATATATAAGTAGACGTCATAAATATTCTTTAGTAATTAATTATTTAGATCCAAGAAGTCTTTTGATTCCGGAAAGTCCTCTAATTCATGGAAGTCCTCCTATTTTAGGGAATAATCCTCCTCCTCCAAGAATTCCTTCAACAAATCCTGGAAGTAATAAAGTTTTGGCTTCATTTACCTCAGTTGCTGCTCCTGCTCCAGTAATCATACATATATGCAAGTTAATTTTCTCCAATTCTTATAATTTTTCGAATAACAAACAAAGCAATCAAAGAAAATTCTTTTTTATTAGGTTTTATATAATATCTCAAATGATTTTTTTATAAATCATTTTGAATTATAAATATATATATTCATCACACATCAATCCAATTTTTAAAAAGTTAAATTGGGGGATCAACTATCAAGATGATCTGAGTTACTAAAAGGGTGGGCAATTCACCCACCCAATTACTTGGGTATATTATACTTTCATGGATCAATTTTACAACTTTTAGATGAATTGAATTTAGACGAATAAAAAATTTCTAAGTTACTAAAAGACCGGATCCACCCAAACTTGTGTCATTATGGAAATTAAACCCTTGAAATGTACTAAACACATATCATGTCATATAAAGAATTTGAGTATAGATTCCACAATTTATTTATATTGAAAAAATTATACAAAAAATATTAGTATCAGTCAACTTAGTTAATGATTCAAAATATTTATAAAAAAAGTAAATTATTTGACTTTTAAAACCGTAACACTTTTACATAAAATACCACGAAAAAAACATACCCTTTTCTAAGGAAGTGATGGATCTTTGAACCAACTTTCTAGCTGCAACCTCTGATGTTATCACAAGAAAAATTGCCAAAACAACTAGCAAAAATGCCTTCAATCCCATCTTTTTTTTTGCTTAAATATAACTTCTGCTTGAATTATGATAATTGTTTGAAACTGATGAACATTTTGCCTCTATTTATAGTATTGATCATTTGAACTTCTTGTGAGCTAAAATTGAAAATTTGCACGAGTAGATATGTATGTACTAGACTAGTAATTAATTAAGTTGGCAGATTATATATTAAGCTAGTTATATATTGCATTTTCCTAATTGTCTTTATATGGCAAAGTATAATTACATAATTATATATGGCTAAGAATTAGCTATATCCGAAAATTTTATAAATGTCTTGAATTATCAAGTCTCTTTATAACATTACCGTGATTTGCTATTCAGATATTTTTTTAAATTGTTATAACACAATATTATTTTAAAAAGGGAAAGGCTCAAATATGTCATCAAACTTTTAAAATAAGCTCATTTATGTCATTCGTTAAAAGTTTGGCTCATCTATGTAAATGTTGTTAAAGAAAAGGCTCATCCATGTCATTTTTTTTAACTCCAATTTTGCAAAACCATTTTTTACATTCCAAACAACTTTTAACACTTTTCAATTAGAGTTCTTGGATCAAAATCTTCCTTAAAGAACACCAACAACACATAAAGAACAATAACAATTCACAAATTTCAAACTTCTTCAATTTTTCACGAATCACCTCAAATTTCAAGAGTAGTTTCGCTCTGAGCTAGATACCAAAACTCAATATTTTTTAAGCTCGAATTCAACCTAACTCAACAAGACCCACTTGAAATTTCTTCAAAACTTCAACATTCTTTAATGGTAGAATTTTCTCCACAACTTCAAATTATTTGAAATTTTGAACATAGACTCGAAAAACATTAGGGAACAAAGATCTAATGTCAAAAACAACTACAAAAATACGAATCAAAGAAAATTCTTAAAATTTTGGGACTGATTTTCGTTTTTATGGAATATTTTTTTTAAATACGGGTGAACTTTTTAAACTCTACAAATAATTTTAGAATTTTGGTATTTTTAAAAAGAAATTAATGATGTAGCCGAAATTTGAGATGATTTCATGAAGAATTGAAGATGTTGAAATTTGAGAGTTGTTTATATTCTTCATGTATTCTTAGTGTTCTTAAAGAAGAAGAAACAAAAAGAGTATATTTGATCCAAAAACTTCAATTGAAAAGTGTTAAACTTGTTTGGGGCGTAAAAAATGGTTTGCATAATCGGAGTTAAAACAATGACATGGATGAGCCTTTTCTTTAATATCAATGATATAAATGAGCCAAACTTTTAACGAATCACATATTTGAGTCTTTTTCCTTTTAAAAAATATATAATATAACATAACATGACATGCAAAATTAATTCCAAAATAAACTTGGACGCTATAACCAAAACATAAATCGTAACTGAATAATAGGAGCAAATTAAATTTCAACCAAACTTGGTGAAAGTAACTAAAGTCACTTATGTACGTTATTTTTATATCAATAAATTCACCTTGTTACTTAAAAATAATTTTAACCGGAAAATGGATTTTCTTTACTATTTTTCAGAATATTTAATCAATTATTTTTAAATTATGAATTTATATTTAATAACGGTTGTTATTTGTTATATAATTTTACCCATAAATTTACAGCCATATCAAAAGTACTAAAATTAGATAAATCTAATACCGCGTCCGCCCTAGTCTATGAGAAAGACATGGAGCAAACTCTTATTCAACTAATTAAACATATGGTACATAACATACTTTTCAAAATTTATCTACGCCATTTATTTGGTGAAATCTGAGTTTGTGAACGAATCGACGAATATTCATCGATTTTTTCAAGCGTCAAAACTCGAAAAATTATTTTTGCTTTCGGTAAACTGAATTGCAAAATTTATATGCAATAATATTCATATTAATTGATATATAATCTTAGGATTTAAAATATGATTGAGAAATAAGTATAAATGGTTAAATTTATTCGAATTTCATATCGAAAAGTTACACTTTGAAGATAAAAAACTTCCTATCAAAGGTGATTACATATCGAGATCTCAGACCTCTAGTGGAGGTGGGGTGTGTTTGCGTGCACATGTGGCATTTTAGCGCACACATGGATGCTTCCGTTAAACAGAAGGGCAAGTGTGGTCTAATAGTTAGACGGAAAGGGCATTTTTGAGCCGAAATATAGTTTAAGTGTATATTTAAGCTATTTCGAATAGTTAAAGGGTAGTTTTGACCCTTTTCTTTAGTCGTCTATGTGGAGGTGAGGTCTTTTTGGCGTGCACATGTGGCATTCATGTGGCGTCCATGTGGCATTTAACACACACATGGATACTTCTGTTAACTAGAAGGGTAGGTGTGACCCAATAGTTTGACGGAAAAGGTATTTTTGAGCTGAAATATAGTTTAAGGGTATATTTAAACTATTTCGAATAGTTTAAAGGTAATTTTGATCCTTTTCCGTATATATAATGTCGTCTAAGAAATGATAAATATCTTGTTTCAAATAAATCAAAAACACTTATTATTTCTATTTTTTCCATTGTCCACTTTTTTTTTCAATTTTATTTCTTCATAGGATTCTGTACAACAGAAGGATGTGGTTTTCAAGACAGTAACTATAAACCAGATAACTGAAACATAAATATATTTCTTAAATATTCTTAGCATAAGGTGTTAACTAATCACGATTCGCCACATCAACGATTAATAATTTATAATCATATTATTATATTACAATTATTTTGCGCCACTTCATCGTAGTGCTATGTGATTAATTAATTGAAATTACATCTTAATGGAAAATAATATGATTAAACCATTTAGCCGATCAATATAAACTGTCCAGTATTTTTGAGACAGTTTTTAACATGTAGTTGTATATACACTGAATTTGTCTTGAATACTACACTTTAATTAAATAATTTTTATTTTAATTTTTTTGTAATTTTGTTATTGGATCTGTTGAATAAAAAAATGTCTAGGTTCAATGTGTATTATATATAGGTGCATAAAGACAAGTCAATTTACTGTTAACCCTACATGGCTACATGTTCCTTGCCAAAAATTGATGCTTCACGTTCTAAGTATATTTGCAATATTCGTTTTGGAGTTTCGAATAATTTTGATTAATTCGTAAAAACAATTGTTTGTTATGATTTTTGGAAACATTTATTTGGTACTCATATGATATTTTTCTCTTCACTAACAACTTATAGACCATTTAAGATTTTAAGAATAATTTTTTACGTAAATTAATAATTTATGAGATTACGATCTAGATTTTTATAAGGTACTGTAACCATTGAGACGCCAATTTGATATTTTGCTTGTAAGATCAAATATTATACATGAATTTAATGTTGTTTGGAAAAAATAGTTTTCAATAGCGTTATATTTGTATGACTTTTTAAAACAAAACTATTTTCACAAATCACACGGCATACGGCCCATTGGGAGAGAACTGCTCTTTATTATGACATTCCTTAGTCTTATTAGAACTTAAATTCGAAATCTCTTATAAATCTTGTAACAATATTATATAGAGGTCGAGGACATGCTCGATTTTTCTGTATTTCACTGTGTTTGGTATGATACGAAATATTTTTTACTCAAGGCATTTTTTACGTTTGAGAAATATTTCCTTAATAAAATATTCATTTCTAGAATTTGATACCTTTAATATTTTTTTCTTTAATCTTTTACCTAAGGTAAAAATTGTTCACCAAAGAGGGAACATGACTTCAGTAGTCACTTTGAGGTTATTTTATATTACATGGCATTATTTATTTTCCTGAAATTTACTTTACTATTTAATTAACTATCATGCTAAAAAAAAAATTATTATGTGCCTCACGTTATTGACGTTAATCTCACAGATTAGTAGATCCAAAGTTTATCGACCTTATATGTAAGAACATGAGTTCACATATAATTATGAATCAGAAAGAAATCTCAAACAACTAAGGTCGAAATAAAAAAAAAAAATCTCTTAGGCTATCCTTTAGCTCTTAGGTCACTTTCTTGTATCAACTACCAAATTATATAAAATGAAAAAAAAAAATCTACTTTGACTTTTTTAAAGATGAGATCCACACTATTTAGGAATTAGGATTATATTAATATGAAGTTAAGAGCTTTTGATTAGGTTTCCAAGTCAAAATGTCAAATGATTTCTTATTTAAGCTTTCATTTTCAGTATCTCTCTGATTCTTTAGGATAATAGTTAAACAAATATTGTCAACTACAATTATTGTTTATGGGAATAATAATTAAGCAAACCTAATGACTTACTCATTAGTCATAAATGTCAAATGCTATTTTTTGTTATTTAAGTTTCAAATCCTTTCGAATCTTTAAAGGGAAAATTAAAAAGAATTCAAAGAACAAATAGAGGGGATTATAAGAAAATTGAATGTGAAGGATACAGCCAATTGATTTTTTTCTTCTTAAGTTATAAGCAAAGTAATATTATTAATTAATAAGAATAATAGAGAATTTTATTAGTTCAATGGGTAGTTTACTTAAATTTTTATTTTATCAATAAATATTCGACTATTTTGAAAAATCTTCTTTCGTTTTTTTTTATTCTATCCTCAATTTTAAAATAGACTAGTTAGTTGACTATCTAAACTGTCACCTTATTAGTAAAATTCGACTTCACACCTTGTAATCTCTTCCTCGTCTTTCTTGTCCCCTACCGCCAATTTCTTTTTTTATTATTTTATAAAAAAAAGTACTAATAAGAATACTAATTATCACGTCTACTCCGTCACATGGTCTTTGTCTTATTGGTTTATTTTCTCTACCTTTATGTCCCTTATATTTTATTTATTTCATAGGATGGGGTTTGGACGGTGAGGGAAAGGGGAAGGCTTTTTTAAATCTTTTATTTGTATTAGTACTTTTTTATGTAGTACTACTTATTATGCTTTGTTTTTTTTTTTTTTTTGGGAGTGGGGGTATGCAAATTATATTCAATCTTCATATTTTTGCTACCAAACTCATTTTACTTTTGAAATTACAAATTTAAAATTTACTGAAATTTTATAAATTTATCTTAAGCTCCGTGCCAAAAAAAAGGTATAATACAAGACAAAACACTAGACGATCTCTTTCCAACATTTAAGTCATGATGGACAGAGACACATAGTTATCCGATATTGATAGGGTGATGTGCACTTCTGCCCATATTTTGTACTTTGTCATAGCATAAATTAAAGATCAACTCATTTGAAAGGCAAACTGAGATAGCAGGTATCCGCAAAATTAGTGCAGGTATCAATCAAAGTGTTAATTTCATAAAATCAGTACTTGCCCTTGTAAAAGCCTTGAAAAAGAGGATAATGCAGAAAAACATCATATAAGATTTACATAACTTTGGCAACAATAACAACATTGCTACAAGACTTCAAATGGTAGAGTAGATATCTCAAAACAATCTTGAGAACAAGTACTTAACAAGGAATAAGACCTTAACCATAGCCTATAAATTCAACAGTTTATACAGACTGATAAAACTGGACATGATGAAACAGTAACTTATTTATATCAACATGTCCTATGAGAAGCATTGGCAAATATTTGAGGGTGTTTGTTACACCATGCCTAGTTCTTCAACCTTTATAACACATGGTAACTAAAAACACCATAACTAAGAGGACTATAGGCGATTAAAAATCCACCCGAATGAAAAAGCAGACAAGTACATGGGATCTTTTCCCCATGAGAAATAGCTATATCTATGAAGCCAAAACTGACTACTTGATATACAACATGTCAACAATCTCCTGGCTAGTACCAAATAGGAGCATCTTGCTTTGGTGTGGTATCGTATCCAATGCTAGGCAGATTTCCGTTATAATTGGTAGACTGTATGTTGAACGGAGACCCAAACATGAAATGGAAGTTGTCGTTGGAACCTGCATTGAAAGCTGAATTTAAAGCCTTGGATTGATCAAATGGATTGACTTGTGGGAGCATAGACTGAGTTGTGGAAATATTAGTGTTTTTGAAGATATTTCCGTCCATTATCCCTTGGCTGAGCAGGTAATTGTCCTGGTGGACACGAGGTTGTTGATGAGGCTGCTCTTTGGTCAATGCAACATTCCCCCTATTTTGCCTTTTGCTTCCTTGTACATCACTATCATAGATTGTCATAAGCTCGTTAATCATCCTTTGCCCATCTTCAGGAACTCCTATACCAGATAGATCAAAGGAAGGTGGACCTTGATTAACAGGCAGAGCAGATGACTTTGGCTGGACATATTGTTGAGGGAAGACAACTGGCTTGACTTCATTAATCTGAAAGTTTGAAACTCCAAACCGGGAAGAACTTTGGTAAATGCAAGCAAATTGATGATTGTCTCTGGAAGATCTGTCCTGAAAACCATGGCGAAGTTCATTGTGAGGGCATTGAAGAAACTCACATGTGTAGATCTTTTGATCCATCATCACAGTTGGTTCATTGGCTTGCTTCCTCTTAAGACTGAAATCTAAGTTGGTGATCAGTTCATCCTTGTTTGGATGAGATTGTTGCTGAAGAGGCATCGTCTCCTTGAATCTCTCAGCACTGATATTCAACAAATTGAGATGGCTTGGTTTTTGCTCATGAACATCAAAGTTAGGCTCATCTTGAGCACCTTCAACATCATACTCACTGCTATCGTTCAACATGAAATTTCCACTAACACCAGCTGAGGACAAAGGTGGACAGCGATCAGGATAGAGTTCACGAGCCAAAGCTTCCTCCTGACTGATGATGGCAAGCCAAGTTGCACTTTCCTTGGCTGTCATCTTGTCCTGCAAGCACTTTGACTGTCTTACCAGCTTGCGGATTTTAGCAATATCAGGGAACATGTGCTTGATTACTGCAGTGAGGACACCAACCTTCCACGCCTTCTTCAGATCATGAGGCTTCTTGTAAGGTAGAGAACCTTGGTCCTTCTGCAAACCCAATTGAGGCCACCAATCCTCCTGTCCTGTGGGCCACCATGGTGGTGGAACTCCTTTCTCCAATGGAAATCTTCTCTGAGGAGGATCACAGTGCTGCATCAAAGCTGATAATAACGAACCAAGGGTGGTATCTTGCAACTCCTGCAAGGTGTGAGGGGTAGGACCAACTGGATTAGACCCCTCGTTCATGCCAGGGATGGCATAATCAGCTTGGTATTTGGCTATTGCTGCTGGACCATTTCGATCGAACCTCACCTTATCCTTCCACCACTCCCTAAGATTATCAGATGCCCCACTAACTGGCTTGCCTTTTTCCGGAATGATCCCATAAACAAACCCCTGAGCTTTACATACTTCCATCATTTTCAACATGTACTTCAAGATCCCATCCTGTGCCCTTGACATCTTCTTCCTCCTCGCCTGCTCCTGCGACTGACGTTGTTTTGCAGGATCGACACCTTCCTTACTTCTACTCATTTCTTTCAGCCTTTTCAACTTCATCTTGTCCCTCCACATCCTCCTCTCCAGCTCATCCACATCAATCTCCTCCTCATCACTATAATCATCATCAACCACAGAATCCGGCTCAGTCTGACTCTGCGGAGCAGCCACTTCCACTTCCTTCAGCGGAGCAGGAAAGAAATCAAGATCCCCACAGAACCCCATTTCCTCAAACATCATCATCTTAACAAGATGAAAAAAATGAAGTTACTTGCAACTTCCACAGGATCCAAGCAGGATTAAGCAGCTAATACCCAAAATCCAATATTCAGATCAGAATCTAATTGAAGTTGATCAGATTACATGAGCCTGCAAATACATTTAAAAGTAACTTAATAAATCTCCTTACACTGAAATCACACAAAAGACTAAACAAGCAAATATCACTACAAACATATGAAGTTCAAGGACACCAATCATCAAAAGAAGCATAAATTTGCACAAGATTGTCTCCACAAAATTCAAGCACCCCATTTTCTTAGAAACTCAACAGAAAAAATTGTACAAACTAATTTCCCAAAAAATCCAAGAATTGACATACTTTCCTAGATCTAAAACATCAAAGATTCATGCTGACTGGTTTTCATATATTGGATTTATCAGCTGATCCCAAATGGAGGAAAAAGAAAGCTATATTCAACCAAACCAAGAACAGAAAAACAGATGAAAAATCCAATCTTGAAACAAAACCTCAAATATTTACATAAACACTGAATAATCCAAAGATTAAACACAACTATATTGAAGAAGAAAACAACAGAAGAAACCCCAGATGAAAAACTAACACCAAAACCAGTAAAAATCAACTTTACCATAAAAAAGCAAATATAATCAAGAACTAATTGTACACAGAAAGAAGAAATACCTCAAAAAGATCACTTTTTTGTTGTAGATACAAAACTCTGTTTCAACCAGAACTCACCTTAGAGAATAATAATTGACCCTTTTCGACTTGTAAGAAGGAAAGAGAGAAGAAGACGGTTATTATAGTACTAATAATACTACAATTTTAATAATGGAGTTCGTACTATTTTTGATGGTGGAAAATGTATTGGGAGATGAAAAGTGTCTGCTCTTTGGTAAAAGCCAAGCCAATAAACTCTTCCCTTTGGTTTCGTTTGCTCATTATTTATTTATTAATTTATTCCATTTTGGATTTTCATCTTCTTGGATGGAGTCAATGGTAAAGGGAAGGGACCAGCCGTCGCGTTCTCGAATTTGAATTTTAAATATAAGTTAAATAAAGTTTTACATTATATAAATTTAAATATGAATATTAAATACTTTCTTCGTTTAAAAAAGAAAAAAGGTCATCGGTCTTTTTTTTTTAATCTATTTCAAAAAGAATGATTTCTTTTTTTTTTGGTAATATTTTAGTTTCAATTTTCCACGTGACATGTTTAAAGCTACAAGATGAAAGGACAATTTTGTATATTTGACATAATTTTAATTTAAGATCATAAGATTCAAAAATCTTTTTTATTTTCTTAAATTTCGTATCGAATCAATCTAGGTCACTCTTTATTAAACGGAGTTAGATAAGAAAGAAAACAGAGGTAAAGGGAAGGGAATTGGTTTCCTTTGTGTTTTGGACTATTAATAAAACACACAGTTTTGTATTTTAATTGATTTGTAGTTTTGTGTTGAATAAAAAGTTAATTACACTTGATTTTTATTAGAATAATTAATATATACTAATTCATCATATATTATTGTGATAGTGTTTATAATTAATTATAATTTAATTAAATAACAAGAGTGAATGTGAAGATATGTGTTATATATCTGCATTATTAATTGTAATATAAATTTTGTGTGCGTGAATAAGTTGTTTCATTAGCGGTGGCTGTTAAGATATGTAATGTATTTATTAAGTTGATATAATTAGGTGCGGTTAATTTTTATTTTATCATTTTATCATGTATGTTTATTTATTTTTTAAAAAATCAATCTCTTTATTATTTTTTCTATTCTTATTTACTTGTCAAATATTTTTAATTTAATTTCTCCTTTTACTTGTTATTTTTGACAAACTAAGGAAGATTAATTTTATTTTTTCTATTATACTCTCAATTTTTTAAGTAACATTGAGTTGATGTCTTTGAAAAAAATAGTGAGTAAATATATTAGGGACCTATCAATTAACGTAAAATGGTAAACCCATTATACTAATTATTATTTTCTTAATAGATGTTCAAAGTCAAAATTTGACAAGTTAAAAAGGATGGAGGAGTAATAATTTTAACAAAACAACAGTTAAAGTCATTGTTAGCTACTAATTGTAGTGTAAATGCCTTTCATATATATATATATATATATTATGATAAGGTATTATGATCAAGATTTTTTTTTTTATAAAAATAAGCCTAACTTAATACTCCCTTCATTCCATATTAATTGAATTTTTGAGGCATTTTTCATTTTTCAAATTAACTTAATTGTTCAGTTTTCAAGACTACTTTTAGAGTGTTCTTCAATTTTACCCTTCATTTTGATTTTCAATGTGATGACTTCAATAAATTCGACAATAATTAATATAGATAAAAATGAAAAACTATATTAAATTTATGTCTTAATTTACTTTTCTTAAAAGATGTGAAACACCTCAAAAATTCAATTAATCTGAAATGGAGTGAGTATACTTTGTAATTGATGTTTCTCATATAGTAGTAATTAATATGTCAAATTAAATGTGATTGAATTTTCATGTCGGATGGGAGTGGGGTTTATAGTTTTGAAGTGTAAATGTGCCTTAAAAGTGGGGTAATAAATGGAAAATGACAATTAATCCATTATCCAACTAACTCCCCATCCTCACACAATATGGGAAGGGATATCACCAAAATGTTGGGAGGAAAAAAAAACACTTACTCATGGTTGTACCAAATAAATATATGTGAAAATATGTCTCGTATTAGGAAGGTTTTTATTTACTCTTATAGTATTTTGTTTTATTCTATCATATCATATATATGTTGTTTATTATATTTAGGTTATCATATTATTTTGTGGTTGCTAATGTTTTTTTATTAGTTTCTTTGTTTCTTCACCACTGTATTTTTTTTTCATTGTTTTGATATGTTATATTTGAGTCGAGGGTCTTCTGAAACAGTCTCCTTAGGTCCACAAGTAGGGGTGTGATCTGTAAGATTAAATACTTTAATACATATAAAGATCTTGAATACAATAAATTTACATAGAGATCATTAGGGGAACATACCTGATGAGGAAGACATCATCACAGAGAGAAGCGGAAGCGTTAGTCGTAAATTAGTTTCTACCTCCTTGCCCTAACTTTATGTTACCACAACTGTCAGCGGTGGAGGGAGGACCAATTTATAAAAGTTATGACTTAATCTGGTACGTCATCAAGTAACCAATGTACGGACGAGATCTATTCCTTATTAAATATTATTTATGGTATTATTTGGGTTACAAGTAAACTTGGGCCATAAGTAATAAATTATTAATAATAATTAATAATAATTCTTACATTCTCCCACTTGGCCCAATGACCATATAACATTAATATTTCATAAACATTAGTGGCGTATGTAATAAATCTCTTCTATAATGTCCATCATATATACCTCAATATAACAAACTACTAATGCGAGTTATGGCGGTTGTACATAAATTTTAAGCTAAATACTTCCTTCCATATACTACTACATTAGCAACTCATCATACTAGGTTCATAAGCTATAAAACATATAACATTATGATCCACAATAATGTCCCATAGAGACTTATCTTGTAATATCTCAAAACAATAATATGTACACCATTATGAGAAACAAGAAATTCATTAATGTATATCAGAAACACATAATTTGAGCTCAGAGTGTAAAAAATCATAAATGCATCAATCATAAGTACAACCAAGACCCATTCTTTGAACATGTTCTTTAAATGTCTTTGGTTGTATGCCTTTTGTTAACGGATCTGCAATCATGAGATCAGTTCTAATATTCTCAAGTAACACTCTTTGTTTGAACTTCTTCGTTGACGGTAAAGTACTTTAATTCCATATGTTTGGCACCTTTAGAGTACTTATCGTTATTGGAGAAGTATACTGTTGCAGTATTATCACAATAAATTTTCTGCGGCTTGATAATGATGTCGACAACCCCAAATCCTGAAATGAAGTTCCGCAGCCATAATGCATGAATTGTGGCTTCATAACATGCCACCAATTCTGCTTCCATTGTGGATATAACAATGACAGATTGCTTAGCACTCTTCCACGATATTGCTCCTTCAGCTAATAGGAACAAGTAACCAAATGTGGACTTTCTAGTATTAACGCATCCAAAAAAATATGAATCCGAGTATTCAGTAACTTCTAAGTGATTGGATCTCCTATACATGAGCATGTAATCTTTCGTTCCTTTCCGGTACCTTAAGATTTTCTTTGCAGCTTTCTAGCATTCCGACCGCAAAACTAATATCCGGTCTAGTGCAAGTTTGAACATACATCAATCTTCCAACAATAGAAGAGTAAGAAATTGTTTCCATTTCTTTTCGTTCTATATCATTCTTTGGGCATTACATGAGACTAAATTTGTCCCCTTTTTAAATAGGAACTATTCATGCTGAACAATTGTTCATGTTAAATCTCTCTAAAACTCTTTCGATATAACCTTTTTGAGACAGTCCCAATAATTCTTGTAATCCATCACAAAATATTTCTATCCCTATCACATAGGATGCCTCACCCATATCTTTCATTTCAAAATTCATAGAGAGAAAGTCTTTCGTCTCACGCAATATGCCTAAATCATTAGTAGCAAGTAAAATGTCATCAACATACATAACTAAAAATATAAACTTACTCCCACTAATTTTTTGGTATATGCACCGATCAATGGTAATTTCCTTAAATTCAACAGATGTTATGGTATCATTAAACTTTATATACCATTGTCGTGAGGCTTGTTTGAGTCCATATATTGACTTTTTTAGTTTACACACCATATGATATTTTCCTTTAATTTCGAAACCCTCTGGTTGGTCTATATAAATATCCTCCTCAAGGTCTTCATTAAGAAAGACAGTTTTCACATCCATTTGATATAACTCTAAATCATAATGAGCTATCAAGCCAAAACAATTCTTAATGAGTCTTTCTTTAAGACCGATGAAAAGGTCTCTTTATAATCAATGCCTCCTTTTTTGAGTGTATCCCTTGGCAACAAGTTTGGCTTTATATCGTTTAATATTACTATTAGAATCGCGTTTGGTCTTGAAGACCCATCTACATCCGATTCTTTTAGAACTTTCTGGTAATTGAACAAGATCCCAGATTTTGTTGTGTTCTATGGATTTTAACTCTTTATTTATGGCATTAATCCATTTATCAGACTCAGTGCTTTTTATGGCCTGTGAAAATGAAACCAGATCTTTATTAATTCCAATGTCAAAATCTGACTCTTGCAAATAAATCACATAATCATCGAAAATGGCCGATTTTCTTTCTCTTTGAGATTTTCTTAATGGCACTGTTTGTGGTTCATTTGCGTCAGATATTTGTGAGTTAGTTCCTTCTTGAAGTGTTTCACCCAAATATTGTTCAACATTGTTAAAGTATTCTTCAACAAGAGGAACAACATTTGTTATTGGTGTGAAGTAGGTACATTTATGAACAATGAAATATTTACCCTTACCTCATTAATTTTCAGACTTTGTTTTTCAATATTCCCACTAACTTCACCATTCTCAATGAATTTTGCACTACCGGTTTCAACAATTCTCGAACTATGATTTGGACAGTAAAACCTATACCCTTTAGATTTCTCTGGATAACCAATAAAGTAACCACTTACCGTTCGAGAATCTAATTTATTTTCATGTGGATTATAAACTCTAGCTTCTGCTTGACAATCCCAAACATGCAGATGTCTTAAACTAGGCTTCCTTCCCGTCCACAGTTCAAAAGGGGTCTTTGGAACTGTCTTACTAGGAATCTTGTTTAATAAATATACAGCAGTTTTAAGAGCATACATCCACAATGATTTAGGTAATGAGGAATTACTCATCATACTTCTAACAATATCCATAAGTGTTCGATTACGCCTTTCTGCAACACCATTTTGTTGAGGTGTTCCTGGCATAGTATACTGTGCACATATGCCATGTTCTTCAAGGAATTTTGCAAATGGACCTGGACATTGTCCGAATTCGTTATACTTTCCATAATATTCACCACCTCTATCTGACCAAATGATTTTCACTTTTCTATCTAATTGTCTTTCAATCACATTAACGTATACTTTGAGAGCGTCTGCTGCTTGAGATTTTTCTATCAACAAATAGATAAATTTATATCGTGAAAAATCATCGATAAATGTGATAAAATATTTTTCTCTACCAAAAGATGGAACATCAAAGGGTCCGCAAATATCAGTATGTATAATTTCAAGAAGTTGTGTGCTCCTTGTGGCACCTTTCTTGGTATGTTTGGTTTGCTTTCCTTTAATGCAATCCAAACATATATCAAGATCAGCAAAATTCAAATTCAGAAGAATTTCATTCTTTACTAATCTTTTTAATCGTTCTTTGGATACATGACCCAAACGTTTATGCCACAAATAAACAGAACTTCCATTTAGTGAACTACGTTTAATTCCAATAATTTGATGAATAGTAAGCAGGGATTCAGAAAAATTATTATCGAGTTTCAATCTATATAAACCATCAATAAGAACACCAGAACCATAAAAAATAGTATTCTTATGTAAATTGAAATTCCATGTCCAAACTTAAAATCAAATCCAGAAACATCATGTCTTGAAAGGGAAATCAAATTCCTAGAAACTGAAGGAACATAAAGAGTCTATAATAGATCAAGGTGATGTCCAGTCTCCTAGATCAATCGATAAGTCCCTATGCCTTCAATTTGAGCCTTCATGCGATTTTCCTTAAACACGAAATCTTTATTTGGATTTGTAGTTTGGATCGTAGTGAATCCCTGCAACATAGTGGAGACATGAGTAGTTGCACCAGAATCAAGCCACCAAGTATTATTAGGAACTTCTACTAAATTTGATTTGAAACATACAAAAGCACTAAATGTACCTTTCTTTTCAAATCAAGCTTTACGTTTCAAGCAATCTTTCTGATCGTGTCCTTCCTTTCTACAGAAACGACACACATCAACCTTGAGTTCCTTATAAGCGTCCTGTGGAACTTTAGCATGTGCTTTCTTTTTCTTAAAGTTGTTGGCCTTCACTTTAAGTCCTTTACCGACTCCTTGACCTATAAGGTTAATGGAATGACCTCCTTGTTTCTTAAGTCTTGACTCTTCTTGAGTAAGCAGACTGGATAATTCACTAACATCCCACTTATCCTTAATAGTGTTATAGTTGATTTGGAATGGTCTATCTCAAGAGGCAATGAGTTCAGAATGAACTGAACCAATAAAATGTCATCCACTTTCATCCCCAAGGTCCTAAGTCTTGCTGGAATGTTAGTCATCTCGATGATATGATTTTGCATACTACGCGACCCATCAAACTTCATGGTCGTGAGTTCAACCATTAGTGTACCAACGAGAGACTTATCAGTAGAACGATAACGTTCTTCCACAAACTTTAGGTATTCCCTGGCACTTTCTATTTGTGGAATAGTACTCCTAATGTTGTTAGCAACAGTCATTCGCATGAACATAAGGCTTAATCTGTTAGAGCGTTCCCATGATTTATGAAAAGACTTCTCATCCTCACTGCTCTTATCAATAATGGCAGTAGGTTTGTCATTCAGCAGAGCCAAGTCAAGATCCATTACACCTAAGTGGAACTGTACTTGTTCATGCCATTCAGAGAAGTATGTGAATGAAGAGGAATAACTGCAATATAGATATACATGCTCACAAATTAGAAAATAATGTGAATTCAGTAAAGCGATAAAAAATATATCATAATTCTCCTTTGGGTAGATACTACGACATATTATCATAATTTAAATGCCAATTTTATCTTTAATAGGTAATTGAATTTTTTTTTAATCAAACATATATGACATCTTTGGATATACAATATAGGTTTGACTAAAAAAATAATAATTTACCTCATAATTTTCACTATTCATAGAATGATTGATTCACCTTTGGGTAAATTTTTAAGTTCTAGCAATAGTGAAAGTTAATTTATCTATTTATTTTTCAATATATAGGCATTTAATTAACCTTCATAGATAAATGACAGTTTTATGAGTGCATATTTTTCTTAACCATACTAGTTTGGACACTTTGGTGACTAACAAGCTATATGAATACAAATGCATACATAATCTCATAAAATTTTGTGCATGCGAATAATTTTAAACATTTTAGTTTGGCCACTTTGGTGATTAACAAACTATAGAAGCATAATACATGCATCAAGTGATCATAAATATTATATGTGTAGACGTTAATTTATCTAGTTTGGTCACTTTGGTGACTAACAAATTATTTTGCACAAAAAAACACACATATTATTTATTGCTTAGTATAACGACCACTTTAATTTATTGCACTATCAAAAACAAAACATAATATGATTTCATGCGAAATTTCCGTGTTGAATTTTAATGAGGCACTTGTTTAAAGGACATGCATTGCCCCTTTATTTCTAAATAATTTTAAAAAATTTTTTTTTTTTAAAAAATCATACTACCAAACTTTTACGCCAAGTGAAAGTAGGAGAAAGGTGGTTACCAATCCAAAAGTACCCTTTCAGAAAATTAGAATACTAAGTGAACATATATTTAGTATCCTCGAATTTCATGCATTCTATATACCACTGATCAACTGAGCAAATTATTTAATAAATGTTACCAGTGGCGGAGCCAGGAATTCTATCAAGGGGGTTAAAAAAAAAAAAATTAAACACGCTAATATTATCACTTAAGCTCACTTAAGCGAAATCTTGAACCCCCTCAACCGTTGGGCTACTCCTTTAATATATATTCAGGTGGTTTAATTTTAAATATATACATGTACAGAAAAAAATCGATCTCATATATATAGTATAATTTTTTTATCGAGGGGGTCGGATGACCCCCTTGGAGCACTGTACATCCGCCACTGGATGTTACCATTATCCAACAAAGTAGATGAAACTATCCATTTTTTATTTATTTATTTATTTATTTATTTATTTAGGGGTGGTGGGAAGTGACTACTCTTTATTACTTTACCAAGGTTGACGTGGTTATATAATTTATGAAGATTATCCGTTCAAACAATCTAAGCTCAGATGCCACATATAAGATTAAATACTTTAATACATATTAGGATCTTGAACACGATAATCTTACATAGAGATCGTTAGGGGAACATACCTGATGAGGAAGACATCATCACAAAGAGAAGCGGAAGCGTTAGTCGTAAATTGGTTTCTACCTCCTTGCCCTAACTTTATGTTACCACAACGGTCAGCGATTGAATTATTGTAGAGATTATGTGATAACCCTAATGGGTGGAGGAAGGATCAATTTATAGGGGTTATGACTTAATCTGGTATGTCCATCAAGTAACTAATATACGGTCGAGATTTATTCCTTATTAAATATTATTCATGATATTACTTGGGTTACAAGTAAACTTGGGCCATAAGTAAGAAATTATTAATAATAATTAATAATAATTCTTACATGATCTGCGTACACTTTATCCTCCCCGACCTCATTTGTGGAATTCTACTCATATGCTGTTGTTTGATAATTTTAATGATAAAATTGCTTGATTTAACGTCAATATTGATGTCTTTTTAGGAGGTTTAGAATAAAGCATTCGTTATTTATGTAAATATATTAAAGACAAAGATTAGTTATTGGACAAGATGTGTTTTTCTATGTGAAAAATAACGAGTGATTCTATAACATTGTGTGTGTTTTTGTCTATGTATTTTGGGTGGGAATTTTTTGTAGGGAAGCTCAATGGGTCAACGAGTTTTTCTTTTCAAGGGAGAATACAATGAATTAATTAAAAGTTTGTGGGGATATGATGGAGAAAGGAATGTGTTAATTTTTTTGTTTTTCTTGTTTTGTTTTATTGAATATATGAGTTGGCAATTAGGTCTTATCCTTTTGAGTTCTTTTAATGTCCTGATTACTATTCAGGTATTTGGACTGAAATTTTTGATAATATTTTTTATTGAAATAGTATTTTTGTTTATTTTAATGATTTTCTTATGTTTAAAATATTAAGGATAGTATAAAAAAAAATATCTTGATTTATTAAAATAAATAAATTAATTAAAATATTTGTTTTTCATATAAAAGTCAAGTAAAATGAAATGAAGAAAGTATTTACACATTTGACCAAATATGTGGAAGAGCATTTATGGCTTGTAATTTTTTTTGAAATAATTTATGGCTTGTGAATTAGTTAAGTATTTAAGAAAAATTGACTTATGTCTTTGGGGTGAAAAGGGGGGGATGTATAGTTTGGTATAACATATTTTGGAAAATTAAAAATGTTTCTAATAACTTGTGTTTAAATGTTAGTAGTAAATTTGAGATTTTTTTTAACAAGAGTTATAAAAGAAGATCTAATTGATAACATATATCATGAGATCATTTTTATTGGTGACATTATGATTTAAATTGTGATTTGTTAACTATCAAACAGTCGTATTTAGATCGATATTTTGAAATTCATTATCTTAAATTTAAATTATGTCTTTTTAAATTGTAATTATTAACATTTCAGATATTTTTCAAAACGATAATATTTATATTTTTTTTTAGATAATCTTTTATTATGAGCTTTCAAAAATATCTCTCAAAATTGGTAAATCATTTTCATTGACTACATTGCATCTCTAAATGTCTTTAACTAATCCATTAAACAATCACCACTAGATATTTTAAGATACACTATTACAAATTAGGCTAATCCTTAAGCTATAACTAGTAAAATATGAGATATTTCTCAAGATAACTATAATGTTTGTAACTCCTTTTGAGGTAATTCTTTTACTAGAGGTTTGAAAAATATTATCTTTTCTAGTTGGAGATAAATTTAGGTATATGTTATTTGATCCCTTATTTTAAAAGGTTATATATTCACACACCACAATTATGGGATTTGATTATAATTACATATTTCAATTTCTTGAGAATTTTAATTTATATCTACTATTCTCTTCGTTCCTTTTTCGTTGTCTTGGTTTCTTTTTTAGAGTCAAAGATAAAAACTTTGACTAATATTTTTACGATATATTTTTCATCATATTGATATGCAAAAAATATAATTTATAGTACTTTTCGTATAACTTTTACATATATATAAATTTTTAGTTTAAAATATTCTAATTAATGTAATATAATTTAGCTTGACTTTTGAAAAATACAACTCAATAACTAAAAAACGAAAGTCGAAAAACACAATACGACAATTAAAAAAGGACGGGAGGGAATAAATCAATACAAAAATCTTCTTAGAGGGAGAAGACATATGACATAAATAAGTTCTTCCAACAGTATAATTGAACACAAGACTAATTTTGGCCAAATTCTTTTGACTATTTATCTCTTTATATCTTTGCTTAACTTCTTATTTAGTACGTCTTTTTTTTCCCTAGTTAAAAGATACTACTAATGAGTAATGAGTATTCTTTTATTTATAAAAGAATGACTTACTTTTATTTTTGATCTATGTAAAAAAAAAGATTTTTTTGCAATATTTTATTTCAACTTTTCATGTAATATGTTTAAAATCACAAGATTAAAGAGCAATTTTGTATGTCGGACATAACTTTAATTTAAAATTACAAAATTTAATATTTTTTTATTTTCTTAAATTCTATGTCAAGTCAAGTTTTGTCACTTTTTTAAATGAAAGGAAATATTATAGTGGAAAACACATACACAAAATAATAATAAAAAAAAAAATAGAAAAACGTGTTAAAAAAGGGTGAAATAACTTGGTTAGAAAGTGGAGAAAAGAGTGTGACAAGTAATCAATCAATGGAAATTGAGGGGACACTTTAGGTGTCACTATTCACGACAAGTGGCCAATTATTGTCCTATAAGACTTTACAATAGTGAAATTTCGTATTTCCACCGTTCGATATTAGTCGTCTATTTTTTTTTACACGTTTCTTAAAAAGTTGTAAATGAGAGATTGTTTTACTAATTTATCTCTTGAAAAATGGTTTTGGAACTTTAAAAACATGTTTATATTTTAAAATGAATTAATTGTAAGATAAATATGAAAAAATATAATTAATTATGTCTTGATTTTTTAAATTGACAAATAATTTGAGATAACTAATATAGAACAGGAGGAGTACCAGACACAAAACAAAAGGGGGAAATATTTTATCTAAGTATATTATTTATCTTAACAAAGTTGGGTCCATAGCTCAGTGGTAGAGCATTTGACTGCAGATCAAGAGGTCACCGGTTCGAACCCGGTTGGGCCCTTTTTTTAAATTGTTCGTTTTTTCTTGTAGTTATCGTGTTATTTGTTGCTCTATTGGTTTTGCATATTTAATTTTTGATATGTTTTATTTCAGTCCAAAGTCTATCTGAAACAACCTTTCTACTTTCAAAAAGTAAGAATAACCCAAACTTAACTTTGCTTGCACATTTTTATTTGTCAAGTATTCAATAACACAAAGTAATGGTTAATCTTATACAAGACGAGAGTAGATATATATATTTATGGCTGTCAGAATCTAATTTCTACTTGGCTTTTTTGCCCTTTAAGATTCTTGTACAACAGAAAAATATTTTTCTCAGAACAATTGCTACCAATAAATTAGATAACTGAACAACAACTTAATCTTAAAATGTCAGAATAAACAATTTTCTTTCAATAATTTAAGCAAAAGGTGTCAACCACTCATTTTTCGCCACGTAGACGATTAAAAAAAATCCCATGTCAGGTCATTATGTTTACAACTGTTTTGATTTCATCAAATTGCTAAAGAACAAACTAATTAAGATATTAATTTTTCCTAATAAGAAAATAGTATAAGCCAGTTAGCCTATCAACAAAAGTTGTCTAGTGTTTTTGGGACAGTTCTTAATGCATAGTTGTATGTACATTGCATTTGCCTTTGCCCTTACATTTTTTTTATTGTTTTTTTTGTTTTTTTTAATCTGTTCTGTTCATGTAGTTTCTGTATTGAGTCTGTTAAAGAAAATGACCAGATGCATGTACATGTAAAAGGTACACAAAGATTGCTTCATATTATAGGTTTGTGCCTCCTAAAGACTTTTTCTTGGTTCCACTTGATGTCTGGTATCCATATTGGAGTCTGATAATATTCAGATTCTCGCTGCATAATCTCTGGTTAAAGGATCCACTAGACCATGGTGCCTCCTAAAGACCTGTAACCATCTTAATTAAATTTTTTGTTTAAATGTTTGGGATTTGCAATTAAACAAAGATTTAATGGTCAATTATTGTTGATGGAGATCTGAAGCAAAACTAATGACTTATTAAAGGAAAATATAGTTCAGTAAAGTAGAATCAATCACAAGAAAATTGAATGTGAAGGAGTCAGCCAATACTATGTGTTGCTTCTTAAGTTAGAAATGAAGCAATAAAAATAATTGTGATCTGCTATTCACATGATCCCTGTCATATTACTTTTCATTTCCTCACTTTTCTTGTTCCATTTTACTTGATGGTAATCTGGCCAACTTACACGCACCTCGACTATTCTACCGGACACCTGTAATCTCCCACTAGCATAGTATTAGGTAACTCTACCCACACCAAGGCTTCATCAAATAGTAAAGAGTCATCTAACAATATTTTTAGTCTCTTCAGCGGTTAACACTTTCATTGACTATTAAGCAACACACTTGGGAGTCGGGTATCCGTTAATTCGAGATTATTCAAATATGAGCAGGATAACTTAGCCCCATAGTCCATAGAAATGTACTTAAGGCAAGCATGTCCACAATCCTGGAGAAACTTGACCAAAGGAAACTCAATAAAAAGTCATGTTGTTGCATAGGAAATGAAACAGTTCATTTCATAAAAAGCAATAATGTTACATTAGGTAAAGATCATAGAAGAAAACTTTTTACTACACAGCTACAAAAGAGCAGAAATCTCAAACATGAAACAACCTTGAGAACTGTATGGCAAAAGACTACCTTCGCCTGCCTATAAATTCAGCAGTAAATACTGATACAACCCATGCTGAAAGAAGCGACAAGCTTTTGATCAACATTAACATGCAGACGATCAAAAAAACCTAAAAAACGAGATCAAAATAACTGAAGTTTGGATTGAACCAAAATTGCAACACATATAACAAGATAGTCTTAACTTATTTATCAGATATCTATACATTCTATAAGCAGCATTGGCAAATACTTGAGGGTATCTCTTCCTTCTCCTCTGTTACACCATGCCGCCTAGCTTTCAACCCTCTACAACATATGGTATACAGAAATATCTTGACTAAGAGAGTTGTAAGCGAAATACACCTGATAATGAAGACCAATTATAATGGGATGTGCCAATCTCGGGGAACAAGCTATATCTATGAAGCCCCGACTGACCATATATGTTTCACCAATATCCTGGCTAGTACCAAATTGGAATATTTTGCTTCGGTGTGGTATCACATCCAATGCCGGGCAGATTTCCAGGGTAATTGGTGGGCTGTAAGTTGAACGGAGACCCAAACATGAAATGCAAATTGTCACTTGAATTTAGGATCTTGCATTGATCAACAAGATTGCCTTGTGGGTGCACAGATTGACTTGCAGAAACATTGACGTCTTTGAAGATATTCCCCTCCATCATCCCTCGACTATGTTGGTAATTGACCTGGTCAACACGAGGTTGCTGATGAGGCAGCTGCTCTTTGGTCAATGCAACATTCCCTGTATTTTGGCTTTTGTTTCCTTGTATATTACAGTCATAGAATGACATAAGGTCATCAATCATCCTTTGCCCATCTTCAGGAACTCCTACTCCAAATAGATCAAAGGGAGGTGGACTTGGATTAACAGGCAGAGCAACTGAACTTGACGGGACATATTGTTGAGGGAAGACAACTGGCTTGACTTCGTTCATGGGAAACTTTGAAACTCCAAATTGAGAAGTATTTCTGAAAGGGCAAGCCAGTTGATGATTGTCTCTCGCAGATCTGTCCTGAAAACCGTGGCGAAGTTCACTGTAAGGACATTGAAGAATCTCACACGTATAAATCTGAGCCATGGTAACAGTCTGTTCATTGGATTGCTTCCTCTTCCGGGTGAAATCTAAGTTGGTAATCATTTCATCCTTGATTGGATGAGACTGTTGTTGCAGAGGCAGCCTCTCGTTGAATCTCTCAACAGTGACATTCAACAAATTGAGATGGTGTGGTTTTTGCTCTTGAACATCAAAGTTACACTCATCTTGAGCACCATCAACGTCATACTCACTGCTGTCATTCACAGTGAAAGTTCCACTACCACCAGCTGACGACAAAGGTGGACAGCGATCAGGGTATAGTTCTCGAGCCAAAGCTTCCTCCTGATTGATGATAGCAAGCCAAGTCGCACTTTCTTTTGCTGTCATCTTATCCTGCAAGCACTTTGACTGCCTCACAAGCTTCCGGATTTTAGCAATATCAGGGGAAATGTGCTTGATCACCGCTGTGAGGACACCAACCTTCCACGCCTTCTTCAGATCATGAGGCTTTTTATAAGGTGGAGGACCTTGGTCCTTCTGCAAACCCAATTGAGGCCACCAATCCTCCTGTCCTGTAGGCCACCATGGGGGTGAAACGCCTTTCTCCAATGGAAATCTTCTCTGAGGAGGATCGCAGTGCTGCATCAAAGCTGATAATAACGAACCAAGGGTGGTATCTTGCAACTCCTGCAAGGTGTGAGGGGTAGGACCTACTGGATTTGATACCTCATTCTTGCCTGGGATGGCATGCTCAGCTTGGTATTTGGCTATAGCCGCAGGGCCATTGCGATCAAATCTCACTTTATCCTTCCACCACTCCCTAAGATTATCAGATGCCCCACCAACCGGCTTGCCTTTTTCCGGAATGATCCCATAAACAAAACCCTGAGCTTTACATACTTCCATCATTTTCAACATGTACTTCAAGATCCCATCCTGTGCCCTCGACATCTTCTTCCTCCTTGCCTGCTCCTGTGACTGGAGTCGTTTCACAGAATCAACATCTTCCATCCCCTGATTCATTTCTTTCAGCCTTTTCAGCTTCATCTTGTCCCTCCACACTCTCTTCTCTAGCTCATCCACATCAATATCCTCATCACTATAATCATCATCCACCACCTGCTCTGCCTCAGTCTGTGGAGCAGCCACCTCCACTTCCTTAAGCGGAGCAGGAAAGAAATCAAGATCCCCACAGAACCCCATTTCCTCAAACATCATCATCTTGACAAGAACAACAATCCTCCAAACAATAATCAAACACCAAACTTTAAGAAACCTAAACAGAATTAGCAGCTAACACCCAATTTTTCACAGATTATCCTGTCCTTTCTCAGTACTCATCAATCGAAATCAACTAAATTAGGCGATACTTGATCCTGCAAATACATTTAAAAGGGAATATAAGAAAATCTCTTCACAAAGTACCACAAATGAATAACACAAAACACTGTTGACATATGAATATCTCAATACACAGGCAGTTCAACTAAAAGCTAAAAGGAGAGAAAAAGGTGGCCTTTTTTACATTGGTCATAAAAAAAAAAAAACATAGATTTTTGCACATGAAAGAAAAAACCAAGATAATCTCCCAAAAATATAAAATAGGTACAAATTATTTCCCGCGAAAATCCGAAAAAAAAAATTAACATATTTTCCCAGATCTAAACCATCAATATTAATGTAACCCCCAAACAAAAATCTGAACACCCAAATAAAAAAGAGATTTTTTTGAAAGGAAAGTAAAAAGAATCTTGCAACTCACCCAACTATGCTAATGTACATATATTATATACATCAGATGATTAATTATAAACAATAAAAGAAGGTAAATTCAACTAATCAGGAATCATAAACACATAAAAATCCAATCTTTAAGCAAAAGCACAAATCTTTACAACAAAAAAAAAAAAAAAACTCCATTAAAGATCACTAATTAACAGAAGAAAGAACAAAAACAAATATTTGTAAAGAAGACAGAGACACACAAATATTAGTATGTGAGTACCTGAATTTATGATTTTTGCAAAAGTGTATTAAACTCTTTCCCTCTACTTAGGAGAATAATATGACCATTTTTTAGACTCTATGTGGAAGCAGAGAAGAAAGATAAGTAATAAATAGAGCAGGGGTTTGGGGGAGAGGGGGGCGTTATAAAACTACAACATTAATAATGAAATGTGAATATATTTATTACTCCCTTCATGCAAAATATAAAATATTTCTTTCCTCCATTTTAATTTAAATAGGATTATTTTTATTTTAAATTTTTTTGACCATTTTGGGATATTCTTTTTTACATATAACTCCCATCTTTTTGCTTTCTCATAACTCGGTTAGAAATGGTCATCCAAGCAATCCCTCTTGTCCTCTATCAGTGATTACCTATGATACTAAAAAATATAAAAATTAACAAATTTTAAATGCAGGATAAAAGGTTTTAATTTCGTTAAATAATTTATTATTATATCATCACTTAATTTAGCAAGTTAATATGATTTAAAATAAATACTGTGTGTAAATTTTAAAAAATAAAGACTTTTTTGCTTTGAGTTTGCATTTCTCCTTGATGCATGAATAAGTATGAAAAAAGTGAATAAATTTTATGTGTGGAATAGTGAGTAATTATGAAATTTGTGTGCTTTTTAAAGATTTGGTGGAAGTTGCTTTCAAGAAGCCAATGGGTCATGATGGATGAACTTTCTTTCCAAGTGTGAATGCAATGAATTGGAAGTCTTCAAGTTGTGGCCATTGGGAAAAGGATGGTTTACTTTGTTGTTATCTTATTTTCTTCATGAATTTAAGGAGATTTTTCCGCTCGAATAAATTTTAATTTGTATTTACAGAGTAATGAAAGCATTTTCTTTTTTATTTTTAGAGATTTAAAAATGACGAGACTTCAATATTTCGTAGTTACATTTATGATTTGACCAATTATGGGATGGGATGGGATCAACCTAAATTCTCCTATTGATTAGATTAA
The DNA here is from genome assembly GCA_037074985.1 of Solanum bulbocastanum. NCBI lineage: Eukaryota > Viridiplantae > Streptophyta > Magnoliopsida > Solanales > Solanaceae > Solanum > Solanum bulbocastanum. The sequence goes on from CM073602.1 coordinate 47,649,319, forward strand.
TACCCTTTCATTTTTCTTTGTTTTAAACCTACACACACGTGCAACTTAATGATAATGCACAAATTTCTACAACATCAAATCCATACTACAATAGCAAAGGAACTGCTAAATATTCAGAAAATTTGATCAAAAAATTTTTAAAATTTTAATAATTTTTTATTTTAAAATAAACCGATATTTTTTCTATTTTTTAATTAAAAAGATAAAAATATTTAAAAAGATGAAATAACATAGATAAAATATCATTTTGGCCAAATTTTTTGGCCAAAAAGATTTTTTCATCGAGAAAACCTTGGTTGTAAGAGTTTTCATTTAATTAGTATTCTACATTAGCAAAAATAATAGTACAGATTTGAAAAAAAAAAGTAACAAGTGACTTCTTCTTCAATTATTTTTTTAAAAAAAAAATTAGTTTGCAAAACTACTAACATTTAATGATTTTTTTTAATGGTTATGCCTTACCTCCTTTCTTGAGTTTATACCGTTAGATAGTGTTTAGCGAATTTTTATTAATAAAAAGTTAATAATCCTCAATGTGAATAAATACAACCAAAAGAAGTTAGGTGTTGTCAATATTAATGAGATAATAAACTTTTAATGATTAACAAGCGTGAAGAAAATAAGAACTAAAAAAATTGAGTATTTTGTAATTATCACGGAGAGTGGATGATATTACAAATGAAGAATCTCAAGTAATGAAAAAATATAAATAAGAAGATTGAGTTATCACTAAAAAAGATAATTTATCCATTTAAAGTACATAATGGTTCATCACTTCTTAGATTTATTGAATATTGTTAAAGGAATGACACTATCACATATTTCAGCTTTGTCACTTACACTTGCAAGTGACCTGAAATAAATTCCTTAGTCACCTTATCGGACATGCATGTATGTGTTCATGTCGTCCATTTATCTTTTTATTGCTTCCACTTTTTTATTGTCTAGGTGAGAAATCTCCATTCCTAATCACTTTATCAAAGCTTATAAATATCCAACATAAAATCTTCCTCATCCTCCAAAAAAAAAAGAAGATATTTTCCCCAAATCGCCAATTAATCAAATCAGCTGATCTAAGAGCAATTATCTCCCCTTACGAATGATAAGAGATTTTCCGTACATTTTGAAATAAAGAACAAATATATGTATATATATTACATTTATTTGAACATGTTCGAATTGAATTTGATGGATGATTCAAGTTCAATATCCTTGTGACTAGTTTTGTTATACTTTAAAAGGTGTGAATGAAAAATGAAAAGTTCTGACTTTTATAAAGAGTTGCGATTTTTATGAAAAGTTGCGACTTTTATGAAGAGCTGTGACTTTTACGAAAAGTTGCGACTTTAATGAAGAGCTGTGACTTTTACGAAGAGCTGTGACTTTTACAAAAAGTTGTGACTTTTATGAAAGGTTGTGACTTTAATGAAAAGTTGCACTTTTACGACGAAAAGTTGTGAATTTTATGAAAAATTGTAATTTTTCTAAAGGATTGTGGCATTTCCGATAAGGCAAGAAATATTTATTTACACTACGCTTTGTTGTCTATAAATAGAGGGATTTCCTCTCATTTTTCAACAATGAATTTTTTGACTTCTTCTTCTACTACTAAATATAATATTCTAAGTGTACTTTATTGTCATTGAGTGGTTTACTGACACTGTAATTTTAAATACCGATAAACCGATAAATAAGATCGTTCTATTCTGGAAGGATATATTTCAGTAGTCTCGAATAATTGAGGGGAATAAATTCCTTAAGGACACACTATGCATTCATTAGGCTCAATTTTCTTTTTTGAAAATATATATTTTGTATATTATCTCTAATCTATTTCTAATTCTATTTTATCTACTGATATTAATTTTTTAATTCAAAATACTTTTTAAACTTTATTATTTCTTATCAAATTCTCGAGAATTATTGTTACAAGTATCATTACAAGTATTATAATGTACAGCAAAAGAAGTACCGGAAGAAAAATGGGACAAAAGATCAATAAAGAAAAAGGTTAGAACTTAGAAGTGAAAAAGGGGTTATTATTATAAAAAAAAAAAAAAGGGAAAAGACATGAAATCCCTCTAACTTGTCGTACAATTTACTTTAGCACTTTAATTATACGAGTGTTTAAATACTCCTTAACATCTTTTTAAGTGATTTTTTTCAACCTTTCCATCACGAGCCCATTTGAAGGCTGGGTGTTGTTGAGTCACACACATTTTCATTCGTTCACGTGTACATTAATTAAATTCCTGATTAATTGCTTAAATTTCCATAATAATCATTTTTTTTAATATTGAGCCAAAAATTAAACCTATCAATAAATTTACTCCTCAATATACAAATTATAATTCAAATTTCAATTGCATTTTCAGTTTAGTTACACCATACCACCTTCCTCAAATATTAAAAAAATTATTTGCATAAAAATGAAAATTTATTAATGAATTGGGCGAAATCTCCATAGTTAATCTTTTGCCAACAATATCTTCGAATTTCTTTTTAATGGAAATCAACTTCATTCTGATAACTCTTTAAACTGACAGATCTAATAATCTTCTTTAATGTCAAAAAATGGTATCGGTGAATCAAATACCAAAATTTTTGTAAAAGAAAATTAAGAAACGATTAAAAATAGAAAAGAAAAGAAGAAGGAAAAATGTGGAAGAAGTAATTTTTGGGAGTAAATGTTTACTTGAACTAAATAGAAAGAATAAAAAAAGAGAAAGACTTATGGGTAGAGGAAAAAAAATGAAGAAGAAGATCCAGAAAAAGAACAAAAAGGAAAAATAAAATAAAGAAGAAGATGCAGAAAAAGAAATATAGAGAGAGAAAAGTTAATCCAAAATAAAATATTTAAAAATTAGTAAAATAAGTTATTAAGTTTGTTATCCAATAAAAAGATGATATGTGTCAGTTTTTTTTTGGTGTCTTTTCCTATCTCATGGGCTTATTGAAAGTTGGTGATACAAATTTTTTCAAGTCACTCTTGAAGGTGTAATTAAATTCAATTCAAATTAAAGGGGGAACCCATCGGTGGCCCCCTAAACTTGGCACCAATTTTCACTTAGACACCTCAAATAGGCTTTGTTCATTTTAAACACCTCAAGTGGGGGTCCGGTGTATAATTTTGACACTTTTTGTATTTTCAAAATCGCATATTAAGTGCGTACATCCAGACGCTCTTATGTGGAAAAATAAACGAATTGATATGTGACACGTGAAAATTTTAATTATTTTTTAAAGACTCAATTTTACTTTCTTTTTTCCTTTATTCCAGATCCCAAACCCCATGACCTTACCTCTTTTCTTCTTCTTCTTGCGTCTGAATGTACGCACTTAATATGCAATTTTAAAAATACAAAAAGTGTCAAAATTATATAGCGGACCCTTACTTGAGGTGTTTAAAATGAACAAAGCCTACTTGAGGTGTCTAAATGAAAATTGGTGCCAAGTTTAGGGGGCCACCGATGGGTTCCCCCCAAATTAAATTAGGAGAATAAAAAAACACTTATATAATTAAAGTGTTAAAGTAAGTTGTGCGGATAAATTAAGGATATTTTATGTCTTTTCTATAAAATAAAAAAGAAAGAAGATATTTTTATTTTCTTACCAAAAAAAAAAAACTACAACTGGATGAAGGGACATATCACATGAGTGGAATTGGTCAATAATTATACTAGTTCCAAAGTCACTGAAACAGTGAAAATGCTTATCATAGTCATGTTGATTGCCAAATCTCACTTTGCCGACATCCAAATGAATAATGACAAAAAAAATATAAAATAATAATCAATCAATTGAAAATAAATGAATCATATTACCAACCTTTTATTACGAAATTCAAATCGAGATGAAATTCTGATCATTTATAAAAATAAAAATGAACTTGTAATTTACTTTTCTTGGTTCTCCAATCTTTTCGGTGTTTAGAAATTAAAGCTTTCCTGATCCCAAATCATTTATGACATGTTGGGACTGATAGTCGATAGTCGGATCGTGACAGTGTTCTGATAAGATTTTCAATTTTTTTGGGAAACAGATGATTAAATGTTGATCCTTTAGTAAACTAATTTATGTTACTAATTAACAGGAAATTTCATAAATAAAATAAGTTGAGTTATTGAGTTTCACAAATCCTACTAGTGGAAAGCTCAGCAAGCAGATAATAATGTGAAACATGTAGACAAATATAGATTTTTCTGGTCTTTAGAGAATCTAATAAGGACGAAAAAAGTTTATGTAAGTGGAATATATATAAGCATTCATGCATCTAGAAACACACATCAATAATTTTAATATTTTGGTTTATATATTAATGATGAATGTAGTTCCTGACGTAAAAATTAAAGATATAAGAGATAAGGCATAGGCTCGGAGAACAAAATAGAGTGGCAAACCTGCTAACAAAAGATGGAACAAAGAAGAAACTTTTAAACGATATCCAACTTTTGATAATTTCTTAACTGTTTACTAATGAAATTGTAATCTGAACAAACATTCTAAGAAATACGTTTGATAAAAACTTCTTAATGACATATATTACTTCATACAAGTTGGAATTTATTTATAATTCATGAAATTGTACATGTATATCTTTGCGGGTTAGCTTTTAATCAAGAGAAACTGAAGGAAAAAAAAGTGAACAAACTAAAATTTCTGGGGTAAAATATCTCAATTCTTAAAATAGAGGGGGGTACAATATACTTTTCAGTTTTCACTGATCAAGTTAGAAATATTATCGTAAATTATATTCTGACCCACCAACTATACAAAATTCTCATTCAGTCCCCCCTCATCAAGGAAAAAATGTTCAACTATTGTATTCTTTCCAACCTTTAGTATACCTTATCTTTACCCCCATAACCTTTCTTGTGACATAGTCAGAAATTTTATAAAAGTGATAAAGAATATTTCTTTTTTAAAAAAAGTGAATTTGAATGTTATTTTGCTTAACCTAACAATTGACATGCTGTGAAAATAAAACAAAAAAATATCATGTTAAAAAGGGGGAGGGGGGGAACCCATCGGTGGCCTCCTAAACTTGGCATACTTTTTCACTTAAACACCTCAACTGAAGGATTTTCATTTTAAACACCTAACGTAGGGTCCCTATGTGTCACTTTAACACTTTTTGCACAGCTGGAGTGTCGCGTGATTTTCACTTATTCAAGGCGCATAAACATCAAAATTTGGTCTGACGTGCCGTCCCAAACGTTAATATTACTCCACATCATCCATTATACTATTTTTTCTCCAATTATACCCTAATTAAAACCTCAATTTTCTCTCTTCTTTTCCAATTTCTCCCTTATTTTCCAATTTTTCTCTTCTTCAGCCTTTCTTTAGTTCTTGCCCTTAGTACTTTAATGTCAAGCTTCTCCAATTCTTCCATGGCATCTGTGGATGAAGGTCGATATTGTAGGTGTGGTAATGAAGCACTATTAAAGACTTCATGGACCCAATTAAATCCAGGGCGTAGATTTTTTACTTGTAGAATTTCAAAGGTAAAATTCTTTGTTTCCCTTGTTTTTTTAAGTCAATTAGATGATTAATTGTTGGCGTCTAATTATTTTTGATTGGTTTTACAGAAAAAGGGTGGTTGTGACTATTTTCTTTGGTATGGAGATCGACACCCTCCACAAGCAAATAGGGTAATGTGGGGATTGTTGAAGAAAGTCAATGCTTTTGATGAAAAATGAAAGCGAGCAAGAAATATATTTATTATTGGTGTCGTTGCTACTGGGTTGCTGATGTTTGAAATATGGAAATTGAAGCCTAATTGTTATTGTTCTTGAGGTGTTCGCTCTAGTAGTATTTTGATGTTGTATTTGGTGTTCGGTCTAGTAGTGTTTGGTGTTAGATCTAGTAGAATTTTGATGTTGTTATTGCTGTAAAGTTTCGATGTAAATGTGCATTTTGAATTCAATGAAATTATATGTTATTGTTGCAGTAAAATTGGTTTTTTGGCTATATACAAATCTCAAATTCGTTCTCACAATGTGTCGTCCATGAATGAAATGGATAACTTTGGGCATGGAATTGCATCTGCCATGGAACGGAAACTATATATAGAGGAGTCCGAGCGTTGTTCATCACAGAACTTTCTAATCTAGTTCCTCCAAGAGACGTAAGCACCCAAATTATAATCTCCAATTAAACTAAGTTACCACAAGAGTAAAAACATGTAACGCAAAGTTGATAATCTCCAATTAAACTAAGTTACCTGCATTCTAACACGAAAATTACACAAAACGTAGACAGTTATATTGCATGCTCCATAATGAACTCAAAGTTAGCATTATGCTACATACTATTCAAGGCTACAACCTTCAAAAAAATATACCAAAATAATGCCCCAAAATAAAGCTAACATAACCAAAATAAAGCCCAAAATTAACCTATTCTAAGTTGGTGTTACTTCTTTCTATTTGTCATTTGCTGTAATTGGGAAGTGGTGACAACATCCTCGTTTTTTCATCTCAAGCCTCTAGGCTTAAAGCCAAGGTCTATACCCGTTAAACTTGCATCCTTATAACTTGAACCTATTGGTATAAACTTGCATTCATTTAAGAGTCAGTTTGTGACAAACTTACGTTTAGTATTTGAGTTCCACTTGCACTTATATAGATGCCAAATCCAACATTACTTGATCCACCATTAATTGACGTCTTTGGTCCCCTTCTCGCAGAAGCTTCTCTAGTTGCAACTCTTCTTTTTTTTTTGTCCAGCAGTTTGTCTTGTCCTTGGAGGTAGTTGATTGGTTATGCATCTTGTAACAGGAATACTTGTATCCACAAATGGTGGTGATTGACTTGTTTTTGCAGTTTTCCTTGCCCTCTTAACTCTACTGGTATCATTACAAACTGTTGTAGAAGAAGCAGTTTTCCTTACCCTCTTAACTCTACTGCTATCACCACAAACTGTTGTTGAAGAAGCATGACTGTTCGATGTTGCTGATGCAGGTTGGTTGAATCTTATTGGTCCAGGTTGGTAGGAGTTTGTTGGTTCAGGATGACTACTTTCTTGTGAACTTTGACCAGCAGTAAATTGTGATTGTGAACTTTGACCAGCATTAAATTGTGATTGTGAACTGTGGCTAGTTAGTTGTGAAGCATGGACACCAACCTAAATATCAAACATAAAGTTTGTTCATTACATTCAACAAGAATTTAAAAAAGGCACAAACAAATAATAAATTATTTTACCTTGCAATATTTCTTGTTGTTTACAGTTGGAACAAGTAATTTTCACCCCTTGTTTGGACATCTTTCCATACTTCTTTCTTGGTTCATCTTTACTCTTTCTTCTATTTCTTGGAGGACTACCAGACATTTGCTTAGGTTCAAGAGGCTCAATCCTTGAATTGTTAGTTTCAGGCTATATCTTCATATTTGGAATTGGTTTAATTAAATGACAATAATCCTTTAAGAAGGTATCTTTCCTATACCAATGCTCCACAAGTGGTTCAGGTTCCTATTCTATGTGGTACAAAGCTAAAATAGCATATTGGCATGGAATGCCTCTCAATTGCCAAGTTCTACAACTACAAACTCTATTAGTCAAGTTAACCGTATGCCTATACTGCCCTTCTCCAATGTCAAACCCAACATCAGCATTCCAAAGCACCTTGCATGCCCTAGCCTTTTCCTTATTCTCTTCCAACATAAGTCTAGTCATAGGTGCAATATCACATATCCAGGTGTCAGCGAATTTAACCATATCCACAATTCTAGTAATTAATTTTCTCCTAATTTCCTCCAACATAGTTATTATAGATTTGTGTCTACATGATAAGATCCATGAGTTAAAGGTTCCATACATGTTATCTTTTACTGCATCACATTTGGAATGCCTTGAAAGAATGCTTTAACCCATGACACTTGTGGATAATGCAATAAATCATCATTAATTTCATTACCAAGTCTGCTCATTTTGTAAAGCTCCTCATCGTACTTCACTTCAAAAGTTACCTTGGAATATCTCCAGAATTGTTTTCTCCTTTCCTCTCCCTTTCATCTTTTACTCTAATTAGACCAGATGTGTGTAGCACACATTCTAACTTCAGCATTTGGTAGTAGTTCACTAACAGCTGCTTGAAGGCCCTACAATAAAATACAATTCAAGAAATAAAATACATTTTTACATATCTACAACTATAAAAGTAATAAACAATTACCTTCTGCATATCTGAGATTATAGTAAGACCTTGTCCAGTATCCAACTGCAGGTCCTCTTTCAAGTAGTTGATAAAGAAACTCCAGCTATGTTTAGTATCCTTGTTCACAACTGCCCAGGCTATAAGAAATATCTGATTGTTTCCATTTCTTCCAACTGCTACAAGAAGTTCACCCTTACAAGCACCCTTTAAGAAACATCCATTAAATCCTATTATTCTTCTACATCCTTCCTTCCACCCTTTCTTCAATGCATCTAAGCATACATAAAAGTACACAAATAAATTTTTTTCTGGTACAGTTTCTCTATCCATTCTTACCCAAATAGAACTACCAGGATTAGTTTGTTTTATGACTTCAGCATAATCACATAACCTTGCAAATTTCATATTTCAGTCACCCATGTTTTCTCTAAGAATTATCATCTTTGCCTTGTAACAAATTGTTCTACCCACATGCAGTCCTAACTCCTCCCTGCACAATTCTTGTATTTCCCAAATCCTCAAAGATGGTTGTTTAGTTATTTCATCCTTGAATCTACTTGCTAGGAACTTAGTTGTACACATTTTGTTCTTATTTGATGGTAAACACTTGTGTGTAGGATAGTAATTCTTAATCATAAAGTTACCAGAATCCCTATCAATTGCACCATAGCACAACCATTTGCATTTAGCTCTCACTCTATGAGCTTCATTAGGCCTTGACTTAATCTGATAATGTTTTTCAATAGCATATTTTGCCAAAGCCTTTCTAAATTCCTTAGCATTCTCAAAAATCATTCCAAGTTCAAAAATAGCAACAGTACATTCATCATCATACCTAACCTTTTTGCTCTTTCTTCTGCCTGGTAGATCAACACCTCCAATAGCTTCTGCATCTAGCATATCAGTGCTATCATCACTATCACATTCTGAGCTATCAATATACTTCTCATCTCCTTCCAATCTGCCAACATATCTATTCTTCTTATTTATTCCAATTTCTCCAAAACCTCTATCCATACCAGCCTCAATTATTGATACTTCTTCAGTTATTATTTTCTTCTTCTTAAGATTAGGATTTGTTTTGTTTCTCCTTTCAGCCCTAAGGGATCTCAATTCTTCATCAACATCTGAATCATCTTCATCTGGGATAGCATCTACGTCTGTGTCACTACTAGGCATATATGATTCAGCTTCATTCTGATTTGTATAACCTCCAGGCAGTTCTGTATCAACTCTATTCAAATCTGAATCATTCTCCACAGTTCCCTTAGTATTTATACCCACAGATTTATCAACAGGATCAAACCATGGTAAAAGACCAGTTGGAGCAGGCAATTCTTCCAACTCATTAATTTCATGGACCACATACACATGAAACTCATCACCATCTACCAAGTCTTTCACAAATTCTAACAATTGAGTATCAGAAGTAACTTGAACTAATTTATTGTTATCTTCACAGTAAAATCCCTTCATATTTGTATACCTAAAGTCTTTAGTCTAGGAAAGAAACTCGACAAGACTAAAATGATCTTTATCTATGCCAACACCAAATACATCTACTTCTCGTTGGTAAGTAGGGTTAGAGTTTCCAACAACACACCCCCCATGATGAAAACAAGTTAAAATATAGCTTTCCATATCTCGAAAAGAATACCCCCAACAAAAGGAAATACCCAAAAAGCCCCTTACTTTACCAGCCAAAATCTATATTAAAAATGAAAATAAAGAAAGCGAAATCAACAACAATATACACCTTCAACAACAATATACACCTTCTTGAAGAAAACAAAAACACATGTAGAAAAGAAAATACACCATTACCTTCAATTTCTCCAACGTCGCACAGTTGATACCTCGTTAATACAACCTTAAACCTGAAAAATGGTGACATAAAATACAACAATGATTATTACTAACAACGAATTGAAGAAAAAACAAAGAAATACATATGAAGAGAGGGAGATTTACCTAGGATTTTCATTAGAGAAGAGAAAGAGTTTAGACCCTTTTCTTTGTTTGAAATTAGTAAAATGGTTCCATTTTTCCTTTATTTTGGAAGAGAACTACGTGTAAAGAAGTTTAAAAGTTGGCATCATATAATTGTTCAGTTACTCCACGTAGATCGGTTGTCTTGCATGCGCTTATGGTTAGCAGAAGTCTGTGCAAAAAGTGACCTTACGTTAGGTGTTTAAAATGAAAATGCTTCAGTTGAGGTGTCTAAGTGAAAAATTGTGCCAAGTTTAGAGGGCCACCGATGGGTTTGGCCCTAAAAAGGAGTTCAAATTTAGAGCTATTCAATTCAAATGGACACCCTTTCATCATTGCGCTAAAGATGTAACTTTTGTCAAGAGTGTCCAATTATAAATATATATTACTTTAACACAAAATTTTAACATATATATATATATATATACAGTGTAAACACCCTTGAAGTGGCTACAGTTTTACCCCTGCTTGATCTCCCCTGTTCGATAACCTTACGATCTTACCACTAGGGGTGTCAACGGTACGGTGCGGTCAATTATTTTTTAAAAATTACACCATCCCAATTTTTTGAGTATTTTATAATATATAACCAAAATTAGATTTTTTTAGAACCATCTCAATCATATCAGTTTCTCTTTGGTATCAGTACAGTTTGATTAATTTTCATTTTATTTTTTACTTTTAAAATATCACCTCAAAATATACTATTGTTAATATTTCTTTCACAAATATGTTCTTGAAGAAACACTTTTATTCTTCACAAAAAGAAACAAGAATGTTAAACCTTATTGTTGTATTGTTTGATCTTAAATATTTAATAGGAGTGCTTGAATATATTTTGTTGTATTGTTTGATAGAGTATCTATTAGGGAAAAGGGCCTGAAAAAATACTCCAACTTTAGCCGAAATTGTTGTTACAATACCAAACTTTATGGAGGACCTTTTACCTCCTGCACTATTTAATAGTGTATTTTAAAGGAATATATGTGTCCACGTGGACACGTTACTATTTATAATTATGTAATATTTATGATATCCACGTGGGCACATATATACCTTTAAAATACACTATTAAATAGTGCAGGGGGTAAAAGGTCCTTTCCAAATTTAATATATTGTTAATAGGAAAAAGAGTCTAAAATGCTCTTAAACTATGTGAAAGGAACAAAAATGCCCTCCGTTTATAGTTTGGTTCAAAAATACCCTTACCGTCAATACTTTGGTTCAAAAATGTCCTTAAACTATGCGAAAGTGACAAAAATGTCATCCATTTGTAGTTTTGGTCAAAAAATGCCCTTGCCGTCAATACTTTGTTCCAAATATATTCTTATTGTTATTTAATGGGTAAAAAATTCTTATTTTCCAAATAAATATATTATTATTTTTTAAACACATTCTTTTTCTAATATTTTTTTAAAGCAAATGTTTATCTTACTTCAATTCAGAAAAAAATAAAAAATGAAAATATTTCTTATTTTTATATCATTATTTTTTGTTGTTATATAAATATAAATTAATGATGGATATAATATGCTCTTATATATATGACATATATTATCTGTCGAAAGGGTACATGAAGTTATTCTATTTTAATTGATAAAATGAGATTAAGAGGAAAAAAAAATTCCTACATTTTTATTTGTTAAAGTGATTTTAGAAGAAAGAAAACAAGAATAATGTTATTTAATAATATTTTAATTAGGAAGATGTGTTTAAAAAGAAAAAAAATTATTCGAAAAAGAGCATTTTCACCCATTTTGTAACTATAGAAGCATTTCTGGACCAAGGTATTGACTGCAAGAGTATTTTTGAACCAAAGTATTGAGGGTAAGGGCATTTTTCAGCCAAACTATAAACGGAGGACATTTTTGTTCCTTTCACATAGTTTAAAGACATTTCTGACCCTTTTCCCTTATTAATATATAAAATATATTTACAAATATGTAAGGTTATTTGGTTCGGTTCAAAATTTTTTTGATAAATTAAAAAGACCATCCCAATTGTTCGAGACAATTATACACTTAAATAAAAGTCCACATTTTTATTGAAAAAATAACATAAATTAATTCGATTCAATTAGATTTGAATCGATTCGAATCAATTTTCATATTCAAAAGTAGAAATTTTGTATTTATTTAATCAATAATAAAATATTTATATAATCATATATAAATATGACACGCAATGTTCATTCATAAAATAGAGATGCAACACAAATTACACGAATCACTTTTGTTCACCATTAAATTTGATGAAAAATAGTTTCTTTTGGTATACTAAGGGTGCACATTGATTGATTCGGTCCGATCAAAACCCATCATGTGCCCTCCATATCTTATCTCTCCTTGACTTCTTCCCCTATGTGTTGAACAACCACCTCTTTGCAGAATCAACATATTCCTTGTCTTTTGATACCAACTTGTCACAACTCGATTTCTCGAGTCATGATAACACCTACTATACCCTACTAGTAGGTAAGCCAATCCGTAATCCAGAACATCAAGCAATAAGCGTAAGGGTAGAAACTAGTGAAAAACAATAATCTAAACAAGGACAACAAGACGGAAGCAAACCAAAATAAATATATACAGAATACCTCCTAGAACCTGAAAGTCACTAGTGCAGAGCTATCTAATAAAGAGTACAAGTCTCAAAAGTAGACCACAACAAAACGTGTCTCAAATGCAACAAGACTACATAAAACAAAAGAAAGAGACAAGACAAACCCAAAACGCCAAGTGCTCGCCCTCGTCTCCAAATCATAGATACAAAAGAAGGTTGGAACTACTCACCGCTGGTAACTGGTACTGGGACCTGCATCACGACATAGATGCAGAGCGTAGTATGAGTACCAAAACAACAGGTACTCAGTAGGCATCAAAGGCCGACTGAGCAAAAAAGGTAAAAAAAAAACAATAAGAAAGGATATAATCTAGACACATAGAGGTCAAAACGGATAAGAAAAGAAAGCACATGAGCATACCAGAAATAAACTAAGTACAACTAAACTAAACCTAACTGGACCCCCATAAGCCCAAAAGGCACACTCGTGTGCAAGTTTAAATAAAACTTGAACGGACCCCTATATACCCAACAGGTACACAGAAAAGCTAAGTCTACTGAAAAAGAAGAAAACCAGGCTCCCAACCCAAAGTAACCAAGATAATCCATCAGACTCCACTCAGCCAGCAGTGTACTCCCAACCCAGTTAGAAAGAGTGACCCCAAGGGGGGCCCTACCAAACAGTTCACTCCCAGCCCAGCTAGAAAGAGGGATCCGAGGGTGAGGTTGATATCGTGAGTCGTCCTACCATGCAGTTAGCTCAGCTAGAAAAAGCGATCCGGAGACACTCGGCCAACAACACACTCCCAGCCTAGCTAGAAAGAGAGGCTCGAGGGATTTTTTGTTTGAGCCTTTTGAGCTTTATCTTGTTCCTCCACAATCTCCTCTTCAACTCATCTAAATCAAAATCCTCATCTGGCTCAGTGTCTAGAGCAGCCACTTCCACATCAATTTCCTCAAACATCATCATCTTCACAATGATGGTAATGTTTATATATTAGATTCATGAGTTGGATTAATTATATTATAAAGAATAAAAGAAGGTAAATACAACTAATCAAGAATCATAAACACATAAATATTCAATCTTGAAGAAAAAGCACAAATGTTTATACTCCACTAATTAACATAAGCGAAAACAAAAGCAAATATTTGATGGGGAACAGTGGAAAAACAATACTTAATATATAAATTATTTATTTAACAAAATAATAAATAAATATCATTATCACAAATAATAATGAATCGTGTTGGATACTGTTCTAAAAAAACTACTCTATTTCAACAGATCAGAATTACAACTAATTCAATGGTATAAAATATTTTTTAGAATTAAACAAGTCTTCTCTAATTATAACTATTTTATTAGTGTGAAATATTTTCTCAGAAATAAACAATTTTTTTCTATTCCGATAGAAGAATTAACAAAATTTATCTAACACCAACAGGAATTTAATTTAAAGAAATAATAAAAGCAAGTGAAATCTTGTAGGAAAAAAAAGGCAAGAAAGAGAGCAAGTAGTAATTTTACTAATATTTAGCTTTGTTTCTCTGCCTATATTTTGCTGAAGCATAAGGTGGATATTTATAGGAGGCGGCTAATGGTTAAAACCATGTCAAATGTAAATATTAATTTATGATTTTGCTTTTTTCCTTTCAAAAAGTCTATTCAACTCTTTCTCTACTTAGGAGAATGTTTTGATCTTTTTAGACTTTATAACATGGCTCTGTCCCCGAGTAAAGGAGTTTTATAATATAATTCTAAAAAAATGCAGGCTAAATTTTTTAAAATTCATTAAAGATTTTATAAATATTTTAATCAATTAATTAACACTGTATTTTATAACTTAATTGAACAAGTTAATATGATTTGAAATAAATATTATGTGTGAATTTCAGTCTTTTGAGCTTTTGGATTGCATTCTCCTTGATGCATGAATAAGTATGAAAAAATAGTGAATAAATTTCATGTGTGTGAAATAGTGAGTAATATGAAGTTTGTGTCCTTTTTTTTTTTAAGAAAAATAAAATTGGTGGAAGTTGCTTTCGAGAAGCCAAGTTGTGGCCATTGAGAAAAGGTGTCCTATTTTGTTTTTTCATCTAACGTTTTTTTTTTTTCTGCTTGACGTTCGATATTTATATTAAAATATGATTAGTTTAAATTAGTGTACTATAGGATTATAAGTTTTTTTATTTTTAGAAACTCAAACGCAATACCTCTAATCAAAGATGAATGAATCTCGATCTATGCTAGTTATATTTGTGATTTTGTCAATCATTGGATCAACCAAAATTATACTATTAATTAGATGAATACCCTTTCATTTTTCTTTATTTTAAACCTAATTTATACCTACTTACACGTGCAACTTTATATAATTCTCAAATGCAAAAATTTCAACATCATCCAATCCATACTATAGTATTTTTTTTTTTTTAACGTTTGTGTACCTTAAGAAATCTTGGTGGTAAGAGTTTTTGACTTCTTGTAGACACAATTATTTATCTTTTTCTTTAAACGTTTCATTTAACTAATATTATATTAACGAAAATAATAAGATAAATTTGAAAAAACTGACAGCCTATATTTGACATAAATGTAAAAAAAAAAAAAAGATTCTGTAAATGATTATTTGCCCCTCGGTGAATTAATTTATGTTACTAATTCTCGAAGTTTATCAACGAATTTATTTGGACAAATATTTTTTTAAAAACTATTTTTTTTTTTAAAAAAAGAATCAGATAAGTAAATGAGTATTTATTGCTGAAGTGAACAAATCAATATTTCCAACAAAGCTTGTAGCAGTGGCAGGGGCAATGACAATAATGCTGATTCAGACTTCATAACAAACTGTTTATTTTCTAAAATATTCGATATTAGAAATTTATTGATTTAATTTGATTTTTATTAAAAAATTATCTTAGCACCAGCAAATTATTTGAGTATGATGCAAACCTAGTAATTTCAACCGTTTTTAAAAAAATATAGGAGGGGATTATCACTAAGATCATCTCAACAAGATTGAAGGCATAAAGCAAAACTTTATTAAGAGGTCCTTTTTTTTAAATTGTTATATGCAAATTGAATAACTATAACATACTCGATGTAGTTCTACTAGTGAAGTCTCGAAAAGGTAGAACACACGCCAACTTATGAAAATGTATACTATAAAAAGTTAGAATAATAAAGCATGCCTCAATTTTAAAAAAAAGTATATCTAGTGATATCGAAATAGTTGTGTTGAATTTGATACGTTTGATATAATGATATTAAAATAGTATTGATTTGTTGCAGCACTTGAAATTTAAAAAATACACAAATAAATTTGGTCATTTTATAAACACACAACAATAAATTTTGCATAATGTAAAAGATTTGACCATTTGGTGAATTTTAAAATATTCAATATTGAGAGAATATATAAATATAGAAAGATAAATATAAGAATGGTAATGTGGATTTATGATTATTGAAAGAATATTAGTAATTATGGTACACTTTTTAAAATGTTGAAATTTTATTATAATTATTATAGTATTTTTATATAATTTTAAATATAATATTTTATTTTAAAATTTTATATTTCAATTTATAATTTAAATAATTAATATTCAAAAGCCGAATTATGCCTCGAAAACTGAATTGGAATAGAGAGGGAGTATTATTTTTAAAAAGGATAATGCTAAATAACCAAAAAATTTAGCCAGAATGATATTTTATCTATGTTATGTTATCTTTTTTAAATATATTTACTCTTAACCTTCTCATTCTTTCTGAAACAGAGACAGTAGTTTTAATACGCCTAACAATACTCGTTTATTATTGATTTTGCACATTTCTTAAAAAATTATAAATAGAAGGATAATTTTATTACAATTGAATATACTTCTCCCGTTCAACAATAGTTGTTCACTATACTTAAAATAGTTATCCAACAATACTTGTCCAATTTAGAAAATCGAGAGTTAATTTACCTTTAATATCTATTTTACCTTTGTTATTAAATAGAATATTATTTATCTTCTAACACATTTTTCAAAACATTGATTTTAATAAAGTCAAATGATAGTATAATGATATTATCCTATTATTTATTGTTTCTTAAGGAATGTGCTAAGTCAATAATGAATAATTTTTGTTGGATATAGGAGTAGTAAATATAATGTCTTGAAAAATATAATAGAGAAAAAACTACAATTAATTATAAAGATAAATTAGGAATTAAGAGTAAAATTATCTATATTGATTTCTTAAAATGAACAGATATTGTTGGATATCTCAAAATAGTACAATGAACAATTATTATTAAAGAGAGAGAATATTTTTTTTTTAAATTTAATAACTCAGTTGATCGAAAATATAAATAACTTCCTCCGTCTCAATATATGTGACACTTTTCAAATTTTAAGATTCAAATAAGTTTATCTTTGATCGTAAATTTTTCATATATCTCTTAAATATTTTGAATTGCTAATTATTGTGACTTACAATATTTTTTATGTAGTTTATAAATTTCATTTCAAAAATTTAAGAGATTTCATGCACAAAATTTTCGGTTAAACTTGAACTACTTGACTCTCGAAAAACAAAAATGCCACCGAACATCAGGAGTATCACTTTATGACGAATATTGATTCTTTACGTCTTTTAAAAAATAAAAATAAAAATATTACTCCTCTTTATTTTTGTTCTTTTTAACTTGCTGTTGTAAACTTCTGCTAATTTGAGCTAGCAGTAGCACAGTGAGTTACTATCCATGGAGTCCTTCTAATAGCTCTGATTTTTCATCTGTTATAAGTTATTTCTTCTTCAACTAATGATTCCTACTATTATTTGTTGAACCGACTAATTTCAGCTCTTCATTTTTTTTTGGTTTACAGATACTCATTGTAGGAAGCTGAACAGGCAGATTAACAATGGGGAAATTTGCAATAACAATGATGGGTTTTCTGCTTTTGTGTTTCTGTACTGAAGCAGTTTACATGAAGTACAAGGACCCAAAACAGCCATTGAATGTTAGAATCATGGATTTGATGAACAGAATGAGCCTTGAAGAGAAAATAGGTCAGATGACCCAGATTGAGAAACATGTAGCTTCACCTCAGATCATGAAGAAATACTTCATTGGTAAGCTTTCCCATATAAAAATCTTGAGGTTTTACATAAACCCTTATGGAGAAATCATTTTATGAAAGTTATACATTTGAAGCTGTGTGTGACAAAAATTGCCTGTAGAAAATCTAGAGGAATTTGCCAGGATATGACTCAGCTGCAGCTTACTGAGTACATAGATCAGGCTAGACGGTTAGTAGGTAGTAGAGCATTGTCTTGCTTATCCTTCCGGACTGGTAGTCGTAGTAATACTATCTACTACTATCTGTTGTACTTTGATTATCGCCATATTTTGTTGTAGTTATCGTTCCTTTTTTGAATGCTTTATTTTGCCATGGTTTTTTCACTTATGTTATTTCTACTTACACTGGTATGTTGTGGTTGTATAATATTGGACTAAGATGATGGAACAACATGGTTGGTGAGGATTCATATAGCTGACCCAGGTTGCTTGGGATTGAGATGTAGTTGTTGTAATGTATATGTATATAAAGTTTTTATCAATTGCTGCACAAGAGTGTTTGATGTTGTTGTACTCTGCATTCAAGGACTTGAACTTTTAGATTCGCCTTTGTAGTGGTGGTTGAATGGAAGGCTACCTTTTATGGTTTTAGTGAAGTGTGAATAATTTGATTGTGGCAGGGAGCGTACTGAGTGGTGGAGGAAGTGTGCCATTTCCAAAGGCTACTGCTGCGGACTGGGTGAAGATGGTAAATGAGATTCAAAAGGGTTCACTATCAACACGCCTTGGTATTCCAATGATTTATGGAATTGATGCAGTGCATGGGCACAACAATGTCTACAAAGCAACAATTTTTCCACACAATGTTGGCCTTGGAGTCACAAGGTAAGGGAAATTGCGGTTGCATATATTCATTTCAGCAGCATTCTTCACAAATTTTGAAATGTTTATATAAATGTGAAATTTGAAGAAACATACATAGGTTAGTGCTTGTAACATATAGTCTATACTTCAATATTTGAACACAATAGGGCTTGAAAGTTAGTTCTTTTCTCATTATTGTTCTGTGCTGTGGATTTTAGATCACATTGCATCAACATGGGGGGAGGGGCTGAGAGATGGCTGAAATGTTGATTTAGAAAAATTGCATGTCTCTTATCAGGAGTAGTTCGAGAGGATCAATTACATCCTCTGCTGGAATTTTGTCTTTGAACTGATCAATTTTGCTTACATAAATGGGAGTAATGCTAAGACTTCCTTCCCTATCTATCTTTACTGATCATTTGAGGATGGAACCATGGTTTCAACTTTCAAGAGTCTGTCTGGAAATCTATTTTGCCGGAAGTGTTACTTTCAGGAAATTTGGGAAGATCATACTCAAATAAGAGATATTTTGTTGATATATAAGAGATTTAAAAATTTAGTTGTATTTTACAACTTGTTCTTTAAGTTCTTTAATTGCATTTACTGATACTTGGAATAATCTCAACTTTGCAATAGAGACCCACAGCTTGTGAAGCGGATTGGAGCTGCGACTGCCCTTGAAGTCAGAGCCACAGGAATCCCTTACACTTTTGCACCGTGCATTGCAGTGAGTACTATCACATCATATACAGTTTACTTATTGTCTATATTTGGTAGCCTTCATCATAGGTCTGGATATTTGTTTTTGCTTGATACTTGATATCACAGGTCTGCAGAGATCCAAGATGGGGTCGGTGCTACGAAAGCTACAGTGAAGATCATAGAATTGTTCAGGCAATGACTGAGATCATTCCTGGTTTACAAGGAGATGCTCCGGCTAACTCCCGTAAGGGTGTTCCGTTTGTCGCAGGAAAGTATGTATCTCCAGTCTTTCACATCTTAATCCTTTCTGACTCCGTTTGTAAGTTCATTTGACTGCAATGTATTGTGATTTAACTTCCATCTAGCTGTAACATTCGTCATTTCGTTACACATCCT
This sequence comes from Solanum bulbocastanum, assembly GCA_037074985.1. Lineage (NCBI taxonomy): Eukaryota > Viridiplantae > Streptophyta > Magnoliopsida > Solanales > Solanaceae > Solanum > Solanum bulbocastanum. The sequence continues at coordinate 47,669,068 of CM073602.1, forward strand.
CATCCATATTTAGCCTTTACGTCTATATAGCACATGCTCTCCAATGACATGATTGTGCATTTCTAAATGTGCTCAAGGACAAAAGTAGCAGCCTGTGCTAAGCACTTTGTGGGCGATGGTGGCACTACCAAGGGCATTGATGAAAATAACACTGTTATCGATGTGAATGGGCTACTTAACATCCACATGCCTGCATATATTGATTCAATTTTAAAGGGAGTTTCCACAATAATGGTCTCTTACTCGAGCTGGAATGGCAAGAGGATGCATGCAAACCGTGATCTAATCACTGGCTTTCTCAAGGGAAAGCTCAAGTTCAGGGTAAAAGAGCAGCTCTCTTTTAAGTTATATTGGTCGAAATATAGTGAGGAGATTGCTGATCATCACATTTTCTGCTACCCTTATTTCAGGGTTTTGTCATATCAGATTGGGAGGCAATTGACAAGATTACTGAACCGCCCCGTGCAAATTACTCTTACTCTGTTCAGGCTGGAGTTCTTGCTGGACTCGACATGGTCAGTCTAAAGGATTAATTCCAAAGTTGTCTGTTATATAAAATACATTTACTAATTTCCCTTCTAAATTATCACCGTGTCACCTGACACAATTTGATCTTCATTAATCAACTCAAGCTGTAATCACTTTTCACTTCCTAATGTATTTAGTTATTATTGCAGATTATGGGTCAAGAAAACTTGGTTGAATTTCTTGATGATCTGGCTTTCCAAGTAAGGAGCAATATCATTCCCATGAGCAGGATAGATGATGCAGTTAAGAGAATACTAAGGGTTAAGTTTGTCATGGGTCTCTTTGAGAACCCATTGGCTGATCTCAGCTTAGCAAACCAACTAGGAAGCCAGGTAATTCCCCCGTTCACAAAAATGATCATGACAAGCTCCCCCCAAGGGAATGCAAGACAACTTTTGTCAAAATCACAAGTTTCCGTTCTGGTGTATTGTAAAATCTCTTCACCTGGTTTTTCCTTGACTTGGTTCCTTTCTTTTCAACTTAAATTCTTTCTGTAGGAACACAGAGAGTTAGCAAGAGAAGCGGTGAGGAAATCTCTTGTACTATTGAAGAATGGAAAAGTTACTAGCCAGCCAGTACTTCCCCTTCCAAAAAAAGTGGCGAAGATACTTGTCGCTGGCATTCATGCTGACAATTTGGGTTACCAGTGTGGAGGCTGGACTATAAGTTGGCAGGGAATTGGAGGCAATGATCTTACCACAGGTATCCTTCTGTTATCTTGCACTTAGAAGTCTTCACAGTTCTTTGAATAGCCTTAGCCTTGGTAGGACTGGGATATTGCCTGGCCACTACTACACACTTTAGACCATATCTTTCTGGTCTCCAGAACAGTTGCAACTTGTGCACTGTTTGAAGAATGATCTAAAACCCTCCCCTCTCATATTAATAAAGCCGAACGTAAAGATTAATGCGACATTTGATTTTCTATTTTAGAGATCATTCTCGATGATCGTCAAAAACTGTAAATGAGAATTATCATGTCTTGTAGCATCAGACTGAACAAGCTCTCATATATATGGACAAATACAGGAACTACCATTTTAAATGCTGTGAAAAACACAGTCCATCCATCTACACAAGTGGTCTACCAGGACAATCCAGACGTAAACTTTGTAAAGTCCAACCACTTCTCCTATGCCGTTGTTGTCGTGGGTGAGAAGCCCTACGCAGAGATGTTTGGCGATAGTGCAAATCTTACGATAGCTGAACCTGGTCCAAGCATCATCTCCAATGTTTGCAGGATTGTGAAATGTGTGGTAGTTGTTGTCTCTGGGCGTCCAGTTGTGATTGAACCGTATCTTGCAAATATAGACGCCCTTGTGGCTGCTTGGCTTCCAGGAAGTGAAGGCCAAGGTGTTGCTGATGTCCTGTTTGGTGACTATGGATTCACAGGCAAACTCGCGCGCACTTGGTTCAAGTCAGTTGATCAGCTTCCCATGAATGCTGGTGATCCACATTATGATCCTTTGTTTCCTTTTGGATTTGGTCTCACTACTGAGCCTGTGAAGAGCTAAAATCTCTTCCTCTGGAGTTCTAATTGCTTCTCAATCTTTATATTTTTTTTGTTTAATGGATATTTAATATCATAATATAAGAGTTTACAAAAGAGGAGCAGCATTAGTTCAATACTGCTCATACAACTGGCATCTACCTAATTACTGTTACAATCCAAAATTTAAGGTTTGAAAGTAGTTCCTAAAATGTCTGCCCATACAACTTTATTAGCTAATGCCTGAAGGAACTACAAAAAGCCTAATGCAATTATAAAGAGCTTTCTTTATGCCTTGTATCGAACAATTCTTGATAGTGGATTCAGAATTTTCACTTGGGGATGCAGAAGTTGTAGTGTGTGCCTTAGAAAATCTATCTTATATATATTGTGTAATTTTTCTACAGTGAGAGCGACCTACTTGCAATTTGCCTGGCACGTGATTGTTTTTTCCGAAAAAGAATGATTTTGAGTAGTCATGAGGGCTTTGTGTGTGCTATTTTTTTGTATTTTTCACCAGATTGGCCAATCACAACTGCACAAAAAGAATGGGGAGATTTTCAATACCCATGAGGATTTTGAGTGGTTCTACCTATGATCAGTGATTGAAGAGGCAGAGTACCTAAAGTACCAAGGACCCAAAACAGACAAATTGAACTAAATCAAAAACTTTTTTTTTAATTTAAAAATTTCAAAATGAAGCATGACAAATGCCTACTAAGTCCTAATCACACCCTACCCCATAAATATTATTTTTTCATTTTGAAAACAAAAACATTTTTATTTAATTTAAAATTTTCAAAATGAACCATGGCAAATGCCTACTAAGTCCTAATCACACCCTACCTCGTAAATATTATTTTTTCATTATGAAAACAAAAACTTTTTGTTTTTAATTTAAAATTTTCAAAATGAAGCATGACAAATGCCTACTAAGTCCTAATCACACCTACCCCATAAATATTATTTTTTCATTTTGAAAACAATTTTTTTTTTTTTAAATTTAAAATTTTCAAAATGAAGCATGACAAATGCCTACTAAGTCCTAATCACACCCTACCCAGTAAATATTATTTTTTCATTTAGCATGACAAATGCCTACTAAGTCCTAATTACACCCTACCCCGTAAATATTATTTTTTCATTTTGAAGACAATTTTTTTTTTTTTTAATTTAAAATTTTCAAAATGAAGCATGACAAATGCCTACTAAGTCCTAATCACACCCTACCCAGTAAATATTATTTTTTCATTTAGCATGACAAATGCCTACTAAGTCCTAATTACACCCTACCCCGTATATATTATTTTTTCATTTTGAAGACAATTTTTTTTTTTTTAATTTAAAATTTTCAAAATGAAGCATGACAAATGCCTACTAAGTCCTAATCACACCCTACCCCATTTAGGGGTGTGCAAAAACCGAACAAAAAAAATGTTATTGGGTTATTGGGTTTTTAATGGATTTATATAAAAAAAATTGGGTTATTGGTTCAATATTGGCTATAGGGTTATTAGATAAACCGATAACCCAATAAGACAGTAATAATTAACTATTTTACCCTTCCTAATTATTAAATATTAATAATTTAATATACAACTAGACACTATAACTATCAAATTATTAGTACTCTACCCACTTTACACTAGACTGCTATATTAGTCTTTATTGTTTACTCAAAACCTAAAGACTAAAGTAAGGGTTCGCAATTGTAGCTATTTGATTTTAGTTTTAGTTTTAGTTTTAGTCTTGTTGGACTATTTGATTTTAGTTTTAGTTTGTAATTGTAGGTTATAGCATTTGCAAGTTTGCAAAAGTTCGTAATTTGATTAATATAAAAAATTTCATACTATGTTTTGGCGGTGACGTGTAATTATAGCCTTCTGTCACGTCCCGCCACTTCACAGTTCAAATTTGGCACCGGAAGAAGGGGGAGTAATCTAGAGTTATGGGGAGGTTAGTGGAAGACTCTAGAATTCCCTAGATCTTTCCCTAGAATTCTCTAGAATAACATAGAATATATCTTGGAAGGCCTTAGAAATCTCTAGACTAGTAGAGAGTTCTAGAAGGGAGGGCTAGATTTTTCCAAGAAAGCTTTAGAATTTCCTAAATTAGTAGAGAATTCTAGAGAGGGACTTTTAAAGTAATTTTTATTTGTACTTAGGCCCTTATGAAGCAGTATAAATAGAAGGGCCTCTCATTTGTAAATCATCTAACAAAGTGTAAGCAATCTTCTAAGCAATATAAAGCCTTCTTCCAAAATTTTCTAAGTTTTTCCTTTCATTCTCTTAGCGATCTAAGTTTCAAAGGGTTTACTTGAGATGGTGAAATATTCGTAAGTAAGTTGTCAAGTGCCGCACGGAGCTTTAGCGAAAGTTTTTAAGTCCGTGACAACATGGTAACAGAGCAAGGTTTGTACTAAGAGAATGACCAACGAAGGAGACGTGAACGCCGCTAGTACCACCAATGTCCGTGTGGATGGTGGAAAGAAAAATCGCAAGGGAAAGAAGCACTAAAAGAGTAATGAAGAAATGTTGCTCGACCTCACACCGAACGAGGCGCTAACATCTCATCCACTTTCGACCACTGAAGCAAGTGACGATGAACTTGGCGAGGAGGCCATTGACGTCACCGCTGGAGAAGAATGGGTCGCAAGGGTTGAAGTGGTAAGGCAGGCCGTGGAGATATTAGGCCAGCGCATGAATGTGGCCAACGACAAGTTTAAAACTCTTGAAGACTTCACCCTTGAGGAGATTGAAAACATCTGTAAGGAGTTGAAGGGATATCAGTGGGCCGAGTTTGAGATGAAGGAGGTTATCACTTCCTTGGAGTGTCGGCTCATAGAGGTGTTAAGCACGATTGAGACCATGAAGGCCGAGATGAAAGCACTCAAGGAGGGCGTGGGAGTTGGAGGATCATCGTCGCTTGACTGAGATAGGGAGGCCAAGATTGAGGCTCCCAAGCCACCTATGTTCAAAAGGCGTCCATGACGCGCAAGAGGTGGAGAACTTCTTATAGCATTTGGAGAATTACTTCAAGTGCAACAGACTGAAGAGTAACGAGAGTAAGATCAACACCGATGTGTTGTATCTTTCAGAGATGGCCATGCTATGCTGGAGGCGCAAGGAGGCCGAGATAGGGAAGGGGACGTGCACCATCAACACCTGGGAGAAATTCCGGGAAGAGTTCAAGAAAACCTTCTTTCCTAACAACTTCATTTATAAAGCGAAACGCAAGTTTAGTGGAGCTGAAGCAAATGGGCAGCATACGCGCATATGTGCAGGAATTCACCACCCTCACGCTTTAAATCCCTAACTTTACGGATGATGATATGTTATTCCACTTCATGGATGGGCTGCAAAATTGGGCCAGGACAGAGTTGGAACGTCGGCAAGTTAGGATTATAGATGAAGCCATCACTCAGGCTAAAGCTTTGACAGGCTTCAGGCATGAGAAGCCCGACAGAGCCAGAGGAAAGGAGATAAGAGGTAGTCATGACCATGGTGAGGGAGATCGTGGCAAAGTCGAGGAGCATCGACCACATCCCAAGAATCATGATACTCATAGGTCCGATGGCAAGAAGTCTGGACGTCATAGTGACATGAAGAGAAAGGCAGAAACTGCTAAAAGAGGTGGTTGCTACATATGCAGTGGGCCACATGGCAATGCAAAGTGCCCCGAACTGAAGAGCTTTGGTGCTATCTTGCGAGAGCAGAAGAAGAAGGATGCACAGGAGCAAGGACTAGGCGTAGAGACGACGCAGTTGGGCTTGATAGGATTATGCGGAACCATCACGAAACAGCCAGGAAAGCCAAGAGGATACGGTGCGCAGTATGTCGACCTTATAATTAATGGAAGACCCGTTCGTGCTACGGTCGACACGGGTGCAGAGGGTAATATCATGACCAAGATGGCAGCGACAAGGTTGGGGCTGAGTTACTGTCCAAGTAACACCCAACTCATGACTGTCAATGCACCACTGACTCTCGTGTGTGGAGTCGCGCATGGAGTAAGTATCACGCTGGGCCAGTGGCAAAGTAAGACCAATTTCACTGTCGCTCTTTTAAACCTCTTCGATATCATTCTAGGACAGAAATTCTTTGAAGAGTGCCACGCGGTGATTGACCCTTACCTCCAGCGACTTATAGTTATGGAGCCGGGAGGATCATGTATGGTGGCCCTGATTAAAGTACCGAAGACGAAAGAACAAGTCCGTCTAACAGCCATGCAGCTCGTAAGAGGCCTTAAAAATAAAGAGTCGACGCTTATAGCCACCATTGCAAGTTCGAAGGAAGACAATGGTGCTAAAGGGTCCTTGCCACCATGCACGAAGAAGGAGAACAATATCGTGATGCTAAAGAAGTTGCCAAGGCATGTGCCTCTTAGAGAGGAGGTAGACCATAAGACCGAGCTGAAAGAGATCATGAAGCAACTGAAGGCGTTGCGCGGGGCTTTGATGGAGTCAATGTACTATTGGCCACGCGTATGAGAAGACAAGACCCTATTGGCGACGCAGCGACGATGCGATGCGGTCGTCGCATCAATAGGTGGGGGAGAGTGTCACGTCCCGCCACTTCACAGTTCAAATTTGGCACCGGAAGAAGGGGGAATAATCTAAACTTATGGGGAGGTTAGTGGAAGACTCTAGAATTTCCTAGATATTTCCTTATAATTCTCTATAATAACTTATAATATATCTTGGAAGGCCTTAGAATTCTCTAGACTAGTAGAGAGTTCTAGAAGGGAGGGCTAGATATTTTCCAAGAAAGCTTTAGAATTTCTTAGAATTAGTAGAGAATTCTAGAGAGGGACTTGTAAAGTAATTTTATTTGCACTTAGGCCCTTAGGAAGTAATATAAATAGAAGGGCCTCTCATTTGTAAATCATCTAACAAAGTGTAAGCAATCTTCCAAGCAATATAAAGTTTTCTTCCAAAATTCTTTAAGTTTTTCCTTTCATTCTCTTAGCAATCTAAGTTTCAAAGCGCTTACTTGAGCTTACAAGATCGTGAAAGATTCGTGTGCCGCACAGAGCTTTAGCGAAAGTTCTAAGTCCGTGACACTTTGTACTATATTTTCTCTTATTGATGCAATTTCTCATTATCTTTCTTGTTTCACAATATCAAAGCATTTAGAGAAGTGAGAAGTCATATAATATTTTATGGACATTTTCTTATTGGGTAAACCAAAAATCGAACCAATAACGACAAAAAACTGGTAAAGAATATCTTATTGGTTAGCATATTTAAAAATCGAAAATTGATAATACATAAAATCGAACCGAACCGATCAATGCACACCCCTACCTCCGTTACCCCCACTAAGAGCCCATTTGGATTTGCTTAAAAGCTGGTCAAACCTACTTTGAAGTTAGTTTTTGACTTCTAGAAGTGTTCGACAAATATAAAAAATAACTTAAAATAAGTTACGAAGTGTTTGGCAAGGTAAAAAATGACTTAAAATAAGTCAGAAACCAAAAGTAGGTCTCCCCTTACTTTTTATTTTTTGGCTTAAAAGTCATTTCAGTTTGACTTTTTATTTTTGACTTAAAAAACTACTTTTTTTAAGCCAATCCAAACGGGCTCTAACTTTGTTTGGAGGGTTGTTATGTATTATATCATAGTGTATCATATTGTTCTGTATTGTGTTGTATTGTATTGTATTTTTTAATGAATACAGTGTTTGTATAGATTGTATCGTTTTCGTCGTTATATAATGTCACACGTCCATAATTTGAATGATAAACCTACAAGAAAAGTAGGGCATCGAGTAGAGCTACTATGAAAAAGTTGGGTAAAACATGAAATATAATTGTTAAAAAATAAATAAAGACAAAATGAGAAGAGATTATTAAAGCAATGACGCGGTCACACCAAATCAGTCGTTACATAAAATAAGTCTTTTCGTCGTTACCTAAATATGAAATATTTAAACAATTGAATACAATAGAATTTAAGTAACAATCATTATATTTAAACTAACAATACAACGAACAACAACCATCCAAACAAGGTGTAAAGGCAGAGCTAGAAGCCCAAATTTGGGGTAGGACCGAATCCATTAGCTTTTGTTCAAATAGCGCATTTGTTAAGAAATTCATCAAATATGTATAAATATCAAATTAAAATCTAGTTATTACAAACACTTAAAATAATCATTTAAAAAATTCAAAACCCAGCCTCTACCAAGTACCCTGTCACTCAATCTGCATGGTGTGTTACAGTGAAATGTGTATAGATACTCACCTGCTTTTTCTCAATAAAATTGCCTGTTTCAAAGTAGAAGAAGCTCAACAAGTAAGTTATCCATTTCTTGTTTATACCTCTTTTCTTTTTCATACTTGTCAAAAAACTTGTTTCTTGTTTGTACACTTTCTTTTTTTGCACTGATCTTCAATGTGTGCTATTTTTTGAGGTTTACCAGATTGGCTAAGAAGAAGGCACAAAAACAATGGGAAGATTCTCAATACCCGTGAAGGGTTTTGTGTTGTTCTGTCTATGGGCAGTGATTACAAAAGTAGAGTACCTAAAGTACAAGGACCCAAAACAGCCAATGTCTACAAGAATTAAGGACTTGATGAAAAGGATGACTCTTGAGGAAAAGATTGGTCAGATGTGTCAGATTGAGAGGAGATTTGCCTCACCTGATGTTATGAAGCAATATTTCATTGGTATGTTTTTAAAAATTCATTCTTTATGTGTTTGTAGTGCTGTTTATAACGGAAACAACCTCTCTACCTCATAAAAAGTAGGAGTAAGGTTTGCGTACACAGTAACATCCTCATACCCCGCTTGTGGGATTACACTGGGTATAGCTGCTGTAGTGTATATTAGAAACTCATTTTTATAGAAATTCTTCTGTCTGGCTGCAGGGAGTGTGTTGAGTGTTCCAGGGAACACTCCTGGACTTAATGCTACTGCTGAGGATTGGGTCAATATGGTAAACAAGATTCAAAAGGGTGCTCTTTCAACCCGCCTTGGTATTCCAATGATTTATGGGATTGATGCAATTCACGGACACAACAATGTCTATAATGCTACCATCTTTCCTCACAATATTGGGCTTGGTGTCACCAGGCAAGTATATAAATTATAAGTAACAACTATGCATCTGATTTTTGTTCACCATTTCAAATGATCCTGTTAAAATTTGTCACTTTAATGTAGGGACCCTGATCTTGTGAAACGGATTGGCGCTGCAACCGCACTTGAAGTTAGAGCCACAGGAATCCCATATGCTTTTGCTCCCTGCATTGCAGTAAGTTGATATGAATGAACTTTTTGGTAAAGTTGCATTTCAATTTCTTTGTTATCTGAATAACTGTGTTATGGTAGGTATGCAGAGATCCTAGATGGGGCCGTTGTTATGAAAGCTACAGCGAAGATATCAAAATTGTGCGAACCATGACAGAGATAATTCCTGGTTTACAAGGAGATGTGCCAGCTAATTCTAGCAAGGGTGTTCCCTTTGTTGCCGGAAAGTATGAATCTTTATCAATTTTCACATCTACTATACTATTTTCCTGATGATGATTGCCGTGGAACATTCGTTTTATTGCACTTTCAACTGTTTAAGGTCAAAGGTAGCAGCCTGTGCCAAGCATTATGTTGCAGAAGGAGGCACGGAGAGGGGAATCGATGAAAGTAACACTGTAATTAACAGAACTAGTTTATATGGCATCCACATGCCTGCATATTATGATTCAATCATAAAGGGTGTTTCAACTGTGATGATTTCTTACTCAAGCTTGAACGGGCAAAAGATGCATAGTCACCGAGATCTTGTCAGTCACTTCCTAAAGGACAAGCTCAAATTCAGGGTAAGAATGATTAGCTTGACTCATTCAAAATCAGTAAGTTAATGTCAAGTAGGGATATAACACATTTTTTGGCCTTGCATCTTTTTCAGGGTTTCATCATTTCTGATTCGGAAGGCCTTGACCGGATTACAAGCCCACCTGATGCTAATTACACTTACTCAGTTCAAGCTGGAATTTTAGCAGGAATTGACATGGTTGATTTATTTTGTTTGATCTCGAATCATTTTTAGCAAAAATGATAGTTGTTTCGTCTATGCTGCAGGTTATGATTCCAAATAACTACGCAGAATTTATTGGGAATCTGACTCTACTAGTGAAAGATAATATCATTCCCATGAGCAGAATTGATGATGCGGTAAAGCGGATATTGAGAGTTAAGTTTATCCTGAGTCTCTTTGAGGACCCACTGGCTGACCTTAGCTTGGTAAACCAACTCGGTAGCCAGGTAACATTTGATATACAAAACTGTTACAATACTTGTGATATAAGTACGTCTTTTACGTGTGAATTGTGATCTATCATGCTTCACCGCCACTCTGCAGGAGCACCGTGAGTTGGCAAGGGAAGCAGTAAGGAAATCACTTGTCCTTTTGAAGAATGGCAAGATCACTAGTCAGCCATTACTTCCCCTTCCTAAGAAAGCACCAAAGATACTTGTAGCTGGAACTCATGCTGACAATTTGGGTTACCAATGCGGAGGCTGGACCAATCAATGGCAGGGCGTCTCAGGCAATAATTTCACAGTCGGTAAGGAAACTGTTAAGTATTTCGTATTAGGAGTAACAACACATAGATAGCTACTAATTGATTAATGATAATATGACAATTGTTTTACATGTCAGTAAAACTCTTGTAGCATTATTCTATATTTGACAGGAACCACAATTTTAAGTGCTATCAAGAAAACTGTAGATCCGTCCACACAAGTAGTGTACCAGCAGAATCCTGATGCAAACTTTGTGAAGTCAAACAAATTCGACTACGCAATTGTTGTAGTAGGCGAAGTCCCATATGCAGAGATGTTTGGTGACAGCTCAAATCTTACAATACCAGAACCCGGTCCTAGCACTATTAACAATGTCTGTGGGGCTGTGAAATGTGTTGTAGTCGTCGTCTCTGGTCGTCCAGTCGTGCTAGAGCCTTACGTTGATAAAATAGATGCACTTGTCGCTGCTTGGCTTCCAGGGACTGAAGGCAAAGGTGTTGCAGATGTTTTGTTTGGTGACTATGGTTTCACTGGTAAACTTGCTAGGACTTGGTTCAAGTCAGTTGATCAGCTTCCCATGAATGTCGGCGATCCACACTACAATCCCCTCTTTCCCTTTGGATTTGGACTCACAACTCAGCCACTGAAAATGAATTAGAAATCAGCATTGATGCTATAGACTAGGTATGTTGTTATAATAATCCCACTTTGTGTGACTAGATTGGATATGTTGTTGTTGTGGTGTTATTGTAATAATAATCACACTTTGTGTGACTAGACCGAGTATGTTGTTGTTGTATTAGTATTACTACTAATTGCTATTAATTATGATTATGATGGGTTGTTATTGCTAATGTATAACTTGAACTTAAATTCAGATGGTTATTTGAATCTTAGTACTAGATTGTTTAGTAATTACCAACAACAACATATCCAGTGAAATTTCACAAGTCACAAGTAGAATGTACGCAAACCTTATCAGGGAACATCCTTCTATATACTAAAAGAGTACAAGAGATCTAATAGTGAAGCTTTTTCTTTAGCCAAGTATAATGTAAACTAAGAAGGTGAATTATATAAATAGGCTTTAGATAGCTTCAGTCTTGGAAGGACTGGATATTTACGATCAAGATTGTGAGTTCGAGTTACTGAATTCGCAAGCAAATGGTAGCTTTCAAGGAGGGGTAAAACTAAGAGTTTACCTCACTATCAATAGAAAAAATGGAGCATTCAATATATTGATAATTCTTTGTAATACTACCACTTAATTGGTTATTTGGTTTTATTACCATTTCAAGTCCCAAATTATATAATCTAACACTTCAATTCAATAAAAAATATTCTGATTTGGTAATTAATATTCATGGAAATTTTAGTTGTTCAATTGATAGAAATAAATAAATACTCATTCTAGATAAGATTAAAAATGATCAAGAACAAAATGGTAGTTTTCCTATCTACAAGACTAAAAACATTCTTTTGATCAAATATTAACGTTACAATTTGAATTAGTTACTAACCCACTAATAAAATCAAATCCATCAATTCCAAAACAACCTTAACGTTAAGTCATTTGATTAGATTTATTAATCTATATTCTTTATTATCTCAAATTTGAACCGTCCAAATATTATCTAATTCATTCTTTTGCTTTCTCCTTACCCTATTCTCAATACTCACAAGGACAACATAAAAAACGTTTTCTTAAATAATAAATACAAAAAAAAAAAAAAAATGACACTTCAGTTTTTTTAAAGTTATAAGTTCAACTTGTTTGTCAATTTTCCAATTCTTAGGGAGCTCTATTGCTCTTTTCAAAACTTTAAAGGACTTATTTGCAATTTTTCTGTCACGTGATTTTTTTTTCTAAAAATAGCCGCGTACAATGGTCCAATAAAAGGATCTCAATGAAATTTCGTGACAGAAAATGTTACTTCGAAAAACGTTAGCCGAAAAGTCGCACAAACAAATTTCTATTCCGATTGCTTTTTTTAGATAAACTTTTTTTTAATGAAAAGTAATTAATAATTGGTGTCAAATATGTTCTCCTCAAATATAATAGATTTGTCATCCATTAATAAATAGAGTCAGATATATCTTTGTAATAACTAAAATAAGCTAAATTTATCTTTATTTTCAAATGACAAAAGCTTTAACACTCAATGATATTTCTATCGTGCAACTAAAGAGTTCTTTTTAATACAAAATAAATTTAAACTTTTTGTACGGTGGAGGGGGCATTTAGCCATAGAAATTTTTCACTCCTTTAAAAAGTTACAATAACAATAATAACAGTAAAATTACATTAAGTGGGGTCCGAGAGGATAGAGTATACGCAAATTTAATCACTATCTCGTAGAAGCAGAGAGAATGATAAACCCTCGGCGTACTCCTTTCTGAAGTTGAACTCCAAAAAACACGTTTTTCAGCATAAAAAATTCAAAATTTTTCATTTTCACTTTTTTCTATATTTTAAAAAAATTAAAAATTACCATATCTAAATTACTTACAAAAAAAAATAGTTAAAAAAGACAATTTTTCAAATATTATTTTTACATTTTTAAAATAAAAATTAAATTTTCTCAATATAACATGACGAAACGCCTACTAAGTCCATTCACACCCTACTCACCATTAGCCCCACTACCCTGTCACTCAATGTGCATGTGTGTGTATATATATACTCATCGCCTACTTATTCTCAACAAAATTGCCTGAAGAAGCTCAACAAGTAAGTTATACATTTCTTGTTGATACCTGTTTTCTTTTTTTTTCTTACTTCTAAACAAACTTGTTTCTTGTTTGTTCACATTTTTTGTGCTGCTCTTTATCTGTACTGCTATTTTATTTTTTTTTGTGAGTTTTACCAGATTGGCTAAGCAGAAGGCACAAAAACAATGGGGAGATTTTCAATACCCATGAAGGGTTTTGTGTTGTTCTGCTTATGGGCAGTGATTGCAGAAGCAGAGTTCCTAAAATACAAGGACCCAAAACAGCCAATGGTTACAAGAATTAAGGACTTGATGAAAAGGATGACTCTTGAGGAAAAGATTGGTCAGATGACCCAGATTGAGAGAAAAGTTGCCTTACCTGATGTTATGAAGCAATATTTCATTGGTATGTTTTTAAAAATTCATTCTTTATGTGTTTATTGAGCTGCTTATAATCATAAACAACCTCTCTACCCCAAAAGTAGGGAAACTAGGCCTGAGGTTTGCGTACATTCTACCTACTTAGAACCCGCTTGTGGGATTACACTGTGTATGTTGTTGTTGTTGTATAGCTGCTTATTATAAATGTCATACAGATTACTAAAAAGTGATCTATCCTAGGATTTGTAGAATATTTTGTAATTACATTAGCATTTAAATGAAGGGAGCCTTGGAGAAATAGTAAATTTGTTTATGTTGTGGGTTGTGACCTACATCATGGGGTTCAAACAGTGGATTTAGTCGATGCTTGTTCAGATTAGCCCATCCCCGAACATGAGTGAACGCTGGATGCACGAGCTGTGGATTCAGCAACTAATGTTTGTTTCAGGGTAGGATGCCTACATAGCAGCCCCCTTGGGTTTGCGGCACTTCTCAGAACTCTTATATGAACATGAGATACTTGTGCAGCGGAAATTGCTATGTTATACCCAAATATTTTATCTTTTAATCATATATTTTTGGAAGGAAAAAAAAAAGTTATTTTGAAGGGAACATGGGAAAGGGGGTGACCTCCTTTCATTATTCATTGCTATCCTGTATATTGGGGTTCATTTTATCTCTAGATTGACATGACCATTCTTGAATGCTTGCTCGTATATTCAGTAGAGATCCCGAAACTTTGCTCATTTGGAGTTAGAAAAATCACATTTTTATATGTATATTTGACTACATGTGTTATCTCATTCAGCTTACAGAAAAATGATTCTAGATCAGGGTGCATTTTTGTTAAAAAGGATGATTTCTTTTTGTTAATAACATATGCATATAAAGGAAACAAGGAAAAGGGGTTGATCTGCTTTCTACTGTAGTGTATATTGGGATTCATTTTTATAAAAATTCTTCTGTCAGGGAGTGTATTGAGTGGCGGAGGGAGTGTTCCTGCACCTAAGGCCTCTGCTGAGGATTGGATCACTATGGTAAACGAGATTCAAAAGGGTGCTCTTTCAACCCGCCTTGGTATTCCAATGATTTATGGGATTGATGCAGTTCACGGACACAACAATGTCTATAATGCTACTATTTTTCCTCACAATATTGGGCTTGGTGTCACCAGGCAAGTATATAAATTATAACAACTATGCATCTGATTTTTGTTCTAATTATCAGAAGGTAATAGTATGTTCCTTTTTAAATGTGGTGAGAGCTCCTCTATTAAATCTGATTAATTAATAAAGATGCATGATAGGTTGTTTTCACTTTTCAATCATTTGATACCTTAGGATCAAGAAATGATCATCGGCATTGAGTTCAATTATGTTCCAAAAAGAAAATAATCTTGTTATGTATTTTCATTTTCTCCTAATGCTCCGCTAATCTCCAAATGCTTGTCTTTCAGCTATTTGAGTTAGAAATTTGTCACTTTAATGCAGGGACCCTGATCTTGTGAAGCATATTGGGGCTGCAACCGCACTTGAAGTTAGAGCCACAGGAATCCCATATGCTTTTGCTCCCTGCATTGCTGTGAGTTGATATGATATGATATGAATGAACTTTTCGTCAAGTTGCATTCTTATTTCTTTGTTATCTGAATAACTGTGTTATGGTAGGTATGCAGAGACCCTAGGTGGGGGCGTTGTTATGAAAGCTACAGTGAAGATCACAATATTGTGCGAACCATGACAGAGATAATTCCTGGTTTACAAGGAGATCTGCCAGCTAATTCTCGCAAGGGTGTTCCCTTTGTTGACGGAAAGTATGAATCTCTATCAATTTTCACATCTACTACTTTGCTGTTTTAAATGATTTACACCAGACGTGTGCTTAGGAATAAATATGAAGACTACTTCATCAAAAAGAAAAATAATTGATGATTATCTTACTAAATACTAACTCCTTCATAAGCATATTTTTTTTATGAGAAGGCGACATGACTGATGGGATGTAGTGATATTTATTAGTATCAATGTCATTTATTCACTTCACATGGAAGCTCTCTGCCATACTGGGGCAAGTTTGGATTTGATGATCTAAGAATCAATGCTATTGACCAATACTTGTTGGTTATAATATATAAGTGGTCCAGCATAGTATTTATCTTGACAATGACCTTCAGCAAGTGTGTTTATTGTTGATCTTTGAATCAAATATAATTGAACCATTTAAGTATTGTTTAAGAAAATGTTAAAGTGAGTGAGTATTGTTTAAGGTAATGTTTTTGGTGCTAGAATATTTCTAGACATTTTTTTTTTTGAGAATGGTAAATTTACTTCTATATATCCATCAGGTATACTACAACAAGTGTAGTCCCCCTTCACAAAAGTTGTCACTTTGCAACGTCCTGATGTATCTAATTGCAGCCAGTCAATTGCATTAAAAACATCCTCTGTGCTGTCTATAACTACTTGTTTACACCAAAAATAGTAAAGGCCTAAGCAATCTGTCTTGATCTTCGGTATGTTGCTCTCTTTGCCTTCAAAACATCTCTGATTTCTCTCTTTCCATATGGTCCACCAAATACATGCAGGAGCCATCTTCCTTCTCTCATCCTTTCCTGCATTACCATCACTGATCCAACTTCTTAGCACCTCTTTGATCCTCCCAGGTTTCACCCACCTGATCTTCCTCTTGTGGATGAACATTTGCCACAGCTGGTCTGTCCATACACAATGTAGAAAGAGATGGTTGACTGTCTCTATTTGTTCTTCGCATAGATAGCATCTAGAGCATAGGTTGATTTTCCTCTTGTTAAGGTTTTCATGAGTGAGGACTGCTTCCTTTGCCAGTAGCCATGTAAAGTAGTTTACCTTATGAGGCACTTTGGTCTTCCAGATCATTCTCCATGGCCATCCTATCTCCTGAGTATTTGTTCCTGTCAAGTCTTTGTAAGCTGACCTGACAGGAAAAATACCTTTGTTGTCCACCTTCCACACCAAACTGTCTTTCTCTTCTGTAAGATTAAGGTTTTGAGGGACTGTATTCAGAAAAGCTGCTACAAAGGTCATCTCCCAATCATTTAGGTTCCTTCTAAGATGAAGGTTCCATCCTTGTCCTGTCCATAGTTCAGCCACAGTAGGATCCTGAGCTTAGCTTAAGTTGTATAGCTCAGGACAAGTCTGCATCAGAGGCCATTGCCCACACCATATATCCTTCCAGAATGCCACCTTCTCTCCATTACCAACCTTGCAACTTGTTCTTGTAGAAACTAGTTGCCATAGGTTCCTGATGGATCTCCATACACTACAATTATAAGGAGTTGTCACCTCCTCTGTCATCCATATATCCTGCATGCCATATTTTGATCTGATCACCTCTTTCCATAAAGCTTCTTCTGGAGATGCAAACTTCCATAACCACTTCATCATCAAACTCTTGTTGTGTGTGTTCAGTTCTTTGATACTTAAACCCCCACTTCTCTTGCTTTGGATCAGCTCCTCCCACTTCACTAGGTGATATTTCTTCTTGTCTTCACTTCCCTTCCATAAAAAGTTCCTCCTGATCGCATCTAATCTTTCAGTCACACTAGCTGGGGCAGGGAAGACTGACATCATATATGAAGGGAGAGAATCCAACACACTATTCACCAAAGTGAGTCTGCCACCTGAGGATAGGTACTGACTTTTCCAGCTTGCCAACTTTTTATCACTTCTCTATATCACACCACTCCATATGTCCTTTGATTTGCTCTGAGCTCCTAAAGGCATACCCAAGTAAGTTGTTGGGAGTTCACCCACTTTTCCCCCTATCTTGACTGCCAGCTCCTCAATGTTTGGAACTATGTTAACCAGGTAAATGAAGCTTTTACCCCAGTTAATATGCAAACCAGAAACGGCTTCAAAAATGTTGAAAATAACTCTAAGAATCAGCATTTGGTCCTTTGTAGCTCCACAAAACACTAGAGTGTCATCTGCATATTGCAGATGTGTTACCTCTTACTTGTTTCCTGCTCTGCCTCCCACTTGGAATCCTCTGCCCCTTGCTGTTTGTATAAGATTGCTCAGTCCTTCCATGGCTAGGATAAAGAGGAAAGGGGACAATGGATCCCCCTGCCTTAGGCCCCTATAGGAAGAGAAGAAGCCACAGGACTTCTATTTATCCATACTGAGAATTTTACTGTGCTAATACAATGTTACTATTCTGAATAGCTTCTAACTATCAACCCTGAAGTTTCTTTTTTATCGTCCTTTGTTGTGGAACATTCATTTGATTGAACTTTCAACTGGTTAAGGTCAAAGGTAGCAGCCTGTGCCAAACATTTTGTAGGAGATGGTGGCACGGTGAGGGGAATCGATGAAAATAACACTGTAATTAACTCAAATGGTTTATTTGGCATTCACATGCCTGCATATTATGATTCAATCATAAAGGGTGTTACAACGGTGATGGTGTCTTACTCAAGCTGGAATGGGGAAAGGATGCATGCTAACCGAGATCTTGTCACTGGCTTCCTAAAGGACAGGCTCAAATTCAGGGTAAGAATGATTAGCTCAGCTCAGCTCATTCAGAATCAGTAAGTTAAGGTCAAGTAAGGATATATATCCATGTATAACACCTCTTTTGGCCTTGTGCCTTTTTCAGGGTTTTGTCATTTCTGATTGGCAAGGCATTGGCCGGATTACACGTATTCAGTTCAAGCTGGAGTTTCAGCAGGAATTGACATGGTTGGTTTGTTATGTTTGATCACGAATCATTTTTTATCAAAATGATAGTTTTAGTTACTCTATATGATTGTTTCGTCTATGCTGCAGATTATGGTTCCAGAGAACTACAAAGAGTTTATTGATGCTCTGACTCTACTAGTGAAAGATAATATCATTCCCATGAGCAGAATTGATGATGCTGTGAAGCGGATATTGAGAGTTAAGTTTACCATGGGTCTCTTTGAGAACCCACTGGCTGACCTTAGCTTGGTAAACCAACTCGGTAGCCAGGTAACTTTGGTATATAGAAACTGTATCAACTCTAGGGATTTAAGTCTTTTACGTGTGATCTAACATGCTTCACTGCTTCTCTGTAGGAGCATCGACAATTGGCAAGGGAAGCAGTAAGGAAATCACTTGTCCTGTTGAAGAATGGCAAGAGTACTAGTCAGCCATTACTTCCCCTTCCAAAGAAAGCACCAAAGATACTTGTAGCTGGAACTCATGCAGACAATTTGGGTTACCAATGCGGGGGCTGGACAATAGAATGGCAGGGTGTCGCAGACAATGATTTAACAGTTGGTATGTCTTCTCATGTTCTATAGTTTCCTCTTTACCACAAGTGACTCTTTCGGTAAAGGGTCTGCTATTTTCTATTAGAAGTTTCCACTTTTCATGGGCGATTAATTGTTGGACCTGATAATATGAAAATTCTTTCATATTTCGGTGTATAGAATACAACTCTTGTAGCATCATGGAGAGAAATTGATGGATTTTTATATATGACAGGAACCACTATTTTAAGTGCTATCAAGTAAACTGTGGATCCTTCTACAAAAGTAGCATACCAGCAGAATCCTGATGCAAACTTTGTGAAGTCAAACGAATTTGACTATGCCATCGTTGTAGTAGGTGAAGTCCCATATGCAGAGATTATGGGCGACAGCTCAAATCTTACAATAACAGAACCTGGTCCTAGCACTATTAACAATGTCTGTGGGGCTGTGAAATGTGTTGTAGTCATTGTCTCTGGTCGTCCAGTTGTGCTAGAGCCTGATGTTGAAAAGATAGATGCAGTTGTTGCTGCTTGGCTTCCAGGGACTGAAGGCCAAGGTGTTGCAGATGTTTTATTTGGTGACTATGGTTTCACTGGTAAACTTGCTAGGACTTGGTTCAAGTCAGTGGACCAGCTTCCTATGAATGTCGGCGATCACAACCACAATCCCCTCTTTCCCTTTGGATTTGGACTCACTACTCAGGCAGTAAAGATGAATTAAAAGACAGCATTGATACCATAGTGTGACATTCAGCTTTTTGATGGAGTTTTATCATGTTAAGAGCTGGTTTCAGAATACTTGTCAACAGAAGATAAGGTACAAAAGGAACTATTAAATCTTTTCCAGAAGTAAGTTATGGGGCAAGCAGTGCTTTAGTAACACAAGGGAGTAGACACTTACTTGAAAAGCTAGTGAGTTATTATTCATTATTGAAACTGGAAGAAAGAGCAGAAGGTAGAAAATTGTATTAACAGCTTCCCTTTGAATTATTAGTATTATTATTATTAAATGCTGTAAATTATGATTATGATGGGTTCTTACTGCTAGAAAAGTATTTGTAGAGTGGTCATGTCTTTTTAAATTATATGACGTGTCTACAAAATTTATGCATGCTCTTTCAGTAGCACCCAACAATTTTAGAATATGATGAAACAGATGAATAATCAAAGCTATCTATGTTCGTATATATATATATGATATTACGTAAGTGCAGTTGTATGAAGTAAACGTCACATCAATAAAGTTTTCTACATTTACAGAAATCAACACCCACAACACATTAACATTAGCATCAATATTCCACAACCAACGATTCATCAGCAATAACAAGCAGCGCAGTAGCAGAAGAGCTTCTTCACCAACCCTCCACACCTCTTGTGCCACTTTACGAGAAAATAAATTAAAACCAACTAAATGATTAATAAAAAAACAAATTGAATTAGCTTAACTAAACACAAATGGAAAAGCTCTTCTTACTCTTCTTACTCACCTCAATCAGTTATGTGATTGATCCTGCTCAATAAAATCTAAGGCTCCTTCCCTGGATACAACAGTGACCTTGCTAACTCTATTTTTGTGGCTCACACTATATATCTTATCAGCCACTTTCACGAGCTCCGGGCGAAATGTCGTCGTGATAAATTGCGTGCTACCCCTGTCTGCCAAATCACGAACCATATCTAGCAAATTACAGTCAAAGGTATACATGGAGCCAGTAGAGAGAGAAGGAAAACAGAAAATCATTTCAACTCTAGGATACTCCCCACAGCTGTTCTGTACTGAGGATCTAGTGCTGCATCTATCTCATCAAAAAGATAAAATGGGGCAGGATCACATCTTTGTATGGCAAATATAAGTGCCAGTGCTACCACAGTTTTCTGGCCCCCTGATAACTGTTTCATTGACTGTGTTTCTCCTTGTCCAGTGAACGACACCTATCATAAGAACATTAAATTCAATTGAAGTACCATTTGAAAATTAGCTCAAAGATGCAGATTTCAAAATAATTGTGTAAACAGCACAAGAATTCTATGACTAGTTTTTTGTATGATTATCGGAACTATTGCTCCAAAATAGAATTCAATAATGATGACTCGATGAGATGATCACAAACAGCAGAGATAAAATGGTAAGAAATACATGCCTTCACTTTCACACCAATATATTTCTCAACTCTTCCCTCTGCATCAGCACGCGGCTCATCATCATCAGGATCATTGTCGTCTTCCTCACCATCCTAGAAGCAACAACACAGACTCTAGTGATCCTCATCATTTAAGCAAGCCAACTTACACAGACCCATGTACTTCCAGAAGTTCATCCATACAAAATAAATGTGAAAACTACCATTTTATACAGGCAAATTCTGATAATGATAACTAGCCAAGTATGTATCAGCTTAGTAATGCTTAGTGACAATGTTACATGCAATACACTATTAAAGGACACATACAGGGTAATAATACACAGATGTTTCTGGGACCATCAATTGTGTTTTCTTGACAGGATGAAGAGGCAGCAAACAAATATTCCACCACCCATTTTATAATGGTGGAATCTAATGATTTTAAGGAGAAATTAGAAAGCGAGAACCAAAGAAATACCATTAGCCCTAGGAAGTCATTTTGAAAATGAAGAATATACTAGCTGACCTAGTAATCATAATCTAAACTGGCCATGGAAGCAAATTTGGAAAAATAGGATACCTTACAAAATATCCTGTTTCATCTGGTTATTGACCAAAGAA
Organism: Solanum bulbocastanum; assembly: GCA_037074985.1. NCBI lineage: Eukaryota > Viridiplantae > Streptophyta > Magnoliopsida > Solanales > Solanaceae > Solanum > Solanum bulbocastanum. The sequence goes on from CM073602.1 coordinate 47,690,701, forward strand.
GCAGCTTTGACTCAGGACAATGTGATGAAGAAAGGGATAACCTTATGCTCGAGATATTTTCTTTGTAAGGAAACATATGAGACAGTGAACCATCTGTTTCTACACTGCACCTACACCCTTAAGCTACGTAGAATATTTCTAAGTCTCAAAGGCATCTCCTGGACCATGCCCAGGAAAGTTTCAGCGCCAGAGCTGGAGGAAGCAGGAGTACATGCTAAAAACAGAGATAGATGGAGAATTATCCCTGCTGCAATATGGTGGTCAACTTGGAAAGAGAGGAATTCTAGGTGTTTTGAGAGCATAGAGAATAGTGAGAAAAAGGTTAAACTAAACTGCAGTGTGTTGTTATGTTTTGGTGTAACCAGGTATATTCAATGAAACTGTCTTTATAGTTGATGTTCTAGACTCAATTTAGGTTCAGGGTGTGACCATGATTGGACAGATTCTAAATATTTGCACATATCTATATTATAATTCTAAATATTTGTGTAATGATGATAGGAGATAGCATAGATTAATGTAGCATATTTTCAGATATATTACAATTGGGAATAGCATATATTTAGGGATATATAGCAGATTTTTAGGCATGTAAATCATAATTCTTTCTATTTAATGGAAGAACTCTCATTTGAGAGAACTCATTCAGCAAAATTGAGATGGTATTAGAGCCTTTTTCAGTGCTTTGATTATTAGTGTCTTTCATCTGTGGTTTCTTTCAGAATTTTTTTTTTTGAAAGTTTTGGTTCTGCTTACTGTTTTTTAGTCAACAGTAAGTCCCAAGTATCTTGGAATTTTTGGCATCTTGGAATCTTAGTCTTCGTCATTCTGGTTATTTTGTATCATTGCATTTCTATCTTCCTTAGCTTGTCAAGAACATGGCGTCATATCAATTTGAGTCTTTCCATGTTCGTTTCACAGGAAAAAATTATTCTGCATGGGAATTTCAATTCCAACTATTTGTCACCAAAAAGAATTATGGGGGCATATAGATGGAAGCGATCCTAATCCTACTGATCCTACAAAGCTCGGTCAATGGAAGGTTAAAGAAGCTCAAGTGATGACATGGATTTTAGGGTCAATTGACCCTCTTATTGTTCTTAATCTCAGGCCATACAAGACAACAAAGGCCATATGGGATTATTTACAAAAGGTTTACAACCAAGACCATAGCGCAAGGCGCTTTCAGTTAGAGCATGAAATTGTTATGTATTCTCAAGGAGGTCTCTCTGTTCAAGATTATTTCTCTGGATTTCAGAACTTATGGGCTGAATTTACCGATATCGTTTATGCTAAGTTCTGTAATTATTATAAACAACGATACATTATCAAAGAGTGTCCTACACGTCCTCAAAACTGTAAGAAAAATGCTTTCCAAGTTGGGATAAATGGTTCAACTACAGATAACTCATCTTCAGTAGGACAAGTTCTTACTCCTGAAATGGTACAACAAATGATCTTGTCAACATTTTTAGCTTTGGGGCTGCAAGGTAATGAGGTAATATCTAAATTTTGGCTGGTTGATTCTGGCGCTTCCAATCATATGACCAACTCAACTAATATACTCAAAAACATCTGTCAGTATAATGATCCAACACAAATTCAAGTTGCCAATGGTAGTAATTTACCCATTACCAAGGTTGGGGATCTTATTGAAACTTTCAAGAATGTTTTTGTATCACCAAAGCTCTCCACTAGTCTTATTTCAATTGGCCAATTGGTAGATAACAATTGTGATGTGAATTTTTCTCGTAATGGTTGCCTTGTGCAGGATCAGGTGTTGGGGACGATAATAGCGAAGGGGCCTAAAGTTGGAAGATTGTTTCCTATACACTTTTCTATTTCTCGTGTTCTAGCTTTTGCTTCTACCACTACTAAGAATAAGGTTTGGCATAAACGTCTAAGGCATCCAAATTCTTTTGTGTTGTCTCATTTGTCCAATTCTGGTTTATTGGGAAATAAAAATCAATTTTCAATTGCTTCCTTTGATTGTTCTACTTATAAATTAGGCAAAAGTAAAACTCTTCCTTTTCCTAATTTGGGTAGTCGTGCTGCAAAGTGTTTTGATATCATTCATAGTGATGTTGGTGGCATTTCACTAGTTATTTCTCATGCTCATTTCAAGTATTTTGTGACATTTATAGATGATTATAGTCAGTTTACATGGGTGTATTTTCTTCGATCTAAATTTGAAGTGTTTTACATCTTGAAGAAATTTTTGGCTTACGTTGAGACTCAATTTCCCACATGCATCAAAATATTAAGATCTAATTCTAGTGGAGAATATATGTCTCATGAATTCAATAATTTCTTGCTTGAGAAAGGAATTGTATCACAACGCTCTTGCCAATATACGCGACAACAAAATGGGGTTGCTGAGCGTAAAAATAGTCATCTTTTAGATGTCACTCGTACTATATTGATTGAGTCATCTGTTCCATCTAAACATTGGGTTGAAGCTTTGTCTACTGCTGTCTATTTAATTAATAGACTTTCATCTAAAGTTTTAAATCTTGAGTCTCCATATTATCATCTTTTTCATAAGCATCCCAGCTATCATAGTTTTCATACGTTTGGTTGTGTTTGTTTTGTGCACCTGCCTCTTTTTCAACGCAATAAACACTTTGTTCAGTCTATTAAATGTGCTTTTATGGGCTATAGTACTTCGCAGAAAGGTTTCATTTGCTATGATCCAAGTTCTAACAAATTTCGTGTTTCTAGAAGTGTTATTTTCTTTGAGAATCAGTATTTCTTTCCTACTCATGTTGAGTCATCTTCTGTTTCTCCTCTTCTTCCTACTTTTGAGGATTTGTCATTGTCTTTTAAGCGGTTCAAATCAGGATTTGTGTATGAACGACGTCGGCCAACTTTACCCCATCCCGAAAGAAATTCGCCACCTAAGACTGCTCCACAACCAAAATCTGAGATTTCTTCAAGGTCTACTCCTCTTGAGCCTCCTCGACGCTCTACTAGAGTGTCTCAAACTACTAAACGGTATGGTTTTTTTTCTACTTTATCCACCATCTCTATTCCAACAAGTTACTCACAAGCCTCCAAGCTTAAATGTTGGCAAAAAGCAATGGAGGAGGAACTTTTCGCTCTTAAAGAAAATAACACATGGGACATTGTTCATTGTCCTCCAAATGTCTGTCCAATTGGAAGTAAATGGGTTTATTCAATTAAACTTAATTCTGATGGAACTCTTGATTGGTACAAAGCTTGATTGGTGGTCCTTGGCAACAAACAGGAGTATGGTGTAAACTATAAGAAGCCTTTTGCACCTGTAGCAAAAATGACTACCGTGCGAACTATCATTGCCATTGCAGCATCACAAAATTGGCCTCTTCATCAAATGGATGTCAAAAATGTTTTTCTTCATGGTGATCTCAAAGATGATATTTATATGAAACCCCCACCTGGTTTATTCTCATCACTTACATCAGATGTATGCAAGTTGAAGCGGTCTTTATATGGATTAAAACAAGCTCCAAGAGCTTGGTTTGACAAGTTTCGGTCTACTTTGCTTCAATTCTCTTTTGAGCAGTGCAAATATGATTCGTCTTTGTTTCTTCGAAAAACATCTACCGATTGTGTTCTTCTTTTGGTGTATGTAGATGACATTATTATCACAGGAACTGATTCTTCACTAATCACTAGCCTCCAACAGCAGCTTAAGGAATCTTTTCATATGAAAGATCTTGGAATTCTTACATACTTATTGGGGTTAGAAGTTCATTATAATTCTTTAGGTGTGTTCTTGAACCAACAAAAATATACTCAGGACTTGATTGCTTTGGCTGGTCTTCAAGAATCTCCCCTGTAAATATTCCATTGGAATTGAATGTAAAGTATTGTCATGCGGAAGGAGATTTTCTTCCTGATCCAACTCTGTATCGGCAATTAGTTGGGAGCCTAAATTATCTTACTATTACTCGGCCTGATATCTCTTTTGCAGTTCAACAAGTGAGTCAATTTATGCAGGCTCCACGCCATCTACATTTGGTGGCTGTTCGTCGCATCATTCGATATCTCTTGGGAACATCTACTCGTGGATTATTCTTTCCTAGTGGTTCTGAGATTCAGCTTAATGCATTTAGTGATTCTGATTGGGCTGGATATCCTGATGCTCGTCGCTCCGTCACGGGTCGGTGCATGTTTCTTAGAGATTCCATGATATCTTGGAAGAGCAAGAAGCAAGACCGTGTATCAAAATCTTCCATCGAATCTAAATATTGAGCAATGTCTACTGCTTGCTCTAAGATTGTTTGGCTTTGTGGTTTACTTGCAGAAATTGGATTTCCTCAATCTAATCCCACTCCTCTCCATGCTGACAACACAAGTGCTATTCAGATTGCTACTAATCCAGTTTATCATGAAAGGACCAAACACACTGAAGTGGACTGTCATTATATCAGAGAAGCTGTAGATAAGAGAGTCATTACTCTTCCACATGTATCCAGTGATCTTCAAATAGTTGATTTATTTACAAAGTCTATGGCACGACAACGTCATCAGTTTCTGGTAGGCAAATTGATGCTTTTTGATCCATCGACATCTATTTGAGGGGGGATGTTAGCATGATTGGACAAATTCTAAATATTTGTACATATCTATGTTATAACTCTAAATATTTGTGTAATGATGATAGGAGATAGCATAGATTAATGTAGCATATTTTCAGAGATATTACAATTAGGAATAGCATATATTTAGGGATATATAGCAGATTTTTAGGCATGTAAATCAGAATTCTTTCTATTTAATGGAAGAACTCTCATTTGAGAGAACTCATTCAGCAAAATTGAGACAGGGCAGTAAAATTTGCAGTACATATGTATACAAGGTTACAGTACAACCCATGTACTGGTTGTGATATAATACCAAGTTACTAAGTTAAAAAAAAAAAAACTAGCCACGGGTATGTAATCCCAAAGTGCATATTATCTGGCACTGGCATTAATACTTAGAAATTACAACAAGAAGGTTAACAATCCGGAATACCACTCGTGAAACTTTTTTTTATGCTCAGAGGACCACTCACATAACTATTATGCTATACAGTTATGTTTGTTGCTGTGTTTAAGTGCTACTCCATTTATTATAGCCTTTTAATCTCTCCATTTTTAATTGGACAATTTATTGAATTCTTCCTTTGAAGTTTAAGCTCTAGCTGTATGTAATCTACTGATTACTCCATGAGTGAGATATTTTGATTTTCTAAGCCAGCTAAGCATTCAAGAAGCGCAGCAATCAATATACTTTCACTTTCTTATATTGCCAATTCTATTAGTTTATTGTTTTTCAAGTGTTTCCTCTTCAAATAATTTGTTGAGCACCATCTATTGAGTTTCTGTTTCTTAGCTCACTCACATCAGTCAAATTCTGTGACAAATTTCAAAGAAAAGTAAATGGTTGTCATTATAAGCACAATATAATTTACCTTCCACTGTGGAAAGGTACTTGGCCATATGTAACCATATTGATTACTCTCATTAAGACATTTTTATTTCCAAAATTTAAATCTCTTTAAGTCTATATTTGCACTTTGTTTAAACATATCTACATGACTTACAGAATAACTCATTTGTATAAATTATGGTTTAATTTCCATGAGACTTCTCATATACACAGGATCTGTTTATTGCAAGTGCACCATAATGAGAACTTCGAACAGAACAAGAGGAAGTACGAAAATGAGTAAGAGGTAGCCCAATGGAAAGACACATAATGTGCTATGTGACAAACAAAACAAACCTTTTTCTTCATCATAACTAAGAACCCATGACCTCCTTGTACAAGCTGAGAGAATACTTCACGGAAATGTTTAGCCACGCCCTTGAACGTGCGCTCAATTGATTCATCCTTCCTCATATCCAAAACAGATATAAGTTCCTTGATTTTCTGCCAAGATTGATGCAAGACAAATGAAGGGAGCCAAACTCAACTGCTATCAAAACATAAACATACACCAAGTTCAAATCCACAAAATATATGCTTTATACCTCATCCCCAGCATCCAGTTCAGCTTGCCTTCTTTGGAGTTCTTCTCTTTGCTCGGTAAAATTTACATATTGATCAAGTGCCTTTTTGTTTACATGGCTGAACTGTTGCAGCTGCTCGTTACACTTGTGCAGCATCTTATATAATTCTTTTACGTTCCTTCTTTTGTACCTAGAATTTCCATTAATCACCAAAAAAATGACATTAATTTTACATTTACAAACACCCTCATTATATTTGTAGTCAACGAGCAATTACGCAGTTCCAACCATTATGTCAGAAGAACAAAAGCCAATGCACTTGTCCAAAGGTAATATTGCATGTATACACATCACCTCCTTTTTAAAAAAAAAAAAAAAAAAAGAACTGTTCCTAGTGTAAAATAAAATTTTAGAGGTCAAAAGGCTTTATAATGTGCACATATTTAAACAAATGAACACTTGAACACAGGTTTATACTGTAAGGCATGCTTTAGAGTATCTCCACATATTCTTTCCTAGACTTTTTACTTTTTAGAAGGGGTAGAAGGCAACAAGGAAACAGATCTAGAAGCTATTCATGTCATGAAGCAAAGACATTTAAAAGGACTAAAAAGAAATGCAATTATAACAAGCAGATAAAAGATGATAGCTTACTGTCTTACTCTTGAGTGACAAAAAGCAGCAACACACAAGTATGAACAAGATCAAACTACAACGGAAAGAGATGGAGACAAATGTTATTCAGCAATCTAGACATTTTCCTCAGTAATACAGACGCCAAACGCCAAATTATCGCCTCACTTTCAACCATCAATTTCACACGATTCCCTATTTTCGTCAATTATTTAGCTACTCAGATGTATCAGAAATATGTTTATACTTGAATTTCAACATTCTGCTGGAAGAATACGAGAGAGTTCACTTCTACGACGTGAATTAATTAAAGCATCATTTCAACTACATGCAAACACTTGAACAAGTTCAAACTGTACTCATATGACAGTTTACAATGTTTTGATGAACAATGATTTGAAGCACTCGTGAGACAATACCTTAAAACTAAGTTATTGGTCTTAAAGGTTCTTCTACATGCAAAAGAAGATACTTAAATAGGCAATTCAGTCATTAGTTCTTATTCTAAGTTTCTAACATCCCATGGAAGCTCACCAAACAAACCAAACATATGGAACAACTTATGCTCCGACCTCATTTTCTAGAGAATATTAGAAGAAAATATTACTATGTATCACTGTTCCTTCATTGATTAGATTTTGTTGAATACCTAAAGGGCACACTGTCAAGAATCCTCTTCACCTTACAATTTCACCATTTAAACAGAATTTGATCATTACAGTCACTCGCGGTTGTATTTATATCCGAATGCTTGTGACTTCTAGCACAAGAAGTTCTATCGAGATAAACAATAAAAGAAAATGAAAGCAAAATAGAGTTCTCCATATTTAAATGCCGAAAAGGATATATGCATATTTAGGGAAGAGCAATACGTCTCAAAGGCATCAGAAGATAAAGGACCCAGTTCCCGAATTTTCTTAGAGTATTCTTCTTGCTTGGCAAGATAGGTGTTCCGTTTACTTAGCATCTGTTCCAGTTCTCTTGCTTCATCCTGAAGTGTATTCTGATACTTATCTTCAAGAGCCTGTAAAAAAAATTTATGTATTAGCACAAAACTAAACAGGTCATGTGAACTTGAAATAGAATAGAGAATATTTGCCTTCAGATTATCCTTTTCCTGTTTGATCTGCTTGAGCCTCTTGTTTCGTTCATCTATATTTCGAGAAACCCCTGTGCAGGCCATCTTATGTATTAAAAATGTTGAATGTATACGATACCAAAAGCTTCAAAATCAAATAATGGACTCACTTGTAAGTTCTCTAGTGACATGGTCAACTAGTGAGTCCGCATCCTTAAGTTCCTGATACTTGCTCTCAACTTCAGCCTGTAGCATATCAACGTCGACAGAAGAATTCATCGCCATTAACTCTTGCTTTCGTCTTTCAAGATTTGTTGACAGATTCATCTCAAGCTCCTCTTTTCTAGTTTCAGTCTACAAAAGCCAATAGAAAACGAGAAATTGATTTGTATCAATATGTCATATACTGACTTAAGTAATCTTAACATCGACAAACCTCTATCCGACTTGCCCTGCAAGCAATCAGCTTCTCCTTCAGAGCCGTGATTTCAGGGTTCAAATGTGACAAAGAATCTCGCTCTTCCGGCGTTAAATGATCAACAAGTTCTGTTCCCATTTCATCTTGTTTCATAGCTATACTAGCTCTGAGCTGCTCTATTTGACTCAGAATATTACCAAGCAGTTTCTCCTGCACATATTGACAGTCTCTAATTGTAGAAGAAGCACAGTAGAAGCAAGAGATTCAAAAGATTTTCAACAGGAGGCACCTTCTTTTGAAGAGCTTTTAAGATGGATTGTTTCTGTCTTTCAGCATTAAGAATGTCTTGTTTAAGCTGTTCTAACTCAGACTTGTCGTGACCCAGGCCAGCATCATTTTTCTGCTGCTCAGCCACAAGTTCATTAATTTTCTGGTCTATCTGTGGGAAAAGCTAAGTAAAAGCACAAAAGGTGAAAGGTATACTTTGAACATCCTTAGAACACTGGATAAATAAAGCCCGTGACACCAAGAAAGGAGTACTATAACCTTGTTATTGCCTGTAACATTCTAATCCACACAAAAATTGTTGGCAGCACTTTCAAGAGTAAAAGGAAATAAGCGATGCATGTTGAGTAAAACACAGAAGGGAATTTTACTCCAATTTATTATAAAAGAAAACCCCGGAATTATATAGTATTAGTTTTGTACATATTGAAGTTCCATAATCTCAGTGCCCATTAATTCTTTTAATACATTCCAAGCTCAAGTGAGTAGACTTATGTTCAAATTGTATTAGTTAATAGAAATCATACAACACTCAGGCTGCCTTTTGACAAGTTTTTGGTATTTCAGCTTTTGTAGCCTGCCACCCAACTTTCTGTGGTGCCTTACCAGAGGATTGATTTACTTAACAAGGCAGACTGGATGTCAACCTGAAAATATCTCCACTGTTTAATTTAACTTATAGAGCACTAACTACTGGCATTTTAGTACGTCCGTCTGTATATTTCAAATAAATAGCATTTGTAATTTGTGTCCACAGTGCACCTAGAAGCACACAAGTAGGATATATTAAAATTATTCAAGCAATTAACTAATGCACGTGACTTATTTATACACGGAATCAAATTCACATGAAAGTGAGTAGACAATGGTGCAACAGCTGAGTTGCTTCCTCAATGAACTTACAAGTTGGAGGAAACATGCATGGAAACAGCCTCTCTTGCACAAAAGGAAGGAGAAGGCCGTACATATACTCCCACCTCTCACTAGAAAAAGAGCATTTCGTGCACTGTAAGCCCCTTAAACAAATTAAAATGATGAGGAAAGAACACACATGTAATTATAACATTAGCGGTTGTTTCATTAACTAAGTTTCTAGTTTGAGTTCAAACCATATCATCTGAGGAAAAGTTCCACAGGTGCTAGCACCTACTAGTTAGCTAAAATTTCAGAGTTACTAGAAACCACTGATCGTGTCACGTAGCCAAAGATGTGTGATGTCCAGCACAAAATGAGTGAAATGTATGCAGAAGTCTAGGGAATTACCTTCAGCAATAGTATTAGCAAAGATCAAAAAGAATAACACACCAAAGTAAAAAGGGTACTGGACAATGTTAAGATGTAAAGAAACCCAGTAAGGATATCTTGAAGTTTATATCTAACTTCCTCAAGTTCACGCTCCTTCAGGTTGATGGACACTATATTCTGTTTGATGGTGCTCATAAACCTCAATTTTGAGCGTCTATGATCATAAAATCCACCAGTCATGCCACCTTTTTTACTAACTTGGTCACCTGCAAAAACAAGGCAGGTCAGATCATGATAATTCTACTAAAAACCAATCAACATTGTCGGAATAAGGTCACTCAAGACCTAACCTTCCAGAGTGATACAGTCAAGCCCATCGGTACGAGCAACCCTGGTGGCAACATCCAGATTTCGACAAATTACAGTTCTTGCAAACACCTAGCAGAGATAAATATATAAACTCTTTACTGGAATAATAGGCGTGAGAAGTAATAACAGCTTTACTGAATATACTAAAAATAAAAGAACAAAAATACAAATTGAATCGAGATGGTTACTCCACAGTCCAGTCAAACTTCCAGTTAAAAGAGTAGAGAAGACAACCACAGCCACAACTTAGTTTTTTCTTTTTTTTCTGATCATGGATGAAGTATATAAAGATCTAACAGAAAACTATATGTAATCTGTATATGAACAAAAATTAAAATTGTTCTGATCCTAAACAGATTAGGCAAGTGAAAATCTAGCACGAAAGCCCCAAAGGACCAGACACAAAAGGCTGGTTAGGTCATGACTGAAGTGATTGAGAATATTGCAATACTACGTGAAACTAAATTACAGACCTGCTCAAATGCCCTACAATATGAATCAGAAAACCTCAATTTCTTCAGAAGCGGAATCACATCAGAGCCTTGTGGATAATTAACATGTGGTTTTTTAACCCTGTTCAATGGAATAAATGTAACTCGTCCACCTTTTTGAGCATTGAGGTGTCTAATAATTTTAGTTGATGTTTCATCATTATCAACCACCACATGGAATAAGCTGCAAAGACAGAGAGAGCGAGTCGTGTAAGTATAAGCACCGAACAGATACAAAGCAGTGTTGTAGCTTGGCAAGCTGCAAAAGACAATAATCAGCATTCAACAGCTTCTTGTCCTTGGCAGAACTTTGATCAATACCTGTTTCCAGCAGTAACTTCAACAGCTGTAAAAAACTTGTCCTCACATTCAAGCAACTCAAAAATTGGTCCAAATACTCCAGAGATTCCATACTCATTGCAAATCCTCCTTACAGAATTCAGACCCCTTCTTATATCCTGAGAATTTCCAAAAAAAAAATAAAGTAATGAGAAATCTAGCATATTTATTGTGCAGGAATACATGCCATTTCGGGTAAGTTAGAATATAGAAATGACATAGTTAATCATCCATTCCAGTTTTGTCTTCTATTCCCTATTCTCTCGGAATAAAGATCTAACAACCAGGGACAAACATAGGAATGCAGTCTCAGACAATATCATGATATAAATAATTGTAAGATGCTTTGAAAATGGGAAGACCCCTAATTCAGAAAGTTGAAATTGAAACACCTCAAAGGTTTATTCTTTGAGTTCACTTACAATTATATAGAACAGACTTAAGAGACTATCCATAGCCAGGCTAATTTGGCCTATCACAGGTTTTGTGCTCCTTTGTACATTTACTATTTCTATGTTAACTCTTATTGTAGTTGTACATATGGTACCACCTGGGTAAGCTATTTCCAGTGATCTTATCTCTTAACCTAATAATAGACATTATATAGTACTAGACTTAGCCTGTCTCCCACGAATAGGCCTTGTAGATTGTGACACGAAATACCTATATTTTACTTATACATCACAGTTCCTGGGATCTTTGATTTTTTTCGCTACAGAAAATTTTAGTTCTTTGACTACCTCAACTCGTGAAAACAAGCATTTTGAATTGGTTTAGGCTCAAGAGTAAAAACCAAGGGATTTCACTGGACCATCCTCCCTGGTGAATACATAATGCCCACTATATGCAGTTATGACAACACCTACTGATAACAGGAGCAATTCAAACTTCATATCAGGCCATCTGGCAATCAGGTGTTAAATATTTTTTATTTCTTTTATCAATCAGGTGTTAAATATTAGAAGACCGGATTACTATCATTGATGAAATTAAGGGGGGAAAAAAGAAAAGTGCCAAGTTTTTAAAGTTGGAACTATATAGCCAGGGTATGTTACATAGATGACATGTTAAAGCAGTTACTCACACCAGGAGTTGCATGATCAAGGCTTTTCTCTGCCTTCACAACTTCAGCCTTGAGCCGTTCAATTTCAGTAGTCAGTTCAGTCTCCTGTGTCCACAGAGACCTGGGACGAACACAAATACGAAATTGCAGAGTTCAGATATTTCTAGATAAATAATACTGCTCGAAAAACACTCATATAAGCCTAAGATAACTGAAAAGGATCATACTTCCGCTCATCATGCAGCTTGTCTCTATCCACTTTATACTGATTATAAGCATTTCGATAACCAGATATGAAGGTTTCTTTTTTGTCCACTTCAACTTTACGAACTTTGATTATATCATCTTGATCTCTCATGTCTTTTTTGAGCCGATCAATTTCATCTTGAAGCTTTTTCTCCTGAGATAGAAAAACAGGAATTGAGGCAATAAGTAGAGAATCATAGTGATGGTAATGATTACTAATTCCTCAGTTTTTTAGTAAAAGTGAAGCTTCTTATTTAACGCAAAAAACAGAAGACAAACAAAAATATGACAAGTAAAAAGAAAAGGGAGCTTACAAAGCTGCCTGTTAGATTAATCAGGTTATACATAAAGAACATTCTGTGGTCCTTGTAGCTGTCTCTAACACTGGTATCACAGAGTCTTTATTCTCAACAGAAAAAAAAGTCTTTGTCTGCATATGCAGGATACTTTGCCTGCTGAATCATTGTCATTATGAGTCTCACCTCATGTGAAGTTTTTAAGCTTTTACGACAACATATCCAGTGTATTCCCACAAAGTGGGGTCTGGGGAGAGTAAGGGTACCCAAACTTTACTATTGCCTTGCAGGTAGAGAGGTTGTTTACGATAGACTCTCATCTCAAAGAAAGAACAATTCAAAGTAGCATGGAGGAAGAAATAACATAAATGAAGAAAATCGTGGAAATTTTTAAGCTTTTATGGATGGAAATAGTTCCTTCAGCTAGTTCTTTTCTATATCAATTCCTAGCAGCACATACTCTTGCTTTCAAAGACCAAGCATGTTAAAAGAATTAATTGTTGGTGGCATCTAACTTGACGTTAAGACATCAGGTTTTGCTATAACTAGTAAACTTGTCCGCGCCTCGCGCAGTCACGAAAATCGCAAAAACCTAATTAAATATAGTGAATTTTTTTTTGTTCTAGAATATTAAAAATAACTAAAAATTGGATTTTGGAAAATAAAAATATATCCTTAAATTTTCATTGAAAATCAAAACATAGAAACTTTTATTTTTTATTGATCTCAACATAAAAATAATGCAAGCACCCTCATTCTGAAACCAAGAGTTTCCAGAAACCTAAGATTTTGCATCAATTAAAAAATAAAAATAAAAAGGAACAAAATTACTTGACCATATTGAATTGAATTTTTGAATCTATAAATCTTGAACAAAATTACTTGAAAAAAAAAAATCTAATTGATGGGAAGGACTTGATGCTACAAATGAAAATTGACATTTAATAGATACTACTCCTAACAATTATAGCGGAAGATGGAAAGTCAAGCTGTAATATTTTTTAAAAGAAATGGGATTTGAAATTAATAAAATGCGCAAGTAAGAGAAAAGAAGGAAATAAATCAGAAAATAATATACGATCACATCACATGCATCAATCTCACAAGACCAAAATTATATTATATATAGATAGACAAATAAATTAGAGACTAGAAATGTGAGTTCCTTAATATCAGATAATTATGTAAAAGTATAATGCATAAGAAATCGCATTACACTCCTTAATATTAGATAATGATGTAAAAATATAATGCATAAGAAATCAATATTACAAGTGCATCTTCAATTTAGTTGTTTTTTTTGGTACACATATCCTCAAGTAACTGTTGAAGTGTGCCTCTCCTATGTGGTTTGCGAGTTATTGCATAGGAGAGGGGGTTTTACCCTATGCGCATCTAAAAGGATAGCGGCTGCAGGTTTCCTTGTCATAAAAAAAAAAAAAAAAAAAATTGTAGAAGTTTGTGCTATATCATCTAAAAGCTTAAGTTTTTAAAGAGAACACATTTATATTATTAGTTATATTCTCAACACACCTCCTCACGGGTGGGCTTGATTCTTTTTCACGGGCCAAGCACATGGAAATTTTTTTTGATATGGGTGCAGGTGAGGTTCGATCTCGGGACCTCTGTCTGCTCTAATACCATGTTAAAGTTTGTGACCATCTCATGTAAAAGCTTAAGCTTATAGAGAAAACACACTTTTATTATTAATTATATTCTCAACAGTAACCAATACACAACAAACAAAAATTATGATACTAAATAAAATCAATAAAGCTTGATTCTCAAAACCTTTATTTAGCTCTAAATTACTCCTAAAATACAATGAAATAAAAAGATGAAAGTGTTTTATAATATTTAACTTCATAATTAATATTTCCCAAATTCCAAGAAAAATAAAAGTTGCTCTCCAACAATATAATTGTGATTTAGATACACATTAGGAAATTATTTTTCAATTAAACTTTGATACATACAAAGCTTATATATGGGTATACAAAATTTAGATAGAAATAACTAAAAAAGATAAAGGGTCACATACAAAGTTGGCTCCCACCTTCACCATGCTAAGATATACCAAGCTTTGTTGGCTCCATATTTTAGGATATAATTTTCAAATTAATCACTCCACAAAAAGTGCAATTAGAGCTACTTATCGAAACACTACATTGTTGAATCCGTGTTTATATAAGATGTATTGCTGGCTATAATTATTTCTATACACAATCACAAACCATTGATTAGAAAACAAAGACTGACAGGTAGTCATTTGCCAAGCTTTGTGAATCTTTGTTGATTGAATCCATTCCAAATAAATAATTAAGCACTACGTGGGTAAAGGGGGGAAATTGCATTAATTTGTTGATGGCTTATGATGAATTAAATTGTGAAGGAAATGGTAGAAAAGTTGCAAGCTCACAAAAAAGTTTTGGATTCTTGATGGTTTATGATGTTGAAATTGTTAAAACTCTTAAAGTGTCTTTCCTTTCTAATTGAGCAATGAATGTGCACAATGATGGACTTAATAGTAGAGTTTTTCAGGAAATATATAGAAAAATATTTGTGGGGGGAAAGGCAAAAAAATGACAACAAACATAAATACCAATGATGAACTAAGAGACGTAATACATTACCTATTCAATGCCTAAATTTACTACATATATGAAAAATAAAAATAAAATGCCAAAAATAAAAAGAAAACACAGATATTATGCTTTGGGAGGAGAAAACATATACTTAATAGGAAAAATAAAATTCCAAAAATACATTTTGCTCCTTAGAAAAAGAAAACATATACCTAATAAGAAAAATAAAATGCTAAAAATAGATAGCAGATACTCTTTCAATTGTCCACAATTATTTTCGTTAACAATAATAATTGTTATTCCTGTTTCATTATTATTTTATTTTTATGACTTTGTGGCCTTTGAAGTAACAAAATAAGATTACTTGGAATAATAAATAATAAATTGAAGTGAATTGAGTGAAAGAAGAAATGATGGAAAAAGGCCAAAAGGAAGAATTTTTTTACCAAAGAACCATACAACAATATCATGCTATAGACCACGATTATAATATATATTGAAAAATTGTATATTTAAAAGGTAAATATATAATGAAACACCGTTAAGTTTTATGTTAACAACCTAATAATAAGTTGAAGACCATTTTTTGTTGCCTTTAATACAAAGTGTGTAAAACCTCAAAATAGATCCTCTATAGCAACTTTCGGACCATTCCATTAGTTGTCTTCTCGTCAACTTCTCCTCGGTCACTAACTGGGTTACTGAACTCCACCTTCTCAAAATCCCATTTTAAAAAGTCATGTCGAAGGTAAATGAATTCATTGCATCTCGCCGATAGATAAGTTGATTTACCTTACTAGTCATATGCCCTAAAGATTGATCGTCTGGATAGTACTTTTCAACAGAAAAGTGAATCACACTCAAATGGTGGTCTTGAGTGATCACCTTCGCTCGTTGGCAGAATGCCTTGATGCGTACATCTAGTTTGTTAGGACCGCTTTCGGTTAATGTTCATTGTTGAGTGATCGCTTGCTATCTGGCTGGAAAAGATGGTCCGAAAGCTTCCTGGTGAGAGAACCTTATAATATGAGGGCTAGTGTTTGATCAAGTCATTAAATTTAGTCATTTTGATTAACATGGCTGCACGTGGACTGGGTTTATGGGTTTAGGCTATGAAAAGCTTATCGAAAGAGGAGGAAAGAGCATAAACTCGACTCTAAAAGTTTCAGTTGCCTCCCTCTCTCCTCCTTATTGATGAACAGCCACCAAAGCAAGTATACATTTTATATACATGTATCAGAGAGTCCTTAACCATTCATAAATCAAAAGCTTAAAGAGTAAGAAAACAACAAAAATAGCTCCATGCGCTAAGAATTTTAACAAGGATTACCTGGATTAAGGTTGAAGATAAAACTCGCTCATATTCATCAATTTCTTTTTGGAGCCATTTGTCCCGAGCAGCTTTGCTCGCAAATTGGGTGGCACGGCCTTGTTTCTGATAAAGAATGCTAAGTCTCTTTTCACGATCCATAATCCTATTGAAGACACCAGGATTGTCAAATCTATAATAACAACCAGTGTATAGGAAAAAAGAAACCAGGAACAAAATACAAAACACAATCACAATCACATACTATGAAACAACTTGACCATACATCTTGCATCTTTGGTTCACATATAGCTATATAAAATTAACATCAGCCGTTGCGCCAGAGGGTACAAAGTTATGTATCAGAAGAGACCAGCAAGAAATAAGCAAACAGGCATTGATTATTTTCCTTTTTGTCAAAATGAAATAGTTTAAGAAGCACGCAACCCATAAAGCATGTCTTTCTTCAAATCTCATATGCTCAGGGACCGAAACTCTTTCTGGTAGTGAAATTAAAAGGTCAGTGTTTTTCTGAAATTTTGCCTATCAGAGTCTTAGATAAAAAGAGTGCCTCATACAATTGACATACCCTCTAGTGATGTCCTCCTCCTCTTTTACTTGTTTCTCATGCAAAGGCTTGATATCATTGAGTGCATTCTTTGTTTCTTGAACTTCTCGCTCCAGAATCATGAGTTGTTTCTGTGCATCATCCTGAATCAAAGAAAGCATAAAATGACAAGTACATTCTTATAGCTAGTTTGACACTATAATCTTGCAATTGGGAAGAACAATTATTTGTCATGCAATAAAAGAATACTTTAGCTTTAATATTTGTGGACATCTTCTCTTGAAGGTCTTTGTAATCAAGATCAAGCTTGGCTCGCTTTCTAATAGCCTCTGTCCGCTGTTTCTCTACTGCTTCTTTCTCCTTGCTTAAAATTTGAATTTCTTTTGTCAGATCTTTGGACAACTTCTCCAGCTCCTTGGACTTTTCATGAGCCTCCAGCACACTCTCATACATCTTAGTAGAGTTCTCGGCGACTTTGTTTCGAGCCTCTTCTACCTGCAATTGATGAAAGTACTTGTACATTAAGCTATATTTCTGCATAGCAAAGTAGACAGATAGATCACAACCAATCAAAGTCCTGCATTAACTTATGACTGGTAACAAAGCAAATACAGCCAGTTATCTAAAATATGATCTGTTATCATAGACAAGAGCAGTCACCATCATGGGACACTCAGGCTCCCCTTGACCAGATTACAAATTCAATAGGGAGCATTTCTCCCAAGCCACATTAATAGCATCAAATAAACTAACCAATGTGTGGTCAATTGAAAGGAGCTTCAAAAGCATCTAAAAGAAAAAGAATACGAGATATTATTCTGACCTGGCATTTAAAATAAAATGATAGGAGGAATACTTAAAGAACAGTTTCAACAATGTTCAGGTTTATGAACACCCAAAAAAAGATGTAATGCAAGAGTCCATATTATTAATGAGATTAAACCACGGCCTTTGTTCACTCTCATCATATGTGCACTAGAAGCAATATTTAATATCTCGGGTTCTAAGTGTAACATTTTCTAAACTGTGACTCACAATTTTTATTTTATTTTATTCTATTGATAGGTAATTATGACTTACAATTAAAGCCCAGTTCAGGATAACTCAAACAACTATGATGTTAGAACTTCAAGAACAATTTTCGCATTATCTTTCAACTCTGCTATTGGACTACTTACCTCGTTCAATTTCTGGCGTGCATCATGAAGTTCTTTGTCAAAAATTGTGTATTCCAGAGATTTACGCTGCTTGTCAAGCTGTTGATACTTTTTCAGTTCCTCCTTCTCTTGTTCAAGCTCATTCAATCTCTCGTCCAAGTATTGAACAACTTGAATAATTTGCTTTCTCTTGTTACCTGATTATCAAAATGTCAGCAACACAACATTGATATTCGAGAAGCATAAATTTTGATAATAACGTGCCAGTTTCCTGCATGATTTTTAAGCTTTCTCGACGCCTCTCCTCATAAACACGTGTCCCTCCAATTTCCTTCAGTAGATCAAGTCGTTCTGAATCCTTCATTAATGTCAATGATGCTATCTGCGAGAGAAAATGAGGAGAATCTAAGAAATGAACAAGAAGCAGAAAAGCAATATTAACGTACCTTTTGATGAAAAACAATATTAACATACCTTTCCCTGCTGCACAACATAATAGGGATTAGACCGAGAAAACCCAGCACTTTCCAGCAAATTCTGGACCTCTGTCTTCCTGCAACATAATAAAAGATTCTATCATGCAGCTGACAGCAGAGGCAAAGAAGTTAGGGAGGGATGAACAACACTCTTAAAATACTTACGTGATATGTTTTCCATCCAAGAAATACTCATCCTTCTTGAGACCGATTGTTCTTCTCAGCCGTACTTCCTCCTTGTCAACCTGTCAAAAAGTATACTGTTTCAACATCCACAAGTAGTGGAATAATGAAGCAATCATAACATGCCTTTCATCCCTGTTCCATTAAAGGAAAATCACGGGAACTATAGAGTTTCAAGACATAACAGAAATTACCCAATCTTCTCATTGTTTTACACAATATGAGCCCATTATCATATCAATAATACTGCCAATTACAAATAACAGAACTCCAATAAAACAATTAGCATTTGACAAGCATAGAATATGGACGAAAGATTCCAATATACATAGCATGGACGATATGGTTGGAAAGAAATAGAAGATGCTTTCAGGAAAGTTGGAGGGTATAGCTGTTGTTAAATTCAAATGTATGAAAGAATAGTGTATTGGCACAAAGAAATTTTTGCAACTGAGTCGTCTGATGGCATGGACTTTTTTGGAATCTCTTGCTCTGTAATCTATACAAGACCAGACTTACAAACCTCTGTCAGCACCAACTTGGTACCGAATGCTGAATAAATATATTCTATATCATTATTTTCTTAAAAAAAAAACCTTACATATCCCCCATCCGAGGGGCAGGTAATTTGAACCTGAGCTGCTAAATGACAATGGAGGATCAGACACTTTATTTTCCAATTTCTTTAGCTACCACGATTCAAGGAAATCATTTCATCTGAATTAAGGGGGTAAAATTCAGCACCAAGTTGTTCCAATAACCATAGAAACTTATTCTGCTTCTTTCTACACCAAAGATACGATCCTAAATTACTCAAAAAGTGGAAAACTGTCCTCATTTTTTTAGAGGTGAGAGCAAAAGAGATCTTCAATGTAGCTCTTTTTGGGTAATTATTACTCAAGAGTATGTTTCTCGTAATTTTCAGCAGCAACTTAGTTAAAATTACAACTCCAACATTTGAGGATAAATTATCCTTGCAATCTTTCACAGGAAGAAACAGTTCCCCTTCTTGTTCTTTTGCCATAGCTGAAGTGTAAAGCCGCTAGAAACAGTTTACGTGCTTCCCTTTTCTGATGGGACTGAAGGGTGCAGCATTCAAGCTCCAAAACTTCCAAATCCAAGGCTATTCTTTTGAAACTGGTAACATGTGTGTGTATGTATATTAGATCTGCATCATAACAGTGCTATCTACAATTACAAAAACCTAACCATGCTTAGAACTAACACCCCCCAACCACAACTCAACCACAAACATGCCATCAATGTCCACAAACAACAGACATTGTTCAAGAGATATGTTCTCCTCTACAGGAAAATATATTTCAATTTTTTTTTTTAAAAAAAAAAGGGGCTAAACATCAGAGCCTAAGTTAATAGTAGTGTTTTTTGAATATTAGAGAATACAAATCATATTCATACATTGTGTGCTTCACCCTTTACTTTTCTATATGATAGGGCCATCAATGTCCACAAACACCAAACATTGTTCAAGAGATATGTTCTCCTCTACAGGAAAATATATTTCAATTTAAAAAAAAAAAAAAATGGGCTAAACATCAGAGCCTAAGGTAATAGTAGTGTTTTTTGAATATTAGAGAATACAAATCATATTCATACATTGTGTGCTTCACCCTTTACTTTTCTATATGATAGGTAAGCAAACTGTGAGTCACAAAGAAGGGATCACAGAGAGAAATGACCAAGCAAATAAAAATAGATCAAGAACCAACAGAAGCCATCACATCTAAAGTCACATGCTATTCCTGCACACAAATGGTTTTACATACTTTAGCCGAAGGAATGTAACAGTGAGTGGCCAAAATTATACTCCATATATCAGCCAACTACTGCAGATTAGAAACTAATGACAGCAAATATGGCGAGGCCAGAACTGATTGTCCAGAACAAATGGCATAAAGGTGTATGTATACCAAGTTCAACACTTTACCGGCATTCGATTGTCTGAATTATCAAATACAATTTCCACAAAAGCAGATAACACTTGGTGACCTGCTCCTTCCTGTATGAGAAAAAAAAAAGGAGATGTCACAAACATTGTAAGGACATGAACTACTGCAATTTCCAAAGATTAAATGCTGAACATACGTGAAGCAAAGCCTGTCTTTCTTCACTGCGCAGATTGTGAAAGAGGTCGCTTACGACAAAACGGATTGCTGCAGAACATAATAAATATATAAACAAAAGTAGTGTGTACTCATCAAAATATTAGCCAGAAAACCTCAGGGTAACTCACCATGGAAAAAGTTAGACTTGCCAGATCCATTTGCACCAACTGCACAGAAGAAAATTTTAAACATCTCTAAGTTAAAAAACAAAATGCAACACAACTCAACTTCATGGCAATACCAACGGTAAAGGTGACATTACCAACACAGTTAACTTTTGGACTGAAATCTTCAGTGGCTACTTGTTCCCGATAACTCTTATACCCTTCAATGATGACCTACAACAGAAGAAATTCCCCAATAAAAAAATCACTATGAAACACTCTAGCAAAGTCAGCATCCAAAGAACACTAACATATATATACACAATTGTTGACAAATAATTTAGGGTCATAGACTTTTAATTACCTGTTTTATATACATGTTGACAGTCCCTGACTACTCTATCTCTGCAGAAGCAAACAACAAACGCGAAAAAGAAAATTAAGAAACAAAATTCAACAATCACCAAATCGGAGCTGAAGTTTACCCGTGTTACGTCTAAGAAGAAGGCAAAATTCACCACCTGGCAAGGGGTTTCACATACGAAGCAATGAAAAGTAGAAAAATTAGACAAAATGAAGTTCCTAAACTAAATCTCCCTTGCTGTAAACTAGTTATGAAGTCATTTCAAGTGCATATCTCTTCCTTGTTTGACAAAACAGAGATTCGAACTAGTAGTTGTTATTAAGCAGAAATTCGATGCTAGGGTTTTTGAAACGAAAGCGAATTTGAGTAATTAAAGCAAATTGAACAGAAAAATGAGAAGAAAAATACTTCACAAAACTTACCTAGAGCGACCGACCGAGCGAGTCGTTAATGGAGGTTCTGCGACTGTGTATGTTGGAGTTGGGGCCGGGGGCGGGGGCCAGGGGGACTTTGGAGGGAATGGAAAGAGAAATGTGTTTGACAAAGCTTGATTTTTGGAATTTGGAATTATTAACTGACCTAGGTATTCGCGCTTCGCCCAGGTATAAATAATTTTTCCAACAATTTTTTTAACAATCGACTATTAGGTTTTAAGAATATTTCAATAAAAATTAAATAATTTAACATTATCACATATCTCAAGAATTGTAAATAATGAATGATCAAAAATATCTTGTTATCTAAACATTTTTATCTTTTACATAATTTTGCATAATATATGTTTGATGAGATAATTATCTTGTTAAAACTAAGTGATGTTTTTATGTAACGATTAAACATAATTTTTTCAAATTTTTTGTACACGAAAGATATAGAACCCGATAATTTTATGGTTAGAATAACTCCTTGTGAAAAATAATTATGTAAAAATTTTCGATAATCAATATTAGTTATAAATAAGTTAAGACCGTTAAAAATATACACCACAACAACATAAATTAAATTTTTTTAGAGACAATCTACTTGTCTAAAGTCAAACTTTCACCACTTTTTGTTATTGTTATTTAGTTACTCTAACAAAATTTATATTGTTGAAACAACAGCAAAATTATATTGTTGACTCTTTTAGAAATTTATTCTTCATTAAACTGCTGCTCGAAAGGCCCTTCTAGATATTTCATCAATGCAACTTTACGATTTTCTTCAGAAATATGTTGTATAATTATTGCATTATGAAAATACAAATAGATCAAAATGTTGGATTTTAGACTCATATTAAAAAAATATTCTCGAACATTAAAAAATTAAAAATTAGTCTAACCTAGATAACTCAAATGCTCATTCTTTGGACATAAACGATAACAAATCTATGTTAATAAACATATCTTTTGTAGCTTAATATATTACTTTTATTTAGAACAAGTTTTGATTCATATTTCAAATTAAGTTTGTCGAAAGTAGTTATAATTAACACACAAAAATATTTAGAAGAGTTGAATGAGAAGGAAAAAAATTTAGAAGTACGAAAGTTTTGTCCAAGTGAGATCATATCCATACAAAACGAAAAATAATCAATACAATTTTAATGAGACAACAAAACAGTGAGTAAAAACATACATTAAAGGGAATAAACTCTGAGATATCCAATGATGAGAACAAATCGTTCTAACCAGAAAAGTTCTCATATTTTAAAATAACATACCTAAAAAAATTGACAAACACTTCAATCAACTTTCAATACTTAAAGTACTCATAATATCCACTAATAAAATTTAGTAAAAATAGATAACAACAACATAAAAACAAAAAAATATGGGAATGCAAAGTTATCAACTCTTAAAGGATTTTCTAAAGAACATAAAATGACATCCTTATATGTGAAGAAATGACGTTGTTGATAAAGAAATTAGAGATTTGTAAAGGCTTTTCTATATTGTACCTTCAACAATTTTAGTAGAGAAAACTTGTTTGAATACTCAATTAACGTTTGTTATTTAATTTGTACTAACAAATACTTATAACAATAATTTTGTAGAAACATAAACAACAAAATTTAAAGCATGTACTCAAAAATAACAATTAATAATATAAGCATAAATTAATACATGTAAAAAACATACTAGTATCTGTAACAATAGAATGAAACAGAATGAAAAAAGTTGAGTTCACTAAATGCACAGTTTCCCCTTGAGGAAATTATTCCCCTCTAGTACCCAAGATTTAAAGGAATAGATCCTCTTAGGATAGAACAATTCTATGTATTGAAACAAAAACAATAGTGTCAGTGAGTCATTCAACAGAATCAAAGTACACAATTATTTAACTATCCAGAAGAAGAAGAAGTAATTCAAAACTTTTGTTGTTTTAAAATGAGAGGAAATTCCTCTATTTATAGATAACAAAAGTTAGTGTGAACAAATGTTTATTGTGTCTTATCGAAAATGTTACAACTCTTTGGAAAAGTTACAACCCTTCGTAAAAGGTCACAACCTTTCATAAAAGTTACAACTTTCCATAAAAGTCGCCACTTTTCATAAAAGTCGCAATTCTTCATAAAAGTCACAACTTTTCATGAAAGGGGAAGGCTAGTTTTGGAAATAAAATAAGTCACAACTTTTCATAAAAGTTATAATTTTTCATAAAAGTCAAAACTTTTCATGAAAGGAGAAGGCTAATTTTAGAAATAAAATAAATTAAAATGAAATCCTGGTATGTGGTGGCGCCACGTAGGCGGGTCTAGAGTTATCTTTTATATATAAATATGATATGATTTATTTTAGGAATTAAAACTAATACTTTCCTCTGACCCTAATTACTTGTCCATTTTTCCTTTTTAGTTGTCTCTAATTACTTATCCATTTTGACAAATTAGGAAAGGACAAATTTTTTTTTACCTATTATACCCTCAATTAGTTACGTTAAAAATGTAGAACTTTTTGAATATCTTAAGTTTTTAATTCATCCACTTTATAATTAATAAGGATAAAATGATAAACTCACTATGTCAATTATTGTTTTTTTAATAGGTGTATCAATTCAAAAATGCACAAGTAATTAGAGACAAATGGAGCTTTCTCCAACAATACTAGTACATTATTGATTTTTTCGTACTTTTTAACAAATTATAAATAGAAAGGTAATTTTACTATATCATCCTTTGAATATAATGAATACAATGTCTTGAAAAAATATAATGGAAAAATAAATAAAATTAATGATAAGGGTAAATTAGGAACTAAGGAGTCGTTTAGTTGAGAACAAGTTATTCCAGGATTAATTATCCGATTATGTATATGGATAACTTATTCCATCAGACATCACTATGGTATAAATGATAGGATAAGTCGACTCAAACATGGCAACCAAACAAGACACCAAATATTTATCCCAGGAATATTTATTCTCATCTCTCACACCAAATGACTGCTAAGTGTAAAGTTATCCCTTGATTTCATAAAGTTGACAAGCATTGTCCGACATCCCAAAATAATATAGTGGACAACTAGGGCGGAAGAAGTACCTTTAATTTTTATTTGTTTTTATTCGTCTATATAGTTCTATTCTAAAAATATACTGCGAAAAGTTAACCTTCCCTCCTTTTTCATTTACTTGTCAAATATTTTATAATTTGATTTCTCTTTTTACTCGTTATTTTTGACAAATCAAGGATGAATAATTTTTTTTTTGCCTATTATATCCTGAATTTATTAATATTGAGTTAACTTTTTGAAAAATATAGTGAATAAATATGTTTAAGACTCTATACATGAATAAATTTAAAATGATAAATTTACAATATCAATTATTATTTTTTTAATATGTGTGTCGCGTTAAAATTTAATAAGTAAAGGGACCAAGGCAGCACTAGTTTGGTCAACTGTTCATAGTTGTGTGTAATAAAGTTATCAATTTAAAGAATCATATTTCGAAAGATTTATAGAATTAAGGAAATAAATAAATGTTAAATAATCAGTAATAATAGTTTTTGCCTCGAAATTGAGTGCAAAAGTTATAACCCCTCCTAATTTCTTAATTTGAGTTCAGAGAATATAATCCTTCTTAATAGTAGTAAGTATTTTACTCCAAAAATATGATTTTATGGGATAAATCCAATGTTAATAAATTCAAATTCAATGAAACTGGTATAAAACTAGGCATAACAATTATTATTATATACTAATAAATTTTTTATTGAAAATAGTTATATGATATTATAGTCTTAAAAAAACAAGTGATATTACTAAGCAATTTTTCAAACATGATGAGTATGCAAAGAAATTTATTTCAAATATATTCAAATTGATTTGAATAGGCGCATACAAACCTAATATCTACGAATCTTTATTGTTTATTGTTTAAGGGGAAATAAACATGAACCTAACATAAAATCAAATAATATTGAAGTGATTTCATAATTGAAACATAGTGCATCTCAAACATGTTCACATTGTTAACTTGTCTTCTCATCCGTAGTATCTTGCAATTGCAAAATAGAAAAATAGATCATTTGTCGTACCAAATTCTCATAGTAATAACTAATAATCACAGTGACAACTTTTTAAATAACATATCAAGCGGAGTAAATTTGAAGGTTGTTTTTGATAGATCTTTAATTTAAGATAAAAATAGTGTATGAAAAAAAGTATAAGAAATAATAGACAGTAGCATAACATGACTACAATAAAATAATACTATAATCGAACTATACGAACAAACGAAAAGTGAAAGACAAAAGACTGCACGAGTGATATTGTGACCACTAGTATGGATGACAAGAAGACAATACACTCCTAATAAGGTCAATCGTATTCAATGGGCTGAAATTCTGTAATGTCATACCTATTCACTTCTTCTCAATACTTTTCAGTTTACCTTTATCTAATCTCTTGAAATCATCCATAGCAACATCTCACACATTTAAGGTGAGACATTTGTACATCTCCTAATCACATATTCAAATTATTTTAATCTCGCTTTTCACATCTTATCTTCCATCGAGGTGACAAGTTTTATGTAGAGCAAAAATCTTCTCAACAGTGGCAAGTACCTTACAAGCCTTTTGAACTTCCAATTTTTTTAAAAAATCTGAATATTTTTTTATTACCACATTTCCTTGTAAGATTTCGGTGGTTAGTTTTAGTTCTTAATCTTCAAAAATGTTATGGTAATAATTACCATACCAAAATATATTGGATATGGTTGATTTGTGCAGTTTTATGGCTTCAGTAAGTATTGCTCTTAAGTTATATTCCATCAACTAAAATTAGAATAGACAATTAAAATATGTAATCATACTTTATGAAATTATTTTTTAGACGTGATTATTAATCAAGAAAAAAAAAAGTAACAAAATAATAAATTGAGCAAATTAAACGAAAACATTAACAACATTACATTTTAAAACAAAAGTCTCGTTCTTTTCTTAAAATGATGAAAATCAAATAAAAAACATCAAAAAAATATTTTAATAAGTTAAATGTCACGAACTATCAAATTTAAAATGAATATATTTGCACACATTCAATAAACTAAGTTAAGGATAAAAAATTTCACATATCATATTTAACAATACTAAAAAATCGCACAATAATTTATAGTCTGAGCAAAATTTCTAACAAACTGTCTTAGAATTAAGCTTATTAGTTACTATAATATAATGACTCAAAGGAGAAGGTGTGTTTACATGTAGCACGGGTGAAAAAGCTCATATGACACTTATTTTTGTGTTTTTAAATTAAAATAGCTTTAAAGCAATTTTAAAGTTTTTGGGTAAAGTCGAAAAGTGCTCAAAAACACTTATTTTTAAGCTAAAATAATAAAAATAAGTCAATAATCCTAATTTAGAAGTCCAAACTTATGATTTTTGACTTATAAGTCACAAGTAAAGTTAATCCAGACTCTAAATCAATTGTTTTAAGCCTCAAAATTGAATATTCCAAGTGGATTGAGGCATTCTAGTTAGTTGCAAAAGATCTCAGATCAATATATGATGAAAGAATGAAAAAAACATATTTGAATCTTCTTCTATTTTTTCACCTAGAAATAGATTTGAACTATTCAAAATGGAGGAAAGTATTAAAGATAAATTCAAAAATAAATCTGAGGAAGATAAAATGTAGGTAAATTTTACTCTTATTTGAAAAGGAACAAATGAACTATTAAAGGTGTTTTAAAAAATAACAAATAAAAAATATTACATTAATTTTGAATGTTTCCTAAAACATTACATAGATATTTGTGAAGGGTACGGATGTATGCCAAATGACTTAAACATCACCATTCTAAATAAGTCAGAGTAATTATATATATGAATCTTAATTTATAAATTCAAATTAATTATAAAAAAATACTTTAGTATATAATTTAAAATTAATAAAATTTACCTAATATTGTTTTAATTCTTTCTGTTAAAGTTTCAATTATTAATATTATAAATTTTGGAATAGACAACTTTAAATTTGTTAGTAAACTAAAATGAAGTACATGTCGTCCAATACAAATATATTCATTGGCATTTCAGAAGATAGTCCATTAATTCTTTTTAATTAATTAGCTATTTTTATTATCAATCGATGAAAAAATAAAGTTGCTTTGAATGATTTGATGCTAAAAAGAAAAAAATGATCAAAATAACTTGGTAAAACGCAAACGCCATATGTGGGGATCAAACCCACAATCACGTGGTTAAAAGCCATGCGCTTTATCACCGAGAGGAATTTAATATCAAGACTAATAATGTTCCCAAGGGAGAGATAATATAACACCCAAAAAATTGATAGGTGAAATTAGAGCCTAACGTTTGAGTCTTAAAATTTTATGCATAATTTGGAGTTGCAAAATAGTCCAAGAATTTGACTAAGTATAAGTTTAAGAGAGGGTTCAAGGAAAGCAAAAGGCATCACTACCCTTAGAAGCACTCTTGAACTTTGCCTTAGCCGTGTGGGCCAAAGGCATTGTTCAAGGGAGGCTTCAAGGAAGGTGAAAGCTTTCACCACCCTTAGAAGCCTCCTTGAACCAATGCCTTAGCTGTATAGGCAAGGAGGCAAGTTCATGTGAGGCTTCAAGGCCCGTGAAAGGCCTCCACTGCCTGTACAAGTCCCTCGTGGACTTTGCCTTAGCCAATTTTGGCAAGAGGTCAGTCCACGTGAGGGTCCAAGGAGCGTGGAGGACCTCGCTGCACATGGAGCGCCTCACGTAGAGGTTGCTTTAGTGCACCTAGGAATTGTGCACGTGTGCAAGTGAGGGCCCACGACAAGTGGACAAGTCCACTGCCCGTGTAGACTCTCGTGGACATGCCTTAGTTTTAAAAAGCTTAAGGCACAATTCCAAGGGAGGGTCCACAGCTGGCAGACCACTCCAAGGACCTTAAAAGCTCCCTTGGACTTTGCCTTAGTTTTTTTTTTTTTGGCAAGTCCATGTGGGCAAGGAGCAATTTTGTAAATATTATTTTTAAGTCCTATTTTTAAATGAGTATATTTTATATTAGTTTTCATTCTTAATAAGAGAGAGTTTCGTCCGACATTCGGAGGGTAGTACCGTCATTTTATCTTGTGTCTTATTTTTAACAATCAAAAAATGCCACTTGGCTCAATCATAAAGTGCCACCTTAATAAATTTAATTTTAAAAAATAAAACTCCTAATAAATAATTCATCATTAATTCAAAACAATCAAAAAATGCCACTTGGCTCAATAAAAAAATGCCACCTTAATAAAATTAATTTTAAAAAATGATTCTGAGGGTAGTACCGTCATTTTATCTTGTGTCTTATTTTTAACAATCAAAAAATGCCACTTGGCTCAATCATAAAATGCCACCTTAATAAAATTAATTTTAAAAAATAAAACTCCTAATAAATAATTCATCATTAATTCAAAACAATCAAAAAATGTCACTTGGCTCAATCAAAAAATGCCACCTTAATAAAATTAATTTTAAAAAATAAAACTCCTAATAAATAATTCATCATTAATTCAAAACAATCAAAAAATGCCACTTGGCTCAATTAAAAAATTCCACCTTAATAAAATTAATTTTAAAAAATTAAACTCCTAATAAATAATTCATTAAGAAAAACGTCAAATTAATTTAAATCAAGTATATATTTATTAACTCGACGTAAGTATTGAAATAAAATTTTACCTTTGAGAATAAGTGGTGGTGCCTCCATTTTAAAAAATAAAACTCCTAATAAATAATTCATCATTAATTCGAAACAATCAAAAAATGGCACTTGGCTCAATCAAAAAATGCCACCTTAATAAAATTAATTTTAAAAAATTAAACTCCTAATAAATAATTCATTAAGAAAAACGCAAATTAATTTAAATCGGTTCCTTGGTTGGACCAAAACAATCAAAAAAATGCCACTTGGCTCAATCATAAAATGCCACCTTAATAAAAATAATTTTAAAAAATAAAACTCCTAATAAATAATTCATCATTAATTCAAAACAATAAAAAAAATGCCACTTGGCTCAATAAAAAAATGCCACCTTAATAAAATTAATTTTAAAAAATTAAACTCCTAATAAATAATTCATTAAGAAAAACGTCAAATTAATTTAAATCAAGTATATATTTATTAACTCGACGTAAGTATTGAAATAAGATTTTATCTTTGTGAATAAGTGCTGGTGCCTCCATTTTAAAAAATAAAACTCCTAATAAATAATTCATCATTAATTTGAAACAATCAAAAAATGTCACTTGGCTCAATCAAAAAATGCCACCTTAATAAAATTAATTTTAAAAAATTAAACTCCTAATAAATAATTCATTAAGAAAAACGTCAAATTAATTTAAATCAAGTATATATTTATTAACTCGACGTAAGTATTGAAATAAGACTTTACCTTTGTGAGGTGTAAATACAATTCAATATTATCATTCATTCTTAATAAGTGGTGGTTCCTAGGTCGGACCAGACCAATCAAAAAATGCTATGTAGGTAAAACCAAGTTACGACCAAACCAATCAAAAAGGCCACGTAGGTAAAATTAAGTTATATTTTAAAAATAAAAATAAAGTAGTACTATTTAAAAAAGGGTCACGTAGGTAAAACGAAGTTATATTTTGGTGGTTCCTTTGTCTGACCAAACCAATCAAAAAATGCCACGTAGGTAAAACCAAGTTAGGACCAAACCAATCAAAAAATGTCACGTAGGTAAAACTAAGTTATATTTTAAAAATAAAAATAAAGTAGTACTATTTAAAAAAGGGCCACGTAGGTAAAACCAAGTTATATTTTAAAAATAACCGTCGGACCAAACCAATCAAAAAAGGTCACGTAGGTAAAACCAAGTTATATTTTACAAATAAAAATAAAGTAGTACTATTTAAAAAAAAGGCCATGTAGGTAAAACCAAGTTATAAAAAATAACCGTCGGACCAAACCAATCAAAAAAGGCCATGTAGGTAAAGCCAAGTTAGGACCTAACCAATCAAAAAAAGCCACGTAGGTAAAACTAAGTTATATTTTAAAAATAAAAATAAAGTAGTACTATTGAAAAAAGGCCCACGTAGGTAAAACCAAGTTATATTTTAAAAATAACCGTCCGACCAAATCAATCAAAAAATGCCACGTAGGTAAAACCAAGTTATATTTTAAAAATAAAAATAAAGTAGTATTATTTAAAAAAAGGTCATGTAGGTAAAATCAAGTTATATTTTAAAAATAACCGTCGGACCAAACCAATCAAATCATCAAAAAAATAAGTGGTGGTTCCTTCGTCGGACCAAACCAATCAAAAAAGGCCACGTAGGTAAAACCAAGTTAGGACCAAAACAATCAAAATCTTAATAAGTGGTGGTTCCTTGGTCGGACCAAACCAATCAAAAAATGTCACGTAGGTAAAACCAAGTTAGGACCAAACCAATCAAAAAAGGCCACGTAGGTAAAACTAAGTTATATTTTAAAAATAAAAATAAAGTAGTACTATTTAAAAAAGGGCCACGTAGGTAAAACGAAGTTATATTTTAAAAATAACCGTTGGACCAAACTAATCAAAAAAGGTCACGTAGGTAAAATCAAGTTATATTTTAAAAATAAAAATAAAGTAGTACTATTTAAAAAAATGCCATGTAGTTAAAACCAAGTTATATAAAAATAACCGTCCGATCAAACCAATCAAAAAAGGCCACGTAGGTAAAATCAAGTTAGGACCAAACCAATCAAAAAAAGTCACGTAGGTAAAACTAAGTTATATTTTAAAAATAAAAATAAAGTAGTACTATTTAAAAAAGGGCCACGTAGGTAAAACCAAGTTATATTTTAAAAATAACCGTCGGATCAAACCAATCAAAAAATGCCACGTAGGTAAAACCAAGTTATATTTTAAAAATAAAAATAAAGTAGTACTATTTAAAAAAAGGTCATGTAGGTAAAACTAAGTTATATTTTAAAAATAACCGTCGGATAATACAAAGAATAATAACAGTTATACGCCCGTTGCCCGTGCCTTGCACGGGCACCACATATCTAGTATATATAGAAGTGTGGGTTAAGTTGTTGGTATCAACATGTATGTTTATTGTCAATAGATTTAGAATCAAGGGTAGTTTTGAGTTTTCATGTCTAGGCTTCTCTATTATTTTTTTAAATATTTAGACATTTGAGAGTTGTCTAATGCTTAATCTGTAATTCCTTCTATTTTAGATTACATGTCATTTATTTCTTCGTCAATTTTTATTTGTTCACTATATTAAATTTTTTTATTTATTTTTATTTGTCTAGATTTATCACTTTTAGTTCATAATTTAATTATCATTTATTAACTGCTGTCATTTTCCAATATATTTTTCAAAATATTAATTTATTAAGTAAAATTATGATTCTATTTATTATTTCTTAAGAGTTAAGAAGTATGACAAGTCAATCCTAGATAAATAAAAATAAACAAAAGGAGCACTATTATATTAGTACTAGAAGAGTGAGTAAAGCTTAGTGTAATTATCTAATTTTTTTATGAAGTTTGTCTTTTCATTA
Organism: Solanum bulbocastanum; assembly: GCA_037074985.1. NCBI lineage: Eukaryota > Viridiplantae > Streptophyta > Magnoliopsida > Solanales > Solanaceae > Solanum > Solanum bulbocastanum. The sequence goes on from CM073602.1 coordinate 47,723,004, forward strand.
AGTGCTGCTTTAGGTCCTTAATCCTTTCATATTTTTACAAATAATATCCCTTTGGTTTTAATTTCTGTGGCACCTCTTGAATTTGGAGAGTTAATTTTAAATAAATTTTGACATAAAATAATAATAATAATAATGAAATTTATGTATATAAAAATTGCACAAAAAAATATTAAAAGTCACAATAATAAACTATTCTAAAATATTTAAAATGCATTTTGACTGACCATTTAGAGTGTATTTTTTCATTTAAATAGTACTTTTATATATGTTCTGAATATTTATGTTTTAAATTTAAATATCAATTTATTTTAATCTGATTTAATTTCAAAAATTAATCATATAAGTTCTAGAGAACTGAAATATGACAAGTATTTGAAATGAAGGGAATAGTGAATTACCTCCATATCTAAACTACTACAAAAAGTCTACTGGACTTAATCATATTAATTTTTATATATAGTTAACCTGATTACCTTTATATTGTGGTATACATTCTCCAATCATATATAAAAAAGATATTAGTTAAGAGGCAATTACACACAATTCAGGGCATCAAATTATGATAATAAGTTCATATTTTTTAAAAAAACAAATAAATTTGGAGAGAGATAGAGAACAAAGAAACCTCTTTTAATAGAAGCAAATTGAACCCTTCATTTCAATTATAAAAGATAGTGACCAATCCGTTAGTTAATACTCATCTATATTATTAAATTAACGTATATTTTTTTATGTTGGACCCGTGCTTGCACGAGCTTGCCGTCTAGTATATAAATTATTTGGTAAATTTTCGAGAGGTAAAAAGGTTTTTTTCTTCATAAAATATGTATCTTTAAAATAAGGTGTTTGGATAATATTTTTAAAAGAAAATGTTTAAGGGTATTCTGGAGAATATCAAAAGCCTTTTTAAAAGATTAAAAAAAAGTAGTTTTTCTCTAAATTAAAAGTACTATTTAAAAAAACTTATATCTTATAAAATTAATTATTTTTTTTCATGACAAATTACTTAAATCATATTTTTCTTATATAAATGACAATTTGAAGGGAAATTTTTGTAATTATTGCTTTATTTTTCTCTTCTTTTTTTCTAGCTATAATGACTCAATAGATAATCTCTCTGTTGAGGTTTTTTCATACAAGAAAATATATTTCATCTTGTCCAATTTGTGGAACAATTCAGATTTTGAAGATCAAAAAGTTTAATTTTAACCGTAAATCAAAACATGAAATTTTAAAAAATAAAATACACATTCAAACACTACATAAAAAGTACATATAGGTCAAAATATTTAATAATTCAAGATATTTGAAACATAGAGGAAAAAATTTACGAACAAAGAAATACTTGTTTGAATTCTCAAAATTAAAGAAGTGCAACACAAATTGAGATGAAGAAAAATAAGTAATGTTTGATAAAGAATTTATTATAATTGAATAACCATTTAAATAATTAACTTGTAATAACAACCACGTTAAGGACCACTAGATATTCGTGTTTAAAACATGGCAATGAATATGAGAGTGATCACTTTTTGGTTCTTGTAAATAATATTGTTTGGTTCAAAACGATCCTTACACTAAATAGTTTGGATAAGCTTAAATATAGAGCCTTATAATACTTCTATATTATTTATTTTTTTAAAATAAGTTGTTTTGAAAAAATATCTTATAAAATTAATTAAACAAAAATCATATATTTTTTTTATATAAACGACAATTTCAAGGGAAATTAATTATTGCTTTATTTTTCTCCTTTTTTTTCTAGCTATAATGACTCAATAAATATTCTCTCTGCTGAGATTTTTTTATACAAGAAAATATATTTCATCTTGTCCAATTTGTGGAACAATTCGGACTTTGAAGATCAAAAAGTTTAATTTTAACCGTAAATCAAAATACGAAATTTTAAAATTTTAAAAAATAAAATACATATTCAAACATTACATAAAAAGTATATATAAATATTTAATAATTCAAGATATTTAAAACATAGAGGAAAAAATTTACGAACAAAGAAATATTTGTTTGAATTCTCGAAATTAAAGAAGTGCAACACAAAATGACATAAAGAAAAATAAGTAATGTTTGATAAAGAATTTATTTTAATTGAATGACCATTTAAATAATTAGCTTGTAATAACGGCCACGCTAAGGACCACTAGATATTCGTGTTTAAAACATGGCAATGAATATGAGAGTGATCACTTTTCGATTCTTGTGAATAATATTATTTGGTTCAAAACGATCCTTATACTAAATAGTTTGGATAAGCTTAAATATAGAGCCTTATAATACTTCTATTTTTTTTTTTTTTAAATAAGTTGTTTTGAAAAAATATCTTATAACATTAATTAAACAAAAATCATATATTTTTTTTAAATATAAATGACAATTTGAAGGGAAATTTTGGTAATTATTGCTTTATTTTTCTCTTTTTTTTTCTAGCTATAATGACTCAATAGATAATCTCTCTGCTGAGGTTTTTTAATACAAGAAAATATATTTCATCTTGTCCAATTTGTGTAACAATTTGAATTTTGAAGATCAAAAAGTTTATTTTTAACCGTAAATAAAAACATAAAATTTTAAAAATTTTAAAAAATAAAATACATATTCAAACACTACATAAAAAGTACATATAGATATTCGTGTTTAAAACATGGCAATGAATATGAGAGTGATCACTTTTCGGTTCTTGTGAATAATATTGTTTGGTTCAAAACGATCTTTGTACTAAATAGTTTGGATAAGCTTTAATATAGAGCCTTATAATACTTCTATTTTTATTTTTTTTTAAAAATAAGCTGTTTTGAAAAAATATCTTATAAAATTAATTAAACAAAAATCATATATTTTTTTTAATATAAATGACAATTTGAAGGGAAATTTTTTTAATTATTGCTTTATTTTTCTCTTTTTTTTTTCTAGCTATAATGACTCAATAGATAATCTCTTAGGTTTTTTTATACAAGAAAATATATTTCATCTTGTCCAATTTGTGGAACAATTCGGATTTTGAAGATCAAAAAGTTTATTTTTAACCGTAAATCAAAACATAAAATTTTAAAAAATAAAATACATATTCAAACACTACATAAAAAGTACATATAGGTCAAAATATTTAATAATTCAAGATATTTAAAATATAGAGGAAAAATTTTACGAACAAAGAAATACTTGTTTGAATTCTCGAAATTAAAGAAGTGCAACGCAAAATGAGATGAAGAAAAATAAGTAATGTTTGATAAGGAACTTATTATAATTGAATGACCATTTAAATAATTAACTTGTAATAACGACCACGCTAAGGACCACTAGATATTCGTGTTTAAAACATGGCAATGAATTTGAGAGTGATCACTTTTCGATTCTTGTGAATAATATTGTTTGGTTCAAAACGATCCTTATACTAAATAGTTTGGATAAGCTTAAATATAGAGCCTTATAATACTTCTATTTTTTTTATTTTTTTTTAAATAAGCTGTTTTGAAAAAATATCTTATAAAATTAATTAAACAAAAATCATAAAGGACAAAAAAAAAGTTCTTATATAAATAGTGATTAGATTAAAAAAAATAAAATAAGAGAGGTAAATTTAATCACAAAGAAAGATTTATGTAATTATTGCTTTATTTTTATATCTCTTTTTTCCTAGCTATAATGATTTGGTACGTAAACTCTGTGACTATACGTATTTTATTGATAAAAGAAAACATATTTCATCGGGTTCAATCCGAGGAACAGTTTGTCGGATTTTGAGAGTCGAATATTTTAATTTTGACATAAAATTTTAATTTTTTTAAAAATAAAATATACATATTTGAACACCATATAAAAAGTACATTTAAGTTATAATAATTAATAAGTCAAAATATACGAAAAAGTTTACGATAAAAAATATACTTAATTGAATTGTGGAATTGCGACAAAGAAAATAAAAAAATTTTGGTAAAAATTTATTATAATTGAATGAGGAACTACTCGGACCACTACATGTTTAAAACATGGGAGGGAATATGAGTGTGGGATCACTGTATAAATAGAAGGCTTCATTAATATAGAGAAAACACAAGCAATAAAATCAGTAGCTTAAACAAGATGAAGTGTTTATTTTTGCTATGTTTGTGTTTGGTTCCCATTGTGGTATTTTCATCAACTTTCACTTCCCAAAATCCCATTAACCTACCCAGTGAATCTGCTCTACCTAAGCCGGTACTTGACACAAATGGTAAAGAACTCAATACTAATTCTAGTTATCGCATTATTTCCACTTTTTGGGGTGCCTTAGGTGGTGATGTATACCTAGGTGAGTCCCCAAATTCAGATGCCCCTTGTCCAGATGGCATATTCCGTTACAATTCCGATGTTGGACCTAGCGGTACACCCGTTAGATTCATTCCTTTATCTATGCAGTTTGGACCAGGTATCTATGAAGATCAACTACTGAACATACAATTCAATATTTCAACAGTGAAATTATGTGTTAGTTATACAATTTGGAAAGTCGGCGGTTACCATAAATCTCTAGGAACGATGTTGTTAGAGACTGGAGGAACCATAGGCGAACTAGCTAGCGGTTGGTTCAAGATTGTTAAATCATCACTTGTTGGTTACAACTTAGTGTATTGCCTATCAACTCCTATTCTTTGTCCACTTTGCCCTGATGATCAGTTCTGTGGAAAAGTGGGTGTAGTTCCCCAAAATGGAAAAAGGCGTTTGGCTCTTGTCAACGACCGTCCTCTTGATGTCTATTTCCAGCAAGTCTAGCTAGACTACATGTTTTAGCTACTATGTTATGTTATGTTGTAAAATAAACACCTGCTAAGGTATATCTATATATTTTAGCATGGCTTTTTTAATAAATTGTCTTTCCTTCTCGTTTACTATCTAGAGCCTTTGCTTATACCTAATAATGAAATAATATCACATATGAGGAGCGGGGCAGGTTTAGGCATATACGGGTGTAGGGTGGAGTGGATTAAAACAAAATTTTCTAAATAGGATAAAAAAAAAAATGGGTGATATTATTATTAAGGATAGGTAGTTACTTAATCTTAAGGGGTCGTTTGGTACAAAGATAAATAATGCAGGGATTAGTAATGCAGGAATTGGTAATGCATGAATTAGTAATGCAGGGATTATTTTTATCAAGTGTTTGGTTCATTGTTTCTTACCTAGTTTTGTGTGTGGTTTAAAACTCTACAAAAAAAATTCTTTCCAATTATACCCTTGAGTTATTATGGGATTTTCTATTTCATGTAATTGGGTCAAGGTAGATAATTGACGGACAATATTATTTTTTTATAGGAGAATAAAAATTTTATTGTCATGTTCACTATTTTCTCACTTAAATTATTTGAGAGTAAATAATTGTCATCTTAATAAATTGGAGTTATTATCTCAAAAGGTCACACAACTATAATAATTTATAGAGAAAATTTATTGAACTTTGTTTTGCATCAATAAATTAAAAAAAAAAAGAACTCTTTATCATAAAATAAAATAAAATACAATAAAAATAAATAATAAGTATAGCAAAATAAATTAAACTATTTTTATACTCGATATGTTTTATATATATATATATATATATATATATGCTCTTGTTTTAGACTACTTGTGTAATGTTTAATGGACTTCCGTTAAGAGGCAATATTTGACTTATGAATTGTTCTTAAATTCATACATCAACATTAGCATATTAGTTGGATTATAATATTTTATATTAATAATAAATAGATTAAATAACTCATATTTTAGAAACAAAAAATTATATCTAAATAATAAAAATTGTAAGCTAATTTATTTAAATAAATTTATTAGCATAAATATAAAACATAAAATCCAGAAAATAAACAAAATGATTAAAAAGATTTGAGGGGGTATTTTTGTCTTTACCTAGATTAGTCCCATGGTACTAGAACTAATACCTCCAAATGGAAGGTATTAGTTATACACCCTATAATACCATGTAGGGTGTATAACTAATACATGGATTGATTATACATAGACCCAAAATTCCTATCGAGCATAGTATTAAATAATACCACACATAATACTTGGATTATTTCTCTTAATACTCCCTACCAAACGACCCCTAAGAGATTAAATGAGCAGTTGTCATTAGATTCTTATTTTGTGATTTTATTCAAGGCCGAAAAGATCAACATTCCATACTTAAAAGAACAATTTCAGTTAAAAATATCCTCTCTGTTTTCCGTTGCCATTTCAGGCGACAAACAAAAACCAACAGAACCGCTAAACAAACGACCACCCCAAAACCCCATTACCAACCCATCCAAACCACCAAGAAACCTCGCCAGAACCCAACAACAAACATCTATAAACACACATCCAAAAACCGACCCCTTAAACCACCATTTATTTCTCTCTTTTTTCCAGCGAGAATTATCGCTCAACCTCTAAAACCCCCTGTTTGATGCAACCAGCAGCTCCGGCGAGGAGTTGCAAACTCCGACGTGTTAGGGTTTTGCCCTGATTTTCTTACCATATGTTAAGATTTATTTTTCCTTAAAGAAAAGACAAAACACTACCATAAATGTTTTTACTTTTCCTGAAAGGAAAATATAATATTTTTTCATATTTGGTTTATTCTTTCCTTTTAGGAGAAGGTTTTGGAGTAACTAGAGTCCTTTTCTAATAAGAAAAGGTTTTAGGACTCTATAAATATAGGTTTATTTCTTCTAACATAAGAACAATAGAATCCACAATGTAGTCGTTTAAGAGTCTTGTTTATGGGGAGATTTATTCTCTCTAAAGTTTCAATGTTTTTCTTTATATTAGTTTTTTATTTCTAGTATAAGTTTTTTTGTTATCTGATTTATCAACTATATGATTTGCAAATTATAAGCTTCCGCATGACGCCATAATCTCCCTTCATAACCCAACAAGTGGTATCAGAGCACATGGTTCAATGATCCAATGGTTCAACAAGATTGAAGAAAGGTTTAAGTTGTTTCAAATCAATTTGCAATCAACGTGATGATAATGAAGATTTTTGTGCTACTACATGTGGAGAAAATTTTCAGATATATTTTCAACCATCCTGCTACTCTATCCTTAAAAAACAAAATCAACTTTCAATCCCAGCAAACTTTTAATGCTCGGGCTCCACTTTTAACTCATGTATTTTTACTTTTAACGCATGAGCTCCACTTTTAACTCATGCATCTTACTTTTAACGCATGAGCTCTACTTTCAACTCATGCATATTACTTTTAACGCATGAGCTCCACTTTCAACCCTGTTCATAACTTTTAACACAGGGCTCCAAATTTTAACCCATATCAATTTTTTAATCATGGTAAGCAGCAGTGATACATGAAGATTTTGTGAAGAATAAGATTATCATGCAATGAAGAAGACAGATCAAGCTTTGTCAAGAAAATCCAGTCAAAAGGGGAGATTTGTTAGGGTTTTGCCCTGATTTTCTTACCATATGTTAAGATTTATTTTTCCTTAAAGAAAAGACAAAACACTACCATAAATGTTTTTACTTTTCCTGAAAGGAAAATATAATATTCTTTCATATTTGGTTTATTCTTTCCTTTTAGGAGAAGGTTTTGGAGTAACTAGAGTCCTTTTCTAATAAGAAAAGGTTTTAGGACTCTATAAATATAGGTTTATTTCTTCTAACATAAGAACAATAGAATCCACAATGTAGTCGTTTAAGAGTCTTGTTTATGGGGAGATTTATTCTCTCTAAAGTTTCAATGTTTTTCTTTATATTAGTTTTTGATTTCTAGTATAAGTTTTTTTGTTATCTGATTTATCAACTATATGATTTGCAAATTATAAGCTTCCGCATGACGCCATAATCTCCCTTCATAACCCAACACGACGAGCCGGAGAAAAGAAAAGTTGCCATCAAACAACCACCCAAAACCCCATTTCTTTTCCCCTTTCTTCGCTGCTCCAGTGAACTCCATGTGAAAACCAATCTCCGGCGAGGAGCTTCAAGCTCCGATGAACCGGAGCCAATAAAGATGGTGGTCAGTCTTTCCCTTTTACGATATTGTTTGTTGTTTTTTGCAGATCTACGGTGAAGCTCAAAGCTCCGAACAGTCACCCAAGCTCCGACAGCAGCTCACACAACAACTCCGACTCCGGGGAACAAAGCTGGCGAAACCCAGTCACCAGAGGAGCTCCAAGCTCTGAAACTCTATCGTCGGCATAGCGTTTGCCCTCAGTCAGATCTGAACGGAGAACCCATCAAGAGGTTGAATTTCTTTTACCTTTGATTTTACCTGTATCTTTTGAATACATTTTGTTTTATTTGACTACTGTTTTGTCAAATTTTTAGCTTATTTCATGATTATCTTAATGTTTGGTTATTGTATTGCATTTTCCAGATATTATTTTTAGGCTTGTTTATGTATTTTCCAATAACATTTTCTTTCTTTACAATGTATAGGTGTATGTGTGTATATGTTCTTATTTTATTTATATTTATGTGTGTTTATGCCATCAGAAGATTTCTTTTAGAGGAAGTGTTTGTTGTTGACACTTTATTTTTATTAAATTTTGTTAATTTTACTATTGTCAGGTTTTGTTTATGTATTTGTTTTATTGTTTATGTTCTTAGTTTTCTACTGTTATTAAGTTTTTCTACTCATGTTAATTTTGTAAATCATCTGGGTCAATTAATAATTGTTCAAAATTTTGTCTCAATGAATATTTACCTCGCTTTCAATATGCTCAGTCTTAACACTTGTGTATTTCTCTTTTGTTAAATTTTTGTTTGTTGCTGATCACGTTGTTAATGTTATTGTTGGTCACATATTGTCGTTTTATTCTCTTAATATTTGTTATTATTGTTGCTAAATATTAATTGGCCGATGAAGAAATAACTGTCGATTTTCAAGGTCTTTTATGTTAAGAAGATGAGTTTTATTTTTAAGTTACTATTTGAGTTATTCATTTTTATTCATATTTATTTAGTACTAACATTTTTACTAAGTGTCTTTACAGGTACACGAAATTGGTTTCCATTGAAGCTATTCGAATGGAGTTCGAATTATAATTTTTATTTATTATTGTTTCTTATTATTGTTTTATTTTATTATTTGTGTATATTACTTGTTTATTATACTTGTATATATTTATTTTTATCTCTTCCTCAATTTGAAAAAAATAAATTCAGTTGGGATCCACAATTATGGATTTGGAAGGATGCCTAGCATTTTTCCTTCGGAATAACTTGAACCCCTTATTTAGAATCTCTTGATTTCGTAGATTATTTAAATGGTTTCTTAGTTTTTCTAAAATTAGGTGGTGATTCTTTTAAAATTTGTTTATTCTTAAAATTTCTTTAAAATTGAATTAATTGATTATTTTTTGAGTCACTACGATGTTTCACTCTATTTGAATAAAGTTGGGATGTAAACAAGTAACAGTTATGAAATGAGAATTTGGAAGGTTTATGTTGATTGGAATTCTAAGAGTAGAGAGAGATAGATAAATCACTCAGAATTGAAACACGTATGTTCAGGAGTCCTTGAATCTATGATACAAGTTTCGAAATTAAAAACAGAAGAACAAGTCCCAAAATACTTCAAAATAGTACCAGCCATTGCATTGGCATTGATCTCAGGTCCTACATTTTTTGTTGTTGATTCTGACAATTTCATCTGCTTCATTACTTGAATGAACTGTCCAAATTGTTCCTTGCTCATGTGCTGACTGACTTGATGCATGTAGTAGTTAGGATTTTCTTCCTCCATGATAGCTCCATTTCCTCTTATTGGTGTTGTGTAGGTCTTGTCATTTGTGAAATTCAAATCCTCAGGAAAACCTATCAATCTGTAGCAATCATCTATGACATGACCTGTTTTACCACAATGAGCACAAGAACCATTAGGGTTGTATTTATTCTTTCTTTTGAACGTTGGATTCTGTCTTGGATATCTAGGAGCCTACTGTGCCTGTTGGTAGTTGTTCATCCTAGGAAAGCCCATGTTTGGCTTAGTTCCATATCTTGATCCTAATGCACCTGGGTTGAATTTCTGAAACTACTTTCCATTTTTGTTTTGATTTACATTGTTATTAACCATGAAAGATGAAGAATCAGTAGGAATGATAGCACTCATGTATGTTTCCTTTTGGTTTTCATCTTGTAAGATCAAGGAATAGGCAACATTTATGTTAGGTAGTGGATTCATCATAAGAATATTACCCCTAGCTTAGGCATATGTGTCATTAAGACCCATAAGAAACTGTATAAGCATCTTATCCTCCACAGATTTCTCCAATTTCTGTTTTCCTTCACAGATGCACACACAAGTACACTTATCTTGTGAATTCAGATAATCTAATTCATCCCAAAGCCTTTTGAGTTTAGTAAAGTAACCTGCAATATTGTTAGTTCCCTGTACCAACCTATTAAGTTCCTTTTTCAGGTGGAAAAGTTTAGCACTATTTGATTGACCAAATTTGTGCTCTAGATTCATCCAGAGTTCTTTTGAAAGGGAATTAAGAAGCAAGGACGTTACCATGTCATTACACCTGCTCTAAAGTTGCAGATCTGGTGGTGTTGGGGCTGGTGAAGGATGTGTTCCAGTGATGAAGCCTAGTTTGTTCTTTGCAGAGAGTGCTATGAACATTAATCTCTTCCATCCTTGATAGCGTATTCCATCAAAAGTGCTACCTACTAACCCCATTCCAGGAGAGTCTGAAGAATGCAGATAGAAAGCATGATTGATATCAATCTTAGTTCCTGAGGGTGATCCTCTGGTTTGCAGGTGTTGATTCAGAATCATTGATAGCTTCGTTAGTCATGATTGTATTTGATTAATGTGATTGATTACTGCTCTGATACTATTTGGAGTGTTTGTTTATACAAAACATAAAATATGTTGAAATAAAGTACTTAATAATGAAATAATATCACAAAAATATCAGGCGTGTGAGTAAGGCTTTATATAAAAAGTAAAAATAAGAAAAAAGGTACATGTTGACACTCTAAGTGGTAAAAGTAAAAATAAAAAGTATATTTAGCTTCATTTGCACGTTTTTGTTACATGAATAATAGTATCTATTGTCCTTCAATGTGTGAGACATATAATAGCTTAGTAATAATTAGTATAGAGACTTGCTATTTTAACAAATAATTAAAGGGAAAATTAACAATCTAATCAACATACCTAACATAATTAGTCAAAATAACTACACTTTAAAATATATATTTAAAATGTCAAAATGTCAATACTTTACAAAATAATTGTATTCAAATATTATTATTTATTTTACCCTTTTTTCCCCAAAACAGTCTAGCATTGGACAAATTCTAAACCAATAACAGATAAAAAAGGAAAAAAGAAAAAAAAACTACCGATTAATCTTTTTCCCATCATTCACGTTTCTTTTCCCCCCATCATTCAAGTTTTATATTTTCTCTTTCTTCAAATGTCTCAATTGTTAAAGGTAATTTCGATTATTTAGTGATATTTATGTTGATTTTGTTTTTAAAATTACCGATTATCTTGTATTTCAAGCTTTATATATTATGGATTTTCCGTCAATTTTTTCGATTTTTATGTGAGTTTGGTTAGATAAGCAGGGCCCATTCGGGGATGACGTTCTCAACAGGATTTGCTCCACACCCAAGGCTCGAACCCGAGACCTCTAGTTAAGGGTGAAACACTCTCACCAATGCACCACAACCCATGTTGGTCCTAAAGTCATTATTATTAAGTAGGTAGGTACGTTCAAAATAATTCTTTAAAAAGTGATCATATCCGATCTTAATCAAATACAACTCTAATTCCAATTTTAAAATTTTAAAATAATATTCCCTCCTTCCCCTTTTAGTTGTTATGCTGCATTTTTCAAAAATCATTTTGAATTATTTTTCAATTTAAATTAGATTACATCAAAGATATTTTAAATTAAAAAGTTAGATATATATTTGAAAGGTATACATTAAGTACTATAAATCACAATTTTTTGTATATCAATATGATGAAAAAATATATCATAAAATGTTATTCAAAGTTCTTATCATTTAACTCTAAAAAAAATCATACAACTAAAAAAGGATGAAGTGAATATAAATATATTTAATTTTCATGATCAACCGCATACTAAAATATATTAGTCAAGTTGCCAAATGCCATAATGATGAAAGGAAACAGGTGAATGCAGCTCATATCACACAAAATTAAGCACTTTATACCTCATCTTTTCAGCACTACCAGCGTATAAAAATATGAAAATGTGTAATTTTCAAGTTTAATACTAATAGTCGTAGAGAGTTTGTTTTCGATAAATTTGAGTGGGGAAAGAAAAATTAAGGTGTTAACAAATAAATAAAGATGAACTTATATGCTTTGATTATAAAAGTAGTCTAACATTATTTTTTGTAAAATTTGGATGCAGTTAAACACGGTTATTAAAGAATCACTATCAACCGTATCCACCAGATCCTATCATTGAATGAATGGCTTGTGAAGATATGATTTTTTAAACATCTTAATTTTTTAATAAAATATTTATTTTTTTCAAAATAAATATTTTTGATCTCATAACAATAATGCAGCTTTTAACCATGGTTATAATTATACGGGTTGGGTTATCTATAAAAAAGTTAAATGTATGGAACAAATCAAATTCAAATCAAACCTATTAATTAGTGATTGAGACGTAATAATTTTTTTTATATGTACATTGTAAATCTTAATTGTGTTTTGGATAAAAGCCACCTGGCTGCTTAGATTGATTTAATGATTTTGGATGTATTTGATATTTTCCCTCGGAACACCTTATCTTCAGTCTCACTTCTCACGGTGTCTATCTTTCACCACCCTACACTTTTACTTTTATTATTGTGTGTTTTAATATATTTTTCTAGATTATATATAATTATTTTTAAAATAATCTTTTTTATTTACCTACTAAACACATAAGAATTTTATTTTCTTGAAAACCATCTTTCAAAAAAAATATTTTCTTTCATAACGAATATTCTCTGAACAGCCACAAATGTTAATATCAACTTTTTGCTTTTAATTGAGTTGAAATGTTTAGAAAGAAAAACAAAGCATAAATGAAAATTATTAGGCATACAAAAGTACAAAATAGTTAACCAAACAACAATAATGAAGATACTAAAAATGCAAATAGTCTTCTAGTCATGATTTTGTGCTGAAAGTTTTTAGATAACTTTTATATGTACTTCAGTCATTTTGTCTTGGTTTTAATAACCTTAGTTAAAAATGTTTGAAGTTTCATTAGTCTTGGCAACAAGGTAAAAGTTCCGTAAAATGCTTGAAATTTTGCCTTTATCTAATTTACAACTTCAGCAAAAATTGTCTGAATTTTTTTTTTTTTATGATGACCTTCACAAAGGCACACCTTAGACAAAAATGTTTATAGGTCTTGGTTTTAAATTGTAAAATTTCTGCTCCATATTAGTTGTTCATCTTTTTAAAAAATAATTTACCTATAATTTTTTTTAAAAAAAAACTTCACAAACTTATTTACATTTTTTAAAAAGAATGAATTATTATAAGGTTAAAAAGAGAAAATAATAATTAATTCTCTCCTGATTTCATAAATTGACAAATAGTTTAAGAAAAATATTTTAAAAATATGAACGACTAATATTGAATGAACACTAATCATGAAAGAAATTAAAGAATAATTAAGTAGCCAAATTTTCCGTTCTTATCATCAACTCTACTTGGAGTTGCACTGTTGCAGGCCAATAATGGATATATATTATATACTAATGTGCCGATGGGACCATTATTAGACCATAGTTAATGTTGGGTTATGAAGGTGATTAGGGTGTCATGCGGAAGCTTATAATTTGCAGTCATATGGTTGATAAATTAGACGACACATAAAACTATACTAAGAGAAATAATATTATTATGTGATATGACCAATTGGTCTAAATAATTAAAAACTAATAAAAAACATAAAAACTGTAGAGAGAAAATCTCCCCATAAACAAAACTCTTAAACGACTACATTGTGAATTCTATTGTTATTGTGTTAGAAGAAACAAACCTATATTTATAGAGTCCTAAAACCTTTTCTTACTAGAAAAGCACTAGCTACTCTAAAACCTTTCCTACAAGGAAATAATAAACCAAATATGAAAGAATATTATATTTTCCTTTCAAGAAAAGTAAAAACATTTATGGTAATGTTTTGTCTTTTCTTTAAGGAAAAAATAAATCTTAAATAATGATAAGAAAATCAGGGCAAAATCCTAACAGTTAAAACATGATAATGAAGTATGATGGTTAATTAGTTTTTTTCCCAGTTGCAGTATGCCTAATTAATATATCGATATCTCTTTAAATTTGGAATACATTTAATTTAGATACTAGAATCAGGACATGTAACATTTGAACACATGAACAATCGATAAAGTGATCCTATTACAATAACAAAGTAAAGAAGTGTTTTTAAAGCTATCAATAATTCGAAAACGAAATTAATAATTCATACCAAATTCAAAAGTGTTTTCAATATTTTTGTCTATCATCTATTCTCAACTTTTAAATTTGACAGTTCATAAACAATATATGTCCTCTCAGTTTTTAAATTCGTTCAACTTCACCATTATTAACATTGTGAAATTAATTCAAACAATTGTCCGTACTATGGACAAACCCTAAATTACATAAATTGAAACAAAAGATTATACAATAAAATTAATTTAGTACTAAAAATAGTGTAAAAATTGAGGGCTGAAACTAACGAACATGGTTAATTAAAATTGAGGAACATCTTATCTTTTTGGCCTAAAAGATATTTGAATACTATACTAACATATATCCACCATTGAAGATAAATACCATCAAGCTAGTGAATATTTGATGACTTGACGGGACCGCATGTGTTACTATCCCATAACTAAAACGGAGTCCGGAATCAAAAGGACAACAAAATTTTTCGAAAACTCCACAAGGGCAACTCAATTATTTATGAAACCAAAATGACAATAATTTGTAACGACGTCTAAATCAGGATTTCCGCTGCCAGGCACAGAAACCTATGAGCCTTACAAGGCGCAACAACTTTTAGCCTTGTAAGCCTCAGCCGCCGGGAGCCTTACAAGGCGCAAGGAAGGCTATTTTTTTTTTTTATGGTGTTCGGTCCTTAAAGCTACACGTTTGCAAACTCGACCGCTCATTTTTTTGTTAGATAAATAAAAGAATCGGACTATTTAGTTGAGATGTTAAATCATCCAACTTTAAATTTATCTAAAATGCAGTACCTTTTTTTTACAAAAATCCAATGTATTTTAGTCGGTTATTTTTTTAAAAAAATTATGCCTTTTGAGTTATCAAAATAGGATTTCTATTGACCGTAAGCTTAATTTGATAATGCAAAAAAAATTTAAAATAGATAAATTGTATATTGTAAGTAATGCACATTTCAACACACGTATGCATGTTAGGGGTGAAGCTATATAGTTCTTACGACACTTGTTTAAGCTTGATTTTCTAAAAGAATGTTCGGAAGTGTCGTTTGTTTAAATATAATGTTTATTTTGATAATTAGTTAAATTTAATTTATATCATTAAATTTATTGTTAGGTAATAACGTGATTTTTCATTTTGTGTAATGGTTGATTTAGTATGAATGTATGGTCATTTTGTTTTACTTACTATTTAATAATTGTAAGAATGAGGTATCCCAGTCTCATATTTCTCAATTTTGAACCAGTTCTTTATGTTATTAGGTCCTGGAATTCCTATGGTACCACCAGTTATAACAAACCTAGGTGGTGGATGTATCGGCCCTAGCATGTAATTACCAGCTTTCCAAACAGTTTCGTTAAAACATGACTTAGTTGCTCTCCCTTTTAAGTTAGACGACGCTAGGAACTAGACACGATTTTGTTATATAAAAAATTTGAAATTGTTTGGTTCAAAACGAGCCTTATAAACAGAGGCTGATCTAGGATTTAGAGTCACTGGGTGCCAAACAGAGGTAGAGTTATAAATAGTTTGGATAAACTTAACAATTAATGCATGTTACATTATATGTTATACTATGCTACTACTATGTTTTAAAATAAATACCTGTTTAGTATGTGTATATATTTAGCATGGGTCTCGTAATAAAAATTGTCTTTCCTTCTCCTCGACTAGCTATTTCGAGCGTTTGTTTATACAAAATATAAAATATGTTGAAATAAAGTACTTAATAATGGAATAATACCACAAAATTATCAGGCGTGTGAATAAGGCTCTATATAAAAAGTAAAAATAAGAAAAAGGTACATGTTGACACCCTTAGTGGTAAAAGTAAAAATAAAAAGTATATTTAAGTCACAACAATTAATAATTCAAGATATTAAAAGATATGTGAAAAAGTTTACGATAAAAAATATACTTATTTAATTTTTTTGAGAATTGCAACACAAATTAAGACAAAGAAAATAAATATTTTTTGGTGAAGAATTTATTATAATTGAATGACTACTCGGAATTTATTATATATTCATGTTTAAAACATGGGAGGGAATATGAGTGTGCGATCACTCTATAAATAGAAGGCTTCATTAGTATAGAGAAAACATTAGCATAAAATCAGTAGCTTAAACAAGATGAAGTGTTTATTTTTGCTATGCTTGTGTTTGGTTCCCATTGTGGTGTTTTCATCAACTTTCACTTCCCAAAATCCCATTAACCTACCCAGTGAATCTGCTCTACCTAAGCCGGTACTTGACACAAATGGTAAAGAACTCAATCCTAATTTGAGTTATCTCATTACTTCCCCTTTTTGGGGTGCCTTAGGTGGTGATGTATACCTAGATGAGTCCCCAAATTCAGATGCCCCTTGTCCAAACGGCATATTCCGTCACCATTCCGATGTTGGACCTAGCGGTACACCCGTTAGATTCATTCCTTTATCTACAAATATCTTTGAGGATCAACTAATGAACATACAATTCAATATTCCAACAGTGAGATTGTGTGTTAGTTATACAATTTGGAAAGTCGGTAATTTAAATGCACATCAAAGGACGATGTTCTTGGAGACGGGAGGAACCATAGGGCAAGCAGATAGCAGCTATTTCAAGATTGTTAAATCATCATCAATTGGTTACAACTTATTGTATTGCCCTATTACTCGCCCTGCTCTTTGTCCATTTTGTCGTGATGATAACTTCTGTGCAAAAGTGGGTGTAGTTATTCAAAATGGAAGAAGGCGTTTGGCTCTTGTCAACGAAAATCCCCTTGATGTCTACTTCAAGCAAGTCTAGCTAGACTATATGTTTTAGCTACTATGTTATGTTATGTTATGTTATGTTGTAAAATAAATACCTGCTAAGGTATATCTATATATTTTAGCATGGCTTTCTCAATAAATTGTCTTTCCTTCTCGTTTACTATCTAGAGCCTTTGCTTATACCTAATAATGAATTATTGACATTATTTATGCATGAATTATTGACATTATTTTATATTGAAAAATATACGAGTCTCATATATTTTCTAAGGATGTCACATCTAACAATTCATTTGTATTGTATTAGAGGGAGTACCAAACTAGCGTTTGGCAAAGAATTAAGTGGACCCACGTTGATAAATATTGATAGTATATATCATTAAATATTTATTAAATAAGAAAATATCTCTTTTTTAGACTAACTAAATAAAATGAATCATATAAATTGAAACAAATGAAATATCAATTTATGTAACCATTTTTTTCGTTTAAGTCTATTCTACAAAAAAAAAAATCATCGTGTTATAATTAAAAACAATTAAATAACTTTTTTACACTTAAAACACTTTTAACAAAATTGATCAAATACTAACTGCTGCTTAAAACTAGTTTTAAAATTTACTAGCTAAATGCAGACTATTTCTTACCAAAAATATCTTTCAAAATATGGTGATTTCAGAAAATTGACCAAATTAACATGCTATTAGTTTATCAAATAAAATATGTCAATTCTGTCTAGAGGTTTATGTATAAGTACACACATAAAATTGAAAGCTTGATTTGAAGGAATCTATTTTCTCATGGGCATAATCAGTTGACACTCGACTTAGTTGTGAAAAAGTGAAGGTTTCGGTGGACTTACACGATCATGTTAGAATGAATATAAAAGATGAAAATATTGGAGAAATAAGGACAATGAAAGTGAAACAGTATAATTATTTGTCTAAATATTGTAAGGAATGCAAGTTGTAGGGTCATTATGTGCATGAATGTGGATTTTAAGAGTCATACACTCTAAGAAGGTTAATGTTAACAGGGATGAGGAATGACCAACAGGGGAATTATATATTCTCTCCATCCCAAAATATTTGTTACATTTTGCTTTTTAAAAGTCAAATTATATGAACTTTTACTAAGATGTTAAAATGTATATTTTTATCACACTAATATGAAAAAAAATCACAACTTATAATACTTTATGTATAGCTTTAAATATATAAATTTTAGTTTGAAAATGTAATTCAATACTTCACAAAAAAAAAAAAATCCAAAAAGAAATCCCTACAACAATAGTTTGGATGTTTCTATCTTGCCATCCACAAATAATATGAATAATGATCTCTTAATTAGCTTAATCATGATTGATGAGGTGTTTTGTTTAAGTAGATTTTGACCCTTAGATTTGATAATGTACAATTGTAATAAGATTAAAACTATACCGGATAAATTGGACACAAAGATTGCTCTCTCTCCCTTTCAATTTAGATTACACTAGTGACTAGACATGATTTTTTTTAAGAAAAAAAAATTAAAAAATATATGATTCAAAACGATCCTTATAAATTGTTTAGTAAATTTTCGAGAGGTAAAAAGATTTTCCTTCATAAAATATTTATCTTTAAAAAGTAAGGTGTTTGGATAATTTTTTGAAAGAAAATATTCAAGGGGCTTCCGGAGAATAGCAAAAAAAAAATTTTAAAGATAAAAAGGTATTTTTTTCCTCCAAATTAAAATTGTTTTTTGAAAAAAACAATCTTATAAGATTAATTTTAAAAAATCATAAAGGATAGATTATTTAAATCTTATTTTCTTATATAAATTACAATTAGATTAAAAAATTAAAATAAAAGAGGTAAGCATAAGCACAAAGGAAAGGAGGTAAGTTGAAAGAAATCAAAGGGAGATTTATGTTTTCTCTTTTTGTTTCTAGCTATAATTAGTCGGTAGATTAACTTCCTGACTTAACGATTTTTTTTTATACAAGAAGACATATTTCATCATGATTTTAATTCGTCATGTCCAATTTATTAAATAGTTTAATTTTAATCGTAAATTTAGACATGAAATTTAAAAAAATAAAATAAAATATAGATATTTGAAGAATACATAAAAAGTACATATAAATCACAATATTTAATAATTCAAGATATTAAAACACATGGGAAAAAAATTACTAACAAAGAAATTCTTATTTGAATTCTCTAAATTCGAAAAGTGCAACACAAATTGAGACGAAGAAAATGAATAATATTTGATAAGGAATTTTTTATAATTGAATGACCATTTAAGTAATTTACGGGTAATAACAACCACAATAAGGAACCCTAGTATATAAATATATAAGGTATTTTTAGTCATTAAACGCCCAATCAAAAACATTTTCACAAAGACCTAAATCAAAATCAAAAGTTCATCTTCCTCAGAATTTTTCTCTCTCTAAAAACCCAAGAAAAAGAAAAGTAAAGTTGAAGCATGGGCTGCAAGAATTCAAGGGGTTTTCATCAAATTCTTCAAGGATTCATCATCAAGGTATGGTAGTTTTCATTTTTGGGTAGATTCCACCCAAAGAGCCACTTCATAACTTGTTTTTCAAACTTCCAATTTTCCCCAAATCAAGGATTTTGGTTCAAAAACATTGGTTCCTTTTTAAAGTGATTTCAATGGTTGAATTAGGTTGGGTTATGATTGAATTAATGATTTATGGTTGAATTTTGCTGAAATTCCCCCAAGAACCCATGGATCCCCTCTAGTCCTAAATTGTAATCTTAATTGGGATTGATTGGTTTTAGAAGCATGTAAAAGGGTCTTGTATGAATTAATTGAATTGATTGAATTATATTATTACCCATGTCTAATGTAGAAATTCTAGATGTTGGGTTGAATGTGAATTATGATCCTTAAAGGTTGAATTATGAGAATTGTCCATGAATATGAGAATTATGCTTGTGCTTCAAGATTTATGTTTAGAATGAAGATTCTATGATTATGGTGTAATTGTGGTATTGATGGAAAGGTCATTCTCCCCCAAACCCTTACACACTATTATGCAATGATTATTATGACTATGATGATGTTGTTGTGTTGATTGAAAGGTTATTTTGATGAACATAATATGAATATGATGTGAAAGGTTTACTCACTGATTCTAAGGTTGAAAGGACACTCTCACCTAATGAATCTATGAGCTATTGTGATACTATGTTGGTTTGAGTGCCTAGTGCATTCTTTCAGGAACATGAACTTAGGTAGAGACTTAATATAAATCCTAAAGGGAATTATGCTTAGCACCGAGTTGATATAATTATGAGATGGAAAGTTTTACGTTAGAAAGTTTGGCTTTCCAATGTAAGTTATCTCATGAGATGGAATCCTTTTACGTTAGTAAGTCAGGGTTTCTAGTAGCAATCTCCTTATCCCATAATGTCACGACCCAGGGATACCCCCTAAACGTAACACGACGTACTTGACCCCGAAGGTGTCACATACAAGCATCATAGCACATCTTAAACATAAGAGCATAGGAAAAAGTGCGAAATTTAAAATTTTTCTTTACAATCGAAGTTTTTCAAATAATAAGAAAGAGTCTATGACACTATGTCTCAAACCATCTATAACATTGGAATAAAAATTCTTTGAATATAACTTTAGGGACACAACCTTTACAATAAGTCTAAAACATAAAAGAAAGACATAAAGGATATATGGTCAAGTCCTTGAATACTATTAGGACTTACTAATCTTCTTCTTCTTGATCTACTAAGGTCCTAGCCACGAAGATGGAATTTAATATCTCCAAAGCCTACACTTATAGAAAATGTAGAAAGACGGGGTTAGCACAAAAAGTACTAAGTATGGAAGCCATGCATGTAAATCCTTAAAACTGCATAAAAGGGACATTTTGCTTGAAACCATGCTATATTCCACTTTTAAACACCATATTTGAAATAGTTGGAGAATGTAGTTCATAAGACAACCATGCATGATTCATCATAACATAAAGGATATCATCATAATCACAATCATAGTCTCCAATACAACATAATGCATACTCCAATCTTCACAAGACAAATTCACATTCATAATTACTTACCAAGATCATATCATCATAATAAAACTATCACATAAGCAACTCTAGGCCATACTTGTGCAATGTATAGATAGAATCCCATAATCCTATCTACACTAAGTATCACTTCTAGGTCACCATGCTCATACTTGTCATACATTAGTCTCATACCTAGTTAATACTTATAGACAAGGAAACATTCATATTCATTGGTTCATGTCAAAGAAAGTCAATCATAACAACAATTCATATCATGCATACATAATTTCATATATCTTCATAACATAAGGAACCCACATTATAACCCCTTTATAAGTCTACTTGTACAATGTATAAGTGAAGTCTCATACCCCCACTCACTTTAAGTAAAGCTCATTAAGAAGTCATAAGTATAGTCCATGTTCATAATTCATAATAAAGCATGCATAACTCATCATCATCATGTCATAAAGGAAACCTACCATGCCCACTCTCAAAGCCTACTTGTGCAATGCATGAATAAAGTCTCATACCCCCATTCATACTAAGTAGAACCTCTTGAGGAATCATAGTAAATAATCCATGGTCTTGTTCTTGTTCATGTCACTTGTTCACTAGAGGGAATATAGCTTTAACCGTCATAGACCATGTGAGCTACATGGAATCCGGTGTCGTGTAACCCCACACCGAAAGAAGGTGTCCTACTTGCCTAAGGTAGAACTAAATATATAGCTTTTAGGTGGATTCACTAGCTAAAGACCTATGTGGGCACATAGTTATGGGATAAGGAGATTGCTTCTAGAAACCCGACCTATTGTATTGGCGGAGGAGCTTCCATCTCATGAGAATAATTTAGAGAACCCGACCTTTTGTATTAACGGGAGGGCCTCTACCTCACTTTCCATATCCACTTAGTGCTAAACTTTATTTTTCAAAATTACTTGTTTAGTTTTGAATTAAATTTACATGTTTGAAGGAGTATCTTACCATTCGTTCAACCCAACTCATAAAATATCTCATAAATTCAATTAAGTGAGAGCTAACTTTCAACCTTAGAATCACCATTAGTATGTGAGTAAACCTTTCACACCAATATCATGTGTTTTCATGAGAATGGACTTTGAATCAACACAATAGGATCATCATGGTCATGTACATTTCATGCATAATAATGTGTAAAGGTGCATATGAGAACTATACTTTCAATTGACACCTTAGATACATCATAATCATATTTATGCATGGAGTGTGTGTATAATTGTCCTTGCAATGACATAACAATAACATTATCATCATAAACACTTCCATCTCAAAATGTTCATAAGCATATACATAATATCACAATCATTCATATTTCACATATATTGCATTCAAGGATCATAGACCGTGTAAATCAACACATCTAACATTCATCATAATAGACATATATATAATCATAACTCAAATAGTTCATTCATTGCATGTGTAAGCTCATATACTCATATTATAAGTCATGTGGGTAAAGTCCTTCCACAAAAGCACCATATACAATTCAACATGCATAATGATTTTCTTCTTAAAGCCTCAATATTCATAGTTCATTCCTTTTTAGCTTTTACCTTTAAATCCTTAGGAGCCATCTTCATATTATGAGCATTACTCTCAAGCAACACCTCACATGGTCATCGTGTAAACCTAATTCTCAAGGTAGACTAACCACATGCTTCATTCTTACTCAATTATAGTCACATAACATCAAGTAAACTAAATCTCAATACTACTCAATCATGATTCATCATGTAAGACCTAATCAAGGTCATTTATATCTACGAGATTCACTCATAAGCAATTCGTGTTTAGGTGATCTAATCTAAGGCAATTCATCAAGAAGTTCATCAATTTTAGAAAGTCACATCTAAACCCTCAATTTGCCTCTTTCATGACATAACCCTAGGCTATATCCATTTCACCCTAGAATCTTAGGTTAATCAAGAATACATGTAGAATCATACTAAAATCATGTAATTACATCATAATCAACTCACATCTAATCAATTGAACCAACTTGCAATAACATTCTTAATGTAAAGAATAATCATAACTAGGATTGGGGAAACTCATAGATTCTTGAAGAATTCAAGCTAGAATCATGTAAAAATTAGTAATTCATCCATAAACAAACATAACTCAACCTTTAAAAGAAACTTTGTAAGGAATCCACGGGATTGAGTTGAAACCCTAGCTAATTAGGTTTTCTAGAATTGAGATTAAAGCTTTTGAAAAGGCTCCTTGGGTGATAGCTACCCAAGGATGAAAACTCTCATACCTTAGGTGTAAAATCCAAACAAATTCATATTGCAAAACTCCATCCTTCAAGCTCTACTTGATCTCTTTCTTTGTTCTTCAATGGAAGTTCCAGAGAGAAGATTTTTTAGAGGGGAAAGTATTTTGGTTTTGAGTTGGGGTCTTGGGTTCTTATGAATTAATGAGGTGTTTAGTGACATAAAATGGTTTATATAGGTCTATTAAATCAGTATGAAACGACCCTAAACTAAAATAATTAAATTAGGAATTAATTAGGAAAACTTACCTTAGGCAGAATTTTTAGACAGCTCGCAGGTGTGACCTATGACCACCACCTACGGGGCGTAGGTTAGCTCACGCTCCGTACTAGTAGGGCGTAGGTTGAACCTACAACTCCTAAGTTGCCCCCTTGACCCACGATTCACTCCCACGGAGCGTGGACCGCCATACGAGGCGTAAGTCCCCACCGTGGGTCACACTTTTTAGGCAGAAAAATAGAACTTAGGATGCCTTGGGGTCCCCTTCAAGGACCCTTAGTAGGTCCTTGGGGGGTGGTACCTTGATGTCTAACCCCTAAACACCTCAATCTAAATCCGAGAACTCGTTTTACAACCTAAAACCAAACATCAAACTCAAAAGCTCACACGTAAGGCTCTAGTTTCTGTTAGGCTCTAGATTGGTCTTACTAGTTTTTCGGGTTGTTACACATAACTATGTGCTCACATAGGTCTTTAGCTAGTGGATCCACCTAAAAGCTAATATATGAGTTCTACCTTAGGCAAGTAGGATACCTCTTTTCGATGTGGGGGTAAGACACCAAATTTCATGTAGCTCACATGGTCTATGTCGGTTAATGTTATATTTCCCTATATGACAAAAATATGAATTATGACAAGAGCATGAACTATAACTATGACTTCTTAAGAGGTGCTAGTACCTATGGGTCGGCATAAATACCGCAAAATAGAAAAATCGAACCAAACATAACTAATTCGGTTCTTCGATTTCTGTTTTTTGATTTTTCGATTCAGTGTCTGTGTTATTTTTTCGAAAGTTCGGTTCGGTGTTCAGTGTAAGAGTCTCAAAACTTCGGTGCACCAAAAAATCGAACTTTTATTTTTAAAAAATTAAAAATTAAAATATATTTTTTAATATATATATATATATATATGGGCATTCCCTTAACTAAAAATTAAAAATTCAATTAACAATTAAATCATTCATGAACAAATCAAAGTAACACCAAATGTACAATTCAATAGTTAACTTGAAATATTAATTTCCAAGAGAAACTCAAACATAATTTTACCAATATACATTATGTAAAGGAACCATCTTCATATTTGTTTTCTCGATAAATTGTTGGAGGCACAATGTTCTTGATAAAGACAAATATAGTCTTTTAGTTAGCACAACAAGTGTTCCACGGTAATACGCATTATTCCTTAACATAGTTTTAAATTTCTAAGTATCTTATACTTTATCCTTATTTTATTTTTCATTCACACCGAAAAACAGATTTAAAAACATTGAACTAAACCGTACCGAACCAAATTAGTTTGGTTTAATATACGGTGCACACTTTTATAACACCGAAAACCAAAAAACCGAATCAAAGTTTGATAAAACCGAATTGAATAATCAAACGTCCACCTCTACCCATACCTGACTCTCACCATTCAAAAAAAGAATATTTAATTTTCTTATTTTTTAAATTTCAAATATATTTTTATCCCTACACCAAACCACCCCCAACCGCCCCCCCACCCCCCCTTCCCCAAAAAAACACAAAAAAATAAATAAAAAATAAAAAATTATTTTTAAAAATGTTTCAAATTTTAATATTTTTTCTTACCTCACCCAACCGGACCAAAAAAAATTGCTTTTGAAAAATATTTCAAATTTAGTTTTTTACATTACTCCCCCCGCCACCCTGTCAATTTTTTTATTTTTTTTAAAAAAAATTAGGAAATATTTCAATTTTTTTATTTTTTTCGCCATCCCCCTACCCCTCCCCCCCAGGCCATTCCTGTCAAAAAATTGTTTTAAGAAAAAATTGTTTTTGAGAAATATTTTAAATTTAAAAAATTTCATTTTTTATGCCACCCTCCTCCCCCCGGCCACCCCCACCCAGGCCATTTCTGTCAGTTCTTTTTTTTTTTTTTAAGAAAAAACTATTTTTGGGAGATATTTCAAATTTTTTTTAAAATTATTTTTTACGCCAACTCCACCCATACCCCCCAACGCGCCACCCCATCAAATTTTATTTTATAAAAAAATTGTTTTTGAAACATATTTCAAATTTTTTGAAAAAATCATTTTTTATGCCACCCTACCCCCAAGCCCTCCCCGCAATTCCGTCAATTTTTTTTTTGAAAAAGAAATTCCTCGGTCAAATTTCAGGATTGAAAAAAAATTTCCTCGGTCTTGTCCTATTTTGGGTGTCGGGATCGGGTCTTCGATCAATTATCAGGGTTGATTTTCGGATCATAAATTATTTTCCTAAAGAGTATTTTTAGTCTCAAACCAAAAATAAAAGATTTTTTCTAAAAAAAATATTTTTTTTTCATTCACCAACCAAACACTAAAAAATATTTTCTACTCACCAATCAAACATGAAAAAATAAATTATAAAACATTTTCCTTCGTACCAAACGCACCCTTAAACTAAATCAAAAGTTCATTGTGAATTATAGTGGAGAATAGTTGTCACCATATTATCGTGTTTATGACCATAGTATAAGCAAATTCACACCTGCAAAGTCTTTTAGCTTATTATAGATCATAAACATGTCACAAAATATAAAGAGAACTTGCAATAATTTTTACTTGGTATAAAGACGGAACTAGATGAATGAAGTGGAAAGTCATATCACGAATAAATCTAACACTGAAACATAGTTATTGTTAGTGTAAGGTGACATTAAACTTGCACTTGCACATTCATAAACCGCCAGTCTTGGAACGAAAGAAAAATAAGAACTTACCAATGTGTAAAATTCCCCTTTCCCTAGTTTTGTCCTCATTACTCATAGATAGAAAAGAATGGTGACATTATAAGATGACAGGTTCTGCATATAAAAACTCACACAACTTGCTACTAGCACCAACCTTATTGACAGTTGCACAAGTATAGTAGCTTATGGTCTCGCATCTTTAGAACAAAGAAAATCTGTTGATACTATAGTAGTATAGTATTAATTG
This sequence comes from Solanum bulbocastanum, assembly GCA_037074985.1. Taxonomy (NCBI): domain Eukaryota; kingdom Viridiplantae; phylum Streptophyta; class Magnoliopsida; order Solanales; family Solanaceae; genus Solanum; species Solanum bulbocastanum. Next base: position 47,749,750 of record CM073602.1, read on the forward strand.
TGGCAAATGGCAATGTACCAGTACACTAAAATAACCATAAATCCTGTTTTTAAAAAATGATTAAATCACCAAATCAAACCTCTCATAAGATGAACAGTACACATAGGGGGGCTCAATATGAAAGCAAAGCTTGTTACTACTAGCATTAAGTTTCAAAATTTGAATCTCAAAGGAATATCAATGAAGACGAGAATTCAGCAAAAGCAGAAATGCCTTGGCATCATTCCTAGATGTAAACATTAAAAAAGAAACACTCAAGTTCACATTCCGGTAAAAACTTTTTTCCCGCCACCACCAGAACCAGCTGGAATCACCTTCAATACATTGAACCTCACAGTTTTGGATAAAGGCCTGTCAAGCAGAAAATGTTATCATGTACAATAACAGCAAATGTTGAAAATTAACTATAGAGAAATCAAAATAAGGTGGTCCTAACCTGCACTGTCCAATAGTAACATGATCTCCTTCTTTCACACGGAAGCATGGTGATATGTGAGCTGGAATATTGGAGTGCCTCTTCTCGTATCTGAAATACCTCATGTTAGCTAACAAAAGAATAAATAAAGTGCGAGCAACCTAGTATAAGTGACAAGCTCTTGCCTCTGATACTTCTTGACATAATGTAGGTAATTGCGTCGAACAATGATGGTTCTGTTCATCTTAGCACTGTGGCATGTACCAGCAAGGATACGTCCTCGGATAGAAACATTGCCAGTGAATGGGCATTTCTTGTCAATATATGTACCTAAATTTAAATAGGCCAAACATGAGGTTAGACCTCAGGACACAGTGAAATCAAGGAAATTCATGAAATAATCAAATGATATCTGGAGCAACAGAGATGAACAAGTTTCAACTTTGTCCGTATTTCCAGAAGCCTACTTCAGTCAAAGGTTTAATATTTGGAGAACCAGTATCCAGTTTATGTGAAACAAAGGCACAATAATGAGCTTAAAGAGAGAAAAACAAAAGTGCTTCAATCCTAAATGCTTTGATTTTATCGGAAATTCTGTAGAAGATTTAAAAGAAAATCAAAGAAAGGCCACATGATTGGTCAAAGCAAGACAGTACCATAAACACAGATGGATGACTTGCATCCTGCATAATCCTAATATTTTGAGTCGCCAGCTAATAAGTCATCATGTCAAATAACTTCATAATAGAAATATTTACCAAATGACAACTACAAGGGAAAATCTATAACTTAATAGAAAGATTTACCAAGTGCCAACCACATTGCAAAAAACTTTAAATTCTTACTATAGAGATTTACCAAATGACAACTAAGTTGCAGAAACATAATACAAGTTTTTTGCCATTTGCATCAAGTAGGCCCATTGCTTAAGGCGTGTACATCGACCTTAATCCTAAACTAGTTGAGACTCAACACATCAAGACAATATAGAAAGAAAATAACCTACTTTGCATAGATCGAAAGTGCAAATCGAAAACTAGCCTTGTAGAATTTCAGTTCTGCGCCATTCAGACCATAACAACATATACAACCCAACTATATTCACTATACTTGGGAAAACTCGTGTCTAAAATATAAATCAACAATACAGAAGCCAGCCAGAAACAAATTAAATACAGTAATTGAGCAATGTCTTTCATATAATTAGAGCAAATGAATACGAACCTTCGGTAGCCTCACGAGGAGTCTTGAATCCTAAACCGATACTCTTAAAGTATCGATTGCCTCCCTTTCCTGGCCTCTTTCCCTTCCCAGTCTTCTTAGAGCTGCAAAAATCAGATAAACAACAAAACGCAAATTTTAACCTCGACTCCCTCTCAACTTACGGACTTGAACAGAAAAAACATGTAGCATCAGTCAGTACACTCACCTTAGAAAAACACCTGGCTGCTTCAAAAATGCCTTCTCCGTCTGCTCCGCCATGATTGAGGGTTGCAAAGGAAGATGAAATGAACGGCGAGAGATGCTGGGTAGCAAAAACCCTAATTTGCAGCGGAGAGTGATGGATTCGCGGGCTTAAAGAAACTTATGTACTTCACTACTCACTACTAGACAGGTTGGGTTAGATACTGTGGACTGGATTTGCAAAATGGGCTAATTTACAGATGGGCCTAAAATCTAACCTACTAAAATTGTAAAAAAATCATAGGTATCTTATTTGGACATTGTAATTTAATTTGTATAGGTAACTATTTCGTACTCCATCCGTTTTTATTTATATGTCATTAATTTTAAGTTCACGCTCCTAAGAAACTATAAACTTATTTAGTCCGCGAATTTGATCAAAGACGTAGATATATGTTCACTGTTATCTTGAAGTCAGGTTTTCAATAATTGAATATAATTAATTAATTTTGATTAATTAATTTGACCAATGAACATAAACAAATTACTCAGTTTTCCTATGTTAGTCATATTTATACTTTCAAAGCTAATAACTATCAAGGGTAAAATATAAAGAAAAGTGTCATTTGTGCATTGATTTTGTGAAATGACAAATATTAAGGAACATCTATTTTTAATAAAGGACAACATATAAATAGAAACGAAACAGTAACTTAAGATATATAGAATTATGTATTAACAATAGTTATATATGCATCAGACATTGCATATGTGAAGTTATTCCAAAATGGATATATTTATAATTTTCTGTGAACTATAAATATGACTTAAATGGTGATTACAAAATTAGATATTTATACATTTTAAATGCTAAAATTGCCACACAATTTCATTCACACCTACAAATTTCAAGACGGGTCTAATTTATAGTATAACTACCATCAAATCTTTATATAATAGTCATTCAATCATTTTTTTTCCTTACATCTACATTAACATTTGACATTTTAATCTTTAACATTCACTTTTTTAATATTGTAAAAGATAAATAAATAAATTTAAGACCTCAAAGGTAATTCTGCGAAGTTTAGATTCCATGTGTCGTGAATTATATTTATCAGTGAATCAACAATTGGAATGCTAGGGCTATAAACTCACTATCGAAGGAGTTCTAGAGTATATCAATGTGTAAGTTGCTCAAGGAGAAACAATGAACAATTTTTTCATGATATAGTAGAGATTACAAGATGAAGAATCGAATAAGTTGTAAATCAAATTTGAATTTCAAAATCTTCACTATTTCATTTTTGTCAAAGTTAAACTCCGAAGATTACTTTTGACCATAAAATTTTGAAATGCAACTTGAAGTTGAATTTTTCAGAATTTTCAAAAATATATTTTCACTTTTTTTCTATAAAAAACAACTTCAATTATTTATGATCAAATTACAATTCTAATTTTAAAATATTATTTTTCACTGTAAATACAATATTTTATTTTATTTTTCAAATTTTACTCCAAAATGTGCAAAGCCAACTTAATAGTAGCTTCTTTTGAATCTAAACCATTTTCTAATGAACCCGGTCCGCAAACTCTCATCAACCTTTATCATAAACTCCACCTTCTCCGCGGCCGTCCGCCGGCAGTTGTCGACCAAAAGCGGCAACGATGAATGGAACGACGCATGGGAAGCTGCGTGGCTTCCCGACGATCTTTATGGAAAGAATAGAGCTCCATGGGAAGCCGACGTAAATTTTGCACTTTCCGACGATTCCAGCAACACTACCGAAAATATCCAAATTGAGTCAAGGGTTCCGGAAGTTGATACGGAAACTAAAGCCTTTGTGGAGGATATGAATGAGAATTGGCACTTAGGAAAGGGGAAGCAGCAGAAAAACGGCGGTGACGGCATAAATATCAACGAAAATGAAAGTTCGCTTTATAGTTTGGAGAATATAAAGAGGGATTATAGGTTGAAGAAGCAGAGAGTGCATGCTGGTTTGTGGTTGAAGGAGATTGAGAAGATGGAAGAGGCTAAGCTAGGAGATTCTATTGGTGGTAGCGGCAATGCTGATGATATTGAAAAACTTCTGGATAGCTGTTCAGAGTATGATCAAAGTTGCACTTTTTAATGCTATTTATTTGAATTTATGTTTTTTTTTTTTTTTTGGTTTTAGGTTTGAAATTCATGAATATTAGTGTACTATGCTTATGGAAATAGAGGATACATAGACCACAACTAGTTTGGAATTGAGGCGTAATAGGTCATTGATTGATATAATTAATTGTGCATATGGGATATATAAGCCTCATGTAGTGAGCTTCAACTAGTTTGAGGTTGAGATAGAGTTGCTCGTTAATTGATATAATTGTCTGTGCTATAATAAAGAAGATTTACAAGTAGTTTGAGATTGGGGTTTTGTTGATCATTGATCAATGTAATTTAATACATTTGTGGTAGGGATTGTGGCGTGGTTGATTCATAAATCTGTGCTTATGGATATAGAAACCTCATAGTCGAACCCAAATAGTTTGGGAATGAGGCATACTCTTCTCTTTTTTTTGGGGGGATACGTAGGATTGATGAGTAGTTTTTTGGTTTTTGACTGTGCTTATGGATGTATTGATTCATATAACTGACTGTAAATAGTTTGTATTGATGCATAGTTGATCATTGATTGATATAGTTGACTGTGCTTATTTGATGTGGATTTGAATTGATTCGTAATCAAATCTTTAACATTTTGCATGTGATTGTGAGTCTTAATAGTTCTTTTAGAGGTGGATCTAGAATTTGAAGTTAGTGACTCGGATAAATTGAAGTCTATTATGTGGAGACATTTTTGAAACCTTTAGCAAAGATATACTGTACGAGCCATTTGGTTAAACCTAATGTTAAGGGCTTTACCAGACCTTTTTCCTAGAGAAGAATCTCAACACATCCTATAAGGGAAAATACATCTTTATTTTGGCGAGACAGAAGTTTTTCTACTACCTATACAGCTATACTGAAACTTTGCCTTGAAAGTGACTGATGATGAATGCAAATCATAAGTGATAGACTTGCAGCCATAGACTTATTTTGATAGTTTAGATGAGTAACATGGTATTAAAGCATGCCAATTTTATGTTATTCTCTATTTTCATTCCTGGCTAATTTTTTTTTTTTTAATACTTGGTCAATGTTAGACCTACTATTTGATCTAATATCATGATGATTTTGAAGATATGATCAAGCAAGATGGTACGGGATTTTACTAATTCGTCGAAAAATACTGATTTTGAGTGGTTTAATGATAAATAACTTGTGAGGCTAAGATTTATACCATGACCACCTGCCATATCTTGTTAATTTCACTACACTCTGTATATTTAGGATTTTTGATTCACCTAATGATGATTCAAGCAATTCAAACACGACTTCTGAGTTCAAAAATAAACCTGATGGTTTAATGATAAATAACTTGTGAGGCTAAGATTTATACCATGACCACCTGCCATGTCTTGTTAATTTCACTACACTGTGTATATTCAGGATTTTTGATTCACCTAATGATGATTCAAGCAATTCAAACACGACTTCTGAGTTCAAAAACAAACCTGATGGCTGGGAAACCACTTCAAAAACACAAGATGGGAATATATGAGAGATGTCGCAAAGAGAAGAAGATATCTTAGTCCAAGAATTTGAACGCTGAATTGCATTCAACAAATTCCAGGTTTGTGGAGAAAATCCGATTTTATAAATTCAAGCTTGGTTTTCGGACGATTTTCTTCTTCTTTGTACTTGGATTTACTGCACTCGAACCGGGGATTTTTCGGAAACAGCCTCTCTACCTCTATGAGGTAGTGGTTAGGTCTACGTACACTCTTTCTCCGCAAACCCCACTTGTGGGATTCCACTGGGTATGTTGTTGTTGTTGTTGTTGTTAAGCTTGGTTTCTAGACGAACTTCTTGTTAGATCTGGTGAATCAGTAATCTTTGGTTAGAAATATGTCTTTTTCCCACAAGCATACTAGTTTGCTTAGATCCTTCTTTTTTTCTTTCCCTGTTATATGCTTCCCTCGATAAGAAAGGTATCAAAATCCTTTTAACTACAAAGACCAAGTTAGGCAAGATTGTGCTACTTATTAACAAAAACAGCTAACTCATCCAAACATTACAAGAGTTGAACTAGAAGTGTATTTTTCTGTTGAGCATCCAGGACTTGTCTTTGATGAAGACAGTGAACCTGAAGGACTGGTGAAATTTCGGTCATTTTTGTTTTTGGACTAGTCACTTTCAGTCTTTCACAACAGTTTATGAAATGAAAAAGAAGAATAAAAACCAAGCAAGATAATAAGCTTACCATCTCCTCTACTAGGATCTCCATTAGTTCACGGGGCAAGGAATAAATTATTGTTCTATTAAAATCTTCTATTTTATGAAATGTCGGTGGTCTACCAGAATGTTCTGCCTAATAATTTCCCAGCAGCCGCTTCTTGATGCTTTCTAATATCATTTAATTACTTTACCAAAAAAAAAAAAAAATTCCCAGCAGCCTTTGATATAGGCAAAATGAAAACTGTCTGATCTTTGAAGCCTCTTCCCCTTATATTGTAGAGCCAATACTGAATATTCCTCTGAGATTGGCTTTTCTAGTCACTCAAGATTTTTCTTGCGAAGGCATTGGGATACCTTTACGTTGTCGCATCTCAATGGATCTCTCTGCATATAGGTTTCCATAAGTTGCACTACCACATTCCTCGGTCTTCTTTTAACTACTACTTCCCTCTTATATGGATGTCACCAATGTGGTATTTCCTCCGAGCAGTGTACATTTAGGGGGAAAAACTTTTGTTCTAGCCTCCTTCCATTACTAGAGAAGTGAAGGCAAGTGCCCTCAACAAATCTTTTTGACCAAATATAGCCCTCTGAACTCCCTTCCTATTCATCTTCTTGGAGGTCCACATCTTTGGTGGTAATCATTCTCTTTGGAGCTAGCCATTTCTGATAGCTAGTCTACGCTCTACTTTTGATCCTAGCTTTACATCGTTCACTGAGTATGTTTACCTTGCCTTGTAATCCTAGTATATTATTGATCAATAAAATTGGTGGTTGGTGGATACCTTGGTCAGTAGCATGATGGCTTGGCACCTTCTTTTTTCACGAATCTTCATTATTCCCACGAGGTAGAGGCAAGGTCTACCTACATTCTATCCCTCCCTAGACCTCACTTGTGGGATATCACTGGGCATGTTGTTGTTGCTGCTTCACTCTCGAACAATACAAGCTTGAAGAGATACTTCATTCTCCAATGTCACGTCCTCAAAGCCCAGTTACATCACATCCTTATGAGTTGAACAATTCCAAGATTTTATGGTATTTGAATGGTGACTTGTGAGTTATTCGTAGACAAGAATTATATCTACATGTTTCTCTTATGTTTGATAGACCTCATTTTGAATTATCTTCTGCTTATCACCCAAAGGGTGGTGGTCAATGAAGTGGATTGACAACCATGAGGTCCCCGGTTAAAATCCTAGTAGAGAAAATTTTAGGTGATTTCTTCTCATCCATCCAAGCCTTGGTGGGGAGAGTTATCCGGTACATGTACTGGTGGGAGGTAGCAGGTGCCCCTTAGAATTAGTCGAGGAGCTCGCAAGCTAGCATTACGGTTGTAAAAAGAATAAATCTTTTCGCTATACTGGACAGTTTTCTGAAGAAAAACTGTATCTAATGTGTTCATTTTAACATGTACTAACTATTCCTCTGTGATTATGTTCGCTAATGGATAATAGCAAATTAGTAAAAGAATATTAGTCTGATTTATAAGGCTCTGACATTGGATAGTGAAACATTGTGATGTATTGTTGCTCTTGTTTCTAATGCTGCATAAATGTTGATTATGCTGATTGCCAGTTTTATTAAAACCCATATATTTAGTCGGAGGAGGCCTATAGATGGTTGGAAGTATATGATAGAGGAGATCGGTCCAAATGCCAGAAAAGGGAAGGGCAGTGTTTCAAGGTTACCTAGTATAGCAGATGCATCAACTCGACCTTTCAGGGAGGAAGATACATCGTCCCACACTACTTTCCCCTCTAATCGGGGGAGGACTGAAAGGAGGTAGCATTTTGTAAATTCTTTCTTAGAACAGAGTGACATTGCCAAATCTGGGTATGCATGTTGTAAAATTAGTATTGAACTTGTAAGTTATATTGAATTAACAGAATTTTCCACAGGCCCTATTGGTGAATAGAAAACTATTTTCTTTTCCTTCTAGATAAGTTTTATTGTATTTACATCACTATCTAAATTGGCAACAAGGCCATATGCCTTTTTAGGTTTGGGATAATCACACTGTCCATTATTCTGGCACGGAGCACTTGAGCATGTTAGATTATCATGCCCCAAAACAGGGTGAGCCGTTATTTATGTAGCCTTATATATATAAAAAATTATAATACTATTTAACTTACATATCAAACAAGTAAAAGACTATTTGCCAAAGAACAACATATTTTTTCATAGTGGACACACCTAGATCATCATAATTGTATAGCACTAAAATACATATAGTATTCACTTTACACAAATATAAGTAACTCCTGGCACAATCTCTACTTTTGATCACACCATTAAACTTGCAACCTTTTACACCTCCGTAACATCCATCTTAATCTGAAATGATTAATGTTATCTTATTACTAATAATTTTTTTGTATACCTCGTATCACTAAATAGAAGCATAAAAATTCATATTGTACGCACTCAATGTATACTTAGAAGGTGAAAACTCTTTTGTTCTCTATATACTCGTCTACAATATAATTGTTTTATATTGCTCTATTTTATTTTATTACATAAAAGCTTAAGATTTATTTAAATGGAAAACATTGTCCGTCATATAATTGACCAACTATTTGAAGCATAGTTACACAACGAGAAACATACACAAAACACTCGAGCAAACGCAAACCATCATTAGTGGAGAAATACGATTAACTACTTCGACCGACCTTCTAACAAGTATCACAAGCATCGTAAATTTTGCACTCATTTATAGAACATTCAGAATGATATTGAAGTTTTTGATTGTGGCAAAGAACCAACAGATCCATAGGAAAAAAAAACTTGCTGCTAGCATTAAGTTTCAAAACTTGAGGTGAGGTTCAAAGGAAAATCAACGAAGACAACATTCCCTTAAAGGGATAGAAGTATGGACATCATTCCTAGAAGTAACAATTAAAATGGAAGCACCAAGCTCACATTCCGGTAAAAGCTTTTTTCCCGCCACCACCAGAACCAGCTGGAATCACCTTTAAGACATTGAACCTCACGGTTTTGGATAAAGGCCTGTAAAGCAGAAAATGTTGTATCACCTACAATAACAACAAATAATGAAAAAAAATACAGAAAAATCAAAATAAGATGGTCCTAACCTGCACTGTCCAATAGTAACATGATCTCCCTCTTTCACACGGAAGCATGGTGATATGTGAGCTGGGATATTTGAGTGCCTCTTCTCGTATCTGAAATAAATTGCATGTTAGAACTAACAAAAGAAGAAGTGAAGCAGCCAAAAATAGTACAAGTGACAAGCCTTGCCTCTGATACTTCTTGACATAATGTAGGTAATTGCGTCGAACAATGATGGTTCTGTTCATCTTAGCACTGTGGCATGTACCAGCAAGGATACGACCTCGGATAGAAACATTGCCGGTGAATGGGCATTTCTTGTCAATGTATGTACCTAAATTTAAATAGGCCAAACACAAGGTTAGACCACAGAACAAGGTGAAATCAAGGAAATCCATCAAATTATCTAATGATATCTGGCTAGGGAGATATAAAAGATGACATGAAATCTTTGTTCTTAAAGTCAGTCTTAACTATCTAACGTCTAGAAAACATCATTGCTAACAAGCAACATGTTCCACATAAAGGTCTCACAAATAGCAATTTAGGAAGTATCTTTTATTTACTATTACATAAATGTAAGTAAATGCAGTCTCTTGGAATGCACACACAAGAAAGTTATTGCGTGCTATTGATCTTAGTCTAGTCAGGCTGAAATAGGAAACGAAAAGGAATAAATAAGCTCAAATCCAATCCACTGCTATTTTCCTCCGAAATTATACCATTTTGATTCAGTACTTTTTCGATATAGCAAGGTCATCCACTTTATAACCATATAATATTGAGACCCAACCTATCACCAAATGACAGTAATGTGAAGGGTTTTATCCACAGTATCATATCCCATGTAAGCTCCACAAATGTAAACAAATGCTAGTGACGTGAAGCTTTTTTTTCTGTTTGACAAATTGGGACAGCTAAAGTTCTTCAAGTAAAAAAGTTTCAACTTGGCTCATAATCACAGACGCCTAGTTCTGTCAAAGGTTTAATAGTTGGAGAACTAGTATCTGGTTTATGTGAAACAAAGCCAGAACAAAGTGCTTCAAGAGAAGAAGCTATGGAGAAGAACAGAAATACTTCAATCATAAATGCTTTGGCTTTGTCAGAAATTCTGTAGAAGATTTAAAAGAAAATCAAGAGAAAGCCACATAACTGGTCAAAGCAAGACAGTACCTTAACACAGATGGATAACTTTCACCCCACGTCATCTTAATAACCCAAGTCCCCAACTAATAAAAAGTTCTACAACAAGTATATCGTGTTTCCCCTTATGTACTCAAATTGCATTAAACCATATTTCATGCAATTCAGATGCATGGCAAATAACTTCATTATAGAAAGAAACATTTACCAAATTGAAACGACAATGGAAAAATTGTAACATAATAGAAAGATTTACCTAATGTCAACCCCATCGCAAAAAAAATATTTTTTTACTATGAAGATTAACCAAATGCCAACTAAGTTGAAGAAACGTAATCCAAGTAAGTGCAGCAAGGAGGCCCATTGCTTAAGGCGTGAACGATATGTGCATGGCCTTAATCCTAAACTAGTTGGCACTCGATACCCAATATAGAAAGAAAAGAAGTTACTCTGCATAGATCAAAAATGGAATTGAAAACTAGTCTTGTAAACTTTATGTTCAGCTTCACTCAGATCATAATAGCATATACAACAAAACTATATTCACTGTACTAATATCTAAAATATAAATCAACAATGCAGAAACAAATGAAATACAGTAATTGAACAATGTTTTTCATTTAATTAAAGGAAATGAATACGAACCTTCAGTAGCCTCACGAGGAGTCTTGAATCCTAAACCAATACTCTTAAAGTATCGATTGCCTCCCTTTCCTGGCCTCTTTCCCTTCCCCGTCTTCTTAGAGCTGCCGAGATCAAATAAAAAATAAACGCAAATCTTAGGCTCAAATTCCTTCAACTTAACAGTAAATGCATATAGCATTTGTCAGATGCTCACCTTAGAAAAACACCAGGCTGCTTCAAAAACGCCTTCTCTGTCTGCAGCACAAAGTAAATTCATTAGATTTTCTCTATAATAGATAATAATGTGCAGGTAGGATGAGATAAGAGAGATAGACGGACCTGCTCCGCCATGGCTGAGGATTACCAAGACGCAGAACTCAACGAGGATAGCTTATCGGAAACAAAAACCCTAGTTTGCAGGCTACAGCAGAGAATGAAGACTTAGAGAAGCTTATGTCTTCTATTGGGTTAGATACTGCGGACTGGACTTGCAAATTGGGCCAACTTACGGATGGGCTTAAAATCCAACCAAATATATCTAAAGTTAAAAATGACTCAAGTTCAGATGAAAATGTCCCAAAAGTTTAAATAAAATAATTTAACTTTTCACTCATATAAAAACTTAACATAGATGTTCCAAAACTCAATTTGTTTTTTGGACATAGCCTGAACAGTGGTTCAAAAAATAGCTATGTGTGCATTTCAAGACACCTAAATTGAGAGGTGATTATGTTCACACTTTGGTATGACATGGCTAGTTCTATAGTATAATTATTATGGTCGAACCTTTCTATTTTTGCCATTTAATCATGTTTTGATTTTATCACAAATAATAGATCAAATCTATCGAGATGGATGCTAGAAATAGGAGAGTTACAGAGTGACAAATCAAAATAAGCATCGAATTATGCTTCTGACTGACCATTTCTTGATGCTGGTTATTTAAAAAAATTGTTAATTAGTTGTATTCAAAATGTACTGTTTATACAACTCTTCAAGCCATTTGCAAAATTCACACAATGATGTAGTAAGCTGTAAATTGTTAGCATCCTACCTTTTGCAGACAGAGTTGCCTTAAATTTAAATTAGAAATTACATTTCAGTTGACATTATATAAATAATGTCGAGTTGGTTTAGTCTCAAATTAATTCTTTTTAGTTAAAATCAAATCAAATTTAACTATAGTTGTTTTTTTTTTTCAATACCAAACCAAATCACTAGTTGGATATTTTTTTTCAATTTGTGATTTGATTCGATATTATACACCCCTAATCAAAAGTTTATAAATCTATAATTTTATATGCATGACATAATTATAGTCAAACATCTCTATAACAATCTCTTAATATATTATCCTTCAGGATGACTCAATTGATTTGGAGGGTGGTTATCCACACGGATGACCCGGGATCGATCCCCCCTCAATGCCTTCTGAGTCGAGCCTTTCGCAGAGGACTTGTCTAGTGCGGTTTACATCCCCTGTGTGATTTGCAGGCTATTACACAGCAAGGGGTTTACCCAGTGCGCACAAAGTGCTCACCCGAAGGACAAAGGCTGTGGCAAAGGTTGTAGCAGCTGCGGGTTATCCTGGGGTTCCAAAAAAAAAAAACACTTAATATAGGTTCGCTGAATTAGCTTCAATTTGTAGAGTAATTAGTTAGCACTTAGTATGATTTGTTATTTGCATAAAAAAAATCAAATATATAGCTGCTTTTTTTTTTTACTGAAAGAATAGAGATGATGCTGTGGTGTTGATACACAATGGAACATTTGATTCCATAAATTAAGTAAGTGAACGAAGAAATATTCCTTCTTATTGCAGGCTTTGGCTAGCTCCGTCTCTCTCTTGCTTGGGCAATTACCATCCATAACAATGACGTCCCATAAGTAGTCTACAAAGAACGGAGTGTACACAAATACTAAACCCTACCAATAGAGGTAGAGATATCATTTCTGAAAACAACACATCACATTCCTCGACTAAATTAACCTTGGTATGTTGTGTTCGTTCAAATGCTTGATAGCTTCTTGATTCAGTGGTACTCGGGAGTCGGGATAACTTAAGTTAAAATCTTGATTTTATCCAGTTGGTAAGACTAGAAAACCGCTGCTATTTTAACAAAACAAACTTGCTAGCATATTAAGTTTCAAAACTTGAAGATAACTCAGTAAAAGCAGAAAAGTTGACTTCATATTCCTACAAAAAAACAAATTTTGAAATGGAGGAATGAAGATTACATCCCGGTAAAAGCTTTTTTCCCTCCACCGCCAGAACCAGCTGGAATCACCTTTAAGACATTGAACCTCACAGTTTTGGATAAAGGCCTGTAAAGCAGGCAATGTTATCACCTACAGTAACAACAAATAATGAAAAAATACTACAGAAAAATCAAAATAAGAAGGTCCTAACCTGCACTGTCCAATAGTAACATGATCTCCCTCTTTCACACGGAAGCATGGTGATATGTGAGCTGGGATATTTGAGTGCCTCTTCTCGTATCTGAAATAACTTGCGTGTTAAAAATAACAAAAGAAGAAGTGAAGCAACCAAAAATAGTATAAGTGACAAGCCTTGCCTCTGATACTTCTTGACATAATGTAGGTAATTGCGTCGAATGATGATGGTTCTGTTCATCTTAGCACTGTGGCATGTACCAGCAAGGATACGTCCTCGGATAGAAACATTGCCAGTGAATGGGCATTTCTTGTCAATATATGTACCTAAATTTAAATAGGCCAAACATAACGTTAGACCACAAAACACGGTAAAATAAAGGAAATTCATGAAATAATCAACTGATATTTGGCGCAGGTAAAAGATGACTTGAAATCTGAGGAAATCTTTGTTCTTAAAGTCAGTCATCACTGTCCAACACCTAGAAAACATTATAGCTAGCAAGTCCACATAAAGGTCACACAAATAGATATTTGTGAAGTATCTTTTATTTACTATTAATTAAATGCAAGTAAATGCAGTCTCTTGGAATGCCCACATAAGAAATTAACCGCGTGCTATTGATCTTAGTCTAGTCAGGTTGAAGTAGGAAACAAAAAGGAACAAATAAGCTCAAATCCAATCCACTGCTGTTTTCTTCATAAAATACACTATTTTGATTCAATACTTTTAAATATACTAAGGTCATCGCATCATAAATATCATGACCATATACTGTTGAGATTAGACCAATCACCAAAGGACATTGATGTGAGGGCTCGTTTGGTGTGAGGGATAGAAATAAATAGTGATGGGATAAAGAAAATAGTGATGGGATAAAGTTTTTGTATCTTGTTTGGTTATGTTTGGGATAACTTATCCCACCATTTATATCATAGTGATGGGATAAGTTATCCCATATACATGGTCGGATAAGAGGATAACTAATCCTAAGATAACTTGTTCCCAGCCAAACGATCCCTAAAGGTTTTATTCACAGTATCATATCCTATGTAAGCTCCATAACTGCAAGCAAATGCTGGGGGCATGAAGGTTTTTATTCAATTTGACAATTGGGACAGCTAAAGTCCTCTTAGTAGAAAAGTTTCAACTTGGCCTGTAATCCCAGAAGCATAGTTCTGTCAAACATTTAATATTTGGAGAACCAGTATCTGGTTTATGTTGAAACAAAGGCAGAATTAAGATCTTCAAGAGAAGCAGCTATGGAGAACAGAAGTGCATCAATCCTAAGTGTTTTGTTCTTGTCAGAAATTCTGTAGAAGAATTAAAAGAAAAGCAAGACAGCACCTTGACACAGCAGATGGATAGCTTGCCCCCACCCCCACATGTCCCCGAGTCCACAGCTAATAAGAAGTTCTATAACAAGAATATCGTGTTTTCCGTTGTGTTCTCAAATTGCATTAAACCATATTTCATGCAATTCAGACAAATGGAAAATAACTTCATATTTACCAAATTGAAACTACAATGGAAAAACTGTAACTTAATAGAAAGATTTAACAAGTACCAAACACATTGCAAAAAACTTTAACTTCTAAGTTCTAAGTTGCAGAAACGTAATCCAAGTAAGTTTTTGGCCATTTGCAGCAAGGAGGCCCATTGCTTAAGGCGCGAACGATACGTACATCGACCTTAATCCTAAACTAGTTGGCACTCAATATATCAAGACAATTGCATAGATCGAAAGTGAAAATCGAAAATTAGTCTTATAGAATTTAATCGAGAAGAAATGAAATACAATTAAACGAAATGAATACGTACCTTCAGTAGCCTCACGAGGAGTCTTGAATCCTAAACCGATACTCTTGAAGTATCGATTTCCTCCCTTTCCTGGCCTCTTTCCCTTCCCGGTCTTCTTAGAGCTGCCGATATCAGACAAAAAAAACAAAACGCAAATCTAAGGCTCAAATTCCTTCAACTTAGTGACTAGAACAGTCAGGATGCTCACCTTAGAAAAACACCAGGCTGCTTCAAAAACGCCTTCTCTGTCTGCAGCACAAAGTAAATCCATTAGATTTTCTCTATAATAGATAATAATGTACAGGGAGGATGAGATAGAGAGATAGACGGACCTGCTCCGCCATGACTGAGGATTACCAAGGACGCAGAACTCAACGAGGATAGCTTATCGGTGCAAAAACCCTAGCAAAAACCAGAGCGAAGGCTTTAGAGAAGCTTATGTATCCTAGGCAGGTTGGACTTTCAAAATGGGCCAACTTACAGGATGGGCTTATAATCAAACCAACCAACATTTAGCTTATTCTATTTTGACACTGCTATTTAGTTTACATTTATTTTTTAAATTACTTATTATTTTGTCATGTCTATTTCTTTCGAATAACTTGAGACCAACAATATCCAAACTCCAAAGTTTAAATGAAAATGTTCAAAGTTCAAACAAAATAGTTTAATTTTAATCGTGTGTTTGAACTTCACTCTTATAAAACATTAAACATTGCATATCTAAAGATGTTTCAAAACTCAATTTTTTTTTTGTTCAAAAAATGAGTATGTATGTGCACTAAAATTGAGAGGTAATTATGTTCACACTTTGATATGACATGGTTAGTTCTATAGTATAATTATGGTCGAACCTTTCTATTTTAGTCATTTGATCATGTTTTGATTTTTCTAATCACAATATAATAGAGCAAGTCTATCGACATGAACGGTGGAAATTGAAGAGTTACAAAGTGACAAATCAAAATAAACATCGAATTATGCCTCTGACTAACCATTTCTTGATACTGGTTATTTAAAAATGTGTGTTAGGTGTATACAAAATGTACTGTTTATACAACTCTTCATGCCATTTGCAATATTGACACAATGTAGTAAGTTGTAAATTGTTAGCATCATAACTTTTGCAGACAAAGTTACCTCAAAATAAATTAGAAATTGCATTTCAATTGGCAGTTTAACTTGTTTTTTTTAAACTTACATGCCTCTCAGGCAAAAAGAAGAGTAACAATTCAATTAAGATGCATCAGGGAACAAAGGACATAACAAGTTACAAACAGAAATTACAGGGAACTACATCTGATGGGATCGACCTCAGTTCCATACTCACTTGTAGGGGTGAACAAAACCGAACCGCAAACCGAACCAAACCGCGAACCGAGTCAAACCGAAAAAAAAACCCGACTAGTGGTTTGGTTTGACTTGGTTTGGTATTGAAAAAAAAAACCCGACTATAATTGGTTTGGTTTGGTTTTCACTAAAAAAAAGTCAACCCGAGACCAAACCAACCCGACATTATATATATTTATTTTTAATTTTATTTTATACAAAAAAATGTTTATTAATATATAATTTATATATTTTTCTTAATCTTTCTCACAATTTTATGTTTAATATTAGTGGACTTGGGCTACATAATTGACTTGAGCCCACTTGTTATTTTTAGAAATAAACAAAAGCCCAAATAAATTATACAACCCTATATAATATTCTCTATCTCATTTAACAAAGGTCATTAGGATTTGGGTCAGCAGCTCTTCACTTCAAAAGCAGTCACTGTTGGGTTTCACTCAGCTATTAGGGCATATATTGAGCTCGTCTTTTCGATTCTAGTTCAAATCATCATCAACTCATCTTAATCTAGGTAAGTAATTGCTACTAACTCGTTTTTATATATTTTTTTGGATATTTTTCTTGTATTGCCATTGTCAACAACATCACAATTTTGGATAGTTGAATCATAGATATAAACCTAAAAATTATACATCTTGGTGTCCATATCTATGGTGTGTTAAGCTTAGCAACAAGATGATGATAATTTTTTTTGTATATAAGTTTCACTTTTCTCTCTTTACTTATGTCGTTTCAATGCAATGAAAAAGGGGCAAGTGTTCCACTCATTGCTTTTGGTTCCATTTGTATGGAGGTTTTTGTACTGTAAACATCGTGATGGTCCACAGAGATAAGGAAAAACAAGTGATAGAGATAAAAAATTAAGAGACTATTAGATTTTGATAGCAATAGCCAGTAATATACATCAAACTTTTCTAACCAAATATTTTGTACTCCTATATTTGTATTTGTTTTGGTTTCAAAGTGAAATATACTTCTAAGTCTTGTGAACAATACTTGAATGGAAGTTTTGTTGAAACACAATCTTGTATCAGAATACTAATAACTATTGTTATATATGTGCAGCAATTTTCTTTTTAGATGGAAACTACACCTTCTGTAACGGATGTAGAGATGATTATTAATATTCCTTCAACTATATCGACAATAT
The DNA here is from genome assembly GCA_037074985.1 of Solanum bulbocastanum. NCBI lineage: Eukaryota > Viridiplantae > Streptophyta > Magnoliopsida > Solanales > Solanaceae > Solanum > Solanum bulbocastanum. The sequence continues at coordinate 47,767,436 of CM073602.1, forward strand.
CTCAACAACAAGGTAAAGTATCTCCACATTGACGCACACCTCCTAAGAAGCAAAAAAGAGCAGCTCCTCCGGTCGCTCCTAACTCTGGAACTACTGGTAGAGAAACATCTCAAATTTGGAATCATTTCTCCAAGTTTATTGTTAAAGGAGGTAAATGTAGGGCAAAATGTAATTATTGTACTAAAACATTTGCTGCCGACAGTGTCAATGGGACGACTGCATTGTGGAATCATTTAAATGTGAAATGTCTCAAGTCTCCATTTTAGTCCGATAAGAGGCAAACAACATTAAAACCTATCAAAAGAGGTTGGCCAGAAAGTGGTTCCACTGAAAAAGGGGTGTTTTATATGAATGAAATTAAGAGAGCAATTGCCGAATTTATAATTATTGATGAACAACCATTTAGAGCTGTTGAGGGAGAAGGATTCAAAAAATTAATGGCTAAAGCATTTCCAAAATTTGAAGTACCTTCTCGTGTAACTGTTGCTCGACATTGTCTAAGGATTTATCAAGAAGAGAAAGAAAAGCTTAAGGAGCTTATAAAAAACCAACGTGTTTGTCTTACCAGAGATACATGGACGTCAATCCAAAATTATACTTATATGGTCGTCACTGCACATTGGATTGATGATCAATGGAATCTACAAAAGAGAATTCTTAATTTTTTTCAAACACCAGATCACAAAGGTGAGACTATTGCCAAGGGGATTGAGGATTTCTTATTAGGTTGGGGCATTGAGAACTTGTTTACAGTGACCTTGGATAATGCAACCACAAATGATGTTGCCATTAAGAGTTTAAAGGGGCGTATTGAAGATTGGAAAGGGGTAATGTTTGAAAATCAGTTTTTGCATGTTAGATGTAATGCTCATATTTTAAACTTGATTGTAAAAGAGGGGTTGGATGAACAAATTGAGCCTATTTCTCATATAAGAAGTGCTATAAAATATGTCAAGTCTTCTTCTTCAAGATTTGCTACTTTTAAGTCCGTTGTTGAGAAAGTTAAGATTGACACCCGTGATCTTGTAAGTCTGGATGTTGAGACTAGATGGAACTCAGCATACACAATGTTGGATAAAGCTTTGAAATTTGGAAAAGCTTTTACAAGAATGTATGTGGATGACCAGAATTATCAAAAGCAATGTCGAGAAATAAATACAACAACAAAAAATCCATCAACAGATGATTGGAAGAATGTGAAAGCTTTTGTGAAGTTTCTTCATATTTTCTATCAGGCAACTTTAAAATTTTCGGGCAGCTTATATTCTACTTCTCACTCTTTCTTTCATGATTTTTTCAATCTCCGAAATGATATTATCAAGTATACTAAACATGATGATCTCATTTTGGTTGATATGGCAACAAGAATGAAATCCAAGATGGATAAATATTGGGGGAAGTTTGAGAGTATGAATATGTTACTGATGGTTGCTGTTGTGTTGGATCCTAGATACAAGATGCAATATGTAGAGTATATTCTTTCTATTGCATATGGCTCTTTGATGGGAAGATTAAAGTCTCAAGATGTGAGAGATGTTTTGAATCTCTTATATAATCACTACAATTGTTCTTGCTTTGAAGGTCCTAATAAAACTATTGAAAATGATAATTGTGTAATGGGTGAATCTAGTGATTTGTTGCAATCTCAGTGGGAGAAACACGTGAAAAAAGAGGAATTTGTTGTAAAAAAATCTAATCTGGAAATATACTTGAAAGATGATATAGTGAAGATCAATGATTTTAATATTTTGAGTTGGTGGAAAGTTTCGTCCTGTAGATACCCAATTGTTGCGAAAATTGCTAGGGATATCCTTTCTATTCCTATTTCTACTGTTACATCTGAGTCAGCTTTTAGTATAGGTGGTCGAATTCTTGATAGTTATCGAAGTTCTTTATCTCCAAAAAGGGTAGAAGCACTTATTTGCACTCAACAATGGCTACGATCGCCTTCTAAAGTATGCAAGCTTGAAGATATATTAGAGGAAGTCCAGAAAATTGAGGAAATTGAAAAAGGTAACTTTATATATTCAAATTGTTATTAAAAATGATTCTGCTTTTGAATGCTATTTAGTATTCAATTTGTTTCAATTCTTTCAGAATACCCCGACTCACCTTTGAGGATTGATTAGCCAGTTGATGTACTTTAATTTCACTACATGGAACAAAGGTATTAGTTCATTCTTTTGTGATTGTTAATTACCAAATTACTATTTGCTTTAAATAGCAATAAGAACTAAGGACTAAACATCAACTTAGTTAATCCATTGCTAATCAACTTAATTGATTTATATTGTCTACTTTGCAGATGCAGGATATGGTTTTTGGAAAATATGTATAGAAGATCTCACTTCAAAAATGTTTTGTTCCTTTAGGTACAAGGTCCTAGGTTGTAAGTGATGATGGTGTAGAATTTAAAGATTTGAATGTAAATAACTTGTATTAACTTTTGACGACAATATTTTGACTATGCAAATTGTTTAAGCCACTATGTTACTTTCATGAATTTCTCGAATGTTAATGAATCACTCTTGATTATTGAGACTATTTTATGATTTTTGTCCAAAATAGTAATAGTAGTAATTTTTTGAGAATTTGTGTTCCAAATAGAATGGAGAATTGCCTAATGAACTCATGGGCTTGCAATGCCAAAAGAAACTACCTAATGCTTTTCTAGGATGAAAAATCATGTTAGTGTTCAACGTTTTTTTTAAATCACTAAAAGAACACAAGCTCTTTAGTCTTTATCAAAAAACCCGAGAAAACCCGAGAAAATTGAATAACCCGAACCAACCCGAAATTGAAAAAATCCGACTATTATTGGTTTGGTTTGGTTTATATATATTTTAACCCGATACAAATGGTTTGATTTGGTTTTTAAAAAATCCGAACCAACCCAGTGATGTACACCCCTACTCACTTGAACAAACAGCCGAAAAAGTCCCAGATGAACTAATGAGCTAGTGCAACCAGTCTCCATGAATTATGACGAGTTCTCAGACCTTTCCAAGAAGCTTTCAACCAAATATACTACACATGAGTAACAGTCTCTACTACCAATCATTATTTCTCCTCCACCTGTCGTGGCCACTGTTGCCGAATCGCGATGCTGACGATCTATGGTAATGCTGATATTTGCCTGACCCATAAGAAGTTGAATGATCAAAATCACCAGATGTTGAAAACCTATGGTGATGATAATTGCCTGACCCATAAGAAGCGGAATTATCAAAATCAAGCCTGTTGGACTTTCTGGACGAACGGGAAAAAGAATCATGACCACCAGAACTGGAGTTCGAAATCTTAGCTCTCTTATTTCTAGGAGTCGAAGGAGATCTCCAATTATTAGATTGGGGATAGTCTTCAGGATCATCCGGGACCCAACCGCCCCTTCGTTTCACCTTATAGCCTGACATATATCCGCCTTCAATTTTTCCTTTCTTCTTCCATGCCCTACCAAAATCACGAGGTACAGACCTTAACTCTTTTTGCTCATTTCTTTTCTTGGGGACTTTCTTGGGGGTTGATAATTCATGTTTCCGCTTATTGACCTATAGACACAAAACAGAAAAACAATAAGGTTTTAATATGAAGATAAGATATTATGTAGTAAAGCACAACTAACTTAAAACGAAAGATGACACAGGAATCAAAATGAAAAGAGAAGCATATGTCATCAAAATAAAACAACTTACTCTGCTGGAGTTAGAACATTCGCGTGCAAAATGACCTTCTTCACCACATCTATAGCAGGGATTAAGTGACCCAGTACCGCTAGTCTCCCCACGAGATGCTGTGCATGCCTGTATGGGAAAACAAGTCAGAAAAATGCAAGCACAAAATCTAGTTCCTAAATAACAGAAGCAACACACACAAGTTAGACTGCAAGGGCATTCACTTACCAAACCAGTATGGCCTAGTAGACCGCATCTGTAACAGGAAAATTCTCTCGGACCACTATCAGGGTATTTTGCACAGCAAAGATGGCCGAAACTCTTACAGATGTAACACAGTATTTCCTATCAAAGGCAACAGGAGAAATGGAACACAGATAAGTTCGGATAACACAACATATAACTCTAGGTTGAAAATTTCCTCAGCAACACACCTTTAAATCATCATCAGAATAGTTGTTCCTGCATGAAAACATTTCATGGCCAGAATCCCCACACTTTAGACATATTTTAGAACTCTGGGATCCTCCATGGCTTCTTTCAGGGCAATCATTTGCACGATGACCTCCTTTTTTGCAGATGAAACAAGCTTTTCCCTGCTCAAAGAAAGCAGAGTGCATAACATACTCTATCAGTCTATCCCCAAAATATGGAAAAAATATAGTATGTGTTTTAAGGTCCAAAAGAAAGATCACAATTTCACTTTGCTCCCCCATGGGTATTACCTTGTTAGCCTGTGTAACCTACATTGTTGAAGAACTTACAGATGAAGCCTGACATCACTAGCTACAGAAGATTCGGAACCATACTACAATGGCAATTAATAATTTTACCCTATCCAAATTCCTATCAAACTAAAAACAAGCACAGTTTGCTTCCTGATTGAAGTGAAGATGCTACAGTGGCATATGAATGATTATACTGTCAATCAATCAGCTTGTACACAATCTCATACTACTTGGGGTCAGCTATACAGTATTATCAACTACTCAAAATTATGTCGACCAAAAAATGCACCATATGCTTGAGCACGGGTGAACTAGGCAAATTCATATAAATAATATGCATCACACAAGGGTCTATGGAATTGCTAAGGAAAAATTTAAAAAGGCTTTGCAGAAAAGCTAAAAGAAAATTAAATGTTATTTTAAGTAAATTGACACGCACAGCACAATAGGTCAGCATAGAAGACCTGACCACTTTGGTGAACATTTAAAAGAGAGGCATTCTTCACTGGTCAAGGAGTCCGACAGTTAAATTGCTTAGTTGATATTCATACATATCATGCAACTTTTTTTTTATGACCGAGAAACCCGATGGTGTCAACCTTTAGGACCAACCGCAGCCTTCAGAAACAGGCGTAGTCCACACTGCACAGGCCTCAGATATATGACGCAAGTCCCTCAACCTTTTCGACTTGAACTGAGCCCTAGGGGTCATATCATGTGTCTTTTATACTAGGACTAAATTCTTACCAAAGCATCACAATTTGAAGATGAGAAGCATGTACAGATCTCTAACATCAATTACTTGCCACAATAATTTACTCTTTTTTAGAAAACCATACATTGCTACTGAAGTCCTCAACAATGGTTGGGCTCCTCTTATTATGTTTCTCTGCATGGCCAACTTAAGACACACAAGTGAAGACATTTTAACAGTAGAACTTGCTAGCTAACACCCTCTCTTTTCCAAAAAGAAAGGCCATTTCTTTTTATTTTACTTTATTTATTGAGGGGGGGGGGGGGGTCAGAGTATAAAAATCAACCCATCTCAACTTTGAATATTTAGAAACTACATAAAAATCACTATGATATAAAAAAATTTACTTATTGAAAGATGTGTGACTCCCCAAAAGTTTAGTGTTGGATAAATTGGAACAGAGGGAGTAATACATAAGTAGTTGAAGGTGACAAAGGAGCAGAAGGGGTTCCTCTCTTCGTTCATTCAGTGCCCAGCGAATGACCCCTTTCAGCAAAGTTACTTCATCTTAGAATAAAAGAAAATGCACGTTAACTTCATAACGCTTGCCCCAATGTGCTTTATTTTGCAAGCATAACCAATCTTCAATACTACTCTTCCATCTAACTTAAAATTTATGTGGTTTCTTGAGATTAAAGATCTCGATTTAATGGGATTTGAGGCTCATACATAGATCTGCCATCAAAACAAAACTCTCCCAACACACTAGGAGACAGAAGGGCAACAGGGAAGAGATAAAAGAGTTTAAACTGAATTGCGATACTGCTTAAATAAGTTGAATTGACAAGACAAAGCCGTCTGTATATGTAAATAACATTTTATGCATCATATACACAAACAACAAGCTCCTCAACCTAGAAGAAGTTTTCTCATAAGGTCCAGCAATGCAGTCTTCTCCCAATGAAAATTTTAAAGGATACACTAGCATTACTCCAATAACAATTCTAAGAAATTACCAAGTCCCAGCCTAGCACTGGAAGTAGGAATACTACAGGATGACATGAAAGTTGCACCAAGAAAGAATGCTAAAAGAATCTTAGTAACTTACCAGTCCGTTTAAGTCTCTTCAACATATTTGCGGTTTATATGTGAAGAATGAAACTTTCTAAATGCTCGTTCACCTCAATGCATTAATATAAAAGAATATGCCAAGTATGATAAATTCTCCTTGATCAATTTAACGAAAGTTGAGAAAACTAATAAGCAAGATAGCACAAGCAGTATGAGGTCACATATTCCAATTGAGAGTAACCAATTTTCTTCACTAACCTTTGCGCAATGTTTAGCATTATGTTCGAAACTCCCACAAACAAAGCATGGCTTCTTACGTCTAGCTGAAGTACAGTTAACTGCAGCGTGACCCTCTTCACCACAATTATAGCATGTTCCCCAACTCTTATCTGGAGTATCAAAGTACCTGGGGCCCCTCTGAGAACATATAGTGAATAATAAAGATGTAGGACCAAGCCAATCCATTTTTTGGATTATGGAAAAACATCACGGCAAATCATATTACTTCAACTCACAAGAAGCCTTCGTAGAACAGCATTATCAGACACCTCAACAGGATTCTTTTCAGCTGCACAATCACCAATATCCATAGCTTTAGTATTATCCACATTTTCCTTTTCCTTCGCTTTGTCCTCCTAATGAATTAAAGAACAAGAAAACAGCAATGTTAGAGATCACAAGCTCAACATTTAATATGGATTATGGTTTCTAAGACACATGAAATATTTTCAACAACTTTAAAATTAAAATAAAACAGAGTACAGCTTAACCTTGCAACTCAAAACAGAAAGGGGCCAAAATATACAACAATAAACTACTTAAATCAGAAATAAATGGTGATGAATAAATGCAGCTTGCAAGGGTCCACAGCACCCAAGAGAATCAGAGAAAAAAGAACTCTCACATACAGATCCAAAGACAACCATATAACAGTAGCATATCCCCAGAAAACAGCAGGAAGGAAATCAACTCAACTATAAAATCTGCAAAGTAGTTTATTTATTTATTCTATGGGAAAGATTATACTCTTCCAGGGTCGGACAACAAAATTTTTATATACTAGATTCACCACAAGAAAGACATTAGCAACCGCACTTTCGCCAAAAGTAGGTCATGAAAGAATATAATGAGATGCCCTTGTGAAAAGGAGCTTGTGCAAGTATAAGTCATCATGTGGTACACGCCTCAGTGTGCATTCAAAAGTCCCCTTCATGAAAACATCTTAAGTAATGGTGCCAAACTGATGAGCTATCAAGGACCACAGGTGACCAATGAAATGAAAAAAGAACTTTTGAAGTTTGGTTTTAGTGATTAAACAAATTATAATAAACAAACAAGCAAATGTGGTGTTTTTCCTTAAACTAACTTTTCAACTGTTAGTTTTATATTTCCTGCATTACCACCGATATAACACAAAAAATAAAGAAGCCTCTTAAACCAATATGTCAAGACAAACATCAAAGAGGATGCTAGTTGTCTGAAGAAAGCTGGCAATGCAACAAGCAAAAGAATAAGAAGTAATATGCAAGTTGCAAAAATCTACTCGACAATTTACAGCAGGCAATTTCAGACTACCGGAAACATGTCCCTGCAGAAGCTTTTGAAATCCTTGTCAATTCCACCTGACACCTGCACAACGAAATCGAGAAAGAGTCCAATTAGTCAACCACACGTTAGTACAATTAACTCAACTTCTAAATGCTACATAAACATGCTTCCTCTAGTGACTCTCAATCCAAATAAAAACTAACAGCAATACAAATGAGTAATCAATTTTTAAAAATTCAACCACTGCCTGCCAGGATCCCATTCGGTCACACTAATTGGTCTTTTTTCCTCCACTTTACTTCCTTGCAATTTCCACTTACCATTTCGATATTCGTCAAAATCTCAGCTTCTACCTCCTCAATGACATTGGAACATGATGCCGGTATCATAGCCTTCTCTACGATTTTCAAGCTGCGATCCTCGTTAGCCTCCGTTTCTTCGTTCTCACTGCGCATCAAACTGGATTCAGACTTCAATCCTTCTGATTTCTCCTTATTTTCCTGCTTTTCCATCAGACAGATTTCTCGTTTTCTTACTGCTAATCGAGCAAATCCCAAAATCCCCAATTGTTGTAGTTCGAAGAAATGAAGCCGGGTCGATAGGGCTTCGATTTTATATGAACCTTTGGAACCCGGACTGGACTGGGCTTGTATCTACACTCATCCCGTTTCAACAACACTCTCTCTATTATCAATTTTTAATTTAATAGTAAATCATTTTCTTAATAATTTAAGGGTCCTTTTGGTTTAAATACAAATTATGATGGAATTAGTTGTGACATGATAAGTTATGCTCAGACTATTTCTTATTAAGCATTTGATTTGTTGTATGCAAAATAATATGTATTGCATAAATTTTAAGAACAAGTTATTTGTTTACAAAATTATCCTTCACTTTATTTAGATTTTATATTTTCTTTGTAACTTTTAGTTATTCATTCTTTAAAAAATAAATTCATCTTATTTAACTTTTTTTTTTTTTTTTTTGTGCATTTTGTCCGTATGTATGCTAAAATAGATTTTTTTTTTTAAAAAAAATAAAGAATTTCATCTTAAATTTGTTAAATTAAAAAAGGAAGGACTTATGAGAAATTAAATTATGAATAAACATAAAATTACTTAAATAAAAATCATATTTATATAGTGGAATTTTTTTAATAGAAAAATATGAAGAATTATCATGAAAATAAAGAATAGTGAATGTTGAATGCTATTATACATGGTATTGAAAGTAAGGTAAATATACATGAATGCGAAAAGTGGGGTATAAAAAAAGATTTAAAGGGACATGTTTGTCATTTATCTATTTTATCGGGATAAGTTATCACAAGAATATTATACCACCCAAGGTACAAATTATTAATCCCGAAATAAGTTATTTCGGACTTGCCAACCAACAGTAAATTAAGTGACACTATAATAATTATATTTTAATCTCGAGACTATTTGATATTATCCTTTGCACCAAACGATCCTTAGAGAACAATTTCACAGGCTTCCGCTTAGATTTATCCTTATAGCATTCACTTTCTCTCGTGATTTTTGATATTACAATCACTGTTTAAATTATGTAATTTATTCAGCTTAGTGATCAAGTGGAGATGTATAAAATACGATTATTGAATGAGATTATAAGACATAATTACCGAATAAGATTTGTAAAGCAAAATTATCAAACTCAATTTATGAAACACAAAATATACTTATTAAATAAGATTGATACAATTAAACATCTTTATAACGACATCCTTATAAGGTTTCATAACAATACTTCGTCATAATAATTGAGTTTTTCTCTAAATTGTTTTTTATGTTATACACAATATTTTGCCTCTTTTAAAATTATTTTTTTACCCATAACAATAACAATCATCTTTATTAATAGTACATTTTTTGTAATTTTACCCTTTTACAACAACTGTTTCCTTCTTAGTAATACAATACAACAATTCACTATCTTTTGTAGAAATAAAATCTCTAAAAATATCATTAACAGGTCTATAAATATATATTTCATCATTAAAATAGTTCTCTTCTTTTAAGTTCCTATGTCCATAAAAATAAAAGAAGAAAAGTTAGATAATATTATTTAAATGTCAAGCATATGTCAATTTAATAATCACATGCAACTCAGTTAAATGTTGACGTTCATTTGATTCCGCAAAAATATCAAATAGTAACACTTTCTAGAAGCAAAAAGATAAATTATAAAATTTTTATCTTTCTTTATAGTGTTTTAGTTTCAATAACTGATAAATTTTAAGTATTATTTTATAAATTATGTGATATTAAATTCCTGCGCGAGACACGAAATATTTATTTACTACTATTATTATAACTGATAAAACTGTCAATCACTATAATAATCAAAATATCTTAAAACTAACCATATTTATAGAGAGTTTTGGACTCATAACACACATTTATAAATTGTATTTTTCCAATAGGATTTCTATAACACTGAAACTGAATACAGTTTAGGCAGTTATAATCACGTGAAAAATCTTGGAGGCCGAAGGCATATTACGGTTAATTTGTCTGTTATAAGTTGATTAAACTTGGACTCGGTATTTAAAGGGACTAAACTACCCTCATTCATTCCAGAAACTTCTTTTATTTCATTCATTCAGCTGTGGTGATTTTTCCATTTTCCCGCTTACTTTCTCTTTTCGTTCTTCAAGCTGATTCCTCAATTTTCACTTCCATTTTCTTCGAAACAAGTTGAATTCACTGGAATTTTGGTTCATCGATCACCGTCATGGCTTCAACATCTAAGAATGTAAGTCTACGTATCGTCTTCGTGTTCTTCATTAATGAATACAGTATACATTGATTGGCTTACAATCGTTGCTACTCTTTTTGGATTTTAGGGTTTTTCATAGTGATGAATTTCGGCTTAGTTTTTGAAATTTCTTTGTTCTGTGTGTTTATGTTTGAGTAGCCAGGAGATATGGAGATGATGCCATTGCTGCCTCCACGTGGTGAAGGATATCAGCGCAGTGATGGTACTTAAGAATTAACGTTTTCTGGGTTATTTGTTCTTATTTATTTATTTATTTGTATCAACATAGGGCAAATGAATAAGAAGTAATGTGTTTATGTTTTACTATTTCAAAGAATGGGGACTATACAATAAGTTGAACATTTCCCATGTTTATACAGTTGATGTGTTGTTCAAAGGTTAATGTCTGTGCGGAAGAATAAGAAGCAATGTGATTGTATTTTACTATTTCAAAGAATGGGGACTATAGGATAAATAGAACATTTCCCATGTTTATATAGTTTATAGGTTGTTCAAAGGGATACTCATTCATGCTACATTGGCATTCTTGAATGTCTGGTTACACAAAAGTAGAAAGTAGTTAAATAATTAAAGGATAAGAAATAAAACAAACAAACATATCGTGACTCATTTTGTATACCTGTGTCTGAACTATGCTAAACTAGGGCACTGATATGTTATTTGGTTAAAAATAAGCTTGAAGTATAGGAATCCATGTTATAGCAAGTTGACTGATAATTTTCAAATTAAACCAAATCTTAGTTGATTGTACATTGGCTTATTTGATATGCACATCTATGTTCTTTATGACTGGATTTTGAGTTTTTGATCTGACGGTTTCTCCATGTTGACTTGTTAGCACCAGTAGTAACAGGAAATGATGGGGATAATCAGCTACCAGAGGATCCCCAAACATTCACTTGGAAGGTAGTGAACTTCTCTAGGTTGAATGTAAAGAAGCTCTACTCTGACGATTTTATTGCTGGAGGCTATAAATGGTATTGTAATATTCTTTCGTATCCTTTCATATTCTTTGTACACAGTAAAGCTATTACCTTAGGTCCCATGATGTTTTTTTTCCCTACTATTTGACAGGCGGATTTAATTTTCCCCAAGGGCAAGAATGCTGAATACTTATCTATGTATCTGGGTGCTGCTGATTCAGCTGCTTTACCTAGTGGGTGGATTATATATGCCCACTTCAGTTTGTCAGTAGTTAATCAAACTCAGAATGATTACTCAATCAGAAAAGGTAATTGCTACATAATTTAATTCCTCTTCTCCAGTTGATAGACCAAAATTCTATGTTGAAATTCTAAAGACCAGATTTAGGGTTTATTTTCTGTTGTGCCTGCGCTGCTGATTGTTTTCTCTGTTACCTGACTGTTGGATAGCTATATTTAGTCATAGAGAACAGACATCATGTGCTTTTTACGTGAGTGTATTTCAAGATGTAATGTGGACACTTTGCCCTTTCCCTGCTCGCCCTTTTTTTCTCATACCCATTCCTTTTTGTGTTTCACTGACTTCCTTTCCCTCCCATCCTCCTATCCTTTTTCCCATTATCACTTTCCCTCCTTGACTCTTGTTCTATACCAATTAGCAACTCTAAAACTCTATCTTTCTTCTCCTTGAAATAAACATACAAGTGTTCCCTGAAATTTAGAAGTCTATTTCCCACCAATTTAGTGATCTACTTCCTTTAACTATAGCTAATGGCTGATCATTTTCCTGAATCTTAACATTTGAATGCAATCAACACCCTACCTTCCCGTGGGAACCCTCCTTTATCCCGTTCCATCCAACAGAGGAGATCTGCTTCCAAATATCAGCGGTCTTAAGGAGGTTGTCCCAACTAAATGTAAGTTGTGAACGTACTCGATGAGCTCCAAGTAGCCCTCTCCTTCCTATTACAATCAACTGCCTTCCCCTTGTTCTGATTCTGTGCCTCATTGAGGCACCAACGGTGGCTCAACTCCTTTAGCCATGATTACTTCCTTATCAATTGACAACAACAAAAATAGGGGTTTTCTCCTTGCTCTTCAACTTAGATAGAGAAATAGCCTTAAGGTTTTTGGCACATTCTTAAGGTAGGCAATCCCTCTTCCCTCCTTTACCCTTGTGGTTTGGGAAGCTGATTCAACCTATTCCTCCCTGTTGCTTTCATTGTCTAATGACACTCCTGTCTTTTTATCTTATTTTTCAACTCCTCCCCAAATGGAAAATGAATGCGGTCATCATCCTTGTTTAAAACCTTTATTGGCCTTTTCACCATACTCTCTGACGATGAGACCCTACCTTTTTTCCTCCCACATGAAAGGCTTGTGAACATCCAAACTGTGTACTCCGTCTTCCATCATCAACCACCATATACTCGTCGCTCTACCTTCTCTGTTCACTAGGGTACTAACATTCAACATGCCATGCGTGCTATAACCGTATTTACAATTACAGGATCTCCACAATACTATCCAGCTGCAATCTGGTGGTGCGTTTGGAATGATATGTATTATTTTTGTTAGGTTTTGGTGTAACTTGGCAAGATGTACATCTATCTTTTGTAATAGTACTGTTTGCATCTTCTTGATGCCGCTAATGAAAATGCTTACTTCATCAAAAACTCGGAGATGTACATACTTTTCCCCCTAGTTCCATGATTGACTTCATCAGCACATAGAAATGTTTTAATGGTGTACTTTTGGTTGTAACTTATCCAACAACTCCTTCTTGGTTTAATTATATATGAAGTTACTCTTACCGTTTAAAAAAAAAACTATTAATAAAAGTAAGAATATTGATCAAAGAACCTGCAAACCTGAGTTGCCAATCTCGAATGAAAACGTGAGCTCCTAACTCCTTGACATTCCTGTAATTTTGCTTGTGGATGCTTGCTTCTCTTCTGGAACTCTCTTTCTGCTGTTTTCTGAATGGTCAATAATCCTTTTATTATTGTACCTAAAAAATAAAAAGACAATTAGTCACTCAGTTACGCCTTAGTATGAAGTTAGATGTGGTCGGTTATGCACATTCTGCTCTACTGGATTATATACAACCCGTGAACATTAACAACCTATCAATCAAGGTACAAAAACCAAGAAAATAAAAAGCAGTCAGTGACCAGGGGGTCAGAATAAGTAGGCTGATCCAGGTTGAGTTGCCAAGCAGTTGCTTGTTCAACTTTTGCATGTGTTTCATTTGGGCCCTTGTTTTGTCCTTGACTGGCGTGCAGCGCACACACCCCATTTTTGAGATTAGCTGAGTTTGTCTGTCTTTTGGTTGTCATTTTTCTCATGCTTTGATATATTAGAAGAAAGCTTTCTAATGTTGGAATCCTTTTTTGAGGCTGGATTGTTGCTTGGGATTGAGGATGTCTAGTTCCCACTAGTGCCTCATTGTATTTTTCTTATACATCTTCTCTTTGGGAGGAGGTTGGAAGTTGGGTTGTGGGAACTGGTTTCATCTTGTGTGAAGTGCTTATCAGGATCGTGTATTTTATTAACAATAGATCATATGACAATACGGTAACTAGGAGTTCTGGCAATTTCCAATGGGTAACGGGAATACTTCAGGCTGTTTTAGCTCCCATAAAAGTTTGAACACAGAATAATTGCATTTGTTCTTTTGTAGGTCTCTATAAAAATAAAAAATTCTTGTGCTTTGCAGAGACACGACACAGATTCTGTTCTACAGCAAGTGAATGGGGTTTCAAATCCTTTATGTCACTTGCTGAGCTTTACGATCATGATAAGGGTTATCTTGTTGGTGATGTGTGCACCATTGAAGCTGAGGTTTCTGTGCTATCAGATTCTGAGTATATGTCGTACGACTCAATAAACTCAAAAAAAGTCACTAATTTTGTTGGACTCAAGAATCAAGGAGCTACATGTTATTTGAACTCTCTGCTCCAGACTTTCTACCATATTCCTTACTTCAGGAAGGTTAGCTACTATTCTCCATTCTTTTATGTGGTCAATTAAAGGACTCATTGTGATGCATTAAGGGTTCACTGGGTTCACAGGCTGTATACCACATGCCTACAACTGAGAATGATATGCCCCTGGCCTTGCAAAATTTATTCTACAAGCTCCAATTCAGTGACGACAGTGTAGCAACAAGGGAGTTGACAAAGTCATTTGGGTGGGACTCTTCTGACGTTTTCAAGCAGCATGATGTGCAAGAACTCAATAGACTTCTATGTGAAAAGCTTGAGGGAAAGATGAAGGTAAAATCAGGCTTCTAAACACATATGAAGTTATTCTTCTGTGCTTTGGTAACTGATTGATAGCTGCTCTTCTGCTGGTGTTAGGGAACCATTGTGGAGGGTACCATACAACAGTTATTTGAAGGGCATAATATGAGCTACATTGAGTGTATCAGTGTGGACTACAAATCTACGTGCAGGGAGACATTTAATGGTATCTTCAGTTGATCAAACAAGTTCCTGCTGTTTTCTTTCTTAGCCATTTGATCGTTGTATCTTATGATGCTTTGTACATTTGTGTGTGGCAGATATTCAGCTTCTTGTCAAAGGTTGTTCTGATGTTTATGATTCTTTTGATAAATATGTTGAAGTTGATTGTCTTGATGGTGATAACAAATATAGAACAGAGTTATATGCTTTGCAGGTAAGGTTAGCACATGAGTTATTGAGTTTTGTATTTTGCTACGATGTTTGAGCAACTTGATGAAAAATTTCAGGGAAATTAAGCTTCAATTTTCTGTTGCCTACCTTGTCTCTCATTTCTTTTGAGCTTCTCTGCTTGGTTACACTGTTGAGGATTTTGGTCACTCTTTTGCAAAATAAACCTTATCTAATACCGAGGATTATGGTTGTCTCAGGATGCAAAGAAGGGTGTGTTGTTTATTGATTTCCCCCCCGTACTGCAGCTTCATTTAAAGCGCTTTGAATATGATAATATGCGAGGCAATGATTCAAAGGTTAGTAATCTTTTAGTCTAGCGAGTGCCAACTATTGTTCCATGATTTTAAAACTTTAGACTGTGAAGTGTTCCCACACCCCACTTAGTGGGATTTCATTGTGTATGTTGTTGTTGTAGACTGTCAAGTGTTCTTCTGCTGTTGGATGTCTGTTGCTTTTCCTCTATATACTAGTCTAGTGTACTTGTGTTTCACGTGTTTGATGCATAAAAAAAAATAGTACTTTTAAATATTATTGGTAGATTTATGTCTCACTGAAAATAATCAAATAAGAACAATACTAAAATAAAGAACTCCAATTTTTGAATGATGATAAAAGTAAGCATGAAATAAATGCGAGGAACACTTTTTATGTATACATGACATATAAATATATACCTGACTAGTAGTGGGGCAAGAATTAGGAAGAAATCTGACAAGACTTTTGCCTCTTCCATCAACATTGTTCCACGAAAACATTGAGCCAAAATTACCTAACAATGGGGTTGGAAAAAAATCATTGAAGTGAGTTTTGAACTTTTTATTGAACACAAACACAAGAAAATCAAATAAGATATACCAGTCTAAAAAAAAAAAAAAAGAAAATCAAATAAGATTCACTAATCAAAATAATAACTCACTGAAAATAAGCAAAAAAGAACAGTACTAAAAATTAAAGAACTTCAAGTTTTGAATGATGATAAAATAAATTAGTGAGAATGAACGGTGCACAGGTTGCAGGAAGCAGTATAAACCTGACCCAGTTGAGGGAGAGACAACCAAACATGCAGGCTGCCTTCGAGCAAACTTTTTTTTATTTATATACAGAAGTGTCCAACTATCTTTTATTTTAAATAGTTGTGTTTTTGAAATTCTAAAAAGTTAATTCTCCTTCTCATATATTCACACACATAAGGAAAAAGAAAACCTACCAACATTAATTTTCCTTCCCATATATTTTTGGAGACTTTTTCTAATTTTTCTTCCTACATATTTTATGCTATGATAATTTTCCTAATACTCTTGTCATATATTTTCCTCTTACCATATATTTTAGGACTCTATAAATTTTTCACAGTTCAAAAGTCTTGAGTCAATATTATAAAGACAATTAAATAATAATTTGATAAAAATAGTAAATGACATTTCTAAGGACCTTCATGCTTTTAAAGTAATGTATATTACTTATGTAAAAAAGTCATCTTGAATTTGTTTGGTGTGGTTTGATTGATTCAATTATTTGTTGGTGATGCAATGTAGATAAATGACCCATATGAGTTCCCTTTGCAACTTGATCTGGACAGAGAGAATGGTAAATACTTGTCTCCCGAGGCTGATAGAACTGTCAGAAACCTTTACACACTTCACAGGTATCATATGCTTTGAAGTTTTAATTATGATTTATTTCATTTTTTTCAAAATCAACTTTCCATTTTTGTGTTAAACTATAATTGCATTTTCCCCCTCTAAATGACCCACCAACATCAGTAAAATTATTTACCTTACAATAGGAAAAGGGGTCAATTGTTTTAATGAAATGGGCCAGATATTTAGCCAACCCTAAAAATAAGTAATAGCTCAGGTAGTAAATGAATGGGAACAATGGAAACAAGAAAATTTGCCTGGTGGCAGTTCAATTCATAGTGAGCTTTCACAGATCAGCATTTTTCTAATTAACAAATTTAACAAACTTGCTGAGCGAAACAGAACCTGCCTTGATGATTTAGAAACTGATCCTTGCATAGTTTTAAGCGCATAATGTAGTGATTCTTCCGCTTCAGCCCACTGCAAGCTGATAGTGGATGGAGGAAGAAGAAAACAGAAACCTAGGACATAAATCCCTTGCAAATCATGCATAGGTCATATGATGATGAAGAAGAATGTGAGCTAAAAGGATCTTGAGATGCAACAAGAATGAAAATTAGTGGCAACAATGAAGACGCTATATCTTCCCTCGTATGATAGATTTTAGAAACTCAAATTTCCATTGAAAGTCTGATTCACTGGAAGTCATAAGCATGTGAGCATACAGACTGGTACATTTCGAATCGTGATGCTACAACAATTGGATACACTATTTGTGATGAATAGGTGGTTCTTGGATGAGTGTATGCTTGACCAAGTATATCATAATAGACTTCTGTGTGCAGGAAGCCTACCTAAGATAGTCAACTGGAATAATGTTATTTCATGTACTTAAGGTTGTGGAATTCACATCAAAGACTTTTGCTCGGCTGTTCGTTTTTTTTTTGGACAATGTAGCTCATCTGTTCATTTTTCAACCTCCTTGGCAGTGTATTAGTCCATGGGGGTAGTGTGACAGGTGGACACTATTATGCTTTCATACGGCCAACTCTTTCAAACCAATGGTAAACATTTTACGCACAAGTTTGTCTCTTCATACGTGAATTATCATTGTTTTTTTTTTTTTTGAAATCTTGAAGTATTACACAACTGAATTCTTCCTCTTCTGATTCGCAATAACTATAGTCTTTTTGATTATAAATTGCTTTTGCCTGCTTTGGAGTTGGAGTTAGAGCTTTTATTGACATTGTACAAAACTATGTTATTGGAAGTCTCTTTTCAAAAATCCATCCATCGTACTTCTTCAGGTTGTTCCATTGTTTTCAACATACAGAACAACTGTTATTGGTTTCATACCATGATACTGTTTTCTGTTTATTTTTTGTGTATTGCATGAATTTTCTCCTTGCCTCCAGTGTCTTGTGAACTTGGGAAATCAAAGTTCTTCTTCCAGAAGCATCCTAAGCTTTTGCCTGTAGGATGAGTTGTCCCAACACGTTGGGCATCCCTATGGCTGAAAGTGATTGACAGTTTTTCCTGTTTATCATAATGTTGAGAGACCAAACTAGTTTATTTTCAAAAAGAGAAGTAACTACATATTCCATGGGGCTTAGGCTTTCTAGATCTGAACAAGTAAAACATCCTTACCCACTTCCTAAAAGGCTATAACATTCTTCACTGTATTCAGTAGGTAAGTGTTTCACCCTCAGTCAGACAAACGTCTATCCTATAATTGGATCTGTTAAAACTAGGAGAGTACATTTTGTAAGGAGTCTATTTGGTGTCTGTATTACAGATCAAATGAAGTCGTTTGTATTTAGTTAGAATGGAATACTTCAACGTCTGTTTCTTTGTAAATATGTTGGTTGCCTTTTGTGTTCACAACGCCTGTGTATCTCCATCTGTCTATCTGTTTTCATCTCTGTGGTTGTATTTACCACCGACAATATCTATGTTCTATCTTTTACTGTAATCACCTTGCTGCTGCTCTTTCACATAGCTAGAGAACTAGCTTTATGAATGTCTCAAGAAGGACATAGTTATAATATTAATTTTTCCACTTTCCACAAAAGATGGCTTAACTTCTCCATTTTTTTAAATAGGTAATAACAACTTATCTTTTCTATTTTGCATGATTAATATGCTGAAATATTAGGATGAAACATTTGTCTGATCTTATTGGCAGTATGAAATGGATTATTTTATAGCTCTTTTGGCCTTATTACTGTTCAAAGAAACATCTCCTTCTATTAGTCTATATTACCTTTAAAATGAATTCAGAGAGTTATTTCCAGTTTCGGTACATTGAAATGCCCCCTTATTATGTGTTTTTCCTGTGTATATGATGTGATCGTTGAGGCTTATTGCTTACAGAGGTCAGAGTCATAATCAGAAGTTGCTAATTGGTTAATCTACTTCAACTTCCACGTGTGTCCTCCTTTCATCTTTTAGTATACAATCGAACAATGAGTATTTCGTTGCATCATATTTGGTTGTCTTACACTTCAATTAACTGACCATGTTTCATATTCCGTTGCATCATATTTGGCCATCTTATACTTCAACTACCTAACAATTTTTCATTTGTCTGCTTTATTATTTTGTGCTTTGGTTCGTTCTGCAAGTCTGTGATTCTGCTTCCTAGGCAAGTAACGTGAATGTTTCCAGGTATAAATTTGATGATGAAAGAGTGACTAAAGTAGATGCAAAAAGGGCATTAGAAGAGCAATATGGTGGTCAAGGGAAGGTAATCTGTGACTTGGTTTTACTCATTGGTCTTGATCTTTCCCAGTATATCAGATTTGTTGAGTTCATTTTGATGTCTCTTCTGGATTGATAGCAGTTGCCACAGACAAATCCTGGATACGGCCTTCAAATTTCTCAGAACACAAATGCTTACTTACTGGTCTATATACGAGAAAGTGATAAAGAGAAAATAATGTGTACTGTTGATCAGAAGGACATAGGTGAACATCTGAGGGTAAGATACAGCACCAGCAGCATGAGCCGTCTCTTTATCATTGCACCCATTTCTCATGTTGATCTGACTATACTTATGGACATCTTCAAGGCAAGGTTTAAAAGAGATCAAGAGGATGAAGAGCAGAAAAAGAAGGAAGAATCAGAGGCAAACCTTTACACAATTATAAAGGTCTTTTATTAATATACCACCATTCACAATGATTAGGACAAACTCCTGTTGCCCGAGTAATCTTTTAATTATTGCATGACATGACTAGGTTGCTCGCGATGAAGATATGCAATGGCAGATTGGAAAGGATATATATTTTGATTTAGTGGATCATGAGAAAGTTAAGAGTTTCCGTATTCAAAGAGAGACACTTTTTAGTGCTTTCAAGGTAACCAGCTATCTTTTAATCTCAAAATGCTTTTAGACTAGGATTTATTTGCATTTGTACATGCTGTAAGCTCTAGTCAAATGCACTGAGATAAGTTCAGTAACACTCAATGAGATACAGTTTATTACTGCTACCTTAAATTGGTAGTATATCCTATGAAGTAGATGAAGATGCTCAGATGTATACTTCTTTAGATTAATGTGTCTGCATTGACGTGGTAAAACTTTTTGACCTTGGGCATAAGATTCTTAGTGCGTCAGTATAATCCAGCTAATAATCGATCTTCATTCACTCCTACTATATGCACCCCCTTCCTTGCTGTACAAAGCTGTTGCTCAACCAGACAATCTGGTAGTATTGTTTCTTTTGTTGAAAACAAGCATACTAACAAGACTAGAGTCTATTCTCAAGTAGTAGATATCACCTATTTGAATCTTCTCCTTTCCATTGTGCCTTAATTTTAGCTAAGCCTGCATTGATTCCATGAAATTGTGTAGTCTACCTCGTCCCTTTTTAACACCTTCACTCACTATAGTTTTACATGTGCATTTGTACGTTGATGCAAGATATAACCAAACCATCTCAAACAACCTTTTCCATTTTTTTCTCAATGCATGCTACTTGCTCCTTCTGACAAATATGATATTTTTATTCTTATCTAATCTTGTATTACCGCACATCCATCTTAGCATCTGCATCGTTGCAACACTTATCTTGTGCATTTGTTGGACTTCAGCAGCCCAACAGTCACTACCATATAACATTGCCTGTTTTGTAACTGTTCTGTAGAACCTACCTTTCACTTTAGTATGCATCCTTCTCTCACAACACCCAGGGTGCCACTTTCCATTTTGAGTCCTCCAGTTTTAATACCTAGGTTTACCCTTGCTGAACAAATATTACATGTGTATAGATACTTCGCATAGATTCTTTAGGACTAAAAAGCTGCGAAAAAGTTTCATATACCCATTTCTGATTCATTCCTGAATTCGACACTTAAAAATATAACAAATATAGAGAATTTCTAGTAATTTTTTACTTTTATTTGATTTTTGTTGATAATATGTTTAGTCTGAGATAAGTTTGGATGGAGAAATATAGTTAGTTAGGATTCATATAGCCCACCCCATTTGGGGTTGAGGTTTTGTTGTTGTTGAATATTATAAGTCCATGTTACTTGAGCCATAGTATTTGTTGTATATTATAAGTTCATGTTACTTGAGCCATATTATTTGTTGTATATTATAAATCCATGTTACTTGATCCATATTATTTGCTGTATATTACAAGTCTATGTTACTTAAGTCATATTATTTGTTGTATTATAAGTCCGTGTTACTTAAGCCATATTGGGGCCTTGTTTCGTGATAATTGTAACATTAATCTTTTCAGATGCATTAACTGCAATGTCCTGACATACTTTTTTATTATGTTGACTAATTATATAGCTTTATGCAGGAGGATATCAAAAAAGAGTTTCATGTACCAGTGCAATTTCAACGTTATTGGCTCTGGGCCAAGCGTCAGAATCACACGTATCGTCCTGATCGTCCATTGACCCGTCTTGAAGAAGCTCAAACTGTAAATATTTCTATTCTTAGAATTTATTTTGACAGTTGAATTTAGTGGTAGTGGTGCTATAGTATAAAAGAGGATGTACCCCAGTACTTGAAGCTCCCGCATGAAGGGGTTTTCAGAAAATTAGATGTATATCCCCATCCCACAACTGTAGGGTCAATAATTTAAGGTAACCCATATCCTCTAGGTAACACCTACCTATCGGTTGCCCCAAGAGTATTCAACAGTAGTCTATAATTATTTATAGCATGAGAAGATGCTAGAGCTTGTAAGGATGAGATGTACATGTTTCGGGTGACTCCAAATTAGAGGATGAGAACTGATACAATAACTTACTACTAAACCCCACTAACTGACAGTCTTAAAAGCTCATGCCATGAAAATCATTTGCTTGTTCGGTTATTTGACAAGTTTTTACCTGAATGTAGGTTGGACAACTGAGGAAAATGTCCAATAAGTTTCACAATGCAGAGCTAAAATTGTTTCTGGAAGTAGAGTTGGGACCGGTAAATATTCATTACCAGTGTGCTGTGGTGGTGCTTATTTTAAGATCTTTTCTTTATGACCAGAATTCATATAATTTATGCATAATGTCTAGGAACGAATGCTCCTGTCTCCACCGGAAAAGGCCAAAGATGATATTCTGCTTTTTTTCAAGCTTTATGATCCTGAGAAAGAAGATATGCGGTATCAGAAATTATCTTCTTCATTTTTTGCATTTACATGACAGTTGTTTTGGCGATCTATGATGTCTTTCTCTTTCATGTACACAGGTATGTTGGAAGGCTCTTTGCGAAGGGAATCAGTAATCCCATGGAAATCTTGAGCAAACTAAATGCAATGGCTGGCTATGCCCCAGATCAAGAGATTGAGCTTTATGAGGTCTGTTCCTAGAACATCTCAGATATACTGTACACTCCTTGATCACTCTGTACCAATTGCGAAGCAAGAACCTTTGTTGAGGTGTGTTAGGGTGCAAATCACTGGCTATTCCAGAACTTGCAGTTGACAAGATCTAAAGTGCTCTGCTTTTGTATCTTGTTTCCATTTGGCCTCCTTATGTTGGCAGTTTGTTAAAAATGTTTGGTTCCAATGTCTTTACTCCTTGGGTCCAGTTCATGTGCATAACACTATGAAAAACATGTTATGCTGTCTGCTGATCAAATAACTTTTATTTTAGCTTTTGTTTTGTTTTTCTTGATATGGTATTAAGTGTTTTGATCTAGAGGAAAAACTCCCAAAGTGGTATGCAGAAAGTAGAAATGACACCAAAATATGAGTTCTGCAAATGACACCCAGTTATTATACTAACTCGAAGACATCATAGAGACTAGTCCTCGTTTGTATAAAAGTATATTCTACCCCTTCAGAAAGATTCCCGTGATGGTGCTTTTCTTGTCTTGATTACTTTTATGCTCCTTGCTCTTTCTCTCTGGTATTGGTGAATATGTGACGAAGTTAGACGTGCCATTATTTTCAAGAGTTATGTAAATTTAAATTTAGGGATTCTAGACTGTTGGGACTATAAATAAACCTCCACAGTTCTTGAGAAAATGAAGAATTCCTGTGAAGCTAGAAGCATTTAGAAATTCATTGTGATCTCAAATTTGAAGTTATTGTACCAAGTCGAAATTGATTATGTTAAGATCCATTAAACTTACAAGTATCGTTCTATCCAAAACACAAAAAATAAAAACAAGAAGGACGATCTTGTTATCTTGCTGTGTTAGAGTTTGGTTCTTAAGTTGTATATTTTCTCACATTGGAGAATATGTTATCTATTGTGTTTAACACCAGTGAGAAGGTGTTAGTTTGTACTGAACATCCATTATTCAATAGAATCTATTTGTCTCCTCTTCTTTTCTCGTATGGTATTTGAACCTCTGTGATTGCAGTAGAGATTTAAGCAGCTTCTTCCAGGTTTCTTGCCCCGTCCAAAGTTTTTTGGCTTCTTCTCATTTCTCTTTTCGGTGACTGTTCTTATGGTACCATGTCTCCTTTTAAAGACAGTTCTTGCCTCAAAATATCTTCTTTTTTTGGGTGATATTTCCTGGCAAGTTTCGCCGGCGATTCCCATTATGAAAGGTTATATATAAAAAGTACTACAGTGTCTTTGACAGTAATTTATGTGTTAAAATATTGATAGTTAAATTATATAGGATCTGAAGATCCTGATGAGGTCCTAGTCAAAACAACAACAGCAGCCCTTTATGATTTTGGATATCTTATTTATTTCTAGTTTTACCTTGTGCAGCTGATTTCTTCCCATAATTATGCAGCCTTCAAGTGCAGATTGCAAATCTAGAAGCCAGGAACAGAATTTTTTTTTTTTTGCCTCTTTTACTAGTTCATTGATATATTTAAGTGGCAGTTATGCATTGTCATTCTGTAATATCGCATGGAAATGTCTAAAGAATTAGGATTATAACAATTGTAGTAAAAAACCCACAATCGTTTTTCTGTGTCCAGGAAATAAAGTTCGAGCCAAGTGTCATGTGTGAAAACATTGACAAGAACTCCACTTTTCGATCAAACGAGGTATGCCCTGACCACACCATTATGGGTATAGTCATGCCAATGTACACTTCTTATGAATGATCATTTGTCCTTTTTCTGTGCAGCTTGAGGATGGTGATATAGTATGCTTCCAAAAATCTCTAATGGCTGAAAGTCGACAACAATTTCGTTATCCTGATGTTCCTTCATTCCTGGAGTACGTTCACAATTGCCAGGTATTTTATGTCTAAATATGTTCAGTAACAATTATGGTCAGCAAGGATTCATGTAACTCAATCCCAACTTGCTTCTCAAATTACTTGATGATACCATTGTGGATTGCTTCTCATATTACTTGCATGTACTGAAGACTTTTACTGGGGGGAAAACTAGCTGAAATCTAAATCCTGATTTTTGTTGCATTACATACTGGGTTGTTGATAAGTTCCTTGGATTACTTGCATACACTTAATGGGGGGAGGGGGTTGCTGACTCCCTCCATACATTGGCATTGATATTTTTATCTGAACACAATATTCAACTCATAGTAGCTGAAGATCTAAGATGACAATTGTTCTAGCTTTGTATTGACTCATTGTCTGAAATATTTGAACCGATGCCTTAAACATTTGGGCTTTCTAGCTTTGATTTTAGTTACCAAATCTGGAAAAGAATGTGAAGAGAAAGAAATGAGAACCCCTAGTGTGATACTTAGTGATTTTAATTTCAAAGCAATAAACAGTAAGGCAAGATCTGCTTATACCACATGGAACTGATGAGATGGTTTGCAACAAATCAACTTGTTTTCCAACAGTGTTTTGAAGTATGTACGTGACTTTGTTGTTCTTTTGGCAGCCATCAGATTTCTGATACTACTATGTTTTTCAGGTCGTTCACTTCCTATCTTTAGATAAACCCAAGGAGCAGGGTTTCTGTTTAGAGCTGTATGTTCAAAAACCTCAGATATGCTGATAATATCATTTTACTTCTCTTTTTCCCTTCTATTGTTTTGTTTCTCTATGTTATTGACCAAATTTGAGCATTTGTACTATTTCAAACGTTTTCTTGTAAATGCTAGGTCTAGAATCAATACATATGATGAAGTTGTGGGAAGAATAGCTCAACAACTCGAGTTGAATGATCCCTCCAAAATTAGGCTCACATCCCATGACTGCTTGTCTCAGCAACCTAAACCTCAACCAATAAAATACCGAGGTTTTGACTACCTTGTAAATATGCTGGTCCACTACAATAAGGTGAGTGCTAAAATTAATTGGATAATGCTAAGCATGAGTTCCTGAAAGTCTTATTATCTCTAATCTTGCACAGATTTCTGATATATTGTACTATGAAGTACTGGACATTCCTTTGCCAGAATTTCAAGGTTTGAAACCCTTTAAAGTTGCTTTTCATCACGCTACCAAAGATGAAGTGAGTATGCAAAACAGATTCTTATTGTTTTCTTCCTTCTTTCTTTTTCATTTTTATAAGATATTAATTTTCAATTCTTGCTTCTTTACTCTTTAGGTGGTCATTCACATGATCAGTCTACCAAAACGAAGTACTGTGGATGATGTAATGAAAAATCTAAAGACAAAGGTAATATACTGGCCTGGTAGCATTTTTGGTTAAGCTAAGTTGAACAAATTTTCTTCTAATTACTGAACAGCCCGACCCTTTTGCTACATTTATTTGGTTTTGTAGCAGATATTTAATGCCATGTTTGGTTCAAAGTTGAGAAGGGAAATATGTTTTAGCTGGTTGATTTGTTTTCTTTTGAATAATTTTCCTCTCTCCTGATGCTAAATACAATTTGTAGGGAAGTAAAGCCATTTAACATCTTCATTCTTATGAATATTCGAAGGGTGTAAAAGGGCAATGAGGAGGGTCACAAGCTCTCCATTTTAACCTCTTCTTTTCTTCCTAATGAAACAATGAGCAGACTTGCCTCTCCTCTTTACACGCCCTCCTCATAGCCTTCCTCTTTCTTCCCCAGCTGAACATAGCATAAGATTTCTTCTTTGCTGACGCCTCTCTAGGATTAGTTTTACTTAATTGCTACTCTGATGTGTCGTGAAACAGGTTGAGTTGTCGCATCCAGATGCAGAGCTAAGATTACTAGAGGTATTCCACCATAAGATTTACAAGGTATTACTTTCTATTCTTATTGATTATTGCCTCAAAGTTAACCTTCTAATCTTTGTTCCTTGATTTACTGGTTCTGGCAAATTCCACGTGATAGTAGCACAGTATCATAATAGGAGCTCTTAAAGTTTGCTTCATCTGCATATTTAGTTTACCGGTTCCTGAAATGGTGGTTTTTCTATTCATTTCCTTCTGGAGAGAACTGTCTTTCTTTGCATTATCTTTCCTCTTGTTCCTTATGATTGCTTTTATGCAGATATTGCCAACTACAGAGAAGATAGAAAACATAAATGACCGGTACTGGACGCTACGGGCCGAAGAGGTTCTCCTTCTCTTTCTCCCTTTCACTGAACCCATTCTTCTATTTTGAGGGGGAGGGGGGAGGGGTTTTCTAAATGATAGAATCAAGGAAAGTAGTTAAGATGCTTATGTACAACCAGAAGACAGTTTAGTTCTTTTTTACAGAGAAGATTAAGAATCTCATGGATAAACCTGCATCCTCCAATCAGTTAAAAAGAACGAAAATAGGAATATGAGGGAAAACAAGGAAAGTGATGTATAAGGAAAACAAGAAAAAATGGAATCATAACAGAATCTGGCATAACTGAGAGCTGTACTAGAATTAGAAGTTTGATAAACTGATGGTGGCTAAGTCATTAATATTAAGGTGATGCTTATCGAAAGATAAGTGGTATTACTGATCTTTGTTTTGATGTTTCTGATATAAGTTTCCACTGACATGAAAATTGCCCAATCTTTCCATTGAATCCTGTGATAGGCATGGAACTGTTACATCAGAATTCATAACATGGAAGTTTTTCAGAAGTAACAAGGAATAATTCCAAACCTGACATTCAGCATTAGATATGACTGTGTGACATTTGAAGTTGTTTTGTAGTGCAGCAGTTCATCAATGTGGATCCTTCTTTCTTGCAGATACCTGAAGAAGAGAAAAATATTGGCCCACATGATCGTTTGGTTCATGTATACCACTTTAATAAGGAGGCACAAAACCAAATGGTAAGATTCTTCTGCACTCGTGCCCCCCACTATCTGATAGGTTTTCCCTTCACCCTAGGGGAGGGAGGAGGAAAGAAAGAAGAAGAGATGGAGGGAGAGTTCAAGTTAGGAGAGAGAAAAATTAGGAGACAACTTTTCTGCAGGCACTTGAAATTCAGAAATGTGTCTTATGTATCACTATATTCTTGTCTCTAACAGAAAATTAAAAATTTTGGGCAACCTTTTCTCTTGATTATCCGCGAGAAGGAGACATTAGCTGAACTTAAGCCGCGTATACAGAAGAAATTGCAGGTCCCAGATGAAGATTTTGCTAAGGTAATGTGCAACTTGACGTTTTCATTCCCATGAATGAGGGTTTCAATGGGTAGTTACAAGAATTCCTTTCTCATTTAGATCCTATATTAGGTAGTTACTTCTTTTGTTTACAATTTTCCAGTGGAAATTTGCAATCGTCATGTTTGATTGGCCTGAGTACCTTGAGGACTTGGACATCTTGTTGAGTCGTTTCCAGGTATTAAAATGACTCCTCAAATCCGAAAAAGAAAAATGCAGTGGTGCTAAATTCATGATCTAGTCTCATGTCCTCATCACACATCATCTTTGTGTGATTAAATGTTCGATTGTTTTACATCTTCTTGTTCCTCTGCAGCAAAGGGGGAATGTCTCTCGTGCTCGGGAGCAGTATCTTGGATTGGAGCATTCTGACGGTGCTTCTAAAAGGACACATGCAGCATATCAGGTAATTTGTGTATCCGGTTCTGACATGTGGGCATTACAATTCTGTGCTTGATCTCTAAGATTGATACCAAGAAGAGTCTTGGACTAATGACATAGGTTGACTTGATTAGGCTACTGTATCTACTAAAATTTCTTTTCCACTTGTTGTAGCGGTTTATTTACTATTTGGCAGGAAAGGAACATACACTTTGCTTTGAGGGATATCTGAGCCCAATTCCGATAAGCCCCAGTTCCACTGAACTTGAAATTCTTAATATGCGAGGGACCTTACTGCTAGTAGTGGCTACTTAATTGAGTGGAGCATTTATTATTTATGTATTTATTTTTGTGAAAGCTGATATTGCGCTGACTTTCGTTTAAGATAAGCAAAATGATATTAACTTTAAGTTTAGTCGATTTACAACAGAGTACCCAGCTTCAAAAATGTTCACCTGGAGAGTGGAACCAAGTTATTCTATTTAGTGTCCCTGGGACGAGTTAAAATGATCAAGATTGCCAGTGTGGACTTCGTGTATATGTAAAGAAGTTCTTCTGGAGGATTGCCATTTAATTTGATTGAAAAGAATATTACAGGTCCACTGCTAATTATTCTTTTTTTTTTTTTTTTTTGCTACTGAGAGGGTTTCCCACTTAAGCTTGTTTCAACTGCAAGTAGTGTAGTGTTTATTGTCAACGAGAATTTTTAACTTACAAATAATTTCCTTTGATGTTGCAGAATCGCCACTGGCGTGAGAAGCCTTTGAGAATATGCGACTAGTAACACAGCAGAAACGAAGATTAAATTCCACTAATAATCATTGCACTTGTTGCCACGGCCCAAGCATATAAAGTCAGTAGCAGCAGCGCCACTCGTTTGCTAAATACATGTCGAGCCTGTACAGGTCTGATTCTTGTTCCGGGAGCATCTGTTTCTGATATGGATGTGAAATGTGGTTGAGATGCAGCATCCCCATATCCTATTGATTGATCTCGTCTGCAAACTATTACTAACTCCTCTGTTCACTGCTAGTGTAAATGTGCAAAATATTGAACAAGCGAATGTATACATCATATATAGTGTTTTGCTTCGTTTATGGCCTTCTTTAATCCCCTTGGTTTGCATCTGGGACAAGGGTGAGTACAAGCTAATGCTATCTGCAAACTTTGTTCTTTTTTTGGGTAGAGATTTGGAGACATTGCCTTCAGCATTGTAACGAGTAAGAAAGTTTCGAAAATTCTGTGGGGAGAGTGTGAATGTTGGTTGTTTCATGCAATATGAGACCGCAACTGCAATAGTAATGACATTGATGGGATTAATGCATTTTAATTTCAAGGCTCTAAAGTCATAGTGCACCCCTGAACTTTTCCATATCTTGATACCTTATCCAATACTTGTTCCTATTGAATACTTCGATAGCACTTTTTAAGCTGGGATAATTTTTTAAGATAAAATTAATTTGGGATTTATATATGTTGTGTCCAGTAAATTACTTATCAAAGAGATTCCACAAGTTTACCAATTTTGTGGATTTATGAATGAATGACTGGTGAACCGCATCTTCTTTCTCTTTTGATGATATAAAGACTCAAACAAAATAAAACTAGGATGGAAATGGATTTGCTAAATGTGAAGTTCAAACATTTGTTAATTAAAAGTAAAAGGATGTCTGCCCATAGAACAATAATTATAACAAATTATTTTAAATTTTAATTTTCTATAAATAATACTAAAAAACAAATTGTCTCTTTATAAAATAACTCTAAAAAGGTTTTCCCCTAAAGTCAAAGTTTACAGAGACGCCGGCCTACTTCTGCCAATAGAGGGAGATAATTTTAGCATCCGTTTAACTTCCAAGAACTTTCTTATCTGCTTTTTTTTATTTTTTTTATTTTTTATTTTTTATATTGAAGTCTTATTAAATTTAGATTGGTGTTTGTATTGTAGGGTCTATTTCACTCTTATTTTCTTTTTCATTTGTAGGGCCGGAATTCATAATTTTTTATTAAAG
This sequence comes from Solanum bulbocastanum, assembly GCA_037074985.1. Taxonomy (NCBI): domain Eukaryota; kingdom Viridiplantae; phylum Streptophyta; class Magnoliopsida; order Solanales; family Solanaceae; genus Solanum; species Solanum bulbocastanum. The sequence goes on from CM073602.1 coordinate 47,797,475, forward strand.
GTGAAAGGATCTCGACCATCTCATCACAAATTCATGTTGAATTTTTATTAGGCTGCATTCGTCATTCAGTGAATTTGACGCCCTCGTGTATCTAGCAAAAGTCTAAAGAATTTAATCAACTACAAAAGCCAGGAATTCAAAGTCAAAAACTTTGAGATATGCCAAATATAAATGTAATGACTTTTTACATGAAAGTCAGCTAAATTTGTTCTCTTTATATCCTCACAATTTTGCATTAACCTGTGGTAACATTTCAACATCATGAAACTAAAAATATTAGACTTTATACCGAGAGAGAGAGAGAGAGAGAGAGGGGATAATCAGCAAAATATCTCTTTTGAATTTGACTTTCATTGATCTTAAATATATCTAATACACATGTTTCAGAAATTGAAACCCCAAACTCTAAGAAATATATAGTAAAAAAGAACCTATAATTTTTTTTTATAGAAATAGAGACGTATATTAAAAAGATGCTTGCGCTTTGGAATTGAGGTCATGAACCTTCATCTATCGGCTTAGTGGTTCATTAATATGCTAGTTTGTGGGCTATGTTGGATCTGTAGAGTAATGGCTGCACAATAAGAACCCACGACTGATACTATCATATAAATTTAGGTGATCAAGTAATATATAACTTCATCCACGATTCATGAAGTTTAGAACATAAAAATTTCTACTTATTTATCTTATTAGTTTACAATGGTTTAAGTAGTAAATAAACGTGACTTATGTAGTAATAACAATGTATGTGAAGATACATCTTATGTTTTTATTGAATTGATGTAAAAATAGGTAGATAAATATTTTTCTAACCAAAAGCTTAATTTTATAGCCTATTTTTTTTTGGAGGATACAACTTATAGAACTCCTTTTTCTTTCTTGGCATTCAACTGCAAGTTATTTTATTTCTAAGAACTTTGACAAAATGCCATACACATAAAAATAAAATTATCGGCAATAACAACCAAGTAATTATAATTAATGTGTAGCAAATCTTGATAAAAATATATCAATCAACATTATTTGAACCATGTTAAAGAAATAAATTTTGCACTTAACTCCATCCTAAAAGATAGTCTAGAAAAAAATTATTTTAGACAATAATGAGATCACTCATCTCTTTAACATACGATGTGGACTCTTTAGGTTCAGTATGCCCAAAGCTAACATCTAGCCTTGGCAAATTAATAGAAGAAGGCCTAACATCGACAAACGAGAATTGTAAGAGTCTTGCTTTATTATCATGTTATAAAATTTGAACCTAACTCCATCTGACGTGGAACTCTTCAACCAAAAAAAGACCAAAGAATCGTATATATATACACGATATCTAAATTTAAAAATTCTCTATTTTATGAACTATTCATCATAACTTTGAACTCATCAAAGCTAAGAACTCCATCACCATCAAGATCAAATCTTTTTATCATAGCTTTGCAATTATCAATAGATTTAGACTCACCAAGTCTACTCAACATCCTCTTCAAACTCTTAGGGGTAATTTGGCCACTTCCTTCCATTTCATACATCTCAAATGCTCCTCTTAACTCACTCTCTTTATTATCCTTTTCTCCTAATTCCATTAATTTACTAAAATCCTCTAACCCTAACATCCCATCCCCGTCCGAATCCGATAGCCTCACCGCCATCTCCGCCTCCTCCGTCGTCAAATATCCGCCTACCGCCTTCACGCACCTCTGTAGCTCCGCTGGCGACACTTTTCCGTCTCCGTCCTCGTCAAAGTACGTAAATACCCTCTCCAATTGATCGTTATTTTCGCTACTACTAGTCGTAATTATACTCGCGGAAAGAGTATTATTACGACTAATAGTAGTATCGTCGATTGCGATCGACTTTTTTGATGAGAATTTGTTCTTCAATTTTGACAAAACGGACTTGTTTTCCGTGTTAGAAATAGTAGTCTCCATGCACATGCTATATGAAAAATCTGCCTTTTTTTTTCTCCCTCTTCACATATGAAAATGAATTTTTTTGTGAAGAATAAAATTGTTATTGGATGAAGTTTATATAGGAAGCGTTCATAGTATATAATTTAGGGGCAATTTGGAATATTTCATTAGTAGTTAAATGGCGGTTGTAAAGTCGGTATTACGTGGGATTTGCGCGTACGGAAATTTCGTGGTGGGTTGCAGAAATTAATGTATCATTGTCATTGTCTTTTCTATTATAGGGTTATTGATGAAAGTCAAAAGTAATGGAGAAGTGTGGGTGAAGATATTTACCAGTATGAATTATTTATACGGAATTTAAGAAAAAACAAAAGTTATCAATTTATCCTTTTTTTTAAATTGTATTTTTAATTGATTTTTTTCACAATAAAGTATTATATATGACCAAATAAGAATAAAATGGGAATAATGTCATTAAATAGTAATCAAATAAGGAAAGATGATTTTTTTTTAGACAGTCTAAAAATAAAAATGTGTCACATAAATTGAAACAAAAAAAATATGATTATATTTCTAAGTTGCATATGCCGACAACTATAAGGAATTTTGCAAAATATTAACCAAACAATAGTGTGGCATTATTGTCATATCTCCACTTATGAGATTAAATTTAGGGTCTTTTAGCAACTGATTTAGAGATGAGTTATGCGGGTATTAAATCATGTATAAGTAATAAATAATTAACAGCTAGTGAAAAGATAGATTATTTATGTATAAAATTAATACGATGTTTAGTTTGCAATTAGAAATCCGCATAACCAATACATTATATATATATATATATATATATACATAAATTATAAGGAAATCTATATTAAATTTATACATGATAAAATAACAATTAATAAATCCCAACATAAAATAATATATAAAATTCATTATAACTAAACTCTATATTATTAATACCTTTATAATTTCTAACTATGTTATTGTGATTGTTGTGGTACGATATTATTGCCATGTGGGAGGATTCTAAATATGCGGGGGAGTGGAGGCGGACGCGTATTATATGTTGATAAAAAAATATTGCCATCATCATATAAATGTCACAACATGCGACATGGAGGCTTTTAAATATAGTAAGTCTTGTCTAAATTTTTGTTCTCTTCCTTTATTTAATGGTTCTTTTTTTAACAAAATAAAAACTTTTGGAGAAAAGGACGTTGGGGGGTTGAACCTTGATAGTTTTCTTGTAAAGAAAGCAGCTGCCTTAATTTGTTATTACATCGTTCACGACGAAATTAGAATTTTTATTAAGGAGTTCAAAATATTAAAAAGTAAACACATAAAGAAGTCGAAAGCGTTCAACATCTAGTCATCTGTAACATAGACAAAAAATAATTTTAACTATATTTAATATATTTTCTACGCTTAAGGGGATTTGATGAACCCCTAGGTCCTCACTAGCTGTGTAGCTCCTTCCCTTGTGCATGAATATCTTAAATTGTAGATTATTGTTCTGTTTCACATTTAGTGTCATACCTTTTAATTCATAAATTAAATATGAAGTGTACATTGCAATGCACACGCAATTTTTTTTGAAGAACTTTGAAGACAATCTACAAAAATATAAAGTTTCTTTTGTCTCCCATTTGTTAAAAGGGTAGAGCCTTTTGGACAAACAATTCTTTGAAAAGATCTATTGAGATAAGAAGTTTGTCGAGAGTTGAAAATTTATTTAGATTGTGTAGCCTATATTTTTATATTTTTTTAAAATGTGGAAGTTTTGGAAACAAATCTTTGAAAATTGAAATGCACACGCGTACCTTTATTCCACTTAAGTGTGTAAAGGGTATTGTTGTAACGTTTGATCAGTTAGATTCACATGTTGTTTCACATATATAGTATTAAAGTTGAATTTTGGTAAATTTGTTTTGCCACCCTTATGTTTACTTTAACTAATGAGGTATTGTTTTCGTTGTAATCAAAGTTGAATTTATGATTTAAAGACGATGGGTATCTCTAGCTTGTTGAAGTTGCGTATGAAGTTTGATGAAGGATTGTTAAGTTTTGTTCTTTATAGCGTGGAGTTGGATGTGATTTGGATGAAGGGTAGTTAAGTTTTGGGTGAGGGAAGGGAAAACAAACCCTTAGTAATGCGACATATAAAAGATTTTGAACCTACTGCTACACTACTAAAAATAAAAAAATTGAGGGACAAAATCGACGGAAAATCGATTCAATTTGTTGGTTTTTTATGTTTTAAATAGATGTATGTCAAGTCTTTTCACGCAAAAACGAGTGAAAATTATAATTTTTTAAAAAAGAAAATCGATGTAGTTCCTTTGTTTTAAGTTATTTTTTTACAAAATTCGAGATATTTTGTTGATTGTTAAAGTATGAAATTACATTTGAAGATTATATATTTCATCAAAGAGCAAATATATAGGTTATTGATAATTATTCAAAGTCATAAAAAAATAGATGAATTCGATTCCAATTAATTACATCTTCTATGTATATTTCGGAAAAGACGATCCACCCAATCCATCGATTCTTTGAATCCGAGGCACCAAAACCCGACGCCATTGAGACTTGAGTGCATCGATTTGACATCGGATTGGATACCAATATAACGATTGTGTTCGTCGGGTCACAAACTAAGCAAAACAACTACTTCAACCTGTTTACACAGATGGTAACACTAATCTAATAATATTTACTTGTAATTAGGGTGTGTTAGGTATGAAGGAAATTTTTTCCTCGAAAATAAGTAGATTTTTGACTTATTTTCTCATGTTTGATTGGTGAGTAGAAAATATTATCCAAAAAATATTTTTAAGTGTTTAATTTATGAATGAAAAATCTTTTTGAGAAAATATCTTTTATTTTTACTAGAGAGTAGAAAATAATTATTGAAATTGAAATCAAAAATATTTTTTAAAAACAAATAATTATTTTTTAAAAACAAACTTAAATTGATTTTTGGAGGGGGTGGGGGGCGCTGGGTAGGCGTGGTGTAGGGTGAAAATAAAAAATTGAAATTGGAAATATTTTTTAAAAGCAAACTTTAATTTTTTTTGTGGGGAGGGGGGGGGTGGTTGAGGGTAGGGCGTGGGGTGAAAAATAAAAATTCGGAATTGAAAATATTTTTTAAAAAGAAACTTTAAATTAATTTTTTTTGGGGGGGTGGGGTCGAGGGTAGGGGGTGGGGTGAAAAATAAAAATTCGAAATTGAAAATATTTTTTAGAACAAACTTAAATTTTTTTTTTTTAATTTTTTTGGGGAGGCGGGGCTGGTTGGGGCCAGCTGGGTCGATGGTAGGGGAGGGTGAAAAATAAAAAATCGAAATTGAAAATATTTTTTAAAAACAAAATTTAATTTTTTTTTATTTTTTTGGGGGGGGCGGGGGTCAAGGGTAGGGGGGTGAGGTGAAAAATAAAAATTTTAAAATGAAAATATTTTTATTTTTTTGGGAGGGGGGCTGGGCGGGGATGGGGGTGGGGTGGGATGAAAAATTAGAAATATTTTTTAAAAACAACTTTAATTTTTTTTAAAAAAAAATTTTGGGGTTGGGAGATAGGGGGTGAGGGTGGGTGGGGTAAACAAATAAAAAATTAAAGTTAAAAATATTTTTTAAAAACAAACTTAAATTATTATCTTTTGATGGAGGTGGGGGGCGGGTAGGGGGTCTAGGGTAGGGGTGAAGTGAAAAAAAAAATTGAAATATATTTTAAAAACAAATAATTTTTTTTTTTGGGGGAGGGTGGTTAGGGGGCTGATGGTGTAGGGGTGGGGTATAAAATAAAAAATCAAAGTTGAAAATATTTTTTTAAAAATAATCTTTAAATTATTTTTTCAACAAAAAAATTGTAAATGAAGTTGGATAAGAATTTTGGAAAATGTTTTCCATAATTTTTGAAGGGAAGTCATTTTTCTTAAATTTGAGGAAAATGAGTTATTTGGAAAACATTTTACCCAACCAAACATGAGAAAATTGGAAAACATTTTCCGGAAAATATTTTCCTTCATACCAAAAAGCATTTTTCTTCAATTTAGAAATAATGATATTGAAAATCAACGCTAGATCACCAACGGCTAAAAGGCCCGTCTTAACCACTAGGCAACTAAAGTCATCGCTTGGGCCCATTATTTTTAGTGGTTCTCAATTTTTTTTAAAAAATACTTATATATATTGTTAAAAAAAATTATATGTAATTTAACTTTTTTTTAAAAAAAACATATGAGAAGTACATAAAAAAACAAACAAAATGACCGTTAGTTTTCCCACTTTTTTAAAGGAATGAAACATTTTTTGGGAATAATTCCTTAAGTGAGAAATTGTGTTTCCTTATTTATTTTCTTAAAATTTGACTCTATATTATTATTTACCTTATACTCATCCTTTTTGTTCTCTATTTTATTATTTTTATTTTCAATATTGAACTCTTTTCTACAATTTTTTTTACTTACTGTTTCTTACAAGTTACAAAAGAACACAAATTACTTTTGGGTGTCTTCTTTAAAATCTCAAGAAGTGCAACAAGCAATCATTATATTGAAAGGAATGCAACACTATTTCGATGTTGTTCTTATCAACTTATCAAATTCATGAGCCATGTTTTATTATTCTAACTTTATTTTATAGTTTTTTCTTGAAAATCTATTATTCTTGATATTCCTAGTTCATAATTATATATATTCTTGTTTTAGTTATTATTAAAATTATTCAATTTAAATATGTCAACTAGAAAATATGATTCCAATTTTTCAATAAAGAGAGAAAAAAAAGAACTTGAAGAATTAAATAAATCCCAAAAAGGAGCCCTTAATAGATTTTTAACAAATAATAAAAATTTTGAATAAGAAATTATTGCTTGAAGAATAATGTTAGCAATTTCGATAACCGTTGTCTCAGCCGAAATAATTTTTTTGAAACTAAAATTGATAAAATCTTATTTAAGATCAACAATGTCTCAAAAAAAATTTGAATTGATTAACTATATTATCAATTGAAAAGGAATTACTAAAACAAATCAATTATAAAACAATAATTAATGACTTCGCATAAAAAATGCTAGAAAAGTATATTTTAAATAAAAGTATATATATTAAAAAAAAAAATATCATAGCCTTCTTTAAGATTTGACTTTAGGGCCCCAATCATGTTGAGTCGGCTCTGCCGCTAAATAGTCAATAGCACTTCTTTGTATGTTACGGGAGCAATTAAAAGTACTTCTTTGTATGTTATGGGAGCAATTAAAATCTTAACATGCGTTGAGACTTGAGACTAAACAATGTACAAATAAAGTTCACAAGAAACATTAAACAAGTTGAGGCTCGTGGTAAGGCATAAGCACGCTCGTGACGAAGTCAAAACTTTTACGAAAAAAATTTAAATATAAAAAATCAATATATATAAAAAGAAATCAAAAAATCAGAGTTCTAACATTTATTATATATAAAAATGGAATTAGTAACACTTTAATAAGAATCTACTATGGCAATCATCTACTATCATTAAATATTTAAATCAAATCATACTAATTGATTTCAATTAAGGTGTAGTTAAAAAAAAGTTTTGAATTAAGGTGAGAACATTATTCCTTTTTTGCTCTAATTTATGTGTTATATTTTTTGGGGGGTTTTAAATTTTTGTTATTCTAAATAGAAAGTTTATATTTTTATATTCAAAATAAATTAATTTTAGAATTTCAACTATGCTCGTAATTAAATAATTTATAATGTATAAATACTTTAAAGCTTGTATTAGATACAGGTTAAAAAATCACGCCTTTTTTTCTTAATTTTATTCTAGTGAAATAATATGACATAATCAATTAGGACGAAAGAATAATAAATTATAAACTAATGATTATATATCAATGAACTACAAAGTTCAAGTGTATCTTTAGCATCATATATGATTCAATTTGGGAAAAGCTCCACCTTGAAAAAAAATTACTAACAAAAAAAAAAATTAACTAAATAATGAGTTATTTTAAATATCTAGGAATATATACAAAATAAACATGATTCAAATGCTTAAGAAATTTTAAAGGCCTTTAAATATGACTTCTATCTCCTATGAAGTAGTCCTCATTTTAAATCACATCAACAATATTTTTATTATCAAATAAAATTGTTTACTATCTTCAATTTCTTACTAATAATAGCATATTCAATAATAACATTTCTAATAACAATAATTGTTATCATGTATTTTTTCAATATATGGGATTGAATTCAATATTTCGAAATTGATAAGCATGAAGCATATTCTAAGGCTATTCAAGACCGCTAAAACTTTTTTTTTAATCTTCAGATTGCGATTTAAACAATACAATAAATTAATAAAAAATGCAACATATTGTTGGGATATATACTATTAACCATATGTTAAGATATAATATTATTATAGAATAAATATTCATTCAGTTTTAATAGATCATATATTCGTTTATGGTGTCTGTTTACTTATATAGTAGATGATTTAGCGTGTAGAGTTTTATCTTATACACAGAGGATTATTCATCTATTCTTATACACGATTATATATAATTTATCTTGATTATGTGAACGGTATAGTTCCAACTTCTTGTGCTAGTGCATTTTGTATGTATTGAACGAGACCGAGTAGAGATAGTTGTTTTAGACTGGCAAACAAAAACATATTCTCTAAACTATTAAATGTACTTATATTCGTAATCTTGATATAACTATTATGATATTTATATATTAATTATCGTTTTGATTTATTAAAAGGTGAGATTCTGAGATGGATCAATATGTCTGGTAGGTTGGATGATAATAATATATATTGGTGAAATAATAAGTTAGTTGATGAAATCCATATCTCATTATAGAGATTGATTGATATGTCTTTTTGAGAAACTTATAAATTTTCATCATGTCAAACCTTGCAAGTGGATTTATGAATCCGACATATGGAATAAGTTAAGTAGTGCTCTAAAGAAAATTAATCATTAAGTTAAATTCATCAATAATTTAACTTATTGATTAGTATCTGAAATCTTAACATGAGAAATTACATAAGTGTTTAATGGGGAATTACGAAATATAAATAGAGGAGTGCAATTACAAATTTTTAGTGGAATGATTTGTAATTTATTATGGTAAGAATAATTCAAATTAATTATTTGGAATTATTTCCATAATAGAAAGACTCAGTAATTAATTTTGTGGTCCCTACAGTGCCCATATTTAACTAGAACTCAGAATCATATTTCTAAAGGGAAAAGGGGAATCAGGCGTTAGTTTTCTTATAAAAAGAAAACTAGCGTGTATTGTTCGGTTGAAGAAAAATAAACTGTGTTTTGTTCTCCTCTTTGGATTGGAAAGAAATCTCTATAAATAGAGAAATTCTCCTGACCTAGAAAAAGATTGATTAGTTTTCTATTCATACTTTCCCACCCAAGTATTGAGAGAGTTCGGATATGAACTTGGGATCACTATAGAAGACCATAGCTGCTGGCTGTCTTGTGGATTCGCTTGAAAGTCTGTCTAACTTGGAGATTTGCTTAAAGGTATTTGCTCATGCTTCAAGAGGTATTTATCGAATTAAATTCCAATAAATTTATGTGTTCTAGCATAAACGGTATTTGTTATCTATTATTCAGGTAAACAGTAAAGATTATGGTATGCTTCCGCTGCGCATATATATTTTCCAACAATTGGTATCAGAGCCTCGCTTGCATCTAAATAGATAATATGGGTGAATGTATACATGTTTTTATATATGTTAATTGTCCGATGTTGATTTTCCGAAAAGTTGCTTTATTCACAATAGCCTTGTTAAGCTTTGGAGTTAGGCGGTGACAGTGAGTAATGGTGCTAACTACTAATTGGAAAATTTATCATTCTCTAATTTGTCATGAATAAGTCCTGCCTTGTTTTGGAATTTTAAGTAAGGAAGTAAATTAGAATTGACTTGATTTGTTCTTATACGAGCATTGTTTTGTTATCTTCTTGTATAAATGATAGAAGTTAAGAATTTGTGATTAATAAATAGTATCGTTAATTAGGTCTATTTATTTGGAATCATTATTAAATTCTTAATTTTTTTTACACATGTAGAAATATATTAATACATGAATTGATAATTATGATTAATAAATAGGATTTAAGAAAGTGATTTATTTATTTGAGTCATTAGAATATCTTCAATGTATCATGTATAAATTGTTCTAAGTGAATACTAGTGATATGAATGGAGATTTACCTTAAGATGATAGTAATGCCTATTAATTCATGAGAAGAGATATCATTGATTTTCACTTGTATAAAAAGGAGAAAACACAATATCTTGGACTCTCAATTGTATTAATTGAGAACAATTTGTTATAAGGAGGTGTTGTGTGTCTTAGAAAAAGGTAAGACACAATATGCCTTATGCTCATGAGATAATTATTAAAAGAAAATGAAAATTTGAATCATGTTATTTTAATCTTTAACAAACGCCTAAAGCGATTATTTTTAAATTTGGTCATAGTTCAGGTGGTCATGAGTTTTATGATCTCTGATTGACTTGAAATTTGATATCTCCATCAAAAAACGTTCAGATGGATTTTAGGTAGTTTGTTGGATTAAAATTTGATTTGAATATGATAAGATCACTCTTTATGGCAGATGTGTTCATGTTAAATTTGAAACATGATTGTACATGATAATTGATATGGATTGATATGTGATAAAATTGTAGGTCATATTGTTTTCATTCCTAAAAGACACTTAAATCACTTGAATTTGAATTTGGTCATAGATTTAGAAATAAATATCTTTTATAGACTCCAATTGACTTGAAATTTGGTAAGTTCATTGATAATGGCCTAGTAAAAAGTACTCATTGCTATGTGGTTATGTTCCTTTGAGGTCGTTAAATGATTTTAAAGTTGTTCTTTGAAATTAAAATGTGATTTAGCATGAATAACATCCTTTATATTGATTTTATTTATGTTAAATGTGGTGCATGATTACACATGATGAGTTAACATGAATTAATATATGATAAGGATATATATTTGATTATTTTTTCTGAAATCTATTGAATCTGAATTTGATCATAGCTTTGGAGATAATTTTTTTTTGAACTCTGATTAATCTGAAATTCAGTAGGTTCATTAAAAACGATCAAATTTAAAATACTCATTGTTATGCAGTGTTTTGGTAATTTGAGGTCGTCCAAATGGTGTTTTTAGATAATTTTTGTATCTTGAAAGTTAATTTTACTGAAAAAATGACTCGACTATGATATAGTGGTGATAGAGTTTGTTCTCTATGGTCTTCACGACTAAACTTTAGTGAAGTATTAAGTTCATATGTTGACTTAGACCTTCCTTCATATCGGATGAAATTAATACAAGTCATTAAAGTTTAATCTCTAGTTTTGATTATATGTATTGACTCTCCTAAACTGAGTAATATTTGATTGGTATGGATCTAGGGATAATGATATTCACTTGACTTAAATTAACATATACTCTCCATCTAAGTTAGTTTTTGTTCTAAATTTGTGAAAGTGAATATCTGACATCACATATGTATGTTGCATGAGTAGTCATTTTTTCATCAAAATTTATTGTTCAAGATGCATGGATATCTATGAGGTGTGTTTTGAATTTTTGTATTCAATGCATTCATAAACATGTTGATTTTTGGAAAATAGTATTCAGATAAAGTAAAGAGTTTTTTAGAATTTTGTTCTTGGTTCTTGATTTGTGTATCTATTTCACAAATGATGATATGTGTCACGTGATAAGAATTTTCAAATGGAAAAATTTTAAACTCTATTTTGACCATATAACATTTTCAATCAAATTGATCATAGTTTTGAAATTCGAAAAAGAAAAACTCTGATTGATATGAAATTTGGTAGATTCATAAGAACGACCTAGTAAGAAATTAATTCTTTTTGGATCGTTATATGAGTTTTTAGTCATATTTGATTAAATAGTAGTGAAGTATTAGTTTTACGTGTTGGCTTAGACCTTCCTCCCTATCGGATGAAACTGATACAAGTCACTATGTATTTAATCGTCTAGTTGTGATAATTTGTATTAAATCTCCTAAACTGAGTAATATAAGATTGGATCAATGTAACTAGAGGATTTTCACTTGACTTAAACTAACAGTACGTAGACTCTCTATCTGAGTTAGGTATGTATAAGTTTATGGAGTGAATAATCGGTCATTGTACATGTGTATTGCATGAGTAGTTCTCCAATCCCTTCGATTGACTATTCGAGATGCATGGATATATATGTATACATAAGCCCTGAATTTTATTATTTGGGATCATTCGAAATATTATGATCTATTTAATTTATTATATCTCATATTCTCAATAGACTTTACGCACCCACTTAGTACTACTTAAGCTTTTCTTTTGGTAGAGATAAGATATTAATTCAAAGAATGCATTGTACGTGTACCTTATGTTAGAATTATTTTCAGTTTCTAACTAGATAAGAGATGAATATTTGATATATTTGTTTGCAAGTCTCCTATCATTGAGTCTGATGAATATTTCATTTCTTGTGGTATATTGATGCGTGTTTTTTTTATTAGTATTATCTCTCACAAATTGATTTTTATTAATCTATCTCATAAGAGAAAGTATCTTTTAAATTGAATGAAACTTATTGTACACAGTACACTAGCGTCTAAGTTATTTATTTTGAATAGAACTTCAAGGTTGGTTAATGGATGGACATAATGGTTCATTGAAAGTGAAGTTATTACCAACAGGCGAGTTCTGTTTAGCAGGAAAAATAACTAAGAGACATTTCCTCATAAAAAGGAAAACGTGGTAGTGATAAGTAAGAATTATTCTATTTTGATTTGTGAGGTAAATGAACATTTAGGCAAGAGGTGAATTTGAGTATTCTCAGATTTCCACAAACAGTTAGTACTCATGATATGAATATATATTTTTTGATGCTTTGTTAGTCTGAATGTCTTGATAAACCGATCAAAATATTTAAGACAAATTAAAATAACATCATGACAATATATAAAATCATTAATATCTGATTGTAGTGATGTAAACCTCTCTACAGAGCTCATGAGTCACTTATCTTATAGAATAATTGCATTTCAATTGTCTACATCAGACACTCTATAATAGATTGGTGTAGAAGAGAAAAGAAGTAGACTCTTATGAAGATGATAAGATTAATTATTGATTTATTATTAGTTATTTTATTTTTATAGGGATAGGTTCTAATAACTATATATCACATTCTGAATTCAATTTCTTTCAAATAAGTACATTGAACAACTATAGAACTAGTTGAATTTGACGTAAGTCTAATCTGTGACGTGTTCAGATATAGAATTGTCCAACACATGTGCTGATTGGGAGAATAAGAAAATTGAAATTAAGAATGAAATGTGTGTATTAATTGGATGTCCTGAAGAATGAAAGAAGGTTTATTATAATGTCCTAAAGAAAATAAGGAAATTGTTAACACAACTGTCTGAATTCTAGAAAATGATCATTTAGTAAACCATATTCCTAGAAGTAAACTAGTTTTACATAAATTCAACAAAGAAATAAGCCAATTGTAAATTCAGATGCTCAAAAACATCTAATTGGTATGTCAGAAATGACGTTCCATTGCATTTAAGTAGTGGGAGAAACATTACTAGACAGAAGAAAACTACTACCTTAAGTAGTGGGAATGATGTTGAGCAAATGAACACTACATGAAAAGTTGTTAATATTTCAATATCGAAAGATTTTGAAGAAAATATTAAGATTCAATGAAATGAAAGTTTGATTATATAGTAGTGCTTAGTCGTAGTGGGAGAATCATAATGAAGATTGATTTGTTTTGTATATGTGAGAGAACTTTCATGATAGAACTCTTGAAATGAAGGACACTCTTATAGAGTTTCATGATAAGGTCCCTCATGATCTAGTACAAAATCGATTTGTTAAGACAAAGCACTACTAGACAAAATTGCATGAGAAAACAACTTGGTAAATTTATTTCAATAAGAACTAAATGAATGACTGTGAAAGTTGTAAATGCATAGTTAAGAGTCTAAGTGGGAGATTGTTAGGGTATATACTATTAACCATGCATTTAGATATAGTACGTTATAACAATTGTGATGGTTAAAAGTCTAAGTGGGAGATTGTTGGGATATATACTATTAACCATATGTTAAGATATAATATTTATTATAGAATAAATAATTATTAAGTTTTAATAGATCATATATTCATTTATGGTGTTTGTTTACTTATATAGTAGATGATTTAGTGTGTAGAGTTTTAGCTTATACATAGAGGATTAAATCATCGATTCTTATAAGTATAAAGTTTTTGTTCACAATCTAGGATGGAAATTGGACATGTCATCGGTACGATTGTAGCACACAATTATATGTAATTTATCTTGATTATGGAAACGGTATAGTTCCAACTTCTTGTGTTAGTGCATTTTGTATGTATTGAAAGGGACCGAGTAGAGATAGTTGTTTTAACTGGCTGACAAAAACATAATCTATAAACTATTAAATGTACTTATATTCGTAATCTTGATATAACTATTATGATATTTATATATTAATTATCGTTTTGATTTATTAAAAGGTGAGATTCTGAGATGGGTCAATATGTCTGGTAGGTTGGATGATAATAATATATATTGGTGAAATAATAAGTTAGTTGATGAAATCCATGTCTCGTTATAGAGATTGATTGATATGCCTTTTGAGAAACTTATAAGTTTTCATCGTGTCAAACCTTGCAAGTGGATTTATGAATCCAACACATGAAATAAGTTAAGTAGTGCTCTAAAAGAAATTAATCATTAAGTTAAATTCGTCAATAATTTAATTTATTGATAGTATCTGAAATCTTAACATGGGGAATTACATAAGTGTTTAATGGGGAATTACGAAATATAAATAGAGGGGTGCAATTACGAATTTCTAGTGGAATGATTTGTTATTTATTATGGTAAGAATAATTCAAATTAATTATTTGAAATTATTTCCATAATAGAAAGCCTCAGTAAATAATTATGTGGTTCCTACAGTGCCCAGCATATTTAACTAGAACTCAGAATCCTATTTCAAAAAGGCGTGTATTTTTCGATTGAAGAAAAATAAACTGTGTTTTGTTCTCCTCTTTGAATTAAAAAGAAATCTTTATAAATAGAGAAATTCTCCTGACCTAAAAAAAGATTGATTAGTTTTCTATTCATACTTGCCACCCAAGTATTGAGAAAGTTCGGATGTGAACTTGGGATTAATGTGGAAGACCTAGTTGCTCGCTTGAAGATCTGTCTAACTTGGAGATTCGCTTGAAGGTATCTGCTTACGCTTTAAGAGGTATTTATCGAATTAAATTCCAACAAATTTACGTGCTCTAGCATGATTATGTGTTCTAGCAGAAACGGTATTAGCTATCTATTATTCATGTAAACAGTAAAGATTATGGTATGCTTTCGCTGTGCATATATGTTTTCCAACACATATATCATCTTACAAATATATTAGTTTAAGCACATGATTGTTATCAGTTTACGAGGGATAAAAAAAAAAAATTGTTCATAAAATTTCATATTCTTTGTTCTTAAAAATAGAAAATAAATTATATTCTTGATTCTGACCTTTTCTGATCAAACAATTAAAATTTAATAATTTTATAAATTCAATTAGTATCTAAGAACAAACCATATCGTCAAATAAAAAGTATATCCTAAATACCCGACCAATTTATATTATAAGCATATATAAGCCAAAACAAAAGTCAATATGAAATATTTGTATGAATACAATATATCATATATTTATTTTGGTGTTATTACAAACGTCGTGTATATGTAAGTTTGTATTAAAAAATTATTATATGAGTCGGCAATCATTTCTTTGGATAAGGAAATGATATCATCATATTGTACGGTGGTAATTATCAAATATGCCATAAATGAGCTGTTAAATAAATCTAAATTCCATTGTCGAATTAAATCCGTGAAATAATATTTTTTTTTCCAATTGTACATTATTATTGTCATTTTTAGTGGTATCAAATAAATGAATTAAATTAAAATTAGAAATATTAAAATGAGTTGAAATATAAATTGGGTTGACTCCTGATCAACCCAAGTTTATTTTGAGCTTAAATGAGTTGGCTCAAATGGACTTAAAAATGAGTTGGGTATTGACTCGCTCAATTTGACTCGTTTAATTTCAATAATTCAATATATTGTTATTTAAGTTTTATAACCACATTTTAAATTTTCACTCAAGATTTTTTTTTTTTAAAAAAAGTTACAAATTGATAGATAAACTATAAAAGATATAAAATAGATAGTAATTCATACCTTCAATATAAGAACATACATTACATCCATGCAAACTAAAAAGTCTTAAAACGGGTTGAAATTAGAGATTAAATTGAGCTCAATTGAGGATTCTCTTAAAATGGATTAAGACTTGAACGAATTGGGATTTAACCAAATTCAAATTATCTTGAGCCCAACACTTAAAAATTTTGGATGGGTTACCTATAGTTAAGCTCATTTTTGACACCCCTACTCATTTTCTTCAACACTTTATTTAGATGGTTGTTACGTATTATTTTATAATGTAACGTGTTTTGTTGTATTATATTATAATATAATGTTTTAATAAATAGAGTGTTTGAATAGATTGTATAATTCTCTGTAGTTACATAACGTCGACATTTATAATTTAATTGATGAAATGTTCGATATTTTATAGTTGTACATAAGCAAAATATTAAAAATCATACTTATTCTTTCTATTGTTAATCATTGAAAAGATTCATCCAAGATAATTTCACATTCTACTTATTAAACAAGATTAAATGAATGTGGATTCGAATAAATAATTTTTCTACAAGTTAAATCTTTATCTGCTAAGCAAGAGAACAACATTTTTCAATCTCGATATGACATGTATTTCTATTACATTTATAATAAAAATTCAATTATGGTTGAGGAAGATTTATATATAACAACAACAATAACATATTGTAAAGATAAGTAGATTGTTTTTGAATTGTAGGAGATTTAAGTAAAAAAGGAAAAAAAAGAAAGAAAGAAAAGGCGATAGTTTCAAAAAAAATGGACGAGTACCATCGATAGAGAATTAATAGAGGAGTAAATTGTCGCAAATAAAAAGTTAGAGGGCTTTCACTTTACTTCTCCACTAGGGAAAATATAACTTGGAAGATCCTTCGTCGTTACGAATTGCGATTTCTCTACTGGTAGGCGTCCAAAATCAAACTAATTACGACCATTCCTTTTCATTTCTCTCTTCTTTTGTCGATTCCACAGATCGCTATCAAACGTAATCGCATATATACATTTTTCTGATTGAAAATTACGTTTAACTTGATTCAAAAATAGACGGATTTTGCCTACAGATTCATCCAATTTCGCCTGATTTTGAATTGAGGACGATCAGATTATTCGACTGTGTATTTGGCAGAATGTTCAACGGAATGATGGATCCTGAATTGATCAGAATGGCGCAAGAGCAGATGAGTCGCATGTCCCCGGCTGATTTGGCTCGGATGCAGCAGCAGGTTCCTATTTTCTCATGCCTTTTAGCTAAATCTCAATTTTGAATTTGTAATTCTTCGTATTGGTTGCTTGAACAAGTTGTGGTTATTGAGGTATAATTTGTCTTGTAATTAGGGTGCGGGGATTTTGTTATGGCGGATCATTGCGGGTATAACTGTAGATCCAGTTTAATTTCATTTCAACTATACAGCTAATAAGCTTATGCTATAGCTATAGATATTTACGAATGAAAAATAATGTGAAATGAAGGTATCAGTCAATAGAGGGGTTGCTAAACAGAGAAATGTTGTTACATGATTGGTACTCCGGGCACCACCGTTGCTGAAAAAGGAATAGGTGCAAACTTTAGTACCGAAATTAGTTGGGGTTAGTGGTCTGAAGTGGGTACAACTCCTGTGTGTTCGTTCCTGATCACCAGGCATTGGCCAGACTTCCATTTTTTTTTCTCTTAATTTTGTGACCTTTGGATCAGTTAACAATCTGAAATGAACTTGGATAACTAATTGTTATTGGTCCTGACACACTGCTGATCTACAGATGATGTCTAATCCTGATTTAATGAGAATGGCTACTGAAGGCATGAAAAACATGAGGCCAGATGACTTAAAGGTTGCTGCAGAACAGTTGAAGCATACCCGTCCTGAGGATATGGCTGAGATTGGTAAGAAGATGGCTAATGCGTCTCCTGAAGAAATAGCAGCGATGAGTGCCCAAATGGATGCTCAGGTTAAATATGAAATTAGCGGAGCTGAGTTCCTGAAGAAGCAGGTAATTTATTTTGTGATACACCGATAGATGCTCGGTAATTCCATTTTTGCACTCATTTGGCTTCAATTGGCGTATATTGTTTTTTTGCTGCACACTTAGTTCTCTGATATGTTCTGGTCTAGATCTGTGAATTGAGGCTTTTTAGCGAATGTCTCCTATTTAACACGTTATTGGTTAAGAAGTGATAGTTTCTGTCTCTCTTGTCTTTTAAAAAGTAATAAATACCTTGTTCTAATACATAGTAAACTACAGAATTACTGGGAACTTTTACCTGTAAACCAGATCAATAACTTAATGAGTTCATTCTTATGATCCTTAAGAAGAGAGTTACTTTTTAACTAACCATATGAGCTGAATTTTACATCTTTTTAATTAACTGTAGTACCAAACCAGCTTGAACTTTAAAAATTCGTACATGTGCATACAACTTCCTGTCATGTATGGTTATGCAACTCGTTAATTACCTTGCGAAGTGTCTCTATTATCTCTACATGACATGAATAACTTGTGACTTGCAAGCTGAAGGTCTGACTTGATTTATAACAGTTATTGTATATCATTACTAAACAGTTGCCCTTTTCAACATACTTGCCTTCGGTTGCTATGATTTTGGTCTTGTATGCAATGTTTCTGTGATACTGCAATAAAATTATCTGTTATGCATTTCAATTTCAATGCTAAACAATGAGCTTATGGCACTTGATGGATGCTTTGGCTTATCTGGAAATAAGCTTATTTGAGGATATCTATGTACAAAATGACAGGGAAATGATCTTCACAGCCAGGGAAAGTTTAAGGAGGCCCTGCAAAAATATTCGCTTGTAAGCCTAACCTTTCCCTTTTTGATTTGCTTGTGTCTACACAAACTTAAGTTACTGTTCTGATTATTTCTTTTCTTTTCATTTTCAGGCAAAGAAAAATCTGTCAAGCATTCCTGCCGCGAAAGGCAGGAGTATCTCATTGGCTTGTTCCTTGAACATGATGTCATGTTACTTAAAAACTGGACAATACGATGACTGCATAAAGGAAGGTAGTGAGGTATGTAGTAATAGATAGTCCTTTAAGTTTGCCCAAGTTTGAGGCTTAATGATTCTGACTAATATTGTATTTTTTTCATAACATGGTGGGAAACATGTGCATCAGTCTCCAATTGTGCTCTCTTGTTATATATTTGTGTTTCGATGTGCAGGTTTCTGTTGTAGTTGTCCAAGGGCAGGGGGTGTTTACTCTAACCCAAGATGAATGTCCACTTTATTTCTGGTCTATTTCAAATTATGTTTACCTTTTTAAAAGAAAGATGTGATTACATCTGTACATGATTTAAGAGGTGACTTTTACACTTCTTGTTACAGCTTCTTAAAAAAACTTATTCTCAAGCATGAAGGTTTTTAACTCATTAAAGTTAAATATTCAACTTTTTGGTACTTGTTAAAACCTACGCCAAATGAAAACTTGACATTCAAGTCTTAAGTTAGTTCAGTTTTGAGATTTAGCCGTCTTTGAATATGAATCTCAACTGCAGTATATGGTGGTTACATAATGTATGTCTGGTGCAGGTTTTGACATATGACGACAAGAATATCAAAGCTCTTTATCGTAGGGGTCAAGCTTATAAAGAGCTGGGACAGTTAGAAGTGAGTATTTGTCGACTCTTGTGACTTTTCTCATTGTTTGTGTTTTGTTCCAATGCTTCTCTTACAATGTACAATATTTTCCAAGCCTCTTATTTCTTTTTTAAACCATGAACAGGATGCAGTGTCTGATTTGAGTAAAGCACATGAAGTCTCGCCTGATGATGACACTATTGCTGATGTCTTAAGGTATTCTTGTTTACACTTTCATAGTTACTGGTAAATATTTGTTTGAAGGGGTATCCCTCTCCTTTTTATTTTTTGATCTCCTTGCTAAAATTCTAGTGCGCATCAGGTTTTAGATGCTAATGAATCTTTCTTTTTCTGATTCAGGGGTGTCCAAGAAAGATTGGTGAAGGAAGGTGGTGCTTCAAGACGTATGTTATGCATATCCATATTTTAGCTGAATGTGGATTTTATTTAGAATAATTCCCATGTTATTGAACTTGAGTTTTCCTTCCTCGGTCAGGTAGAGGAGGATTGGTTATTGAAGAAATAACTAAAGAAGAACCAATAGTGTCTTCAGAAGCCGTGGATAGTTCATTTCCAAAAAGTGTTGCATCACAACCACGTGAATCGATCAGCCCTCCTAAGATTCAAAATGAAATTCTTGGTGGGCCTCCCTTATCAAGTTCTGAGTTTTTGGAGCCTTTAAAAAATGACCCCGAATCCATGAGGTTTGTTTCTTGATGTCAGAGTTTAATTCCTTATATTCACATATCACGAGAAACTTCTGATTTTCTCCCATATTTTAAACCTATGTTTGCTCTTGTTTATGTGGAATTTCTTTGCTTGTGTTCTGGTCATTTAGCTGAAGAATGACATAATAATGACCATGATGTTGCAAAAATTTCTTCCGTAACAAAAATATATGCTATTTGGTACTCTCAAATTTCACACCTCTTTTACTTTCAAGCTCTGAATTGGTTTAGATTATTGATTAGACATAATACATAAATGTGTCTTTTAACTTAGTCTCATTTCTCATCTATGCCCTCCAACTTTGGGTGTGCACAAGTAGGCACTTTAACTTGTATAAAGTTGAACAAGTATAGACATGAGTCTTATGTGACATAATACGCATAGGGTAGGATGAAAATTTCCATGTAGGATGTCACGTAGGACGCGTGTGTCTATTTATTCAACTTTGTTCAAGTTTAAGTGCCTACTTGTGCACACCCAAAGTTGGTGGGCATAAATGTTAAGTTGAAGCCAAGTTAAAGGGCATATTTATGAAGTATGCCTATTGATTATGTAGTATATACTTCTTTAAATTGCATGTCTTCTTTCTCTAACTTTTTCATGCACAGATAGTCCTTTATCTTTTGGATGTTCTATTTATCTTGCATAAGTGTTATTGCATATATGGCAAAGTTATACTGAAGACAGGGTTACTATAGCTGTCTGTGATCAGATGCGCTGGTTTATTTAATTTTCATATTGCATAAACATTTACTGTTGTGTAGTCTCTTATTATTCAATGTTTGTTGCTTCATTTATTTTGTATCTTGTTATTTTTTGGTCATATTATTCTTGCAATCCTACTTTGAAGACATTTCTTTTGAGCCGAGGCTCTTCAAAAACAGCCTCTCTACCCCACAAAGGTAGGGGTCAGTAAGATATGCATACATCCTACCCTGAGAATCACTTGTGGGATTACACTGTGTATGTTGTTGTTGTACGGCATAAACATAATCTGGCATCTAGGGTATTGGTCTGTGGTAAGATATTCTAAATCTTGTCTAGGTGCAGTGTTAATATTGCCATTGTCCTACCTTCCCTTTGCTTGGTGCTGCTGAAATAATTACTTATAATCAAATCCACTTCCCCATGAGAAATCCTATTCTCTACATGTTGTCCTTTCTTCTTTATTAGCAATCATTTTCTTTTTCTTCTTCTCCTTTGTATAAGATTGTATTCACCGATGTTGCAGTCTTTGATGTTTAAACAGAACTCAGTCAATAATGATGCAACTTTTGTTTCTGTTGTATGGTTGTAGATCCTTCCAGAATTTTATTTCTCGCGCTGATCCAGACACTCTATCTGCCTTAAGTGGTGGAAATGCCGAAGGCATACCTCCTGAAATGGTAAAGACGGCCTCCAATGTTATTGGCAAGATGTCACCGGAAGAACTACAAAGAATGGTCTGGTTGGCTTCCTCCTTTCAAGGAGAAAATCCCTTTCTTAAAAAAGGTTCCTCAGATAACTTTGGCCCTGGCTCAGTTCCTCCAAATGTGACACCCGACATGCTGAAAATGGCAACTGATATGATGGGCAAGATGTCTCCAGAAGAAATGCAAAATATGTTTACAATGGCATCTTCATTAAAAGAGAAAAGTCCAGTATCAGCTGCAACAACTATTGATTCTAATGGGTCAGGTCAGCAGTCAAAACCTCGTGACACTAGGGAAAATTTTAAAGTGGATGACAGTACAAGTGCAAGCACTTCATCACAAGGGTTTTCTAATTTAAATAATGGTTCTTACTCAAGTTTATCAAGTTCAAATGTTGATCTGCAAGAAGAAATGAGAAGCCGAATGAAAGATCCAGCCATGAGACAGGTTTTACTTCAGTCCTTTCTTGTGGAAATAGTAATTGTCCTCTGTTCTGTATTTTTATATTTGATGCATATTAGGGGCTTTATTATTTTCTTGGTAATGGTATGTATGTTAGTATTGCCTATACCATTAATAAAGATCCAATTATATTTCCCTAGTGTTCACACGGCTAACTTAAAAAATCCTGAGTTAAATTTGTAAATACCCTAATTCCTCCACTAACCAAATCATTATTTCTTACTTTTCTCTGTTTTAAGATACCATTCCACTTTGAATTTTCGGCAGTCCATATCTGAAAGAGAAACAACAACATACCAGTATAATTCCACAAGTGGGATCTGGGAAGGTAGAATGTGCGCAGAACCCCTACCTTGGGAGGTAAAGAGGTTGTTTCTGATAGACCAGCAGCATATCAAAGTAGATCGAAAAAGAAATATGGAATTGAATCATCCATGATAAATAATAAAGGACGCATGAAAAATGAATACTAACTACAACTGAATACTAAGATAATTGAAGCACAAAAAACTACAGTAATTGAAGAACAATAAACTACAAGAGTAGTACTACTAATACGGGTGTTGGATGAGAAGCTAGACAAAGCACAACTACCTATTAACCTTCTAGCTTAGTTTTTGTCCTCCATAACCTCCTATTTAAGGTCATGTCCTTGGCCAATTGATATGGCCTCATGTCATGTCTAATCACCTCTCATCAATACTTCTTCGCCCTACCTTTACCCCTCCTAAAACCCACCAAAGCTATCTTCTCACACCTCAACACCAAGGCGTCTGTGCATCTTCTCTTCACATGCCTGAACCATCTCAACATTGCTTCCCTACAATATATTTGTTTACTTTAGATGAACACCAAATCCCAAACTGAATGCTATCATCACATTTAATGAAACTACCTGGCAAACAGATTGACCGGCTCTCTCAGGGTGTTCTCCTCCATTAGATCTTGTTGATCCAATAATGTAAGTACGCTTGCAAAGATGATTGAAATTTGAACCAGAAGCAAGCGCCATAGCCATAGATGCCCGTCCTCAAATAATAAATACAAGCAGCCTTGTCAGGTCGTATATGATACAATTCTGGGCCACTGCCTACCAACAATTGCCACATAGAAATCTTGATTGAACGTCCATATCTTTCTATTTTCCTCCATCTCTGGGTAGAAATGAATGCATGCATTGCACTTTGATGTCTTACTGGTTTAGATATGCAATGAGATAATCATCAACTAAGTTGATCGGGCTTTTCACTTTTGGTGTTGCACCCGTGTCGACACGACATGGGTGTGGGTGTGAGATCTATGTCTGTTTTGGTCAACCGATTTTGGGTACATTAACCAAAATCGATGGGAAAAGTCTTAACGGTTTTAATGATTTCTGTAATCATTACAAAAGCTAAGGTGAAATGAAGAAAATGACATACCTTTTGTATAGAAATTTCTATGTCACTCCTTTTCCTTTAATCTCCTTCAAGGATTTCCCTCAAGTTCTCCACATAATATCTCATAATGTAGGATTTATAACTCTATTTTAGGATATTTTAATTATTTTTAGGCGAATCCCCGCACCCGTTTTCTTATATGGATCCATATCCCGGAATCTTAAAAATTAAATCATGAATGATCCAACCTTTGGATCCGCACCCATATCGGACACCCACACCCGAGTCCGAGCAATTTAGATCATCAAAGTTAGGGAATCTCAACTGGAATACCTCACTGCGCCAGTACCGGTTGTGAGCCACATTCAGCGAAGAGTTTCTGCTCTGTCCCCTAAATGCACATTATAAATTGCGAGGAAAATAAAAATAATAAGTGGAATTCTATAGGTTTAGCTAAAGACAATTTCGGAAATAAGAAACTTATTCCATTTTTGTTTGGGGCGAGCTCACTACATTGTCTCATTGAGTAGTGTTTCCTCGTAGAGGAAAGAGAGATGGATGAGTAAAAAAATATGTAAAATGCACATGCATTGATGACACCATGAGTCGAGTGATGAAAGATCTTCCCGATATGTTTTGTAAGCATATCAGCTAATTACCCTGTTTTGGATCCTATTCAGTCAGCAATCCTCGCTTGTTTTATTTCTTGTATGTTCTTCTTCAAGAAAAATTGCTACGTGTTGTGAACTTCCTGATAAAACTGTGTACTTTTCTAATAATTACTGAATGTGGGGGTTAAACTTCTCTGTCCTTTGTAGTTATTCGTTTACAAGCTTTTACAGAGGCTCTGCCTTCAATTACTGCTGATGTATCTGGGTTCTCATTGATTTACTCCTTGACACGTGGTTTCATCAAATTGACAGATGTTCTCTTCAATGATTAAAAATATGAGTCCAGAGATGATGTCTAACATGAGTGAACAATTTGGGGTGAAGCTCAGTCAGGCAGATGCAGAGAAAGCTCAACAGGCAATGTCATCTTTGTCACCAGATGACTTGGAAAAGATGGTAATTAATCAAAATATCCTATCCCCCTTTTCTCTGTTTCTCTTTAAAGAAGATGCGTACTTTCCTCATTAAGTTGTTTTGTATCATTGTGATTCATGTGATCGGCACTTGTAATGCGTCTTCACTTAGAACTTATACTTTTTTTTTTCCCAATTGATGAACAAACCCGTAATCTCTCGTGTCTGGTCCAAAAATACTAAATGGTCAGTGAGCCTTGAGAAGTCATAGGAGAAAGATCAAGATCTTATCACTTTAAAGGGGAGCACATATGAGTGAAGTGGTGCTTTGTCTTTTCAACTTTATAGTGGGTGTACATTTTTATCCTCTCTAGATGGGAATGTGTCGAGCATCATGCTTTGGATTATGAGGTTTTGTTGTAATTTGGCATTTGCAAATTGGATTCTTTAATGAAATAAACACTAGCTGTTATAGCTAAGTTCCAAACATTTGCTATAGTCATGGTGATGTTTAATTCTAACATGTCTTCTAGCGTCTTGTTACAATATTAAATAAAATATGTAACCACGAGAACCACTTGAGCAGTAGGGCTTAAGCTCTTGAGAAATTTCTATCACCTAATTATTTTCTGGGTTTTGTAATTATTTAGTTTCCAGGTAGTTCGAATCATCTCTTTGTTTTAAGTTAGTGATAAAACCTCATATATTAACCATCTTTTCTAACCTGTCTTGTGTGTGATACACTTTGCTGTTACACAAGGTAAATCTATATTTTTTCCGAATATTGCAGATGAAGTGGGCTGACAGGATTCAAAGAGGAGTTGAAGGTGCGAAGAAGACAAAAAATTGGCTCTTAGGAAAACCTGGCATGATCTTGGCTATACTTGTGCTACTTTTAGCAGTCATCCTTCACAAGCTGGGCTTCATCGGGAGCTAGACATGACGTGCTAGCCAAATATTAGCATAAAGAGTTGAGTAGAGTTTGGAATCCTTGTTGTAATGCACTTGAAATGGGGATATCAGCGGGTAAACCTTGGTTGGAGATGACACCAGTTACTTTCGTTATATTACGTTTTTTTCTTTCTTTCTTTATTTGGGTGTTTGTAGATGTATCTGCAACTTGACAAATTATTTAGTTCGTTGTTTCACGGTAGAACCCACCATTTCTAGATGAAGTTTTGGTAAGACTTTACCCTTTACAAATTCAGAAATCGTGAACTTACTGATATAATTCATATTACAAAAAATTAGTAGTTACTTTTTTTTGTCTGTGATTTTGATTGGTCCTGTCTGTTGAAATGTTCCCAACATTTTTAGTAACTTTAACAAATATAGAATATGGATATTTGTAAATGTAGTGAACTAATAATGGCAACTGCATTAGTAGGGCCATCCTATTTGGCTTTGTTCGGGTGTTAAAGGAGTACAACGACAATTTACATGTTGAAATAAGCATATGATCGAATCTTGATATAAAGCAACTCATGCAAGGTTAGAACAAAAGGAAAGAACTACTCAATGTGGTGATGAGAATGACAAGGAAATACACTTGCTAAATCTCACAAAGTCGGAGCAAAGCGGATTAATATAATTCGTGTAATCTCACAAATCACGATTTAAAAGAGTGTAATCTCACAAATCACGATTTAAAAGAGTGTAATCTCACAAATCACGATTTGAAAGAATATTGTAGGTAGATCTCATCTCTAAAAACAGTATTTTTAATAGATTCTCTCGGTTTGAAACTGTCACATTCATCTTACTTGGAAAATACAGCAATAAGCAATAAAGAAATAAAATATGCACAATACAAATGTAACATTGTGAAGTTCACATGGACCAAGTCTCATTACTTATCTAAAAAGAGATTTTTTTATATTAAGAAAGAAAAAATCAACGGCGTGTCCACCTAATTATCGCGTTCGATGAATTTTTACTCCACCCAACTTTTTTTTTTTTTGGGGCAAAATACACAACATACAAATCCATTAATCTTCAATTTCTGTCTCTTTCACCTTTTTTTAATTATAATTATAATTGCATTTCAAGTCCTTACTTATTTTGATTATGCCATGTTAGTCCTCCTCTCTCTGAGATAGGGTCCTCCAAAACCCAACTCCATAGAACCGGTCCCACATCTCCGTTTCAAAATCGGCGGCTTCTCGTACTCCGTCATCGTTTAAACTGTCAAATTTCTTCCGATCGTCTTCGTTGTCATCATAGGCACCAAGGTAAACATTTTTATTATTCTTCATCGATTTCCATGAATCCTCCTCTTTCTTCTTCTTCCTCAAAAGCCTCTCCCGCTTCTTCTTCCTCCATATTTTCCGGCATAGTCCCGTCGGAACTTTGTACACCGCCAGTACCAATAAATGCATCACCGTACATGGACAACAACAGCATACCATCGCACACTCCGCCGCTGTGCCCCCAGCTACCTCCCCTATCCGTTTGTGAGTGCTGCAATTCCGTTTCTCCTCTTCCTCCTCCTTCATTGTCTCCGATTTCACGAAATTACTCGTCGGAGATTAAAATATTCACAGTCAGTTATCGCAACTGCAACAGATAATCATGAAACTCAAATCAAACTTTTCGGAAATGAATTCGGGCTTTTATAAAAGGCAAAATCTGTTCAGTCAAGTGAACTTAGAAAATCATCGATTTTACGGAAACTGAAAAAAATCTAGCTAGAGACGTAAGATAGTGGGAGAGGCTATTATTTATACTTGGAAAGAAACAGACCGTGTGTTGATTTAGCTTTTTTTTTTTTTTCACGTTTATTAAAAATAAAATAATAAATGGAGTATAAAATGTAATTTATTTAATCATTTTAGTATATATCTTCTTTTAATTTCTTCGAAAAAATGTTACGTGTAAAAATAATTAACATTAATAAATTTTATTTTTTATTTTTAGCAAGATACTAATAGTCATACAAATTATAATTTCTTTCTTATATTTCGTGTCAAGGTAGTTATAGTTCTTAACATTTAGAATACTATACTTCAGTAATAAAATTGATATTATTCTGAGTTACTTTTTATTGATGTCTCACTCAATGTTTGATTTCATATTAGGATTAGACTAAATTTGAATTATATTTCAATTATTGCTGTGTTTTTCTGCATAATTTTATTTATGAAATAGGAGTAGAAGAAAGAGACAAGTGAAGCCGCGTCAGCATACATAGGAATGGACACATTCAAAACACGGCTCTGATTCATATTTCGGCTGAATTTATGATATCCATTCATCCTGTTTTGGGCTAAATTCATTCCAAGACTTGAGTTATATTTTTGTACTATAATAGTTAACAAAAAACATCCTTTTAGTATTTAAAATATAACAAAATTCATTCTTTTATCTACTTCAGTTAAAGAATTAACGTTTCTTTTTCTAAAAGTTATTTTTCTCTCCCATCTTTCTATTTTGCCCCTCTTAAATCTGTCTCATCATTTTTCATATTCAGCAAAATCAAAAAGAAAATTCAATTTTTTCTAAACTTTACAAAATAATCAAGATCAAAAACAAATTTCTCTCTTCAACACGAGTTGAAAACAGGGCAGAGGGCTATACACAAACAATGTAAAGGAATAAAAAATCTTTGAAAATTTCTAATTTTTTTTATTCGAAAAATATTTGCAATTTTAATTTCTTATTTCAAGTTAGAAGAGGTCCATCTCAAGCAAGCCAACAACGTCAGAGCTTTCCATTTTCTCTATGAAGTTGCAACATTGAAGAAAATACATTTTTAATTTTGGATCTTTTTTTTGAATATTTGATGTATCAAACTAATGATATGTCACTAGTTTTTGTTGTTCATTTGTTATATTCTTGTGCATGGAACTAATGAAAAATATTTTAGCTTTATGATGATTTAATGACACTTGACTTTGCTTTTTTTGCTTATTTTATGATGTCTTTGTTGTTACATTAACTTCTTGTTTTACTAAAATCATGAGTTTGTTTTTTTCTTCTTTTCAGTTTTCTACTGTTTTGATTATTTTTTTTTTTGGGCATTTTTATGTTGTTTTACTGCTGATTTACCCAGATTTTTGTTGTTTTGCTGCAATTTTGCAGGTTTATGTTTTTTTTCTTACTATTTTGTTGCTTTTTTTTTTTGCTTGTTTAGTGGCTATTTGGTAGTTTGAAGTGCTCAAGATGTGAAGAAGGACATACATAATGAATTTAATACAAGAAGTTCAAGTGAGTTTAACATAACATAAAACAACTACTTCCATTGCTATATCGATTTCTCATTATGTTCACTTTGCAACTTCCAGTTTCATTAATCTTATTTAATCATGGATAGTTCTTCACCAATTGCTTGAGATGTACCTTTTCGAATCAACATTGTCTCGATTAGTTGTTATGCTGCAATCCACAATATCTAGTGTTTTTAAGAATGAAGATGGTTTAGTTTGAGAAACAGAAAATTGCAAATATTTTTTGAATCAGAAAAACTAGAAATTTTCAATGATTTTTTATTCCTTTACCTTGTTTGTGTATAGCTCTTTGCCCTGTTTTCAACTCTTGTTAGAGAGAAATTTATTTTTGATCTGAATTATTTTGTGAAGTTCAGAAAAAATTGAGTTTCGTTCTTGGTTTTGCTGAATATGAAAGACGATGGGGCAGATTTGAGAGGGGCAAAATAGGGAGATGGGAGAGAGAAATAACTTTTAGGAAAAGAAACGTTAATTTTTTAACTGGAGTAGACAGAAGAATGAATTTAGTTATATTTTAAATACTAAAAGGATGTTACTTTTAACTATTATAATACAAGGATATAACTTAAGTCTTACTCATATTTAAGGGATGAATTTAACCCAAAACTCTCCTTTGACTGTCCAAATGAACTTTTCTTTTATTTTTTCATACTTACTCCTTCTCATTTTATTTGTCTCAATTCATATGACATTTTTTGTTTTTTTAAAAGTTAGATTTGATCAAAAATTTATTTATGAAATCTTCAATATTTTTGAAATAAAATTTATATATTTGTAAACTATGTAAAAGATACTATGTTTACACATAGTGATTTGATAAATTTTACAGAATTTACAAATAGATTATTTTTTCTATTTATTATTTTTCTATGTTTAGACAGAGTGATTTGATAAATTTATCTCTATCATTTACTACTTCTTTATTTCTATGTCAAGTCAATAGTTGATAACTATTGTTGGACAAAGGAAGTAAAAGATATATAAAAAATTTACAAAGATAAATTTATTTGAATCTCAAAATATGAAGATGCCATATAAGTTGGGACGAAGGCAATATTAATTAGAAACATTATTAAAAATATTTATTGCATAATATTTTTTTCATTCATTTTTATTTGTTTATTGTTTTATAATATATTTTTATTTTTACTATCATATTTGTTTTTTTTTATATTTTATCTTTAACATTAATTATTTAGATGTATCAAATTTAAATATGACAAATAAAAATGAATGAAATATTTAGCTTAAAATATTTATTTATATTCAATTATATATAGTAGGAGGGGTAAGTGAACTAAAGCCACATGTTGAGAAATAAGAAAGCTTTGCGAGCAGAGTTTGATTCATCACGCCAAAAAAGTACTCAATAAATATTAAAGAAAATAAGAAAAAGAAAGTATAAATAAATATATAAATATAAATAAATGTACACAAAGGGAAAGTTCAAAGTCTTCCTCGCTTTTCCTTTCTGTGGTTACCTCTCAAAAAACCCAAATTCATCTGATCAATTTTCTGTTTGATCCTCCCTATTAGTTGAAGCTTATTTGAGGTAAATCTTTGTTTTGTTAATTTGATCAATTTTAATTTAATGGGTGTTTGAAATTTAGCTTCTTTTTACTAATTGGAGTACTGGGTTCTTGTTTTCTTTTCCCTTTCCCCCTTTTTCTAGTTCAGATGACTGAATTTGCGTTTCTCTGATGTGGGTTACTTTATTTTTTTTTGAAAGGGATAATTAAATGAAGATTTTGATATTTGATATATGTTGATTATTTTAATTTTAAAGATGGTGTTAGATTGTGTGGTGATATTTGGGGGTGGGGTGGGGTGGGGTGGCTCTTCTTAGTACTGCTGATGAGTTTGAGATGTTAGTATATAAAGTTAGTTTGATAAAAATGGAATCTTGGGGTTTTTCTCTGAGATGTTGTTGGAAGTGTATTAATCAGTTAGGAATTTTTAATCCAAGATAAAAAAAAATTGGAAATCGATACGCGTTAGACGGGAAAGAAACTTAACTTTAGTGAGACATTGTATTGTCTCTATGTAGCATTTGATTTTCACCTGCAATGAAGTAGTCATGTTACCAGTGTAAGTAAAAAGCAGATAATTTGGTGTTGAGGGTTTTCTTTAGATTTTTCAACTTTGCATATGGGATTAGAAGTTAGAATGCTTTTCTTGGTTTCTTTATTAAAGTAGAGTAATGTTCGAAAGGTTTTATCTTTTGACAGATGGAGGAGGGCAAGATGTCTGAGGATATTTTGACTTCGGCTGCAGCATTTGTGGAAGGTGGAATTCAGGATGCCTGCGATGATGCTTGCAGCATATGTCTTGAAGAATTTTCTGATAGTGATCCTTCTACAGTATGTATTCTTCACATTATCTGGTATTAGCGAGAACGGTAGTGCTTCATCGTGGAGTAATATTATCTTTCAATTTGCAGGTGACAGGCTGCAAGCATGAGTTCCATCTTCAGTGTATTCTAGAATGGTGAGCGAAACGGTTCTCTATTAATTAGATATCTCATGTCTAAACTGTTCTTTCACTTATCTTTCTGATGCATAACGCCTTTTTATGACTTCCCAAAGATGACATTTTGTGGATTTTGATGGCTGCCTTAGGGCCTTTTGTTCCCCTAATGCCATAAAGATGAGTTTTAGGCTTTCTTGTGGAAAATTAGAATTCTCTATAGAGTGCCTCTGGTGGGAACATATAAGCTAGATAGGGCTTTTGGAGTTTCTCTTTGTATCTGACATATTACTCTGTCGCCCAGCTTTTGGATTCCATGGTTTTCTTGGAGGATTATGTGATTCTATTGAACAGTTTGCTTGAAGATGTAAGAGAAAGGTGGTCATTTTAATTTCAGTTAATTTCAGCATTGTGATTCTTTCTGATAAGGAACACACCATAAATAAATAGAGTTTGATGTTGCTCAGTGATTGTGACTATAGTGGAATGTAGTCGTTATTGATGACTGAGAAAAGGGTGTGATATCCGTAGTTTCTTCCATGATTTTGGTGTTTCATCTCATCTGATCTTTTTACCAACTGCCCAGACAGCAGGAGGAGGGGATTGTTCTTACTGTTGGTTTCTTGCTGTGTCTGTCTGGAATAATAAAAGAGTGAACAACATAATGAAAAGTCACTTCTTGAATCACCAAAATCTCCTATTACCATTATTCCAACTGAATCCATTTGGAAGGTTAAATGCAAGTTGTGTTAATTGATTGAATCATGATTAAATTTGCTATTTTGATATTAAAATTAGATGAAGATAACATTGGAGCATTTGATTTCGTACTTTTTATTTTTGGAACAAAGTTGGGTTCCTTAGAAATTGTCATGGAAGATAATCATTTGAAAGATTATGAGCTGAAAGATTATGAGCTTTGGATCTTAATTGTATATGCTGCAAACTGTGTCAGAAAGGCATGCATAGAGCTTTATTTCATAGAGAATACCCTGATAATTTTGAATGCATGTGTTGTAGGTGTCAAAGAAGTTCCCAGTGCCCCATGTGTTGGCAACCTCTCAGCTTGAAAGACCCTAACAGGTTCTATTTTATTCTCAAATCAGCCACTTGCTTATCACTCCATGATCTTCCTTAGTCCTCCTTCAAGGCTTATTGATAAATGTGCTTCTCTTACAGCCAGGAATTATTGGATGCAGTAGAGCACGAGAGGAACATTAGGATGAATCCTCCTAGAAACACCACAATCTTCCACCATCCAACTTTAGGAGATTTTGAGTTGCAGCATGTTAGCATTTTTTAAGTCATAGCAATTTTTTCTTTTTTTAAGCTGTTTATGGTCCATTTTGTAACAATCTTGTGGCACATTTCTTTCACAGTTACCGGTAAGTGCAACTGACTCTGAGCTTGAAGAGCGTATCATTCAGCACTTAGCTGCTGCCGCTGCCATGGGAAGGGCACGCCACATTGCTAGAAGGGAAGGTCAGCGAGGTAGGTCCTCAGCTCAAGGTCGTCCCCAATATCTGGTGTTTTCAACTCATCCAAATGCTCATCCTGCTGCTGCTGTTGCTGCTGTTCATGCTTCATCTTCCAACCAGAGGAGTGGGGATGAACCCACTCCTGAAGTCTCGGTTTCTGGTCAGGGTTCTCCGGTTATTGCTGTTGGAGAAGGTTCGGGACAACTACTTACTCAACCTCCTTCTTTTCAAGCTGATGAGGTTTCTGCCTCTGGGTCAGGATCAAATGCTGCTGTTAATCAACTTGGGACTTCGTCACACAATAGGTAATTTTGTTTGTCAAAACTTGTCCAGAGTTTTGATGGCTTCCTCTTTTATTTTGCCGAACATGAGTTACATATACTATTCACAGACTGGATCCTCCAAAATGGAATGAGTTGAATTACTTCCACAAGAAAGCCGTCACCCTCACCCTTATGAGGTGGGGGCACAACAAAAAGGCCTTCTCATGTATTTTGCCCTTTTTGATGGCTATCTTATGCCTCTTACTTCCCATTCACCATGAATGAAGAGTGCGTGAGCAAGATTCAACATATCATAAATATTTAATTTTAAGAAAAAAGGGAAGAAGGGGAAAGTAAAGGACAAATGAGGCCAGTCTATTCTCTTATTTTGTGCTTATTATTGAGTTACGGTATTGTAGGAGGAATCCTTCTCAATCTTCACCTAACAATCAAGACAGAGCTGGACCGTCAGATTTTCAGTCTTTTTCAGATTCTATGAAGTCTCGGTTTAGTGCTATGTCAACAAGGTACGTGGAAACTCTAATATCATCTTTTATCATTGTTCAGGTAACTTCTTAAACATCGGAAAATTTTAATTGTTTGCAAGTCCTATTTACTTGCTTTGATCGTCATTTTCCAGATGCAAAGAATCTTTAACCAAGAGTTCAAGGGGTTGGAAGGAGAGATTTTTCTCTCGCAACAGTTCAACATCAGACAATGTTCCTGAATCTAGGAATGAAGTGAGTGCAGCTGTTGCCACTGTATCACACATGATGAACCATCCAGAAACTACAGATAGCAGAACCAGTTCTGCTGAATCAAATATACTGGAGGGTACTTCACCTGTCAGACATGCTGAAGAGCATATACCTGAGACTGATGATACTCATTCTTTAAATGAGGATAATAGGCTATCCTCATGTGCTGCAAGTTCTGGTTCAAACTAAGTTTTATATGAGTTGAAGCATTTTCTCTTCAAGGTACTTGTCTTCTTCTAAGAGTTACAATTACTTTCTGTCTCTCCACCCTACTCCAAACCCAAACAAGAAAAAAAGAAATAGAAAACAGAAACAAAACGAAGTGGGAGAACAGTAAGAAAAAAATGGAATTTTTTTTTTCATGGATACTACATGCTGATGGCTTTTCTGGTCTCCAATGAGTTTGGCACTTAGCACCTAGGGATATGATGATAGGAGCTGCTCCTTTGCTAAGTCTGGAATTCCCCATCACTATATCATGGAATATTTTAAACTTCTAAGAAGCTTTGGCTAACTACTTCATTTGTTTGCTAGGAATAATAGTAATGTTCAGAACTGCTCCTATGATGGATTAATTTGGAAGTTCATACTTTTGTAGTGAATTGCTGTGACCAGATAGTTCATGGATAAGCTGATAAGGCACACTGATAAATGCTAAGCTAAAATTTCAGAGACTCGGAACGCTTTGTTAGTTTCGCCATCATGAAGAACTTGTCAAACATTTCCATCTAGATGGATAATTTGTTGTGACCAATATCAAGTCCCATTAGAAATGGTCTTACAAATACCACAGATAGAGATTTAGGTGTCTTCCCATGATTTCCTTTTAGTAGCATTTGATACAAACCAGATTCTTCTTCTTCTTCTTCCTCTTTATCTCTCTCCTGGGTGTTTGGAAGGACGGTGTCTAGGACCAAAATTATCTGCAATTTTCTTGCAATTCCATTAATTCTTGTATAGTTTCTGGTTATGTCTTCTTGATAAACGATACTATTTGTCTATTACAAATTTACAATGAATTTGTCTTTCTGCAGGTAGATACTCTTGCTATATATGGTGTGCATCTTATTGGATGTGTGGTGAAACACTAATCCGTTGAAGTGCAACACTGAATGTTAAGATATAGAGGGATGGATGTCATCATTTTGTCCAAACCGTGTATATGTAATGATTATATGGATGTAAATTGACCCATTCTGGGTAGTAGTACTGATGACTTCAGCTGTTCTCTTTAATCTTACATGAAACCCTCCTCCGTAATCTTCATAGACATTCCTGGACAGTTACTTAACCAAGGTTTTCTTGGGATTCAGTTGCACCACATGTTCATCTTTAACAGACGTCAATTTTGAGTAAACGTTGAATTTGTATATTGATTAGTCATTTTCCTGGTGCCTTCTATATTGTATAGTTGTATGATTTATGATCGTACAAGTAGTCTTCATAGCATTATAGGCACAAGAACTTTACCTTATCTATGCTTTATAATGGTTTCATTCTTTCTCTTGCTATGTTTTTATTCAGAGGTGTGTATTTGCCTGCAAGTGGTCACACGCACAAAAAAAATAAAAAAACAGATGAAACGGATGGCCAGTCTAGTGGTGCCTTAACTTTTGCCTTTTTTTGTTATTTCGAAGATGCAACGACTGCAATGTTTTTCTATTACAGAGTTCATTGAGTTCGAGTAGTGATTGAATATGGTTGTTTTGTGTTATGAATCACTCAAAAAGTTCACTGATTGAGTGATCCCATATCACATTTTTGAAAAGACCCTCAGGACCCATACCTTATATTCCAATCAAGGCATGCTCTTATTTGTCTTTCACGAAAGTGAAGCAACAAACCTTGTATATCATTACGATAGTTTTAAGTCCGTCTACCAAAGGATTGTGGTTACAACCAGCTACCTAAAGGAAAAAAATGTCCAGAGAGAAGCAAGTCAATTGTTTTCTTCCTCAATCAACAAATAAAGTTTTCAACATAATGCCAGAGCCCAATTTGCATTACAGAGCTGTTACTAATAAATACATGGTGGTACAGGCTCGGAAGCAGAGACTGCTGCAGCATAGCAAGACAAGAACAATTATAAGACTACTCGAATTTCTTTATTAGAGAAAGGTCTGTTAGCATTTTCTCAATTGCTTCCTCGTCAAGTGCACGTCCTCTATTCTGCAAGCATGGAAGGGATGTCAGCTAGCCAGAGTTTATGAAAAGAGTAATAGGAGGATTTATTGCTGGATGATTAGACAGTACAATTGGGAAAACAGTTTCCTTTTTGAAGATTCACACTGTCAGCACATTTTCTAAAGAATTCCTTTAGCCTTATAGTGAAATGTTCCGATCACACACACTAATGTACAAGCAGCTCTGATTAGATTGATGTTATGCCTTAAACAAATGAGACAACAGATAAGACATGGTGAAAAGACGAGGATCAATTTTATACACCTCTAAAGTATAAGACTTTTTTGGCAAAATTCCTAGAACTTCCAAACCAGCCATGAAATAAACTCTGGACGTTTAATCCCTCAAAGGACCAAGTAAGACAAATAAAAGCTCCCTAACAAGTAAAGAAATTGTTTAGGATGCCATTTAAAGCATTTTGGATGTGTTGTTTGAAATTATAAAGTCCAGAAAGTACTACAACTCTAGATATCTGCAATACAACATGTTCTTATGTAAGGTTGAATATCACACATGAGTACCTTGATGGATGGGACCATGGCAATACCTTCCTCAACAGTTTCGGGGCAAAGATTCCCAAGAACACAGAGCTGCACAATATTCAAACTTATAAACTGCAGTTTCCATGAAGATATTGATGGTGGTACAAGTAGGAAATAAATTAGGAAAATTAAAAGAACAGATTCCTACCTCAAATTCAGCAAGTGGATACCTACTAAGGATCCTGGATCAAGGTTAAGGTTTACATTCTATAAAAGGACTAGTCATTGTAAATGCATAAATGTCAAAAAGAAATACTGAAGTTTTTCAATCTAAGCCACAGGTAGGAGGATACTCTCGAGCTTGTCTAACAGCATCAGGGTTCTTATACCGACTGAAACGCTTCACATATTGCAGTGACTTTTCAAATACCCTGGAAGTCAAAGGTAACCAAATTAACCAAACTTGAGAACGTGATGGATACGCACATGTTATCTCTTCAAAATAAGATATTTAAATGTTGAAAGAGTAGAACCATATCAGTTTGGCATAGTTTTCCTTGAGAATATTTCTTTGCATTTTGCCTATATATGAACATGAAAATTTCACAAAGTGGTTGGCATAAATTGAAAAGTTGATATGGAGGAAGACAACAACTTATCACAGACACATGCATCACAGAATACCAATTATTTTGTACAGGTAATCCAGCTTGTACTTAAATATCTGAGCATTTAATGACATAACAGGAGCATCTAGATTTATATACATACTGCGAAATCTGATTGGTTGGATCATCAGACATCTGCTGGAGCTGCTCATACTTGTGTTCAAGAATCAAAGCGACTTCACAGTTCATTAGACATTTGGCCTTCAAAAACTCTGAAACCGAAGTACCAAAAGAAGTTAATGAACTTCATCAAGAGATGCTGTTTGTGTGCATACAAACAGGAAAAAGACTACAGACTTGGCACAAGCTTTCAACATGAGTAATAGAGATAAGCTGGAGGGATGACAAGGGAGGGGGATCCATTTTATGATTGGGGGCACACACTTAACCACTTCCCTCCAGCTTGGCTGACTGAATATGTGACAGGAGAAATTATCGCCTAGTTTATAACTTTAGGCTTTAGTATGGACATGGACGAAGAAAATAAACTTCACGTAGCAGAGTATCCTTATGTCAACTCTATTTCTCTCTCTCCACATGGTCCACATAACTGCTTAAGGAGTGACTTCCCAAGCTCTCCTCTGCTTTCAGCAACTGATTAATATCTTCAGAGAAATTGGCCTTGCCAAGCAAAGGCCAAAAAGATTAAGCACAGCTTCCATTTATCACCGCCTTGCAGTGGGCGAGAATTTCAACATCCTCTCCCATCTCTTCACACAAGAACCACCAACTGAAAAGCATTCCTCTTCGTTTCCTATAATTCTCATCTGTAAATATGGCACTCGAAGCAGCTGCCACATTAGAAAAAATGACCTCCTTTAGAGCGCTACTGCCCAATACTGTCTGGGTAGGAAATTGTCTGTTCCCCTGTAGGGAGCTTTATTATAGACAGACCACCTATAGAACCCCTCCCTCCTCCCAATCTGTAAATTTGTCCTAAATTTCATATCTCAAGGGGAACGATGAATGCAACACCACTAATCTAATCCCCCTCCACTTCATGCCTCAGCAATAACCTCTACTGTCTTAAGCCCTCAACAATCCATCGACAAACTTATATGGACAGCTGAAAACAATTCTGAAGTAACCAACCAAAGATTAAAAAAAGCTTTAAAGGTGCTCATCACGATACAGATGCTAAATAGTTAAGTTAGACATACAGTGAAGCTAGGCAGTTTGAAGTGACTAAAGTCTATAAATGATCACCACATATGACAAAAAACAGTCTTTCTCTTGTTCCAGAAAAAAAGTAAACTGTAATATCAAGTTCTTCTCCTACACATTAAATCAATAAAAAGAACCACATGCACCATATAGTAGCATGCTATCAGCCAGTTAACTATTTTATCCTGCATTATATTATTAAAAAAAAAAAAAAAAAAAAGACCTAGAACCAATCCCAACAAAGTGGGGAAAAACCCAATTCAAAAACTACACAATCCATTATAGGAAAAACAAAACCTTGATGAAAAAACTTGATTCCCCCTTGCCTTTATGGTTAAAAAAAGAAAGAAAAAACCTATTTTTATGAGTAAATTGAAGAAAAAAAAGATTTTTTTAAGTATAAAACTCAATTTCCAGAAAGTAAAGCAATTCATATAGCAACGAAACCGATTCATGAAGTGTATTAAAGAGTAATCTTATTTACCATCACCAATTTTGAGCTCAGCGGCGTTTTCTTCTTCTTCCCCCGACATCTTTGTACTAGAAAAATTGCTCATTGAAGAAGCCAGCCTACTATATATGAAGGCAAAATTCGAGAATTTGGAATTTAGGTTTATGTCCTCGAATTTTATTATAATTATGCTTATGTCCCAGAAGAAATCCTCCTTCTAATCCAATAACATATTTGAATGTGGAAATAAATTTTTTTTTTTTTTAAAAAAAGGTAATAATGCTAAAAAAAAATTACTTCTTTTGAATTTAATTCACTTGATTGAAATAAGGACCATACATGATCAATAATTATGGTAATATGTATTTGATGATTAATCAAATACTTAAATTCTCATGTAAAAATATAATGAATTGAGTCAATAAAATTATTTCTACATTTAATATTATAATCAATAAAATGCATAACCAATTTATTAAATATATTATTTATCAAGAATCAATTGTGTTTTTTCATCAAAATAAATAACTCTTTTCTCAATTTTTATATTTTAAATCTGAAGAAAAAAGCAAAAATCAAAATGTTAAAATTATTCATTCACAACTAATCAAAAATAATAAAAAGTATAATATATATTTATTTTTTATTTAATCGAAATAGTGCCTTTTTTTCCTAGATATCCTTTTAAATAGTTTGTTAATGTAATTTTCTTTTGCATTTATCGTGTATTGTCTTAGTTTACTTTGAATTTTACTGTTTTTTAAAAATAATGATCGATATGAATAATTTATTACAATAATAAAATAAATTAATTTTTTTCTTGATATGTCAAAATATTATTAGTATTATTTTTTTGGTAACTCTAACTAAAATATTGTCCAAAGTGCCTACTAAACTTACCTTCTAGGAAAGCTATTTTGGGCTCCGCCCTCAAAAGAAAAAAAGGAAAGAAAGAAGGCAGAAATAAATTAAAAAAAATAATAATAATAAAGAACAAATAATCAAAGGGAAAGTTAAAAGTCTTCTTCCTCTTTGTCCTTCCACTATTTTCATTTCTGTGGTTTACCTTTCAAAACCCAAAATTCTCCTGATCAACTTGTTTTTTGATCTGCCTTATTCATTGAATTTTCTTTAAGGTAAGTTTTCAGTACTTGTATGGTGTTGTAAAATTAATCATTAATTTTACTTGTGGTGTGTGAAATTGAGCTTCTCTTACTAATTGGAGTAGTGGGTGGTTGGTTACTTTTTTTAAAAAAAAAAATCCATTTTTCTGTTCAGATTTTTGTGTATCTGCGCGATTTTGATGTGGGTTTCCATTTTTTAATTTTTTTTGGGCTGTAGAGTGGTTTTGGGAAGAAGGGATAATATAGTGAAAATTTTGAATTTGTTATATGGTTTTTATTTTTATATTAAATTGTGGTGGGGGTTTCATTTAAACTCTTTGCAGTGCTGGGATTGAATTGTTGTTCACACTTTGTTTAATTAACATAGAAATATTGGGGTTTAGTCCCCTATTTGTTATTCTTTGAGCTGCTGTTGGATGCTTATTAATCAATTGTGAAACTCTTATCGGAGACGATCAAACCGGTGAAACAGTTATTGCTATGCATATTAAGCTGAAGAGAGACATTGTTTGTCTCTGTAGCATTTGATTCTCACCTGTAATTAATTAGTCAGATTACCAGTGAAAGTGAGAGCTAGTAAGGTAATTATTTGGTTTTGAGGGATTTTGTTAGGTTTTTGTAAATTTGCGTATGAGATTATAAGTTAGAATGCTTGTTGCTTTCTTGGCTCCTTTATTAAAGTTGAGTGATGTTTAAAGGTTTGATCTTTTGACAGATGGAGGAGGGCAAGAAGTCTGAGGATATTTTAACTTCGGCTGCGGCATTTGTAGAAGGTGGAATTCAGGATGCTTGCGATGATTCTTGCAGCATATGCCTTGAAGCATTTTGTGATAGTGATCCTTCTACTGTACGTATCGTTCACATTATCATATGTTACTATGAACGGAATGGGCTCTATCATCGAGTAACATAATGTTTTAAATTTGCAGGTGACTTGTTGCAAGCATGACTTTCATCTTCAATGTATTCTTGAATGGTGATCCAAATGATTCCCTATTAATTAGATATCTCATATCTAAACTGTTCTTTTCACTTTTCTCTATGATGCATAACACCTTTTTATTGCTTTCCCAAAAGATTATATGTTGTGCACATAGATGGCTGCCTTAGGGCCTTTGTTGTTCCTCTTGTGCTATAAAGATTAGAGTGGTAGGTATCAATGTGGAAAAATTAGAATTCCCTATGAAGTGCCACTGGTAGGAACCATAAAATGGACGTAGAGTATTTTGACAACGTCAAAGAGAAAAATAACTGCAATTAAGAATGACATTGGGCTTTTGGAGTTTGTCTTTTTCTGTGATATATTACTCTGTTGCTCAACTTTGTAGTGCATGGTTTTCTTAGAGGATTATATGCTCCTCTTGGACCTTGAAAATGTAGGAGAACAATGGTGACTTGATTTCAGCATTGACTCTTTTTTGTAAGTAGCCTGTCCATAAATAAACTGCACGTTACGTTGCTCAGTGCTTGTGATTAGATGATGTGAAATGTTATCACAATTGATGACAGAGAAAAGGGTGTCACGCCAGTAGTTTCTTCCATGATCTTTGGTGTTTCATCTCATCTATTTAGCTTTTGTACCAGAGTTCCCACAAAAGAGTCCAGCAAGCAGGAGAAGGGGGGCTGTTGTTACTGTTGGTTCCTTGCTGTGTCTGTTAGGAACAATAAAAGAGAGCAAAAAATGACTCTTTTTTTATATAAACAATAGAAGTGACTTTTTGAATCACCAAATATCTCCTATTTACCATTATTCCAACCAAATCCTTTTGGAGGTTAAATGTAAGTGTCTTTGATTAATGGAATCGTGACTATATCGCCTATTTCTGATACTAAAATTGAATAAAGATCAAGTTGGAGCTTTTTTTTTTTGAACAAAGTTCTATTCCTTACAAATTATATTTGTCACTGAAAATTATCAGTTGATAGATTATGAACTCTTTGGATCTTTGACTGTATATGCTGTTTTGAGACTAAAATGCATGAATGGAGCTTTATTTGACTGCGCTAATATCCTGAATAATTCTTGAACATATGTTACACAGGTGTCAGAGAAGCTCCCAGTGCCCCATGTGTTGGCAGCCTCTCAGCTTGAAAGACCCTAACAGGTTCTGTCTTATCCTCAAATCAGCCACTGGTTTATCACTCTATGATCTTCCTTAATCCTCCTTTGAGGCTGTTGATAAATGTGCTTCTCTTACAGCCAGGAGTTGTTGGATGCAGTAGAGCACGAGCGAAACATCAGGATGAATCCTCCTAGAAACACCACAATCTTTCACCATCCAACTTTAGGAGATTTTGAATTGCAGCATGTTAGCATTTTTTAAGTCCACACAATCTTCTTCTTTCTATTAGCTGTTGTTTATGGTCCATTTTGTGACAAAATCTTGGGGCACATTCCTTTTACAGTTACCGTCAAGTGCAACTGATTCTGAGCTTGAAGAGTGTATCATTCAGCACTTAGCTGCCTCCGCTGCCATGGGAAGGACACGGCACCTTGCCAGAAGGGAAGGTCCGCGAGGTAGGTCATCAGCTCAAGGCCGTCCCCAATTTCTGGTGTTTTCAACTCATCCAAATGCTCCTTCTCTTGCTGGTGCTTCATCTTCTACTCAGAGGAGTGGGGGTGAACCCACTCCTGAAGTCTTGGTATCTGGTCAGGATTCTGCAATTGTTTCTGGACAGCCAGTTACTCAACCATCTTCTTTTCAAGCTGATCAGGTTCCTGCCTCTGGGTCAGGATCAAATGCTGTTGTTAATCAGCTTGGGACTTCCTCAATCAATAGGTATGTTTGTGTCTCAAACTTGATTCAGAGTTCTAATGGTTTCCTTTTTTTTTAGCTCCATATGAGTTACAATGTTACACTTACATATTATAGTCATGGAAGGAATCCTTCAAAAATGCAATGAGGTCACAATTACTACCACTAGAAAGTCACCACCCTCGCCCTTTCAAGAAAGGGGCACAGGAAAAATTCCTTCTCGTGGATTTTACCCTTTTTGATGGCTATCTCATGCGCCTTAATTCCCATTCACCGTGTATGAAAAGTGGGCAAACAAGATGAATCATATCATAAATGTTGAATCTTAGAAAGGAAGGGAGAGGAGAAAAGTAAAGGCCTAGGGACAAAAGAAAAATATTGCTAATATATTCTCTTATTTTTTGCTTATTATTGAGTTATGGTATTGCAGGACTCCTCCTCAATCTTCTTCTAACAATCAAGACAGAGCCGGACCATCAGATTTTCAGTCTTTTTCAGATTCTATAAAGTCTCGATTTAGTGCAATGTCAATGAGGTATATGGAAACTCTAATATCATTTCTTATAACTCTTCAGCTGACTTCTTAAACATCAGATAATTTATTTGCTTGTAAGCCCTATTTACTTGTTTTGATTGTCATGTTTTAGATACAAAGAATCTTTAACAAAGAGTTCAAGGGGTTGGAAAGAGAAATTATTCTCTCGTAACAGTTCAACACCAGACCATTGTGCCGAATCTAGGAATGAAGTCAGTGCAGCTGTTGCCACTATATCAAACCTAATGGAGCATTTGGAAACAACTGATAGCAGTGCCAGTTCTGCTGAATCAAATATATCGGAGGACACTTTACCTGTCGGCCATGCTGAGCAGCATGCACCTGTGATTGATGATACCCATTCTTTGAATGAGGATAATAGGCAATCCCCATGTGCTGCAAGTTCTGGT
This sequence comes from Solanum bulbocastanum, assembly GCA_037074985.1. NCBI lineage: Eukaryota > Viridiplantae > Streptophyta > Magnoliopsida > Solanales > Solanaceae > Solanum > Solanum bulbocastanum. The sequence continues at coordinate 47,841,319 of CM073602.1, forward strand.
TCGAGCTAAGTTTTGAATGACTCATAGCACTTTCTCTTAAAGGTAACTTGTCTTCTTCTAAGAGTTCCAATTATTTTTAGTTTCTCTACCCTCCTCCCTTACCACACCCCCCCCCCCCAAAAAAAAAAAAATAATGAAGAAAGAGATGGAGAGAGATCAAAGACAAAAGTGGAACTGTACAAGGACAAAAGATGGTTTCTCCGAGAATACTACATGCTGATGGTTTTTGTCGTCTCCAATGAGTTTGGCTATTAAGCACCCTAGTGCTTCTGGATACGATGATAGGAGCTGCCTATTGTATTTCAAGTGCATACTGATTAGAGAGACAGAAAAGCCTTGTTATGTCGAAGCAAGTTGATATAGTAGACCATTGAGCACATTGACAAACCTCAGTTGTTACGTGACTAGAACCATATCTCTATTGTGATAGTTATATTTTCATCAATGTGGACAGAAAGAAACCGTAGCTATTTTAAGGTTGAGGAAAGACTTCTATTCTTATCTTTGTTAAGTTCAGATGCCCGACAGAACTTGTATTTTTGGTATTGTAAAAGTGCAATGCAAGGCTCAGAACACATGCTAGAGTTTTTGTACTCCTTCCATGTGTAAATTCCTAGGATTCCCTGTTCATTTTTGTAACATGTTATAGTACCTTCTTGGTGTCAGACAGATTAAAAAAAAAATTGCTTATAGAAAAAACGAGAGAAGTGAGAATGTGATCAACAAGAATTAGATGATGTGGACTGAGAGGAATAAGGAGTTTTAAGAGTGTTCCTATGACTTCCTTTTAGCACTATACAGAATTCCTCTAGTCAACTAACAGAAGGTGCCTTTCTTGCAAGAAATGCACTAGGTGTGTCCGCCTTTGGGCAAATCTTCTGGTGATCCTCCAGGAGCAGAACTCCAACTTCTGGCACGGAAGCTGTTTTCACACCTCTTTTTAATATGGGGTTAAAAGTTAAATAGCAGTGCGGAATAATCCTTTTTATGTAAATTCCCTCCTTTCTAGTTCTTCTTCCTCCTTTATCCCCCCCCCCCCCCCCTCTCTCTCTCTCTCTCTCGGGTGCTTGGAAGAATTGTGTGTAGGACCAAGATTCTCTGCACTTCTCCTGCCTTGTATTGTAACTTCTCATTATGTATCTTCTTCTTTTCGTCAATGCAGTTATCTATTTATTACAATGAATTCCTGCCTCCTGCAGGTGGATACTCCTGTCAACATCAGTAATATATATGATTGCATTTTATTGGATCTGTGGTGAACGCTAGTACGTTGAAGTTCATTACTGAATGTAGCCTCTGCTTCAATAAAATAGGAATATGGATTCCATCATTTGGTCCAAGCCGTATATATGTAATGATAATATAGATGTAAATTGTCCTGTTCTGGATAGTACTGATTAATACAACTGTTTTCTTTAGATTTTACAAGAACCCTCCTTTATAATCTTCGTTAAAAATTCTTAGATTAATTTCTTTCTTGGGATCTAGTTACATTACACATTCACTTTTAACACAAGCCTCAATCTTGAGAAATGTTGAATGTATACATTGATTAATCATTTTTTAGGTGCCTTTATTTCTGTTATGTTTAATTTTATGATCATATAAAGAACCTTCCTAGCGTTATAGGTACTAGAACATAAAAACTTTAAAATGGGTTCATTCATTTTTCCAGCTAAATTTTTGTTTTGGAGAGATTTGTATATTGGCTTGCAAGTCGTTACACAAGATACATATGTAACGACTGGCAAATCAAGTGGTGAAGCACAGGATGTATATGTGTATTGGCTGCAATGACAAACGTGTATAGTACAGCCAATGTGCCTACTTGGTTGCTGCATCGCGTGAGCATGCTCGTATGTCTCAGATAAGCAAACATACCAACCCTTGAATAGTTTGATAACGGTTGTTCAGATGTTTAGATTTCGAGTAGGAGAGAAAAGAATTCCAACTTCGTACACACATTGATCAGTTCTTTAAGGAAAACTGCCAGAATCTACATTTCTACTATAACAATTCAGTACGGAAAGATAAACAGCCAATCCCGTAGTGTCACTGGTTACAATTTGAACACTCTGATTGATTCTTATTCCTGAAAGAAGTTCATTGACATTTAACACCAAAACCAAACTTCAAACTGTCCTTCAACCGGGGATAAGATACAAGAATTACTGTCCTTCAACCTTGTTCTGCCACCATTCCATGAATTTAACCTGAGCAGCCATGGTGTCAAGCCTGTATAGCTGCAGCCAGTGGTTAGCAACTTCCTGTCCAAATGTCCAGCCAAAGACAGCGCCAGCTCCAAGAGACAGCGCAGTACCTACCGAATGGAACATCAATAAACAACAAAGTCAATCATCTTAAACTTTTTAATCAGTCCAATGATTCTCCCAAACCAAAAATTTAATACACTAAAAGCCATTCTGTTTTGTGTTCTCCAATCTCCACAAAACTTATGATGAAGTCTGATGTATGTTTAAGTACAAATAAGTTGCACAGACATCAAATCAGTTTTTTCAAGGCACTGAAAGTATAGAATCTGAACTGTATTAATTTTGAACAAAAAGGATCATAATGATTAAAATTAGTCAAAATAATATATTTTCCTAAAATGAAATTGTGTGAAAGTTGGTCTATGCAAGATTTTGTTACTTTTTTCAGGCCGATCATGTTTGAACTTTGTTCACAAGGAGAATAAGGGGAATGCAATCTATCCTTGCTGTTTTTCATCTGAAAATGGGAAAAGATGAGCAAGTAATCAAAAAGAAAGATCAGAAGTTGCCACATCGGTGGAACATAATTAAAATTTAACTGTAAAAGAACACAGAACAGATTTGGAGATGGCAACAGTCAATTTTAGCCCACAAGTATGCAGTCAGAGACTCAGAGGTAGTCAAGGACGGAGCAAGAATCATCACGTGTACAGGTTTCTCATGGGGGACACACTTAGGGGAGATGATTAAATGGAATCTAATATATACAACTTTCTTTCTAAGTTGCTCGGACTTGGGTTTGGGTGTCCGATATGGGTGCGGATCTAGAGGCTGGATCCTTCATGATCTAATATAAGATTCGGGGATATGGATCCATGTAAGAATATAGGTACAGGGTTTCGCCTAAAAATAGATTTATAAAACCTAAATTATGAGATATTATGTGGAGAACTTTAGGAGAATCTTAGAAGGAGATTAAAGGAAAACGGAGTGACATATAAACTTCTATATAAAAAGTATTTCATTTTCTTCAATTTCACCTTAACTTTTGTATTGATTATAGAAATCATTAAAACTGTTTAGGCTTTACCCATCGATTTTGGTCAAAGTACCCAAAATTGGTTGACCAAATTGGACATGTCCCACACCCACACCCATGTCGTGTCGACACGGGTGCGGAACCAAAAGTGAAGAGTCCGAGCAACTTAGCTTTCTTTCCTTTTGATTGGTGGAATCTAACATAGAACTTAACACGTCAAATATTCTTTAACTTGAACATTTCGATATGAACACTTCACACTCGTAACATATATGATACCTAGAAAACACTTAACCTGTTTGCAAGACATCATTGATAATCATGTGGCAAAAGCTTCTAGTAAAATCAGATTTACCAAAACATTTATGAATGAAGTTACAATCCAAGGTAACTAATTCCTGGAGCCTCTAGTTCTTAAAGACTTTAATGCTCAAACCATTGGGCAATGAATTAGTAGTAACATTATGACAGCAATGTGGGGGGGGGGGGGGGGGGGGATTAAGTTCAACGTACCATGCAAACTCCTGGAATACTTCCAAGTAACACCTGCAGTTGAAACAGCTCCAATAATGCCTCCTACAGCACTAATCTTTGTTGCTTCCCTAGCAGTCCTCAGCTGGAAAAAAAAATAGAACATCAGCTCAAATTGATCAAAGGAAAAAAAAATAGAGGAATAGTTTCCGACAAACCGTACGGAAGCAGAAACAGTAGGATTATCAGAGGAGAAAAACACAAAAATATCAACTTCTTATCATCTGACGTTAGCATTATTCTCCTGTGCACAGTGACAGACTGACCAATAAGCAGTTTCATGCACAAGAGAAACAGAGAGAGACAACAAATGAATTTCATTAGAAGTATTGGAAATACATCAATACTAGTTTCAAAAACCGTGTCCACCAGCTCAAATGGGGACATAAAGATGGACGAGGTTAAAGCAGATAAGCTGAGGTTGCGATAACTTCTCTTCTTATTCCGTTGGAGGGGCTGGTGTGTGAGGGGGGAGGAGAATCAACAGAAATTGGGCATAATCCCCAGAAGCATACTGGCAGAAATATTAAGAAGCTAGTTTCCATTTGTATGCCTACTTCTTTTTCTCATTCCCCCTCTCCCTGACTTCTCTCAAACTATTTGGAATAAGGGAAAAGGAGACAAACAAAGAACAGTTTCAAAACTCTTCCCCTTTTTGTTTGTATGGATGGAAGAAGAGAAGCGAAAATGAAAAAAAGGAAGTTACTTCAACACCTAAAACTATATTTGAACAAGATAGATATAGATAAGACTTTATGTTTACAAACAACAACAACAACAACATACCCAGTGTAGTCTCACTCAAGTGGGGTCTGGGAGGGTGGCGTGTATGCAGCAACAACTTTATGTTTCTCAAACTAAAGTAAAAAAAAAGTGTCGTTATTAACTTTTTCCCTGATTAGTATAAGTGTATTTATTAACTGCATATGCTCAAAAGAATTAGAAGGAAACATGGAAGGAGCCTGATAATGTATGCCCATAGCTGGTCTACTTTTCTTATCTACCCAGCTTATGAGTATCGGCAAAAAATAGCACATTCTTGTGTGATCTTGCGTTCTCAGTGGTGCAGGTATGTGGACTTATATTTATTCTGAAAGAGATAGACAGGGCAAGAGTGATGGGGTCTGCAAGAAAGGGGAACTGTCCATCTCTTTCTGAAGAAATATAAGTCAACAGCCCCTCAGGAGCAGGGTTTTCATAGTGGCATAATGCAACATTTTTTGAGAGAGATTTAAATAGGAAGAAGAAGAGAATGACAAGAAAATCATGGCTATAGAAAAAAAAAATTAGGAAGACGGTGAACAGAAAATCATTTTACTGGCAGAAATCTATACTTTCTGGCCAAAGCCTTTTCTGCACGCACTCAATTTCACATGGGAACACCATCTGCCATTTGAGCATTAATGGTTTTGTACACACATATTTGACAACTTAAGGTGTTCAATAGGTCACAGCTAGAGTTCATGTGTCTAAATGAAAAATAGTGTCAAGTATAAAGGGGCCGTCAATGTACTTGGACCCTGGAGAATCTACTCCAGGTACAAATTCACCAACTATTAAGACAAGCTAAATTAGTAGATGACTGCAAGAAAGAGAAATGAAATTTCCAAATAATTTTTTGGTGATTAAGAATGCAACAAAGCCAAGAGATCTCCCAGGACACCACTCAATTCAAGACTCAAGAGTATCCCTGAGAAGATTACTAAGCTAACTTCAGCTAGCACTATGAAGAAATGCACTTCAAATTTACCATAAATGCATGCCAGTGGTGAATCAATAAGACAAATTCCAGAGAAAGCATAAAGAATATAATCACAAAATCACCCAACCAATATAGAGAACCAAATTATATATTCAAAGCTGAATTAAACACCCAAACTAGTTACAATCACAAAATCACCCAATCAATCTAAATTGAGAAATAACCAAGGAAAAAGCTGCACAGCAATTGTCTCAATCGAAAATCTAACAGCATAAGCAAATTAATCAAAGATATGGATCAAAAGAGACGAATCAGAGAGGACCCAGATGGATAAACGCCTAAATCTATGTAAAAACACACAAATTAAATGAAAAGTAAGCATATGAGATAGATTTGAACGGGAAAAAAGAAGGGAAATACAGTGGGTCCGTGAAGTGGGTCCGAAGCAATGAACTCCTCAACATCAGAATCAGACCAAGAAGGGAGTGGCTTGTCGCGCTTGATGAACCTTGAATAGTTGTCCAAAAAGGAAAATCTCTCGCCCCAAAACTCCTTGTATCCTTCCCAATGTCTCCTAAGGAAGGACTGGGATGATGATGAATCCTCAGCCATTGTTAATCGATTTTAGAGCTCTTCTTCTTCTTCTCAAAAAGCGGTAGGTTGGTGTGATGAATGATGACACACTGATGTTGATTGTTCTTCCATTTCTCCGCAGCCGACCCGACCCGACCCGTATATTAAGGGTCTCCGGGTCTGGGTCGGACTAGAGTGTGATTCTCCGCAATTTATAATATCATTTTTTTTTTTTTACTACATAGATTCGGAAAAAAATAACTAATTTCTTTTAGTTTAAACTACCTAATTAAACATAGGTATATACTATATGTCTATATCTATTATAATTTAATCTATACTTTCAAATAACTATTTACTATCCTATTATCTAATAATTGTCTACTAAATTTAAAGTGAGACACAAATCAATCTAAAATAGAGTCATTAATTACCTATCCATTTAATCGAGAGAAGGCCCAAAATAGTTCCTCATCTTTGGGTTAAAACTCAAAGTCATCATTGAGTTTTCACATGGAGCACTAATTGTCCCTCATATTTGCAATATCGGTACACTTTTGGTACTCTCCTAAACTTTTGCCTATTTTTTAACATTAATTTTGTTTATAATTTTATGAAAGAAATGTCCCATCGTCTTTTTTTATATATATATATAGTAGAAATAATAACTTTATGTGAGAGAAGGTGAGAAGAAAAATACATTGTTTCTGTTCAGTATAAATATTATTACAGCTAAACTAAGAACATTTTAATATATGACATTGCAAGAAAAGAAAAATTTGTACTATTGTACGTGAAATTGTCATGATGAACCTCTCAACTTTACCTACAATATGATTTCTACTAAACAAAATAAGGTATTTTTCTTCTCACAATCTCTCACATAGAGTTATTATTTCTACTAAATATATAAAATGACGATTAAACATTCCATACATAAATTATTAATAAAATCAATGTTAAAAAATAGGCAAAATTTTAAAGGAGGACCAAAAGTGCATCAATATTGCAAACATGAGGAACTATTAATGCTTCATGTGAAAATTCAAGGATGACTTTGAGTCTTAACCCAAAGATGAGAGGCTATTTTGGGCCTTTTCTCACATTTAATCATAAACTATTTATTAAATACATAAATAATTTTGTATCAGATGCATAAAAGAATAGTTCAGATACATGAAACGAACAATTAAATATGCAAAAAAATGATTTTTTTCTAAAAAAAATTAGGAGTTGTGATACAACACATACTCCAAAGTGGTTATAGGCATGATTTCTTCCTTAATTTATGCATTTCAATTACATTCCTTATTTAGATATACTTAATTATATGTAGTTAATATAAATGTACCTCGATGCATTATATATATATATATATATATATATATATATATATATATATTCGAGGTGTGAATTATGATAGAATTAGTAATATTGCAAACTCATAAAAAGAAAAGTTATTAAATTCCTAAACTAAATTAGTGGAATTTCTATTGTTTACCCTTTCTTTTATTCATTTTATTAGTGACTAAAAAACTTAAATTCTTCAATTTTTAGATGTTTACATAAGTGACTCGAATTTACTGAATGTTATAGTGAGTAAAAGTTTGTTTAATAATAATTATATGACTTCATGTGACAATAAAAACTACTTTCTTTATCCTAATTTATATGATATAATTATTGAAATTTTGAGAATTAATTAAGTTATTTTGCTTATGAATTATTATTTTTGGTCACAATTTAAGTGACATTTTTTAAATTTCAAAATTAAACTAATCTTTTTTTCATAATTATAAATTTTTTATATATCTTTTAAATATTTTAAATTTTCAATTATCAAGACTTATTATTTTCAAAACATTTAAATTTATTTTAATAATAATAATAATGGAGTAATAGTATTCATCAAAACTCACATGCATGAAAGCGGCAGTAGGGGGAACAGTTACTCTACTAGTAACTTTTATTACTAATATAACACTTCACTCTCACGAAAACGAACCCCACACAGTATTCAAGAATCCAGAAAGTCGTTTGGTGGCTAACTTTGCTACACTAAATCAAAAATCACCCTTTTTAGTAAACCCCTTTCAAAATTCATACCCGCAAACAAATTTTCCAGCTCATGTCAAAATCTTTCAGTCCCAAAATTCAAATACACCAACTTTTTTTTTTCGGCAATGAGGCCGGTGGGAGTATTTGCCGGAATATTCCTTCTGGTGGCGTTGTACTGTGGGTTTGACCCTTTTAAACACAGTGCAGTTTCTGAAATCAAAGACTTTAAAGCTTACAGAGTTGATCCACCAGCTTGGTATGAAATCTCAGTAGAAAAGGATACCCAAAACTTGCTTCAGAAATCGGAAATCAAGTTTATGAACCAGATTCAGGGCCCGGAAAGTATCGCATTTGACCCGAAAGGTCGTGGGCCATACACAGGCATAGCTGATGGGAGAATTGTGCTGTGGGATGGAGAGAAATGGACTGATTTCGCATATACCTCTGCTAATAGGTGAGTCTATTCCTTGTTTTTCCTCTGTTTTAATTTGTTTATCCGATTTTGACTTGATACAGAGTTTAAGAAAGTAAAATACTATTGAATCTTATGGTGTTAATCTAGAGATATGTTGAATGTATCAAAATGCAAGTTAATCTTGTAGTATTAAACGTAATAGTGAAAAGTTGAAATGAAAGAATTGTTAAAAAATTCTTTTTTAAATAACTTAAAAAGAAAGTAAATAAACAAACTGGAGGGAGTAGTACTTTTTATGATGGATCCTGTAGAAATGTGTTAATTCCTGTGGAAACAGTATGATACTTTAACATGCAGATGTTATTTTATTTTAGTATAACATAAAAGTTTATTAAGATTCCATTTTTTAAATTATCCTTTTGATTCACTGTTTGTCACTGTATTACGTCAGCTTAGTACTTGGTTTAATAACTTCTAAAGCATGACTTCATACCTTATTACAGTGATAATCTTTGTTGCTATGCCCTTTTGATGAAAGCAGACCGTAACGGTGAGATATGCTGCATTCACTCTTAATTTGTATCGTTGCTCCTAACTATTATGATTTTGGCTTGATGAATATGCCTGTTCCACAAGTTGCTGGCCTCTACGTAGTTGATATTCTCTAACTAAGTCACATAAAGCATGATCTTTATTATATGACGCTAGCGTATTTAAGCACTGGAATCAGATGGGAGTTAATTTCATTCTAAGAAACTTTCTTGCTTTGGTCAATTCAGGATAACATGAGAGCACATGAGGAAATGATCTTCAGATTCTAATAAGAGGAAATGAATTTCTAACAAAACGTCTCAGTTTTCTAAGCTATCTGGCTTGAAGTTGTCAGGAAAGACGAAAGGACCATAAGTTCCTGCTCCACAGAGAGAGTTAATAGTTAGTCTTTTCATTCCAAATTTGACAGTAGACCAGTGTCAGGGGAATGCCAATTGTTTCCTTTATCTTATCGTTTAATCTGACTTAATTAAGTTCTATGATCCTAGTATATTCTGAACTTCTAATTATGTAATTGGAATTGTAATTGTGATGTGATAATGATTGTTGATCTTGCATGCTAATATGTAAGGCCGTTAAGCGAATCTGGTTAAATCAAATTTTAACGTGTCATAACTTGTCTTGCTCTTATCTTCTATAATCATGCTGCATAGTCATCGTGTAAACTCTCAAATTGCATTTTATATTTTCTCTTTTAGATGATCTAAATTTGTGGTCTGCTTTCACCGATTTGGTGATCTGAATTTTCAGGTCTGGCCTTTGTGACCCAAAACCATCACCCATGAGCTATTTAGAAAATGAACACATCTGTGGTAGGCCTTTGGGATTACAGTTTGATAAAAAAAAAGGTGACTTGTATATTGCAGATGCATATTTTGGGTTGATGAAAGTAGGGCCTGAAGGCGGACTAGCAGAAACATTGACAACTGAGGCTGAAGGAGTGCCTCTCGGATTCACAAATGACCTTGACATTGATGATGAGGGAAATGTCTATTTTACAGATAGCAGCACCAAGTACCAAAGAAGGTACGTAAAATTGTGAATTTATTGTTTCTTCGGTTTTATGTAGATCTCTTGATATATTTGACATGATTTGAGAATGAACATTCCATTTCATTATTAGTTCTAATTAATCCCAAATGGGAGACAGAGGGCTCCCTATCTTTAGCGGGGAGAAAAATGGTTTCTTTTAAAAAACAATGCATCTAGGACAGAAAACGAGAGTTAATGCCCAACTCTGATAACATATAGTGAATAGATGATCATTGAGAAGCTTAGATTTTAACGCGATTACATGGTTGCACCGAACTTTGCTAACATTTCTTCTGTTCAATGAATACCCAACTCTGCTAACATATAGTGAAGATGTTTATATGGGACTTGGAAAAACCTTGCATTGCCATATATAAGCATTTATTTCAGGTTTTAACACAACATGGTTTAAGTGTCATGCGCGTTTCTTCTTTAATTAGAATATTAATACCCACCCCATCTTGCACAGGAATTATATGCTGCTGGTTTACTCAGCAGAAGATAGTGGGAGGGTTCTGAAGTACAATCCTATTACAAAACAAACCACCGTTCTTGTTCAGAATCTCCAATTCCCAAACGGTCTATCACTAAGCAAGGACGGTTCCTTCTTTGTATTCTGTGAAGTTGCCAAGGGAAGGTACGTTTTTCGACCTATGGATTAGCCTGTTTACAGTATTAAATAGACATACAAGCATCCTGTTTCTGACTTCACCTTAAAATTTGTGGTATTAACATGTAATGGAATGATGCGTTTCTCTTATAGATTACAGAAGTACTGGTTGAAAGGCGAGAAAGCGGGGACCTTTGAGGTGATGGCAGTCCTCCCAGGATATCCCGACAATGTCAGCACAAATGAGAGAGGTGAATTTTGGGTAGCAATCCACTGTCGCCGTACCATTTACAGCTATATAAATTCTATATACCCACAACTGCGTCTATTCTTGCTGAAGCTTCCTATCCCAGTAAAACTCCGCGCCCTCTTGCACCTTGGAGGCAAGCTACCCGCTATTGTTGTGAAGTATAGCCCTGAAGGTAAGCTGTTACAGATATTGGAAGACGAAGAAGGGAAAGTAGTTAGAGCTGTAAGTGAGGTTGAGGAGAAAGATGGGAAGCTTTGGATGGGAAGTGTGTTGATGCCTTTCATTGCTGTTTACCAACTAGAATGAGTTAAAACACTTAATTTGTCCAAAAAAATAAAACTCTCTACTCAGTTCCTTATGGTTGTTTGTAGCATCTAATTTATGAGAATAATTCAATAAAATTCTCTTTCTAGTTCCCTATAGTTTTGAAATCTAAAATGTTTCCTCATTTTTTCTTAAACTCTTGTAAAATGTATTTTAAATATGTTTTCACACAGAAAATTGAGCACTGTTGACAAAATATTTGCTCAATTCTTGCATTGTTTGGATACTTGATAAATGTGAATGTACACGCAGTAGAAAAAATACGTCAATCCATTGAAATATAGTATGCTACAAGTGAATATTCACGACAAGAATGGACCTTAATGGGGTAGCTCAAATGAGTTTGGATAAGCAAGGTACTTTGGTGGTAAGGTTTGGAAATCAAAGGCCCGACCCCATATAATGGCCTGTTTGGTCAAGTTTTTGAAAAGCTAAAATTTTTTTATTTTTATTTTTAAAAAAAAGTAGTACTGTTTTTAGAGTCGAAATATTTGATCAAGCATTTAGGAAAAAAAATAAGTGTTTCTGACTTGTATAAAAGTATCCTTTTCAAACACAAATTGATATTTTAATATTTTGATAAAATCGATATTTGAATTGATTAATCAAACACAAATTACTGCATATTATTTTTTGTTGATGACTACTTGACAAGTAAGAATAAGCATAATCAGAATGTTCTGTTTGTGATTCCTAGAAGGTGTCACTATTTCTCAAAAAATGGGAGTTGCAATTTTCCTTTTTAAACAGATTTACATATCCTAGTCTAATCAATTGAAGTAACCATTACTTACAAATTCTTTTACTTTTCAGGTGAGCATGCATATTGACTGTAGTAGTTGACTTTTAAGAAAGATATATTTGGTACATTTTTCTAGAAGATATGTTTTCAGAAAATAAGTGATTTCTTATTTAAATTTGAATGTTTGGTTAAGAAGAAAAAAGTGTTGACCTAAGAATATTTATGTATAATCTAAGACATTGGATTTGATCCCAACTCTTGAGCCGTAAAGCTCCAACTCTGTATTTCGATTTGAGAATTGACTTTCAACTCCGATTCAAAACCCATAATCAGACCTTGACATGAGTCTTGAATCCTGGTCCCAATGCAAGATCTGACTCAAGACTCAACTTCTAATCCCAACTCTCAATTTCGATGTTAATTTGAGACTCGACCCTGACCTAAGGTTGGAAGTGGTCAGGTTGGAAGTCGGATGGTGTGAAATTGAAAGAAAGATTTGAAAAATATTTTTTATAAATGAAAGTCATTTTTTTTAAATTAAAAAAAATAAAAAATATTTTTTAAAACATTTAATTCAACTAAACAGTGAAAAAATTGTAAACATTTTCTTCCTACCAAACACAATCTAATAATTGTGTAAAGATCCTTTAAATTATTATTCCTTATTATTTTTCAAAAAAAAGTAAAGATCCTCCACAATACCCTTTAGCCAAAAGTGAAATTCTTTTATCTTTAATAATGAAAAGCTAATGATATATCAGATATTCATTACTCCCTCACTATCACTGTTCATTACATATTGACTAAATAACCTTATATTTCAATTTAATACTTTTTTTACCATAATAATCTCTTTCAATATTTATTAAATTAATAATGATAAAAAATTAATAACTAATTGTATATTAATTTTCTAGAATAATAATTGTTTTGAATCAATTATTTCAGGGAAAATTATGCAAAATAACAAACATTTAGCCTATATTATATAAGGTACTATAGCTATAGTTTAAGAAAATTGTAATTCGCGGCTACAGTTTCCCCAGTTATTGTAATTCTCCTGATTTGTATAAATTGGTTTTTGATTGTATAAATTTACAATTTTGTATATGCTTACCCTAGTTATTTGTATACGATTTATGAAAAAATCATAATAAATTACCCTGTTTGTATAATGACAAGTGAAATATACAAACGGAGTTCTGAAAAATTCCTAAATATATAGATACAAAATTTGTATATACTTATCCTATTTTTATATTCGCAAGCGAAATATACAAACTGCAGCATCCATAACAAACAAAACTATAGCTATGAAGCATAATTATTTAAACTATAGTTATAGAGTCTTATCATATTTATTATATTTACTATTTCTAAAATTTTCTCCTTTTAATAAGCACGATAACTAAAATGAACCGAACTGGGGAGTACTATGTCCTAACATAACTATGTGGAACAGCCTTCCTTACATGAACTAAAAGGGTCCTACCCAGTCTGCTTCAACTACAGTACTAAGCTAGATTTTAGCTCCTTTTAATTAATGGTTCACGTCAATAATTGTTTTCTAGTGTTTCATTTGAGTACACATAATCACTTGGAACATGGAAAACGTTTTTCTTCTTCTCTTATAATATAAAATATAAATATAAATATAAATATTACTCCCTTCGTTCCATTTTATATGTCATCCCTTTCTATAAATAATTGGTTCATAATACTTGTCATTTCATAAAATCAATACATAAATTACAATATTCTTTCTTTTTTACCCTTGTGAGTTATTAGCCTTGAAAATATACATTTGACCAACTTAAAAAAGCTAAGTAAATGATTCATGTTCATTGGTTAAATTAATTAATCAAAATAAATTAATTCATATTCATTGATTGAAAATTTGAGTTCCAAAAAAATTAAATAAGGGTAGAAGGTAAAGTTACATCATTTCTTAATATAAGTGCAAAGTAAAAATATGACATATAAAATGGGACGAAGGGAGTCCTTATAATAATGTCTAAGTGTTAGTTGGATCAAGTAATAAGTACAATTAAATGTTGAGATAATTATGTAGAAAATGGCTTATGCTCATAAGTGCGTCGAAGTTAATTTCCTCCTTTTTGATGTGTAATGTTTTTGCTCGCCTAACACTAAAAATTATTTATAGTTTTTTCGAAAATCGTTTTCTTGAAAAATAACTTTCACTATGTTACCAAACAAAACAAATATCTAATCTATAAACTGAAATGGGAGATGATATTTTCCAACTTGGTTATATACTCGACACAAATTTAAATTAGTTAAAACGTACGTCAAAATGGGTATATATATATATATATATATATATATATATATATATGACGATGCAAAAGTGATTGCAATAATGATATTTTATCGATTAGTGTTTAATTTTGTGGGTGCAAAAGAATTTTATTGATTATCATCAGTAGAAGAATGATGCATTCATATTACCAAATGCACTACACAAAAGTCTTCTTTCTTACCTATGTTTTGAACTCTGAATTTTCATACCCAATACTAACTTACAAACAATTGAAAATTATATAATCATTGAGCTTTGTCATCTTATATATGGTAAATAAAATTGACACCTTCTTTTCTTTAATTTCTATTTTTTATTTTACTTTCTCTCAGCGCTAGGGATGGCAATGATGCAAGGCGGCTGGGTGAATTTAGACATACGCAATGCAGTGGGGGCGGGGCGGGTGAATAAAAAATACTCCTTTTTAAAAAAGAAAAGTTTTGAATCTTATGATTTTAGATTAAAAATATGTTAAACGTACCGAAATGACCTTTATTGTGTCATCTTAAACATTTCATATGAAAAAAATGATACTAAAGAGGTGCTAAAAAAGAAAAGATACAAACAAATTGAAATGGAGAATAATTAATTATTTGGTAACTTAGGGTTTAAATTATTTTTTTAAAAAAAAAAATAGCGGGCCGGGCCGGATGGACATGGTTGTGGGTTTAAGCCAAATGATGAGCCGGATTGAAACTTTATGGGTTAACAGAGATCTAGAACGTACGATCACATTCATGTACACACCACACTGCTTGCCATCCCAGGCTGGATCGAGATATATTTTTGAGAATGAAATTTTTATATAAAGCAATTTCTGAGTATTTTGTGCTTTGCTTGTTTGTTGATTTGTAGTTAATTAAGACTAAACCTTGATGACTTGGTTCCATCAAGTCAAAAAAAAAAAAAAAAAAGAAGATGAAAATTAAGAAAGTTAATCTTGATTCTTGGAAAGTGTCACCATCGTAATTTCTTAATTTGGAAACAAGTTAAAAGTAGGGGAACTCAAATTGATCAAAGTTCAATTTTCTAACAATTTAAGAAGTCGTACTTATTAATTAGGTCTTCGTAATCAAGTTTAAAAGGAATCAAATGCGAGAGCATTTCAATAATATTATAGGTGGTTGTTTCTCTAAATTAATGGCTTATTATTCTTTCGTTTGACACTTTAGAATCAAACATGCAATTAAATTAGCAGACTTTAAGATATGCGATTTGAAATCATGATTTTAGAATATGTGATTTCAAATTCCAGATTCTAAAAAAAAAAAAAAGGATTTGGTAATCCAAATTGTGATTTCAATTTTTCTTTTTATTTTTTTTTTAAAAAAGACCACCCCAACCCTTGAGTACAAGTTAATCACTATTCTACAAGTAGAGGAGCTTACAATGTCAATAATTTGTTTAACCAATCAAAACTAGAAGTACTTTATCTCAAAGCTTTGTTAGATGAGAATCTTTATCTCCAAATTATGTGTTGGGATTTAAGAAACAATATTTAAAAAAAGAATTAAGTTCGATATTTTACATTCGCGTTGAAGCTTAAACCTCGACTTAACTTAAAATTGTGCTGCTACAACACTTTAAAAAAGGAACTTTCTATATGAATTTTTGTGATATTAAAAATTCGAACCAGATTTCATACTTATCTATTTATTTATTTATTCTGATGTGATAAATTTTATTTGAGAAAAAAAAAAGGCTTCTCAAATTAATCAACCGACAAGAGATAATAGAGTATACTAGGAAAATGTATGGATCAAGATTTATTTTTCCAATTGGTGTCCAATATTTAATTTCTATATATTGGGATCCAATTATATTAAAATTTCCACATTGCAAAATCCATTTATGAGAGCGGCGTTTCTAATATAATTTATTATTATTATTTTTATGAACTAAAACTTGAGACCTCTGATAATGAAGGATGGAATAATCTCAACCATCCCACCATAAATTATGTCGATTCAGATGAAGATATACACTAGCTAGGGTTAGTTGCAATTTTGGGATTAAGGTAGAATATAAATGAGTACCAAAAGACTAGTTAAAGTGGTCCAAAAAATGCTGGACACTTTGGAAGCAACCCACTAGTTCACTGTATCTATATAATGTATATGGTCCCTTTTTTATTCATTTGTTTGCTATCGTAGGAACAACTACGAGAATGTTGCGGGAGATCGATTAGATTGAACAAAATATTATTTGTAAATTTTCATATTTGTTTTTCTTTTTGTTTGTTCGTGATGACAAACTAATTGACTTATGAAAATATGATATATTGAATCCATTTAAGTTTATACAGTTTGACTTGATCTATTTTAAGATTTATCTTAAAGTTAAGCTGATTTGTGCTAAATATATACTATAACTTGATCCATTTAGTTTTGTCAAAATATTTTTGTTTTTATTTGATAATGTTATATATAATCATAATAATATTAAGATTAATACGTAATTAAATAAATTACAGGAAAATAAAGAAACTATAGTTTGGTATGAGTTGGGTGTTGGGTTATGATCCATTATTTAGCCCATAATCCAACCTATATAAACTCAATAAACAAGTCAATAACTTGTTGTTCATATATATGTTAAATTGTATAAAATAACAAACTATTAATTCAAAATAAATGTTATAGCCATAGTTTATTTTAATTATAACTCGCAGCAAACATCCCTTTTTTTGCCATCTGATTCGGCATACAATTAGCCATTTTATACATTTGGGTATAAAATGTGTTTGTGTTTGTATAAAGCGAGAGAAAAGTGTATATACAAATACAAAAACATATAT
Organism: Solanum bulbocastanum; assembly: GCA_037074985.1. Taxonomy (NCBI): domain Eukaryota; kingdom Viridiplantae; phylum Streptophyta; class Magnoliopsida; order Solanales; family Solanaceae; genus Solanum; species Solanum bulbocastanum. The sequence continues at coordinate 47,858,477 of CM073602.1, forward strand.
TTTTGTCCTATACACTTATAATTATACAAATATATATCTTATTATACAAATTACAATGTATAAATGAATTTATACAGAACTAAACAATTTGTATAAAATTGGATGTTTGTAGCGAATTATACAAATCAAAAGCTCCATAGCAAACATAAAATTTGTTACAGAGCGCAATTATGCAAACTATAGATATAACATACAAATATAATTTTTATGTTTGCTATATGTGAAAGTTGCTCTTATTTCAACTTGTCTATTTGATATCATAATTCTTCTAGAATCGAAATTCACTTGATTTTCACTTACATAAATCATAAACGTAATATTCAAAATTATATCCAAGTAACTAAGTAATAATTTTTACATAAAACTCAAATATTTCTTGGTAAATTTAATTTTCAAAGTAAAGTAGATAGATCTTGTTTCACTTGATGCACTTTATTAATTATTCAAACGCTCATAATTTATATTTATAGAAGAAAAAATAAAACTAAATCACAACTAAAGTGAAACCAAACAATTTTCTAATCAATAAACATTGTAATTAAATAACGTGTAACATATGTGTGTGCTGTCAAATCAAAATCAAAAAAATAAAACTTTGCTGTTTGCATGTATACGATAATGCAACCCTTAAAAAGTTTTGATTAAAATAGTAAACTATTTTTTGTTGGAGATGAATAAATTGGTATTTTCTCTTTTTAGTTGTTATTCTTGAAAAAGAAAAAAATTCAAAGAAAAATCATTAAACTCAAAGTCAATCCCTTATGCCATTTTTTATTTTAATTTTCATGTTTCGATTAATTTCCTTACCATATTTTAGTTTATTGTCTTCTGTTTCTTCATCTTTCTACGTACAAATTATATTAAATTGATATATAACATGCCTGTATAGGTTTTCTCCCTCTTATTATATTGTTTGTTACTCATTAATTAGATTTTTTTTTTCTTTCTAAAAACCTAGTCGAGATCGGATTGAACAGCTGACATTATAAAAATATCCCTCAGTTTCCAATTTATTTTTCTTATTTTGATTTGATGTGAAATTTTAACAAATAGCGTAACATAGAAAGTAAATTTCATAAACTTAAACAAAAACATGTATAATGTATCAAAATACTCATTAAATCTTGTGATCTACAATATCATATGTAATTGGATATTAAGAGTTATATATATATATATATATATATATATATATATATATATATATATATATATATATATATATATATAATTAGATGTAATTGAAGTTTATGTGTTTTTTTAAAAAAATAATGATTTTTTTTTTGTTATTCATGTTGTTACCCTTATAATTATAGGGTTGGTAGACGTTGTATGTATAAACAAAAGTAGATGGGGGCTTGGCAAACCTCCATGAAGTACAAAAGTAGTAGGCTGTTAACTATTCAACCAACAAAAAGATCAGTAGGATCTTTTTAAGTTCTTTTCTGAGGTGGAATAGAATAACCCGGTTGAAGCATAATGATTATACGTCTGTAATGCATTGTATGTCCCATAATAGTCCCCATTCTTCTACTCTTTCCCGGAAGTCGATGACTATTCATAGCTATTACCTTGACATCAAAGAAGAGTTCGACCCAATGCTTTATTTCTGTCGTCACTAGTCACTATGGCCGAAGGTTAGCAAGCCTGCTCCCAAGTTAGTGTTTATATATATATATATATAATGTATTTAATGAAATAATTGAGATATACATATAAATTACTTACTGAAATCGAAATATACATAATTTGATTTATATATCATCATTATAAGAAAATGCATAATTACATCTAGTTTTTGAAAAGATCAATGCTTATAATTGGTGTGATAACATTTGTAGTAACATACTTATTTATATTTTGAGATGTTACTCTGAATTTTTTTAAAAGATTATTTCTCCATCTGATTGATCTATTTTTTCTTTCCTCGTACCATTTGATTCTATAATTGTAATTTAAAAGATCTTTTTTTTTTTTAAAGACAACACAAAATTTTGATACCTTTGACCATACATTAATTATATATACATCAACTTGTCAAGTTGCTCCCATGAAATGAACCTCACAACAAAATGACATCAGCTTAAGCCAAAATTGTGGATAGTACTGTGGCAACTATAAGGCCACCACATTCACTCTCTTTCTTGAAGTTAAGTAGGGAGGTGTATGGAGTTCATGAACCCGTTTGACCACAAGAATTATTCATTTTTTATTGATTTATTTGAAAATCATATATTTGGTTGTGCTTTAAGTCCAATCTGAAGTTATACTTCAAAGTTGATAAGTATATTAAAGCATAAACGTTATTCTAAAAATTCTTTATAAGGAGTATAACCAAATTCAATTATGACTCAAATTCAATACATTTGTGACTTTTTTGCAGGAATATAACACACACCAGTTCCTGATAGTTTAACAAACAAAGTACATTTCAAATAAAGTAAAAATTATTTGAAATATATGGACAAACACCTACAAAGCTTGCACTGGTACCTGCCATATGAAATTATGATTTCAAATTAGCATGTAGACTTCCGATTGGAGATTATTGTGATTTCAAATTTCAAATTCTCAAAACAAAAAATGAGGGACTCCAAATTTTCTTTTAACGTACAACTTGACTCATATTTAAAATTTGCATTAGAAAGTAAAAATATGCTCAACGTGAAGAGCTTGTTCGTACCATATGAAAGTATTATATTAAACAACAAATAGTTACTATTGTTGTTGACTAATAGATCTTCATAAAATTATGTAAGTTTAGAAGACATAAAAAACCATGAAAGATATGTGATTTATCAATGCGAAACATTATAATATTCTATTTTATTTATGAATTATGATTTTTTCATTTAATAAAATAGTATGAGAATTGAATTTTTTAAAAATAACTTTCACAACTTAATTGTGGGATTTCATAATTATGATTTTTTTAAAAAATAATTCAAATTTATTACATATTTGAATAATTTTTTTAAAATTAACTAGATTTCATATCACGATATCATATCGAGTCGAGCCTAATACTTGCGCTAATACATTCCAAAAGCATTAATATATCGCCCCCCTCGTCCGCTTCACATACAAGCAGAGTGGTCACTTAACCAGATGCACTCCCACCCACTCATTCCTTCAATCATAATAGCTCCCGCACCCCACCCCCACCAAACCCACCCCCCAAAGACACCCCCCACCCCCAAAAAAATAAATAATGAATTTAAATTATATAATATGATTATCTAATTTTTTTTAATATTATCAATATAATTTAATCTATGATAAGTGATAGCAGATTTTTAACTAAGTTAAAATTAGTGAAATTATCATAAACGTTTATCTGTAATTGCCTTCTAAATAAATTTATTTAATTCTCACACTTTTAGCGTAAAAACTAAACTCTCTTTTATATAGCATATTAGTGTACCCTGTGTTAGAGAATAAAATCATATACACCTTACGGTTAAATTGAAATTTATGATTCTTGACCTCAAGTTAATTAATATATATAATAATTAAATTTTTATAAATATTTTCACACACATACAAAATTTAGGTAAAAGATATCCAATTCGATTAAACGCGTAGGTTACACGGATCCACCACTACTTAATTGGAGCATCAATTAGTTAAACATTTATTTGCACCAAAATATATCTATAATAACCAAGACAATTAATAAATATCACTTAAACCATTATTAGGTACTCCCTTCGTCTGTTGCTTTAGTTTAAAATGTTTTCTCAAAATAATTATTACTTTAAAATTTTAAAATTAATTGCCTAATGACCATTATTTTTAGCTATATTCTTGACATTAAAGAAATATTTTTTTTTAAATATAGCTCAATTCTCAAAAAAAAAATAAAAAAATCTAATAAGTAGGAGTAACTTAGTAAACTATATTTTGTTCTTCTCCGTCCACTTTTATTTATATAGCTGAAAATAGATGTCTATTTTTACTTGTTCACTTTAAAAAAATCAGGAGATAATTTATCAATTATATAGTTCCTAATTTGTCCTTATTATTAACTATAATCATTTCTTAAAATATTGAATTTATTATATTTAAAGGATGACATAATAGAATGTCATTTCATTTATTGCTCTTTAAGGGGTGTGCCAAGTCAATACAAGACAAGTAAAAAATGAACAGCCGGAATGTAGACATCAAAATTTTATGAAAATCTACAAGACGAGCCTAGTTTTAGCTAGAGTTCTTGAAAGCTACTCTACCATAAACACCAGTTCACATATATATATAACATGTAATATATTCCCTTGAATCATGCATCTTGAAAATTCCATTAAGTCATGAACTATTCACAAAGAGATTAAGATGTTATCAGACTCTTCTGAAAAATTCAAATACTTCAGGATCCACAAAATCTCCTTACACAGAGTTCAAATAAATTCTAAGGAGCTCTACATTATTCTTGTTGAGAAAGTTTTTTTAGCCCTCGAATTTTGGAGATACCCAAGAGATAAACAGATTTGTATTCATAATCTTGATAAGTGAAATCATTGTTTTTTTCTCTAATTTGTGATTATAGTATATTTTTGATGTTTAAGGAAAAATACAACAAACAAAAGTATAAATCATTTTTCTTTACAAAAATGAAATGAGCTAAAACCACGTTAAAATGAGACTGAAAATGCTATATACTTGTGTATGAAAAGACACACAAATGTACATCTAATATCTATTTACTATTTGGATATAACAACTTTGTGGTAGTAACTAAATTTGCATACTCTATTAATTACACTAGGTATAGATATGCATGACAACAACAACCACTATATTATATGATGAAGATGATCCACTACTCCCACTACTTCCTTCACTCACTTCTCATCCTTCACCCCCCCTACCCCCCCCCCCCGCACCCCCCACCCCCCCTTTGCCCCTATACCGACCAGACCAAACCATTCCAATCCCATCAATCTCTTCACCTCTAATATGTGTTTGTTTTGTACTCTTTCTTTCATTCATCTCTCAAAACCTCATACCTTATTTATCATCTCCCCCTTTACTAGCCTTTTCTTCCCCTTTTTTCCCCATCTTTTGTAGTTAGGTCTTTTCAACTCTCTTCCTAGCTACTAGTATTTCATAACATGATGAACATTACACATATTTCTTGATTTTGACTCATACTTTTACTTCAGAGCTCGTCCTTGATCCGCCTCTTAATTCTTCGATCCGTATTATCTGACTTAAAAAGAAAAAAAACCCTTATAAAAAATGTCACTTGACATGACATATTCGTCTTCCTCAGAACGTGTTTGCTATGTTCATTGCAACTTCTGCAGCACAATTCTTGCGGTACACTTCTTTAATTTAATTTAATTTGATTTCAAACCCTTTTTAATAGTTTTGAAATGCATGTTGGCAAATAATTTTAGATCGAATCATTAGAAGAAGAGTTCCATTTTTTAAAAATATAATATGATGATTATGAGTACAAGTTCAAATTAAAGTTTAATTGTTCCAATTTTGTTTGGATTTTTTGAAAGCAAATATTTTGCAATTCAACAAAATCTTGTTAAAATGAACTCTTCCTTTTTTAGTATAAGCGACAAGGGTTAGAAATATGTGGAGATGATTTGTTGGATAGTCACTTAACTAATAATTATTATTATTTCAGAAAGTCATTTTTTTTTTTGAAAAAAAAAATTGAAATCAAGAAGAAAGACTACTTCCTTCCTGAGTTGATAACTATTAGTTAAGTGACCATATAAGAAATTTACTTAAAATGATATGATGCTTGGAGAAATTTTGCTTCAAAGTGTTATAAAATTGTCATATTTTATGCTAATTTTCAAATAATTGAAAACAATCTTTTATTATTTTTCTTTTATTCCTCTTTTCTTTTCTTGTTTTTTTGAAGGTTAATGGAAGGAAATATAAATTGAGTTGAGATCCGGTTAACTTGTTTCCAAACCCTATCTAACAAGTAGCTAGACAGAAAAATATATTGTACTAGTTTGACTAGAAACATGCTAAATATTTAATTTCAGATACTCTATATGACTAGATCTCTATATATATAGGACTAGGGTTTCTTGTGAATTTTTATTTTTTTTAAGGATTCAATTAATTAATTAATAGTCACCATTTAACAAGCATAATTTGGTTATCATGCTGTTTTTAATTCTCTTACCAATTAATTGGTCGATCCTCTTTTTCCTCATCAGGTTCGTACTATACTGCACACACTGATCATAAATAATTGTACTAATTCTTGAAACAACCAAATTCTTTTTCATGAAAATAAAAATTGGAGTATGCATTTGTCCACTGGATAATAAAAATATAATCCTCTTACAATAAGATATATTTTTCTTTAATTTATTTTCGTCCTCATTTTGACCATTCTTTGATATTATTACTAACATTTTTTAAAAATAATTTATCCTTTTCATCTATTTATGAAAATGTAGTTACGTTGCTTGATTTGAAGAGACAAAATGAAATTGATGATGCTAGAGTTTTACATCAGAAAAATATTTACTTTGGATATCACATATTTAATTTTTTTTTTTTACTAATATAAATTATTTTAAATATATTTTCTGATTATGTGTATTTCATTCATGATTTCTGTTGTGGTCATGTCATTTTCCTAGTTTACTCACTTTTCTGGTGACTGAGTAAATGGTCAGAAAAAGTCGATGAGAGAGCACCGAAAGAAAAGGAAAAGAAAAGAGATGAGTCCAAGAGCCTACTTTAAAGAAACTCCTTATAGTAATTTCGGGTTTGTTTTCTTACGAGATCACTCAACTAATATTTGTATTTTGAGAAATCACTTTTTTCTTGATTTCAAGTTTATTTAATAAAAAAATAGTTGACTGTCCATATGAAAAATCGATTTTATAAATGTGTGAAAAATAAGTTTTAGATTATAAGTATAAGAAGTTTTTTTAATTTTCCTGGTATTCACATTGAAACCCGATCAAATCTGAATTTGTGTCGAAAAGTCCCACATGGGGTAAAGTTCTCACTAACGAAGGCGACTCCATACCAAGGGGGTTTGAACCTAGGACCTCTTGGTTAAGGATGAAGGAGTACTTACTACTCCACCACAACCCCTCGTTGGCAGTATAAGAAGTTTCACTAAGAAAAAAAAATGAATGTTCGTTTATAAAACACATAAATTGGAGTTGAGGGCTAACTCACGAGGGGAGCTCAGTATGCTTAAAATTTTATTTTAGATTGCAAGTTTGACGAGGTAGTAATAGATCTATTAAGTCCAAGTACATAGAATGTATGTTTCAATTTGCCAAATCATGCAACTGCAAATAGTAAAATTTCGTTAGGCACAAATTGCTGAGTACTCTTTAAGGATTATACATTATTTTTTTTTAATTTTCTGGACAATAGTGAGCACTTGTATGATGTTATGTTTGTCAATAATATAGTAAATTAATTACTCAATTTTGTTTCTATTGTTGTTGTTGTATGTCAGGTTAGCGTTCCATGCAACAGTATGATGACAATAGTGACAGTAAGGTGTGGACACTGCGCAAATTTGCTTTCTGTTAATATTGCACCTTCCCTTCAGTCTCTCCCCATTCAAGATTTACAGGTATATATTACTCTCTTTGTTTCAAATTATTTGTTTAGTTTTAATGACTTGGTATGGAGTTTTAAAAAGTTAAAAAAACGTTTGATTCTTGTGGTTTTAAATTAGAAATATTTCAAATGTATCAAGATGTCGTTTAGTCTTATGTAAAAGGAAAGAGGCATTTTTTTAACAATTGGACTAAAAAAAATAATATGACAACGATTTGAAACGGAGGGAGTATTTAGTTTATTCTAGAATCTTTTTAGTGTTTGCCTTCTACTTATTTAGTTAAGTATTACAAGAATATGTGGAAATACTTCGTTCGATTTTAAATTCTTTATTTCTAATACCTTAGACAGTCCATGTCGTTGAGACAATATAAAATTTTAGATGAAATGATCACACAAATACTTTCATATATACTAATTGGTATATGCAAAATATATGTAATTGTATAGTGTATAATGTGTTATTATGTTGAATTAGCAGACACAAAATGAGTCAAGTACTGAAGATGGGATGAGTAAAGGTTATGGGTCATCATCCTCTTCTACAAATTCATTTCACAGATTTTCTCCCATTCCTACTGATCATGATCAACATAGATCTCCTCCTATTCGCCGTAAGCGCTCTCCCTTTCTCTAATTACTTGTTAATTATGAGATATTAATTTTGTGTTCACGCTCTCTTTTTTAAAAATTTAAAAGAGGGACTTCATGAAGACCATACGTACCTATATTATGTGTTTGTCTGATTCTTTTTAATTTATTACCTAACTACTAGAATGGTTTGAAAACGAGCTGAGTTCTTTGATACCAGTAATTTTGAACCTCTTCAACCAAAGAAGAGCAATTGTGTACCATCTCATTATTAGCTGGGTCCAATTGTGTACAATCCATCAGTTGATTGTGACATTACACTTGTACCCAACTCATATGTAATACCAGTATCTTGAAACATAGGTTAAGTACTTCTGAATTCCTTGCTGCACCCTTTTTCTCTTAGGCCCTTTCTTGGAATAAAAAGGTATAGGCATGACTCTAGTCTCTAGATTAGTCAGTTTGGTGGTTTGCGGACAGTGACGGAGCAAGAAATAAATAAAAATGATTATTTAAAAAAAAAATACTAGTGTGTCACACCTAGGATTTGAAATTATAACCCAAAGTAAAACAATTTTTAAACCACCTTTGCCATTATACTAGAATCTTCGCTTGTATCAAGGGAATTATCTTATTTGACATAATACAATTTTCCGCGAAGGGGATTCAATTCTCCTTGCCTCTCTTTTGGAAGGCAACTAGAAAATTGCTACTTATATCAAGTTGAAATAATCTCTTCTTAAAGCTAGCTAAGTAATCAGTTTCCCTTTAGATTAGCTCTTAATTAATTTCAGGTGCTAGATGATTAGACCAAAAAAAGATTTAGAGCTAAACATTGAGAAAACTATACAATGTGAATAGATTTTTTAATTTTATTTTATGTGTATGTATTAGATATTGAATCTCATTTGATACATGAATAGCTTCTCCCTCTAGTGACAGAGGGGTCTAAAAAAATATTTTTAAGTTATGAGTTTGATTTCTCCTGAAATGTTTATAGGTTTCTAAACCAAGAAAAATATGTATTCCAACACATGATAAATACATTTTGATGTGAGCTTAAATTAGGTTTTTGAATTAATTTGAAAATTTTAGTTAAAAATGGATGAATCCTAATCATCCACCGTAGTCCATGTTAGTAAGAAGAATATGAGCACTTATGTTGGTTAAAACATCTCTAAACTCTTAGGCACTAACACTTAAAAGACAAAAATTAAAATCATCACCAACCAAATCTTGATCGAGACAGTGAGTTAAATGGTCCAAAACATAATAAATTCTTTTTTAAAGAAAAACACTACACAACCAATTAGAGACAAATGAATATTTTGGCACATGACAAATATATATCATCAATTATAACCTTGTTTTACCTAAATTTACCCATACCTTATAGTGCATAAAATATCATGATTTTCAGACAATAAAATTATGTCAGAGGAAATAACAAATTAATGTTATCATAACTTGTCTTACAAACATTATCTAACTCTCTAAACACGAATTCATAATTTATTATATATAATGGCATAATATAGCTAGCTGAAAAAAGTTAGCTAGTTAGCGCACAATAAATTTTTCTAATAGGAGTTTGTTTCTTTAAGTTCCATCCATTTCACACAAAAAAAGTGTTGCTCGCTTCCTCTTAGCCACTAGTTAGTGGCTCATTTTGTTATCGATATTTCTACCTGCTCTTCCTTGCCTCCTTACTTGAGAAAGGTTTCGACCTTCAAAATGTTACCTAAGAATTCATTGCACTACTAAAATTATATGTTCAAATGTTTGTTGAAAACTTTGCAGCACCGGAGAAAAGACAACGTGTACCTTCTGCCTACAATAGATTTATCAAGTAAGTAAAAATAATATAATTTTAAGTAGCATATACATTAAATTAAGAAATGTGTGAATATATATATATATATCTATGATGTTGTTAATTAATTCAATGTGTAGGGAGGAGATCCAAAGGATAAAGGCAAGCAATCCTGATATTAGCCACAGAGAAGCTTTTAGCACTGCTGCCAAAAATGTAAGCTATATATTACATACATTTAAAAAAATAAATAAAAAAAATAGAGATTTTCATGCTACATGAGAATTGAAAATAATTATTTCAGCTCAAAATAACTTTTGCTATGTAGGCTGAGCCATATATGAAGAAATTAGAAGGAAATGAAAAATGCAATTAAATCTAAATATATCAAAACTGTATATTAATATTCAATAAGTAAATACATGACAGGATCAATGTAGAGTGTGTTCGATACAAAGAAAAATAATTTTTTTAAAAAATAAATAGATTGTTTACTTATTTTATTGAGATTCTATACATTTTTCTGAGTTTTAGTTTGACTAGTAGTTTTATGGGAGAAATGGTATGGTAGGGGAACAGAAGAGGCACTAAATAGAATAGTGTGACTAAAGAACTTTATATTTATGTGAAAAATTTAATTGCCTTTTTTGACATTTTACTGTATGTTTTTGCAGTGGGCACATTTCCCTCATATCCACTTTGGACTCAAGCTGGATGGCAACAAACAAACCAATAAATTGGATCATGCTGTTGCAGGAGAGGGTCCTCAGAAAACCATTGGTCTATATTAATTAAATAATAAATAATATGATCTAGCTATATTATGATCACAAATATAATATATATATATATATATATATATATATATATATATATATATATTATGATTATATAGGTGAGATATATTATATATATTGTATTAATCTCTCCAAACTAATAAACTGTTTTTAGCTCTTTCAGCATCATCCCTTTTATGGCCTTGGGATTCCTTGTTTTTTTATTCGTATTATAAGTTGTAACTATTAACTATGTTTACTCCAATAATATACGCTTGTTTATTATTATTATTATTAGTTTATTACTATTATTTGCGTTTGTTTGTGTGAGCACACTCTAAAGGTATGCTTGGTACAGAGGAAAGCATCTGAGTGATAAAATATGTAACTTTTTATCGGAGTATTTTTCTCTGCTAATTCATGCACATTGATGGTTCTAATGTAACCTTAGAACTTCATATATATAGTAATATAGTATTAAAATTCAACATTATATTCTAATCATAAACTATATCAAACTTAATGTTAGTATTCTATGTCCTAATCCTAAACTGTGTGATTTTCTATGTTCAACATGCTTATTAATTTACATGGTTCTTATAAATTTTTTAATGAAAAAGTTTTTGATGATCAACCCCCACCTATTTGTCTCCGCCCCTAATCTAAATTAGGAATGTTAATTGAACAATGACGTGATGTGATACATGTTAGTTTTCAATTACTCAATATTAATATTTATCATAGAAATTTATTAATAATTATTTTATAAATAACTTGATTCTGAGTATTTATTCTTAACATGATCAGTATATCAAGGCTGGCTTTAAATTTTTTGGGGGACTTTTCAGTCATATGGTATTCAAACGCCAAAGGTTCGAGTAATTGGCCAACTAGGTGTTCATAATTTGGGTAAAATCAATTCAAATGGAAAATTAAATTAAATTAATTAAATTAATTGATATTCGTTTAGTTTTGATTTAATTTGGTTAGGCTTGCATTTAAGTTTTAAAATATCGATAAGATTTGCTTTAGTTTGGTTTTATTAAAAACAAATTGAATAAAAAATTGAATTAAATCGATAAGTTATATTCATAAATTTCAAATAAATAAATAAAAAAAAAATAAAATCTGTATATATATATATATATATTATACTTTTTAATGAGTATTTCTTTTATCTCTAATAGGTTAATAAGCATTACACCTTAAATTCATTTATGAAAAGAAACAACTACTAGATTTATATGTTCCTTATCATCTTTATTCACTTGATCAAAGCTTACATATATTAAGAGAATTCCTCTATAATTCAAGAAAATTGTATGCACCATAATAAAAAGTTAGTGATAGATTACAAGTTGGAAAATGATGGATTTTTTTCCTGATTATAAGGGGAAAAAATAAAAGAAAGAAATATCAGTATATTTCTTTACACTGAACTAGACCAACAATAACCAAACTCAATGAATACAAATTATATTTGATTTGATTTTAATAATTAAAAAATGATTAAATTAATTTGATTTTGATTTTACGCCAAATTCAAACCACGAACATCCCTAACTGGCCTACTATAGGGGAAATATTTAATTTTTCAATTTTAAAGCTTAAACTCGAGATTTCTTATTAAGAATAGAGAAATTTCAATCACGTGATCAGAGACACACACATGAAAAGAGAGAGGGTACCAACAAGGAATGTAGTAGAGTGGTAGATACTCCTTCATCCTTAATCAAGAGCTCTCGGATTCAAGTCCTTTGAATACGGAGTCGTGTTTGTTTGGAAGCGTTTTACCTCTAATGTGAGACTTTTCGATGCAAATTTAGATTTAGTTGAGCTCTAATATGAATACTAGACACCAGACTGGAAAAAGAAAAAAGATAAGAGAGAGGGTGTTGATAGTAACAGCTCATGTTATTCATGAGTCAGAGTCAAATCAGATACGAAATTTGATAATAGAAATGAAGGGATGGGACCAAATAAACACCGAATTTGATGGCTCTGCTAAACTAATATAAAACTTGTATGGCGTTGCACCAGCTTTAAACCAATTTGGTTTTGTCGCAGAAAAAGTCATGCACTCCATTACTTACCATTTAAGGTATCAATAAATACCATATTCAAAATTCAGTTAACTATAACTAATTTTGGATATACGTCTCCAAAAATATATTACACAATTTTTGGAATATCTCATACGTCTTTATGTCTTTCTCTATTCTAAGGATCACTAATTCATTAACGGAGTTTAACATAATATATATACCCTATTGTTATATTATATATCACACTATTTTACTATTGTTATTGTTTCTTTAATTAGTAGATTTAATATTGTTTTTCTTATTAACGGTTATGATTTCTTTGTGTTTTCTTCTTCTTCTCAAGTGGATTTGATGCTAGCTCTTGAGCCTAGAGTCTTTCGGAAATAGCTTCTCTACCTCTTCAAAATAATAGTAAAATATGCGTATACTCTACTCTTCCTTGACCTCACTTAATTGATATAAAACGGGGGAGAATTATTTGAATCTCCTATTTCAAAAATAATATTTCTGTGCCAAAGAATAGACTCAATAGAGTAGACCAAATGAAATGTTTTTAACGCAAAAGACAAACTCAAGTCACCGCTGCAGAAATATATAAATTATAACCTAGCTTTATTTTCATTAGTATCATTATTATTATTATATTACTATATTGTATAACCAAGCAGCTAGCTACCAAGATTTATGTGCTTTAAGCATTCAAGAAATGAAAAGACCACGTACTATAAAGTATCAATGACTTTTGACAAGAGCGGACACAATCATGGAACCCTCAACTCACCTTTAATTATCCTTTTTGGCCTTTCTTTATCAATAATTTGATCATCTTTTAAGTTACAATTATTTTTTTTAGTGTCAATTACTATTTTTCTGCTTCAATTTATTTGTTCTATTCTTTACAACTATTTATAAATTTAATACAATAAAATCAACCTTTTCATTATAAAAGACATAAAATTAAAAATAAATTGAGCTAGTAAATCAAATCTCTCCAAAAGATATTGGTTGTGACTTATGAGTGGTGAAAAAAAAAATTCTAGTTGGAAGTTTTCCCTTTAATATCATATTTTTTTAAGAAAAACAGTTATTTATGTTATTCACTAGAAGTTTGACTCAATTCATCTATATGCTTTTAATTGAGGAATATATTAGACGTTTTTCCCCTTTTTTATTATTTTTTTAATTTTAAAAAAAGGTATAGGCTTTAAGCTGCAGAATCTGTAACGTCAAATCATGTTAGTTGGTATTTTGGAATTCAATGAGGGGGGTGGGGGCTATAGTACTCAGTCTGATCAGTGTGTAAAAAGATAGGTAGGTTTGTGAGGTATACTTGCTTTGATATTCATTTAGAAATTCTCCTGTCAAGACACTATCCCAAAATTAAAGGAGTAGGAATGGATCGGTACGAAGCATAATAGATAATAATTTCAAAATAAAATGTCAATGTGATAATTTGGGTTCGCCACAAAGGTGGCCAACAATCCGTCTGATGCATTGCGCTAAAAAATGTGCCCTTTTAATGCCGGACTCAGTATTTAAGCATTAGGTGATCAAGGGATTCCTTTTGATTCCACTCTAGCTTGGATTGGAATTTATATATATGCAATTTCATTTTCGTTCTAGCACTACATACATTTTTTTTTTACCTTTAAATGGGAGTGAAATTAATAAACTTAAGTAGGGAATAATAAAACATCATCGATCGATCAGAGACTTAATAATTCCACTTCAATTGTTTACCATATATATACTATCCCTAAAAGATGAACTTAGAGAATAGAAATGGAGTTGGGTTTGCTAATAATGTTTGAAAAAAATATTTGGGGGCGTTGCATTAACATAAATGCACGTATAACAACCATGTAACAAGTGTAGATGTTACGTATTCAATAGAGGTTTCTTAATAAGGCCATGAAAATTTCGAATATTATATGGTTAAACTTGAAAAAAAGGAGATTTTCAAGCTTGTTGTATGCAATTGAAGTAGCTACTCATCTATGATACTACTATCACCTCATACCCTGAAAAAATGAGGGTGTGTGGGGTGGGGAGGGGAGGGACCCACATGCATGTTACCCTATATAAAGAAGGATGGTCCAGTCCAAAAAATTTAAAGGACAGTCAAGAAAACTAAGGATGTAGTACTTTTTGGGGTTTCGCCAGATATTGAAAATAAATTTAGGTTCAATGAGAGATTCAACAAGAACCACCAATCTAGCTGATGTTCAATCTCTTTCACATTGGTATACAACAACATACGTATATATATTGGTATATATACATGTAATGTACTCCCTCCCTCGTTAGAGCTCAAACTCGATATCTCTTATGACTAAAATGATCATATACAAACAAGCCCATTTTGGGGTTTCACTCGCAGACTCAGCCTCAGTCTGCTGAGAAACTCTATAGTGATGTGCCTATATTAAAGGTGAAAATGGAAACTAGAACCAAAGTATAATGCACAATGAAAATTATCACCAAAATTGCAAAATGTAATTTCCTATCTAATGACATAATTCAATTAACTTCATGTCATAAAAGACCTTACCTTTCTTTGCTTCATCCCCTGTGCATAAACAATCTGTTCCAAACTACTTTCTGATCTGTTACGATAATTAAGGAAAAGTATCTTCTATTTAAAACGGCTATGGAAATATAAACTTAAATTTCTTTCTCTCTTTGCTACACTGCTACATAACCATTGTTACCACTTCACTAGATTCTTTTTGACCCAAAACTACAACTAAACTGGATGATGCCAAAGGTCAAAGAATGTTGAAACCAAACCCATTCCTGTAAGGCGTTGCGAAAAGATAAATCAGGCCTTGATGTTTAGTAACTATAATCTAACGTTAGGCTTCTTCAACTCGTCTATAAAACAGGACATACGCTGCTGAGGTTTTGATCTTGTCCTTGCTGATGGGAGACACATGGCTGTCATCGAAGTCATACCACCGATCAGCACCTTGCTACATTATTAAGAAAAAAACACAGGTTAGAATATTTGAATTAAATTGGCAAAACTGGAAAGGTTCTTTCTTGCATATTCTTCATGATGCAGATGATAACTAACAACAGAATGAAGATGCATGACTAAAGTTTAAAGTTCAATATACGATGGAGACACTTGCAAATACATAAACTGAACACACCTACGAAACATGATATTTCTAAATTTGCCCTAGGAGAGAGGTACACTGACCCTGACCCCCCACCCACCCCTCTCCCCAAGTACTAGTTTTTTTTTTTTTGGATAAGCTGAAGTTTATTTTAATCGTAAGATATTGCGAGTTAAAGTTTTATTAAGAAATTGTACAAAGATAATGCTGCAGCAAATACAAAAGAAAGGACTTGTTTTACATTACATATTCAGGGAGTCTAACAAGTCCAGCATATCATGCAAATCCAAAACTAACTTCCCTTTCATCCAGAAGTACAAATTTTTGCATACATCTATACTGATCATTAGTATTCCAATTTTATCAGGTTTAAAAATTCCTATTTTACATTAGAACAGAATCACAAGAAACCAAAAGAAGCAAGGTATTCAAAGTCGCAGCACTACTTACATGAACAAATGCAGTATAGTGACCCCCTCCCATGCTTCCATAATGGTTGCTAATTGCATAAAGCATATACCGATAGGAAGATTTTCCATCCTTGTAGGCCATATATGAGGATAAATCGAGATCATGAGTGGGGAAGTCAACGTATGTCTCCAACTTGTTCTTTATAAACCGGCTGTATGAGAACCTCTTCAGGTGGATGACCAGAATTTCCGACAGTCTCCAAAGATCCAACTTCTTAGTGGCTTGGCGATGCTCCTTACATCCAGGGCAGAACCTAATGTTGGATACGAAACAAAAAACGTTAGGCAGATCATATTCATACCTCCAAAGTGAATGACACAAAAAAATGATTAGATGATAAAATAGAATATTAGAATTTTTGCATGAAAGAAGTCTTTTCACCCGATGAATATGACTGTCATTGCCAGAAGTGGCCCTGGTAAATAACTGAATGTCATTATCTAAAAACTGTATATAGTTGATTTCAATATACAAGACACAAAGAGCTACACTTGAAGCACAATGTGCAGAAAGTCAATAGAGGTGTTACGTGACAGCATCAGCCGATGTCGTCATTTCTTTAACACAACTGAACTAGAGGTTTGAAGGATACTGCTCATGCCATGTTACAAAGTCAAGGTCCAATTTGGTTGACGCTAATAAGAACAGTTATGCACCATAAGCAATCAAGGTGAGGTGAAGAGTATTTACCTAATTGAAATAAAATTTTGTATCATAGGGAGAATACAGTTCTGTAAGTACAAATGTTGAGGATTTATGATTGTTAGCACAAACCAAAAAGAAGCAAAAAGAGAACCATTTCAAGATATCTCTGAACATTCATATGTTATAATTTATCAATATAAAACTTGTGTACAGATGGCGTAAATCACAGAAGTGAAGGAGCTGCATACTTACCACATATCTTCTGGCCCTAGAGGCTCTTCCTTCAGAAATGCCTCAAGACATTTATACAGTGAGACAGAATCTTGAGGTCTTTTGCCAAAAAAACCAGATTTGAAAACTTCTGGCAGTGAGCTGAAAAGGCTTGTATTGTATTTTTCAACCATTTTAGGTGACCAATTTACAAGTACATTTAACCGTCCAGGGATATCTGTGGACTGTAATGGCTCATTCATTACAATCTCAGCGCCTTTAGCGATTGCCTTATCATCTGACAGATAAAAACGAAATTCCATATCTAAATGTTCGGCAGCATTTTCCTCAGCAATGCTCACGGGAAACCCATTTACTCTTTTGTCATCAGGTTCCGTTTCTGTACATACTTCAGTAGAACTTCTATCAAAGTTATGCTCAGCCATCTGGGCTCTATTTTGGACTAAGAATGGTACAAGTAACTGCAGATAAAGACTACAGACATCAGATCCTTTAAGAACTCTACCATGTGCGGCAAGTGGAATACCAAATGCCTTCCAATTTGAAGTCAGCTTCCCGTATATATAATGCCTGAACATGCAGTCTTTATTAGATTGCTAGAATGGGAAAAGGAAGCAAGGAAAAGATTTTTTTTTCCAAAGGAAATATCAGCCATCTTGTTTAATGAGTCGTGGAATGCTACGAGATCTTTCCAGCTTAACAGATCAAAAATTAAAATAGCAAAAAAAGAAGCAGGAAATTCCACAGCATGAACAACTCTAGTAGTTAAGATGCATTAAAAAAGCAATAGTTTCCTTTTTGCATCTTCATGATTGTAAATATAATCTAGAAGGATAGCACACATCATTTCAACTACATGTTGCTCCAAGAAACCATGTACAGCAATGATTTGTAAACCATTAAGGTGAGGCGAGTTGAGACTCAGAATGTTCAATACTACTAGATATCCACCTCACTTTTACTTTATACAAGATGCAAGTATATGGGAACTTTTTTTTATGGGGTAGAGAGAATGTTCAATACCAACTTTTTTTTTTCCATGTCAAAAAAGTATATGGCAACTATCAAAAACATTCTCTCTATCCCATAAAGGAAGGGGTAAGGTCTGCGTACACCCCACCCTCCCAAAAGGTCTGCATACACCCATCCTCCCAAGACCCCACTTGTGGGACCACACTGTGTGTGTTACTATACAAGTATATATGGCAACTAACAACCTACTCTTTCAACCATCTTGAGTTCAAGTTACCATGATCAATCACCCACTCTCCATAGTAAACTAATAGATTGAGAAAACTTTTTTGGAAAAGGCACTTCATAAATATCCTAATCTTAAACACCCCAGGCCTTAGTTCAAGTGGTAAAGATTGAGAGACTTGTGGCTTATGTTGAACCCTGTTCTATACGAACTAAGCTTGGTATTTAAGTGAGAATGGTAGGAAGAGGGGACCATTACCCCCAAGTTCAAGGGTTGTGGTTGGTCCCAAGGGTGGCCCTAGGAGTTCTTCATCACCAAAAAAAGAAATATCTTAATTTCATGAGCTGGCTAAAAGTAAAAGGATATTTGAATAACAATATTGTAGTTCTTGGCCATAGGAACACCAATATTGAGACTAACTGAAACAGTTGAAATTGTTTGTATGATATTATAGAAAATTTTAATATTGAATCAAAAGCAGCTATTTTACCTATACTCAGTGAAGCTTATAAGCACAAGTGTAGTGATCCCAATAAGATAGATCATACCAACACTTTCAATGCTTTCCGAAGTTATGATAAAGTTGTTTGTTAGACTGTTCAGTGGATCTTTTTTATTTCAATTTTTGATAAGTAGATAGAGTAGTCAAAATTTGAGCAAAGATGAATTCCTAGCAGCTGAGAGGGGCAACCATCAGAAACAAAATAAGCTTCATTATGATCTTTAGATAGTGGCATAGTGCTTTCTACTTCTATTTTTTTCTCACAGAAGACAGTCTAAAGTGAATGCTCCTTTCTAACAAAAGACTAGTTGTAATCTCATTAACTTAAAACTGAACATTTAGAAATACAATAAATCATACATCACTTGCTCTAAAATTAAGGTAAATTTGATATTTTGGTAAGTAATTCTTTAACTTCATAGTTTCCATATTTGCCCTTCTTCAAAGGATTGGTTGTGAGAATAATGTTGACACATAAATCTTTTTACTACATTACTAGAACAACATATATCTTCTGCAGAAAACATTTTGTCAATTCTTTTAAGCAATTGAAATCATAAAGTACACCCACAACCAAACCCTGCCACCAAGGTCGGAGAGCCTTTTTATCCAACTTATGAAACATAGCTGTGCATGTATGACACGTCCGTAAAATGACAATTAAATGTTTGATGAACTTCAAAGGGAAAAACATAAATGCACAAATTATGAGTTAAGTCAGGACATACTCATCAATCTGTTGATGTGTAAACATAACCAAGGGGGCTCCTTCAGTACCCTTGTGCAACCGATAAGCAACAAGTCGGTCACCATCTCTTATTAAAGACAATGAATCAGCTGGCTCCTCAAGATAACGTATAATGCGGTTGTTGTATATCTGTGACCAGTAAATGGTGTAAGAGCTAGAAATAGAATTTTATTTTGGAAATACAGGGAAAAAAGGAAACTACTTGACTATCAGACAAATCGTATATAAGAGCTGGAAATAAGTTTTATTTAGAAAACAGGAACCAAGCAACAACTCGAAATACATAGAGACCATTTCTCTTCTTACTGGAAACTGTGCACTAACCTCAGCCACCAAAAGGGTCTCATCAGACTCCAAAGAGCATGCAGTGCTCAAAGCACGAATTAGATCTTCAAGCTTTCCATCCTTGGGAACAGTGATTGTAAATGTAGATATC
Organism: Solanum bulbocastanum; assembly: GCA_037074985.1. NCBI lineage: Eukaryota > Viridiplantae > Streptophyta > Magnoliopsida > Solanales > Solanaceae > Solanum > Solanum bulbocastanum. The sequence goes on from CM073602.1 coordinate 47,878,627, forward strand.
TGAAGATCACTGCCACTTTTTATAACTGTGAGAGTCATCGACCTCATAGATGTAGATGGCAGAGGCAGTGACAAATACATGAACGGATCAAACGTGATGGAGACCTTTTTGCAAACAGGACAGACCAATGTGGAGCGATATTGACCCTGCAACAATTGAATAAGCTCCGAGAAATAAGACTACATGAAAATTGTATAAATGCACAGGAAAAAGATTCAGATTAAGTAGACGTCTAAATGCTCCTAAGGGTAATAGGCAAATCATGACCTGCTGGAAAACATCAACTCCAGGCTAGCATGCGAGCACCTCGACTAATGCCATGAGGTACCTACTACCTGCCACCAACGCAGGTACCGGGTAACACTATCCAAGAAATGACCTTGTGTTTTTGCCTCTGCCGGGATTTAAACATGATACCTCATGGTTGGCAAGTCGCAACTCACTTTATTGACCACTAGACGTCTAGACCACACCCTTGGGTGCTAGAGTCAACTTTATTATACAAAAAAAACCTAAATAATAAGAAGACGACAAGCTGTCCTCAATGTGTTGTAGTTGAAAATTATCTTAGAAGTGCAAAGCTTTATCTCACAGCTGATTGGTCTAAGATGAGTCTAGAGATTATATGCCAACCTAGACCACATAATGAATAAATAGACCAATACCTTCCAAGCACATAATGCCTATAGACTGCATAAATGTCAGCACTCTTCATAAGGTTCAAATTTTCATGGTTTTTCCGGATAAAGGTAGGTTCAAATTTGGTTCAAATTTTCATGGGTTTCCCAGATAAGGTAGGTTCAAGTTTTCATATAATTAAACTTGTAAAAGAATACTCACAAAGACATTTAAAGGAAAATGCAGAGACTCATATAATTAAACTTGCAAAAGAATACTCACAAAGACATTTAAAGGAAAATGAAGAGACCATTTAGAGAGAAGGAAGCAACATATATAAAACTAATTTGTTTTGATATAAACCTGAATCTAAAATTCATCTCTTTGTTTTCTCAATAAAACAGTCATCTCTTTGTTCAGGATTACATTATAGAAAATTTTCCTTTTAAGAAGATTTGACCCAATTTTTTGCATTAACAAATAGTATATGAATTCACTAAGGGGTCGTTTGGTTGGGAACAAGTTATCCCAGGATTAGTTGTCCTGGGGTTAGCTATCCCGGGATAACTTATCCCATCACTATGATATAAATGGTGGGATAAGTTATCCCAAACAAGATACAAAAACTTTATCCATCACTATTTTCTTATCCCATCACTATTTATTTCTATTCCTCACACCAAACGACCCCTAAAAGTATAATATGTTTGAATCTCAAGATAAATTGTGTCAATTTCTTTTGTAGAAGATAAATAACGCAGAGAATCTAGACAAAATATTCAAGGCATTTGAAGCAAGCTTTAGGAATACTGGTTAAACTTTCCCAAACAGTTGGGATATCATTCAATATAGTTCCGGATATAGTAAAACATTATACCACTTCACTTTTCTTGCTTTTCAAGTAAATGTTGAAATGAAATCAACGATTTCCAACTTTTGGCAGTGAGAGACAAGATAATTTTGAATGCTAGTGAGATAAAATGTTTCCTACTTCTAGTGAGATATGAGAAACCACAGTCAGCTACTCACTTGGCAGACGTCCACTATGATGGAATCATTACGAGCCAGATGATAGTTCCAGTATTCATCAGCGATTTCTTCATCTGGACGATCATCTCCATCCTTAGCTTCAACATAAGGTTTATCCTTGACGCGGTTCAAATCTTCGTGGAGTCCATCCAATAGAAAAGCTAAGACCTCCTGCAGATACATAAGGAGAATTAGATGTCAAAAGATGCCCACAAAATGAGAGGGCATGAAAAGCGAGCATGAATAAATGACTTGAACTTGGAAACTAAATCCAACAGGAAGGACTGAAATTGGACCTGAGAATCATGCTGATTGAAGCCACTGAATTGAGGAGCAAAATGTGAGAGCTTTACTTTGAATGTTCTAGGTGCCACAGGACTAGCTCCAGGAGCCCATAATTTCATCAGAAGGTCACCAAAACCAGAGGCAATTTCTCCCTGAAACAATTGAAAGAGAGAAACTTAGGCAGAACAATGTGTAAGGAGACAGAATAGAACACAATATTTAGTTGGGGAAAATTGAGGTGGAAAGGAGGAGGAAAATTAAAAGAGGCAAGTTTCTTTTCCCGTGTTTGGTAATAACAAAAAGTGGAGAGATTGAATATCCTTCAAGCCAAAATTTCTTAACATCTACGAAATTGAATGGAATGGATATGTTTCTTTTATTTTTCTACTTTTCTCAAAGATAACCAAACACAGTTGGAGGAGAAAAATGAATTCTTCACCTTGGAGTAATTGATTCAATTTCTCTTTTGACTTCTCCAACCAAACATTAAGAGTTAAGGGATGTTGACATTGAATTATTCAGAGAGAACTCAAGAAAACATCTAAGCAACCTGTAATGATCTTGAAATACTCAAAAAACATAGCTTACTTTCATTCCCAATGGGTTGTCATGATTTATTTCTCTCTTGTAGTCCCCGAGAAAGTAATCAACGAGCTTTGGCGTGTGTGCAAGGCACTGGAGAGCACTGTTCATGAAACAGGTGTTCCCTAGATTTTGCAATCCAGTCAAACCCAAGGTACCAGCTTCACATGAACCTCCAGAAAAGGATGAGGAACTGCTCCTAGTGAGATTAGAGGTTATACCACTGCCAGAACCATTCATCAGAAGGGAAGAACCATTAAGGTATGGCACTGACATCTCATCCTTTTTTGCTTTATTTTTAACAGAATCTGATAACCCGTAAACCTGCAACTCCAAGAGCAGCTGCAAAGCAAAAATTAAGAGGACAAAATAAGAAGTCTGTTCAAATCATTCCTTGCTTATTGACTGCACGAACCATTCAACACATAATTCTAGAGTCACTAATAAGACTGTAAGATGACCAATAACCAACTAATGACTTGAATGATAATGGATTACTACGAAAGCTTAGGTAATGGGTACCATACAAGGAAAGAAAAGAAAATAAAACAGCAAAAACTTAGGCATCTTTCTCATTTGTTTCACAGGTACACAATCAAAGGAAACACAAAACTAATCAATGATGATGAAACAAACTGGTAATAACTTCCACAAATAGAAGAAACAACTACCAAATATTCCATATTTTTGTAATCATATATCCAGCTAAAAGTAGCATAAACTAATTCACTCGTTAGTTTGCCAAACCAAATGGTTGTAAAGCAGATTGTTGAATAAACAGTCACATTTTGTGTGTTTCTCTTGTCCCACGGTAAAATAGAAGAGCTAAATCTTCTTAAAGGGTACATGATTCAAACTGCAGTGAAAGAGCACATCTACTTCTATTGGATGAATAACTCCAGTACAACCCCTAACAGATGTTCGGAGTGGCGGTTAGGCATCCTTAGACGAAAGAGTACAAAGGAGATTCACATAAAACTGATTTAATGGGCTAAGCATTGATCCATGCCCAAGAAAAAGCAAGCACTAACGTAGAAAACCAAATGATCTCCCAGTATGCTGGAGAAAACTCCTTTCATCACTACAATGCTAGATGGAGTTTTAAGTGAGCATATTCATCAACTTAGTCACTGTAACCCATTCTATGAAGCAAACACTAGTTAAAGAAATAGAAGAATCTGCTAAAAGAACTTAATTAGAAAACAACCAGAAAAAAGTTTAACCAAATTATTTTCTAATGAAAAACAGAAAAATAATGGCAAATGCTGCAGAAGCATTGGTGGACTTTTAATTGGTAGTCATGATTATGGCAGAGTTGGAACTACATACATCTTGCTCTGACTGCTTCTGAGAGTCCTTGATCATATTATTATTTTCATTTGAAAAAAACAACGCCGTCTGCCCAGATAAATCCCAAATCCTTGACTGCAGAGAACCAAAATGTGATTAATCTTCTCAAACAGACCCTTGCAATTGATTAACAAAAATATCAGAACTTACGGGTTCTGTATCCACACTAAAAATTCTGTAGGCTCTTCTAAAGCATTCAACTGTATTGTCCTGAATCAAATGTGAGAAAACAAAATGTTAAAACTAGACTCTAAAGGATATAAAGCAGTACAACTGAACTCCAAAGCATAGGTGAAGATATATTGCAAGATAAAACAAGAAACATCGTCCAAAGAAAAAAAAATGCAAACGTCTAATATGCAACACTTTACAAAATGTAAATAAGTTATTCCAATTACTTAGTAAAATGAGGTACTTTTGGACAAAAACATTTTTATGAACACAAGCAGAGGCAATATTTGGGTGAATGATAAATACGAAGTAGCATGGAAAGATCACGGATACACAAATTCTTTTGGTCTAGCTTCACATGTGACCCTTTTCTCTAATTATTTCCTATTAGTTAATAAAATATGAAATTCTCTAGCTGTTTTACATCATCACACTTCGTTGTAGTTTCAATACACAATCTCAGCTGTATCAACTAGCCTAGTTTATTCAAACCAAGGTTTCCTCTTAGCCTTTAATGATCAAGAAAGAGAATTTGTTAATATAGATAAAGGTGGAATATCAAGGCATCCTTGAGTTATGGTATATAGTTCGTCCAAGCTATTTAGGTGGTATAAATGATTCTACTAATACTTAAGATGTGAGATTACTTGTTAGTTTTAAATTAAGAGGATAAACCTGTAACTGAGTCTACTATGTTATCTTGAAACTGATTGATTACAAACTACATAGTTTCTTCTGCTACAGAAGTGGGAAAGGGTAGGGGTGTTTGTATCAGTGTACCAATTTCATGTCATAGCTACAGACATACAAAAGGATATATTAGCACATATTGCTGAATGTTGCACCGTTTTACATTGTTAATTCCTGTCTATACAATTTAACTCTAGAGTAATTTACTTTGCTAGAAAGACAACACAATGATGGAAAAGTGTCCTTATATCATTCTCACAAAGACTCTCTCTAGAACTTTCATTGTCGTCATAAATTCCCGATAAGCAATTTTGGAATTGGGAATTACAAGCATCAAATGCTTCAAGTGAACTATATAAATAGCAACACATGCATGCAAAACCGAAATTACCATGCAAAATTTATAGTCCACTATATCAGGAAATAGATACCTATCAAACTAACGTACTTCTCATCTATTTGCAAAACTCAACACAACAAATGGTGTGCATTGATTAACATTTAACTATAAAACAGAAGTGGAAGAACTTTAGCAGCTATTGCCCTTCCTAGTATTTCATGTGAGGATGATAATACATGGATTCATGCATAACACTTGTTCTTAAAGTTGATATATTGAGCATTGCCATCGTAGTTCCTTCGGAAAATTTCAACAATCAACATCCAACAGTAACAACAAAAGTGATGAAAAAGAAAGCCAGCTTCTCAAGGAAGGGGGGGGGGGGGGGGGCAAGGGCTATACCGAAAGATCATATGATTATGCACTCTATTAATATTATGATAGTATAAATCTCATTGGAATGATAGATGGAATTAGAAATTGAACAAGTTATTTTTAACCTTTTTGCTTATCCTGACTCCTAAGGAACTGGTTTCCCGCGAAACAGAAAGCCTCAGCTGTAAAGGATAGACATCCGCAATATCCTCATCTGTAGCTGAAAAGCTTTTTCCATTCTTAGCTGCAACTTTAGAGTTACTGTGCCTGAAATATGAGGGAGCAATTCCAGTCAAACTAATCAGAACTCTAAAATGAAGAGATCAACTTTTACATAGTTCAAAATGCATGAAATTATTAACGTGCTAAGTATCCAGTTACTGGGATCCAAAGACAGATTCCGTTTCTTAAATGTGAAGAAACAGAAACACCAAAAAGGAAAGTGAAATAATCAGTTATAACTTATAAGTTACCCTCACCCCAAATAGAAAAAGAGAGAAAGAAACAAAGGAAATAAAGAAGCATTTTAAAGTTAAAAGAACAAATGGTGGTTTTTCATAAAGAAATTATAAAATGCTTTATACATTGAGCTTCCATATACACTAACAAGGCATTTAACAAAATATATATTTACAAATCGGAATTGTCATCCAACAAGAAACCACAATGAAGTCTCAAAAGGCTGGAGGCCTCTTTAATGTCAAATGAAAAAGTGAGTGGTCTCAAAAGCAGAAGAAACCAACAAACTAACTGCAAGTGGTTCTCAGAATGCTCAACAAACTTTAGTGTAAATCTTAATGAGATGTTTCATCATACACATTTCAAGGATTACAAAGAGAACAGAGTTCTAATTACTAACCATTTGAGTGCCTGCAGCCACATGTTGCCGGGGACTAACGCATAGTCCCGGCCTGATACCCCAACTTCACCATTCTCCTGACTCTGTGATGAGGATTCCTCCTCTCTCCTCAAGTTAAATGCGATGTCTGGGCTAAATATGTTGTTAATGAGTTTCATTGCTCCATAAGATGGAGCTGGTGCTACTGCATACAAGGTAGCCGACTTCCCATCTGATGGTGCTGAATCCTGTGCCTCCTTCCACCACCTATAATGACAAACACACTTTCTCAGGTAGTGCTGTAAATGTATATGTGCCAGTGGAGCTTGTCATATATGTATGTGTAACACTTTGATCCACTCCATGGAAACACACGGAGACCAGAAAATCTTAACTAGAGAAGATACTGCAAAGTGCAAACGATAACTTCTGGAAATTACTGTCTCCAGGCTATATACCCCCACCCTGCCTACTAAAACATTCTCTTTCTTCTTAACAACCAGTCTCAATCATCAATTTTCTTCTTTTCTTTCACGCTCTCCTCTACCCCTACTAACCACAGAGCTTTGCCACTGATAAGAGCTTTTTATAATAAAGAGAAACAACATTTCAACAGACAACATACAGTATGATAAACCTAAATCTTATGAAGAAGGAACAATTTGTCAACTTCTTTTGAGGTTTACACTATTAAACAGATAACCAACATTTTCAGATCTCATTAGCACTTCCCCATACTACTTCTCAATTATTAACAACATAAAAAAATATAACAAAACCCAAAATCCAAGACTATAACTTTCTTATGCTAAAGTTCACACACACACACACACACGATTCGATCCAAAGGCTAAGAGGTGAGCAAAAACCAACAACATTGATTAAAAACCAACAGTATTTCAATGTACAAAGCTCATACAATCACCAATCCAAATGAAACTAAAAAAAAAAAAAAAACACGATTTGATCCTGCAGATAAAAAGTGATTAAAAACCTAAAACATCTCAATGTACTAAAACTAATACAGCTACCAATCTAAACAACAAGTAAAAAAAAAAAAAAAAAAAACTAGCTCTAGTTTCAACTTTCTCGTTATCTCATGGGTACAGATATATCTCTGATTCAGATTCGGATTCAGCTGAATTGGATCAAACCCACATCATAAAATCAACTCATGAAAGCAAACCCGGAGAATTCAATTCCTGATTATAATCATTAAATTTTTTTCCCAATCCTTTTGTGTTTGCTATGTAAACACTTGCATGATGAATGGGTCAAGGAAAATAGATAGAATGGGGAAGTGGGTTTACCTGTAAGGAACGAAATAAACTCGCTGGTCATCTTTTACAGAAGATTCGGTCTGTTGCTGTTGAGAAGAATCCTCCGATGAGTTATCCATTTGTATAGACGGAATTCTAGAGAGAGAAAGAAGGTAAGAGAGAGAAAGACTCGGAGTTTCAGAAATGGCGGAAGGGATTTGCAGCAGAAAAAATGTACAGCATTTTATAGGAATGAGAGAATGGCGGATTTTGCAGAGAAACAATTGGAGCTTTTTTCTGTGAAGAGGATTCAGGGGAAAGAATATTTATGAAAAAATACAGAAAACAATTTAATGCTTATATATTTAAATTTTTTTACACTTAAATACTTCACTTAATCAAATAATTTTCTACATATTTGTTTAAATTCACAATTTCACAGAAAAAAAATAAAAAATAAAAAATAAAAAAAAGGATCTAAAGACAGATCAGATTGATCTTGACTGTGCATATTATCTTAATACAGCTAATTCTATAATATGTCTTTTTTATTTATTTCTTTTTTCCTTCTTTCGTTTGTCCCATATTTTTTTATTAATATTTTTATAATGGACAATACATGAAAAAAATAAGTTGAAGTGACTTTTTGTATTTGATGCAAAATCAATTTGGGAAGTGATGTTAAATCAAAAAGATTTTTTGTTAGTGAAAGTCCAATATTTCATTTGCTCTAAAATAAGTATGTTTTAACAATAAAAAAAAATTCCAAAATAATTCTTGTTTTAAAATTTAAGACAAAAATAGCAATAATAACTATTTTATTTATCTTTATATTTAAAAACTATTACTTCTTAATAATGTCATTTCTCAAAGAATATCTGATAATTAAAAATAACTTAAAAAATTATATTTTATATTGCGACGGAGGAAATAATATTTTGTTTCTTTTAAACAGCTTTAGAGTACCTTTTGATGTACTTTTTATTTATAATTAACAATTAACAAAAAGTTTATTCAATTTTCATTTGACTTGAAAGGTCAAACACCCTCCAATCAGAAATTAGTCTTTTTAGCCTTAAATTGGTTCACTTTTAATAGTATAGACAGAATGTTTTTTTCTGGGTTATATTTTCAGTTATAATTATAAATACTGTTTTTCAACTAAGAATTTAAGAGAACTTAATCCAGATAATAATTGTTTTTTTTTCTACATTTTAAAATATAGTTGAAATATTTTCAAAAGTAGTTAATCTAGATAATAATTGTTTTTTTCTACATTTAATGTATAGTTGAAATATTTTCAAAAGTAATTATATTATTCTATAAAGTCGTATAAAAGTAAAATAAAAATAAACTCAATATAATTGGTGGTCTAAAATCAAGTCTTAAGAAGAGGTTTAAATTTATTCAATAGAAAATTAATTTTTTTTTATTTGAAGTTTGTTCGTTTAGCTTTTTAATATACAAAAATATTGTTGATTTATATAATAAATCTTTTTTTAATATTTAAGTTTTTTTGACAATACAATTTGTTGATTCTTTTGAGCATTTTAATATTTGTTTATTATTAACATTGTCTCACATAATTTTGTCATTGGCTTAATAGCCATTCTACTACAATTAACATGGAATAGAGGACATGGGAGTTATGGCGTTTCATTGCCTAATTACTTAGTGGTCAATTAATGACCATAGGTATTATACACTTTGCTTTCTGATGAACGTTAAGGTAGTCAAAGTGTAACACTTGGTGCATTTGTTATCCTCACCTTTATTTCCTTTTTTTTTTATTTCCTCCATTATACTGTTAGCCCATATGTTTTGTATTCAGTAATATATTCTATTATATTATAATGCAATTCTTGCCTTTTATTTTTTAATAAAAGTAGTTCTGTTAACATATACCTTGTGACCTATGTAACTCTTAAGGTTATTATCTTCACTTTTTGCTACACCATTTATCTTCCTATTCATTGCTAGGAAGACTTCTTCTAGTATAAATAGGGGTGATCTTCATTTGGTTTGTCATGTACAACACACAAGAAAACTATAGAGTGAAAAAGTTAGTCAAAAAAGAGAGTTCTTATTAGTTGAAGAGAGGTGTTCTTTTTTGTGGAGCTTTGGACTCAACTCTTGTCCAGAGTTGTTGAGTCATACTTTGTGAAAGTTGTTGTATCCTGGAGAGAACAAGTCAAGAGGATTACTGTTGGACCAATAAAAAACATTTGTTGCAATGGGCTTGAATCTCCTTAAAGAGAGCGAGATATCTGCGCCTCAGCCTGAAGAGATTTATTTCTTCATTGTTATTTTCAATTGTAATCTTGTATTTTTTGTTATCTTGTAAGTATTTTCAATAACACAATTAATTCATTTGATATTTTTGTTGGAATATTACTATTCATGGTCAAGAATTCATTAATCTTTATTTTGAAATTGTTTTTTCAAATATATTCTGATCTGTCGAAATAACAATAATGTGACATTTTGTGTTTATAAGAATATAAAATAGAATAATTCTAATATCAAACATTTCACGATCTAATTAATGAGCATGCAACGTAGCTATAGAAGCCTTGAAAAAGAAAAATCACAAAAACCTAGTGTTCTACATATAATTTATTCAAGCAATTTAATTGGAAAGAAACTAATATGTAATAACAAATAATTATTTTTAATATATCATAATTAACTCAAGTAAAGTTATTTATTTTAAGAATAAATAAACGATGATTTAGAATGTAGTACTATAATTGACGTATATTTTTAAAAGTAAAATCTTAGAAGACAAATAATACAAACACGACTGCAATATTACTCTGGGCTTGTTTGGTATATAATTATCCTACCTTTTATATATAATGGCTCATTTCATCATTTTAGTACGTCTCATGAGATTTTTATTATTTTTTCCACCAATTAAACAAGAAATAAAATAATTTGACATTTTGTTTTGAGATTGTTCTCATATTCTCGTATCAAACAAGCTCAAAGGATTATTTTGAGGACAAAGGAAGGGGACCCCACCCATTTTTAAACGAACAATTCTTTTAAATAAATCCAAGTCAAATTTGTAACTAAACTTAATGACACGTAATATTGGCTTAAATATATTCTCTTAACTAGCAACCTGAATTGTTTTGGAAGCATGCATCTTTTGTACACAACTTTTCTTTGTTAGTGAGTTGCAAACAAAGTTTGAAACGATGAAATTTTTGATGGTTTTTAATTTGTGAATGAATAACAAAATTTTATGGATTAATATTTTAAATTCTTTCAACGTTTTGATCAACTTCGCTCCATGATGCTTTATCTTTGATTTTCAGTCTTGAGAAAACCAAGCATCAATTTTATAGGAGAGTGCATTAAAAAATTATGATAATACTTTTAATATAAATTGCTAGCTAGGTATATATATTATGCTACTGTAAGAGAGATTATTAAAATTGGAGATATATGAAGAGAATATATATTTAATGTATCTTAGACAATATTTATGTGTTTTCTTTTGTAATTCGAACTTGAATTAATTTCCTTTCAAAAGACTTAAATATTGATTTAGCAACTAGTTATTTAGTTTAATTTAATTATATTCAGTAAGTTACTAATTACTAAGCAATCACAACTCGAATCACACTATTCGTAGTTAATAAATAGTAGGTATCTTGAATTAATTTATAGTTTAGAGCACGTTTAAAATAGTTGTTTTCTAATAGTTGTTAAGTCTTGAAAACTCTTTTGATGTTGAAACTAATTTTATAAATAAATAGCTGCTTGTTTGGTTTGAAATATTAAAATTGATAATAAGCAATTGATGTATTTCATAAAAAGGTGTAACAGAAAAAATTGTTAAAATTATTAATATGTACTCATAGTTATATTCAAAACTTGTATATATTTTTAAAAGTATACATATAAGGAGAATACCAAATTACAAAAATGAGATAGCATTGTGGAGTTTGAACTTATGCTTAAAAAAAAAAGTAAAGAAAAAAAAATAAAGAAGCAAGTATGTGCCACTTAAGTTGTGGGTTTTTTCTTGTTCAATAATTAATAATGTTTATTTTCCAATTATAATTAAAAAAAAAAGTGACTATTTTGTTATGAAGTTTTTCCCCATCCAAATAATAATTTAAATTATATGTGTTTTTATATATTAATGTATATATACATATTTTATTGAGGTGACAGATGATCGGATTGACCTGAATGGGTGAAGATTGGATCGAATTAATGAGTAAGTTGCTGACCAGTCCAAAAGTTATTTGGGCTAAAATATGAGCCAAAATCCAATTTGCTAAATTCTTAGTTTCTTATTAAGTTTTAATTAATTTATTTGTTCTTTTATAATTTTTGGTACTACCCGATAAACTTATTACCTTTCTTTATTAAGGCTATGGATAACATATTATATATATATATTATGAATCGTTGTGGGCCAGATGATAGATCAAATTTTGATGTACTCAAATAAATTGTGGTAATAAATAAGTGAGTCAATAATTTAGTCAAAATTAAACAAGTTAGGCGAATTATGATCTTATAAACTAATCTTGCCATCTCTAATCTTCTATGTACAACTAATATATAATTTTTATACAACCGACTAGAGGTCGTAATTAACTTTGATGATCAATCAAATGTGTAACTTTTCCTTTTTTACCCTTAAATACAAGTGGTACATTGCCAACTAGATCCAGACAAACGCAGATGGAAATTGGGCCCGGAGAAACAGAAGTCTAAAGTCAAATATCAGGCCCGTTTACTACAATGAGCCCACTCCTTCTATTGGACTATTAACTGGGCCTTTTCAAGCTTTAGTGCGCAAACATGGGCTGGCCCACATAGCAATTAGGTACCCATATTGAAATCGACTAAATCTAAATTTGCGTACGTGGTATCCCTAACAAGAATTTGCCATTCTCGAGACTTTTAGTTAAGTATGATGGGATCTCAAACCAGTCCGTACAATCCATACTGGTCATTTTGTGTTATCTCATGTGCATCGTATAATGCAAAACCTTTAGAAAATATTACACCTTCAATCCACTTTTAATTGTCATAATTTCTTTTTTTAGAGTTAAACTATATGAATATTGACTAACATTTTACGATATGTTTTTTCATCATATTGATATACAAAAAATGCAATTTATAGTACTTTTCCATAGTTTTTTAATATCTAAATTTTTTTGTTTAAAATATTGAATTAATGTAATCTAATTTAAATTTGAAAATTAATCGAATTGACTTTCAAAAAATGCAACTTAACAATTAAAAGTGGATGATGGAGGGAGTATTGTACTATATTCAAGTAATGACTATTTTTGAATAATTTCTTATGAAAATTTTAATGTTTTTCTGCCACTAGATCAATAACACACTTTATTTATGGATTTTCAATTCATAATTCTTATATATTTTTCTGGATCTCTCACTACAAATATAGACAAACCCCTGTCAAGTTGATATATATTTTTATTAGTATCAATAATCTCATCCCATTTTAAATTTACCCCATAACCCAATTATAACCAAAACATTATTGGTGATAATCAATTACTTTTAACTTTTCGTGATCACAAATCAAATATTTCTTGACTTGGGGTGTAACCAGTAGGTTTTCCAATTATTATTTTTCAATTGCTAGCTTTAATTGGATCTACATCGTTCCTTTTTCCTTTTTAGCTTTATAAAGAACAAAAAAATTGTAGGTTAAAAGAATCCCACTTAGTTAACGTAGCTCTAGTTGGATCTCTATCGGCCTTAATTACGGTAGTTTGGACATGATTTGAAATTAGATTGATTTAAAATTACACGATGTATAAACATGAAATTATATTTTATTCGTCATAAACATGAAAACTTACAATTTGCATAAACTATTAAAACTTCACTAACTCTTATATAATTTCACTGAATGAGCAAATTATGATTCATAAATGAGGTATTGAAATATCCTAAAGCCGTTAATAAATCCTATATCTCCATTTTCTTCGATACATAAATATTTTTTATCACATGCTATTGTAAAGATGCACTAGTCCAAAAAATCAGCAATAATAGTAACTAACTATTTTTGTGCAAAGATCCATGTGGTGCGTACAATCTAAATTCACTTCGAGCATGATTTTTGCTTTTAAAAAAATAAACTTACGGGTCAAGTTTTTATATTTTTAAAAATAATTAAAATCACAATTTGAAATTTTAAATCTTACTTTTTTGAAGAATTTGAGATTTAAAATTGAAGTTGAAATTTTATGCAAATTTTATAAATAAACGTTGATAGTCAAAACTTAAAATTGCGATCCTAAATCCTACAACTAAGCTTCTATTTATTCAATCTTTAGCTTTAAAAACAAAAAAAAAATCTCAGGTTCATTAATGTAGGCGATACTCTTTATGTTCTATTTTAACCGTCGTTTTTTAAAACATCATCTTCGAATAATTACTATCCTTTTAGAAATTTAAGGTTAAAATTGACAATTATTTTATACCTTTACCATTAAAGAAATATGCACAATATTTAAGAGGAAAAATTAATATACCTGTATTAAATAAGAATAACTTAATAAACTATCTCTTATATTTATTATTTTCTTAATAAATATGAAAAAACAAAAATGACAGTAAAAATTATGACTCCACTTGAAGCAAGTTTGTTAATGCTATTGAGCGTACATGGGTCTGTTCATTTACTGTTCGTCAAGTAGAATTCGAACGTAAGTTTATTAGGCAAATATATTATCTTTCTCGTATTAGTCGTTTGCTTTTTCTTTTACATATTTTTTAAAAAAGCATATATAAAAAGGATAATTTTACTAATTTATCTTTTATTTTTTTTAGAACTTCATAAACTTTAATAATTAATTGTTAGAGAAAAAATTAATTAATTCTCTCTTAATTTTATGAATTGACAAATAGATTGAAATAACTATTTATAATAACGTGAACAACAAATTAATATGAGAAAGAAAAAGTATAACTAAAGTCTTATCAAATTTCGATAGTTTAATGTTTAATGCACGTAGCTTTCGAATACGTACTGTATATTGCAAATTAAAACACGTAAATCATGTGTCTAATATACACCAAGAGAATGTATTTAATCATGAAGTAAGATAAATTAAATATTCCAAACTTTCCTTGACAAAACCTTAAACAATGGATTATGATGTTTCCAAAAACAAGATCAAACAGACAGACAAGACTCTTGGTGAAATGCCATTGGTTGAAATGACAAAAAGGAAAAATGATGAAAAGAAAGCATTCACACTTGATGCTAGAGACAAATAGAGACATGACCCCTCCACCAAGTCATAAATATAACTCATGAGATTTTGTCTATCTACAAGGATCATCAACCTAAAATATAAACGCCTCATAAAGATGAATGATTGTATATATGACTCAATTATCAATAAAAAACGTGTTGCAGTGAATAAAGTTATTCTTCTTTAAATATGAAATTTTGAATTCAAGCTTTGAATATGAAAAAATTCCTTGATAGAGAGCGTTTGCCCCATGTGGTGTGAATACAAATTAGTCGGGCTCCAATATGTGTACTGAACATTGAATGATTTTTATTTTTTATTTTTAAAAGGAGACTCCATTAATTAAATCCCCCCTTTTTTGATTTTTTAAAAATAATTGAAGCAAATTTTATTTTATTTTTAAAAAAAAATCACTTGCAAAAGGTTACATGCAGTGCAGTGGTGTTTCAATTGGAATTTGAAGAAATTATTGTAGTATTGTTTGCGCTCCCGTACGTTATCACTATAACAAATACGAAGCTTCATTCCTCGTCAAGCTAAAATATAGTATGTGTAATTTATGTATATTTATTAGAAAAAATAAGCAGTAAATTTGCTTGACTATTTATATGAAAATTCCTTAATTTTAACTTTTAGGCAAGATAATTAATTTCACTCGCAAATTTCTAGATAAAAATTTCTTGTGAAATTTATACACAAACAATATATATATGAACTCATTGCAAACTTCAATTTTAAATTCTCTTCTTTTTTCTAACTCCAATGAATTATTGTCCAAACACCTACCGTGCATGTTAAATGATATTGATATTTTTAAGGGTGATGTGCAAAATATTATTTTAAGAAAAGTTTGTTAATTTTTTAAGTGGTCCTATATTAGGAAAAATGGGATAAGAATGCACTTGGGGAAAATGACTCTTTAAAAAGAATTATTATTAGTGAAACAAATGAGACCAGAGGTTATGGATAAAGAGCATATGGTTCTGTCCACTATCCATTTCATCTTTATAACACAGTTCTCCACATCACCTCTTGGCCTCACTGATCAGAATACTTCTTGGATGGAATAGGTTTATAAAATTTTAAATTTTTTAAAAATATAAAAAAATTTAAATGTATATTTTCAGAAAAGGTGAGGGTGACAGAATCTAAGAAAACACCGTCATTAAAGATGGAATAAATTTAAAGATTAGTTTAACATGAGAATCTCTCTAAGTATAGTTCCCACTATGATCAAGATTAGAATTGGACAGGAATGCCTTCATTGGAATATATGTGTATTTGTGTGTGTCTTGTAGGTATTATGTAAATTGAGAGTAGTGTACAATTATTTCAACGGCAGAGTTAGAAGTTAAAATTTATAAATCTTTAAAGTTATGATATAAAAAAACTAAAAATTAAAAATTTATGAATTTCTATAACAATATTAAGTTGATATAATAACTAATTCAAAATTGAATATATACATATATCATGAATTTCTATCACAACTCAAGCTCACGTATCTTTGATTCTATTTGCCTCACAAATTAGTCCTTTAGGCTACGCTATCATTGAGTCAAAAGTGTGCATAATTTGTGATATGCCTTATAATATTCTTAATTTTCTTTTTCAATGCAATGTAAGATTCACCTAAGATATCATATGCATCACTTCTTTAGATAGAAGTTTGTCAGTCCTTCTCTGTGATCTGCCCTCATCATACATCACAATTTCTTTTAATATGTATATAGTGTTTGAACAAAAGATATTAAGTACATGAACCCACATATTATATCGTAAATCTGCACTAACTATAGTATAATTTGGAATCTTATAATCCTGATATACTTCAAGAGAATCATTTATGTGCAAAGAATACAAGAAATCACGTCAATTTCGAATATGGAGTTGTGGATCCCTCATTTTTTCTCTTCAAGATTCTTTTTTTTTGTATGTTTGTGAATTGTGTGATGTATATTAAAAGGACAACCGTAGAGCTCTAGTATATATATATATATATATATATATATATATATATATATAGTTTGCTGTTACCCATACATAAAGTTTGTGATGCTGAAGTATTTGGGAACATAGTTGAAGGATTACCAAGGTAGAGCATGCATATTTTACAACTTGAGTGTGATAGTGACTTAAAGACCTATTTAGAATTTGAACTAATATATATATATATATAGATATATATATAGTTTGCTGTTACCCATACATAAAGTTTGTGATGCTGAAGTATTTGGGAACATAGTTGAAGGATTGCCAAGGTAGAGCATGCATATTTTACAACTTGAGTGTGATAGTCACTTAAGACCTATTTAGAATTTGAACTCTATGATTTTGAGTTCGAAATACCATCATATATTCATTCGATTCAAAGTTTATCACTTAACGAACTTAAGCCAAAATTACTAAGTTTGGATGAACCTATAACATTACACTAATTTCGTTCTTGAATGGTAAATGATATGCAATTCAAATTCAAGATAAATAGTTATATCAATTAAAGTTAATTAAGTTATATACATCGATAATTATTAAAAGTTTGTATTAAATAGAAATGTGTAACCAGTTGTGACAAGGTAATTTATCTTACTTTCCCGTTATCAAAGTTATTCTTTCAAATTCTATATAATAATGAGTTTATTATACGTGTCGAGTATCATTAGAAATAATTTGGAATGACAAAAGGCTAAGTAATAAAGAAGAAAAAAAAAGGAAATTCCCATTTGATAATGAGACAGACAAATAAACAGACATGACACACCACCAAGTCAAACTTGGATCATAATAGAGTTTTATCTAATCTTAATTAGTAGCTCTATTATAACATCATTATTAACTAAAACACACATATATAAGCTTAACTTCTCTATGTTTTCCTTGTTCAAAACCTCTGAAAATCAAAGATATTGATAGTTAATCTCTCTCTTTGTTTATTTGGCTAAAGGAAACTCTTTTTCAACAAAAGAGTAAAAACTACTAGACTTAAACTTACAAAGAGAGGAAAAATTACATTACATTACATTTCATATTATATTATATTACCCCATTTATTTGTGATATACTATACTTATAAGTTATATGTTATGATCTTTCTACTTAATTAAATTAAACATTAGGATTAGACAAGTAATGATGATGATTATTAGGAAGTTGCAATGCAATATGGCTCCCAAATGAGTAGAGACTTCCTCTGCTCTTTGCATCCTTTCAACATAGGCACCAAATAATTGATGTTTCCTTTGTTTCCTCTCATTAACACCAAATCTTGCTGCTCAGCTATCTTTGTTGTACTTTGGGCAATGGGAGTAGTACTGTTGACAATGGCTGTCAAACTGGGATTGGGATTTTTCTTCCAGAAATAGTTATAGGCATTGAATGGAGATGCTTCGGGTGTTATTAGATGAGGAGGGATTTGTGGAAGTGATTGCGGGGTAATTGGGGTTATTTCATCTTCGTGTCCAATCAATTTAATGGAGTTGTTCATCTTGTTAGTCCATTTATTATTGCCTACTCCCATGAGTTGTTTCATCATCAATGTTGATGTGTTCACATTCATTCTCCCATTTGACAATCTTGATTTTTGCTCAAGCACAATTTGCATCCCTTTTGTATCATTTCCTTTTTCCTGATCAACTTCGTCATCATTAGCTTCATTGTGTTCGACTTGTTGAATTTCGTCAAACACTTGTTGATGTACAATATCCTCTGCTTCAATTTCTGATGAAGTGGTGATTAAGGTGAGAAGAAGGCGACCATCAACGCGTTCAGCGCAGAAATGGTTCTGAGGAGGAACAGAGACAGCTTCAAGAATCAATCTACCATTCTGCCTGTGAGATTGCATATGAACAGAGGGTGCAGCCAAGGAAGAAATAGTTGGAGGGAATGATTTTGGAGGAGGAGGAGATGATTTTTTTTTGTTATGGTTAAACTTAACAACAGGAAATTCCTCAAATGTTTGAGGGGACAATTCTTCTTCTTGTTTTTGGAGATGATCATCAAGGCTAATAATTTCAGAACCAGTTTCTGATCCAAGACTTTCAGTACAAATTTCAAGACTTTTTTCAGTTAAAGAGCTAGATGATTTTTTCAAAAGAGGATGGATATAAGGAGGTGGAAGTGTAGATGACTCTTCTTTCTTTTGAGTTAAAATTGAACTCCAAACATCATTTGATGTTTTGTTGTCACCATTTTGAATTGATCGCCAAATCTCATCTTGTCCAAGAACATCAAGTTCTTTTGAGGAAGCAATTTTCTTCATAGGAGAGAAACCATTTTGTGATAGCCATTTTTTTGATGACATATCAGCTGAAAGGGTTCTCCTAATTGAAGCAGCTACACCTTTGTTTCCTTTTTCAGTGTCTGTTCCAAGAATAGACACTATGCCTTGTTTCACTATCCCCATCTTAGTTGGCGGTAGTGGTGGGGGTAGTGGGATACTAAGTTGTTGTGCCTCTTTTGCCATCTTGAAGTTCTTGATGCTCATAGTAGGAGGATTACAACAGAGTAGGGTAGAGTTGAGTTGAGTCGAGTAGAGTAGTTTGTTTTGCTTTGGAAATGAAAAGTTTAAGAGAAAAATTAGGACAAAGTTATGATATATGATTATATGAACAAACTTTCAAGTTGTGAAAAGATGTTGTAATAAATAAATGAAGTGTTAGTTATAATTACCTTAAGCAAACAACAACATTTAAATGAGGGATGATAGTTGAAAGCTAAGAGAGGGAATTTTTTTTTTTCGAGGAGATATTGCTTATGAAATAAGATGTTTTGATGGCAATTACAAGGAATGGGGGTGTCAGGGTCTTTATAAGAGTCCAGAAAGGCTATGGAACCGTGTGCAAGGGATCCGCCTCTAAACCCACCATGCAAAAATACTCTTCTTTTTTGCTTGTATGTGATGTTTGATACTCGCTTTGACACTCTAACTAATTCAAATTCACATTACATAGGCTTATCAAAAAGGAGACGTGTCGTCCTACCAATATTTCTTTAATTCAAATGATTCGAAGCTAAAATCTTTAATTAATGATGAAACTGTAATTTTCGATGGTATGCATAAAGCTCATTTTTCCCTCTCCCACCTCTACTTTCACACTGTTAATTAATCAGTGTAGTAGTATTTTTTTTTGCTCCCACAATTTTTTTTTTAAAAATGAACATGTTAATTAATCATGCTCAACATATATGAGGTAAACCTGGTGCTCAGTCGCAATATTTATATTTTGTTAATTACTTAATTAATTAATAAAATTTTAGTTTTGATGCATATACATGAAAAATAAAATTTTATTTTCATCTATCTAAATTAAAATTATGGAAAAGAAATTACTGTGCGGACAAATTAACTAGTTACGAATAATTGTGATCCATACTTGGGAAACTGGAGGATGAAAAACAATACATATATTTATTTTGTTATGTAGATAAGGGTACGTAGTGTCTCTTGTGAGCCTAATTAGGTGAAATACCAGAGTTGGAGGTGAATTCACCAAGACTTATATAGTATCTTTTTTTTTTAATTCTAAAGTTTTTAGTAACAAGTATTAAATTGTATAAATATATAATAGTCGATGTCGCAAAACGGTATAATTTATTTACTTTTGTTATTTCAACTTTCTAAAAATGTTGCCACAATCCTTCAAAATATGGTACATTGGAAGGACCAAATCACCAGACACATATCTGACGAGATTTTTAAAGATTCTTTGCAAAGTAAGTTTACGCTATTCCATTTTTCAGTAAATGAGAAGTACTGAAGTAGAAATTCCCATGGTACATATTGATTTCTCCAGCAATGATTCTTCTGGTAAGTTACTAAGTTAAAAATGTACCATTGGAGAATGTTGTGAAAGCTACTTTTTTCACTTACTTTACTACACTTCATAAAATATTTTACCAATTTAATTATTCTCTTTCCCTCTGTATTTTATTTTTTCCTCTTTTTCGACAGTTGGCTTACCACTTTTGCCTTTTTCTAAACTACAATTTAAATGGCATATATTACCGTCATAATTTTCTATTTGCACCTGAGCAGTTTTACATCGATTTTTTTTTTTTTTAGATTTACGAAAGAAGAAGAAGAAATATTAGTGATAATAATATAGTAGTTACGTACACTAAAAAGATATTTATCAAAAGATATTAACGTGATGAACTCTATGTTAACTTTGATGATTAAATTCTTTATTTTAGTGGTAGTTACTAAAATATAGATTAAGTGCTCCTAAAAGTTATGTATACAAAGTTGAATATTACGTTACATGTTCTTTGTAAATTCACTTTATTTTTAAATAAAAGTCGTGTTATAAGCTAATATAAATAGTACTATATAGATTAATAATGCATGGAAAAAAGGGAAGGTTGGATCAGCAGAACATTTAGAGAAAGGAAAATAGATAAAAGTGTTTGTACAAATATGGAAAAAGTGAGAAGAGATGGTGATTGGACGAGGAAAATGGCTTAAGGAGGAAGCAAAGGCATATCGCACCATCATTGGCCGCTACATAAAGCCCTATCATCACTACATATAAAGTTGCTTCATCAAATTAGAATCATTCAACAACATAACAATCACACAATTTTATTTTTTTGAGTTACTGGATTCTAAATTAATAATTTGTACATATTTCATGAATTTCTTACTACAAATTAATTCAAAGTTTGAGTTAAGCCAAATCTGTAATCAACACATTGGCTCTACCTCAATCAACAACGGCAACCTACCAAATATAGCTCCACGAGTGAAATCTGAGGAGGATATAACATACACATACTTTACCTCTAACTTATAAAAATAAAAAGATTGTTTCCAAAAAGTCCTACAACTCAAGTAACACGTATCACGTATTAGCATCACTTGTCACCTTATAATTAATAGTGTTATTCCCTCCGTTCCATTTTATGTGCTACTTTTTAGATTTTGAGATTCAAACAAGTATATCTTTGACCATAAGTTTTTCATAAATCTTTTAAACATTTTGAATTATCAATTATTATGACTTATAAGTAGTACTTTTTACGTAGATTACAAAAATATAAATTTCATTCAAAAGAATTGAAGATTCTATCCGCAAATTTTCGGTCAAACTTAAACTGTTTAACTCTCGAAAAATGAAAAGGTGACACATAAATTGGGACAAAGAGTATTAGTCAATACTACCAACAATGCATATGTATATAATTAGGAATTATTTTAATAGCAAATTGAATCACCCCATAACAATAATAATGAATATAAGGAAAAATGATACTCCTTATTTTCCAGTTATTTATTTAGACACGAATTTAAAGATATAATTGCTATTTTTAAAACTGTAATTTTAAATATATTTATAATATTGTGTAAATATATTTCTTTCAAAATAGCGAGATCAAATAAATAAAAAGCTACAAAGATTGACGATTAAAGCGTAATACTTGTTAAATGCAAGAGTATAGGAACAATTCATATATACATCATCATATATACAAAATATTGTTACTGGTGAACTATTTATTAAAGAGCAACTTTCACATATAGCAAACACAAAAATTATATTTGTATGTTATAGCTATAGTTTGCATAGTTGCGCTCCATAGCAAACATGCTATGCCTATTTCGCTATACATATATACAAAAGAAACTGGACTATTTCGCTATACATATATACAAAAGAAGCAATTGTATAATTCGCTGGCTCCTCTTTAGATTTGTATAATTTCGCTGGCAGACCATTTGTATAAATTGCTGCCAGCCTCTCGTTTGTATAAATCATTGGCAACCTCTCAATTCAATTTTATGTGTTTGTATATCTGTATAAAATTTGAATTTGTATACAATTGAATTGAAATAAAACGTTTGTATATCAAATATCGTCTCTCTTTCGCTTTATACAAACATAAATTATACATTATATTTTGTATAATCTGTATTTGTATAACACGAGAAAGAGAGAAAGGCAAAAGAGAACTAGGCAGGGGAATATTTGTATTGTATAATTATAAGTGTATAGGACGAAGATATATGTATTTGCATGTATATACACAATTTTCTCTTGTTTTATACAAACAGAAACGCAATTTATACATTTCTGTTTGTATAAAGCGAGAGAGGCGAGGGAGAGACCGGCGAGCGAGAGAGGGAGAGTGGCGAGCGAGAATTTGAGGGAGAGAGGCGACTGACAACAGTTTGCTATGGAACACAATTAAATCAAACTGCTATCGCATTTAATTTGAATTAATAGTTTGTCATTATATATAATTTTCCCCAACTATACTCCTCCAGAGTATTAAGGGAATAATGCATGTATATATATATATATATATGAATCGCGCGTCGTCTGGATACTAATACTTACTATACTATACAGAATACATTTCCCTATCATTTTTTTTTTTACGAGACTGATCTTGTCGTATCTTTTCATTTGTCTCAGTCTTTCATTTTTTCCCCCTAATTCTTTACTGATGTATAAATACACGTACAAAAATTGACATATTTAGCTATATATCTGTAGCCTGTTAATTTCATGCCAAAAGTTGGTGATGTTGATTTAATTGGATCGAATCTTATCTATATTACCAGTGGATGCACCCATAACTTTCAGCTCACATATATGTGTGTGAAACAAAATTAAACACGTCACACACATATATTATATATTGTGTATACTCTAAATTAATTTATTTAAAGAGTATGTACAATGTATTATGTAGTGTCAGCTACGAGATCATCTTCAACTAATAAAAAATGTGTTAGAATCTAACTTTCAGTAGGTATTTTCTACAATCGATTGAGTAAATGATATTAATAACTACATATCCTAGCTAAATGCAGGCACAACATATTTTCAGAGAAGTCAATGTAGTAGGATTCTTAAGAAAGTAGATGTCATTAAGTTAGCTTCGTTTTAATTGATATCCCTTTTCGTAAACAATCGATTGATACTTTTTAAAAATATGAATGTAATTGTGTTGATATTAAGATCAAAATTTTGAGCATAGACTAGTAGTACATCATAGTTAGCGACAATTTTAATTTTGATTCAATTACAGAAAAACTAGGAACAAAGGGCTTTAATTTTATTCCATTTCGCCTGACTCTTCAATATGATCTTAAGAACGCACCAAAATTATTATATTCAAGACTATTGTTTACCTTTTATCCTATAATTTTGGAAAGTAATAATTAAGCTAATTAAAATCATGGATAATTGATATGACTAATTGCATATATAATTAATAAAAGAGAATAGGAAGAATAGAATAAAATGGGGGTCACCTATTATTCAAGAATTCCTGCATGAATTACCATAAAAAGAAAATTCATGGGTGGTGGAATTCCAAGGAACATCTCTTCCTATGAAATAATTACTACAATAAACATATTTAGTACGATTTCAAAATCAGGATCTGGAAAGTATAAGATATATTTAATCTTATTTTTATCTTTATGGTATATAGAGAAATTATTTGTGATAGATCTTCCGTTCAAAAAAAGTGTAATAAAAGCATAATTAAAAAGAAAATAACGATAATAAAATAGAAAAATAAAATTAAAAAAAAACAAATAAAACAACATCGGTTAAAAGTAAAAGGGATTTGTGCTCTTTGTCTGTATATATAGGTCAACTCACTATATGATTGGTGAGTCGGTTCACGAGTGCCCATTAAAAATTGCTCAAAGAATAATTAAATGTATATGCATTGGATTAGGGCTAAAATAAAAAAACATACTTTTTAATTGCTTTGAATGTAATTCTAACAATTAAATTGTGTATGGTGATAAATGAATGAACTTATTCCGAGTTGACTCATTTATAAAAAGTAGTAAAAGTTCAGTGAAGAGAGAATCAAGCGTACCGTTTTTGTTGATTAATCTCGATTATTCTTAATCATTTATTAATCATGTATTTTTGTCATTATTTAGAATGTAAAGTTTATGGATAGTACCAATTATATATAAGCACTTTCATAAGTGCCTTTACAATCCTTTTCTTATTTATGCTAATAATGTTTGTAATAAAGGCATGATATAGTTGACCCTTAGAAAGGGCTAGGTGATATAAATAATATAGACGATTTTCTATTACATCACACATATATATTTTTTCATTTGGTGTCTGATATTTATATTGAAATTCAATTAAATTTGAATTTGTATCAAAAAATTTCATGATGAAAGGTAATTGAAGCACTTTCTAACAAAGACAATTTTGTGTTTAGTAAGACTCAAACAAGCTAGACTTCTTATTAACAAAGGAAGGAATACTTATCATTTCATTAATGGTGCATGTACTATTGAAGGGCGGGCCCACCCCTCCAATTTTATAAAATCAGAAGTCTCATTTCTTTGCAACATTTTATGTAATTTTTAAAAAATATTATGCATCACTATTATATTTTATATAATTTTGGGGGAAGATTACATATAATATATTGAGAATATTATAGAAAAATGGCGAAATTTATAAAATACTATCTATACAAAAAGTTGCAAATTGATTTCTACTAGTATCACTTACGTAGAACTAATGTTTTTAACTTATTTTTTTGTTTTACCGGCTTAATTAGCTCAGCATATAAGACTAATTAAAAGGAGAATTTTTTCTTATTAATTAGTTTTTCAATTTATTTATATTCAGAATACAAACTCGAGATTTCTAATTAAAATCATAACAATTCTAGCTACTATCACCGTGGGTGGTGAAGTGTCATTTAATTGCTATACCTTTATTCTCTACACAGTTGAAGTCTATTACTCCATTTTCCGTCATTTATTTGTTGGAGAATAAACTGAGATCATTAAAAAAAGATTAAACTAATCTATTTTGAATCACGAAAGTGAATATTTCATGAGGCAAATAGTATTAGGACAGTGAGCAGATGAATGAAACTGACTAGTAGAATATTATATATATAAAACATAGGCTATAGTGTCTTTCACTAACATTTTATTTTTTTAAAAAAATGAGTAGAGAGGCTATAGAAAAGTGAGCATAAGGTTCTGTCCACTATAGGTTCCAGCTTTAATAGCACAAGTTTCCAACGCACGAAGCTCGTTGGTCTGTGATTCCCAGCCCACTGGCACGCACAACTACAAATAGATAACTAGCTTTATTAATACTGAATCGACGATTTATCAAAAAAAAAATTTATTTCTTTTTATATAGGGGTAAAACTTATGTGTATATTATTTTTTTGGGATGAAAAAAAAAATAGACATCGTTTGTATATACTCGACGTATAGCAAGTATGTAAATAATGTAAATAGATTGTACACCACATACTGGCCGGATAAGTTTTGTGAAAAATAGTAATTATAATTATATCTTGTTGTGGTTTTATTGAACTGTAAAAATCCCTAAAGATATATATCGTCAAAGCCAGTTAGATTTGGGGTGTTATATTAGTCGACACGTCATTTTGTGCAGATTCCATATTAACCATTTTAAAAAATTGGCTATTTTAATTGCATATATAGCACAAGTTTATCTAGAGAAAACTGTAATCCAATCAAAAATGAGAAACATGATAAAATAAAAGGTTTTTATTAGTTTTATTTGGTATTCTAAAACGACAAATGAACAATAAATAAAATAATTTTTTTATTTGAACAAATTGAATTATATTTTATTATGTAATCTAAATTAATTTCAATTTATGAATGATTTGACCCACTTTAATCCGTCTAAATTTAATTCAACCAACCGATTTGATAATTTAATGGCAGACTTAATCTACAGAAATCGTCATTTTACGAACTAATTGAAGTGTTCCTTGTAAGCAAATCTTTTTATTTCAAAAGATTATTTTATTATATGTATTTACAAAGCCAAATAATTAAATTGTTATGGAATTGTTTATTGGAAAAATGGTAAAGTTGGCAGTGTAGTATATGCCATTAATTTTCACCCTACTTGCCCCATGTCCTTACACTTGTCTTCTACTGGTGTTTTGCATGAAATCAATTGGACAAGTGTCTAAGACACTTGTCTTGTGATTAGGTTTCTCATTGGCTTATAAATAGGAATCTAGCACTCATGAAATGATAGGAAGTAACAAAAGTACTTTGTGCTCACTGCTTCTAACGTTTTCGTCTCTGTTAACTTAATGTTTTCCTAATTTAATTAATTTTGGCTTTGTTATTTTATTTCCCCACTAAAATCTTGCTGATAATTAATTTGCCGACCGTTTGAAATAGCTTCTTAATTTTATGCACTATTTTTATATATCATCGTAGTAATTTTTATCTTATTTTCAAGACTACTATTTTGCTAAATAATATTATAAATCATTATTGTGAAATTTCTTTATTTCCCCAACATTCCTTACCGTCAATTTTTTCTCTAACAACATTATTTAATTAATTTACTTTAATATTTTCATCATTATAATATAACATAATATGAGAGATATTTTATAGAAAACATAGCACTATTGATTACAATAATATTTATTACAGAAAATGTCTGATATAACTAATTAAAATTTAGATGTTCAACTGCTGACTGTAGGATTTCTTCTCCTTTTTGAAATATAAACCAATGGTCCAAATTAGATGAGGGAAATTAAAATTAAAATTTCAAGTTAGGAGGAATTATTGAGTGGATTGTGTCGTTTTGAAAAGAACCACTTTTACAAGTTTTTTTTTTTTTATTTCAGTGTTCGATATTTATTTTAGCTCGATTAATCTGAACTCATATCGAAAAGTTTTACGTTGAAGCTAGGTAAAATATTCGAACTCGAATTCAAGATCTTACTCCGATGGTTACTTTTACTAGTTGTCATAAAGCAACTACACACAAGCAGCAAAATTCACCAATAGTATGCCCGTTACATGTTCAAAAAGGAAAACACTGTAACAAGTTTGAACTAACCCTAATGCCTAAACCTAGCTAACCAAAATCTTTTTGGTCCATGTATTTTTTTTTCCAATATGTGTGTACCAATGGCAAAGCTTGTTCTTGGCATTTTATGGAATCTACTTGTTTGATCCTTCAACTTTTAACCACCGTCAGCAAATATGTCCATAATTACGTCTACTTTTATGGAATAAGGACCACCCCTTTTCTATGTAGGATAAGATTATAAAGCTATATATATATATATTACTTAAAAGGTAAAAAGAATGTCTTGCGAAAACCAAACCCACAACAATGGAATTCAAAACCTAATTATATATGAATATTAAATTGATCTTATATTATACTCATTCTGTCCATCAATAGTTGTCAGTTACTGACTTTGACATATTTTTTAAGAAAAAATAAATAATAGGGATAATATTATTATTTTATCGTTTGACTTTATTACATTTAATGCTTTGAGAAATGTGTTAGACTATAAATAATAATAATGAATAAGTATTGTTGACACAAAAGGTAAATTATCTTTTTATTTTTTAAATTGAACAACTATTTTTAATATAGTGAACAATTATTATTGAATTATTTGAATTGCCCCGAGTTAAAACTAATTGTAAAATCGTATTATAATTGAAATTTAAGTGTAGGACAGCAAGTTATGGATAAAAAGAAGAAAAGAAAGGATAATTGGCACATGATCAAAGCTATGCCTTTGGATATTTAGGTAAAATATTCTTGGTATTTTGGAACAAGGTTCTCGGATTTCTATCACTTTTTTTTAATTTTGTGTTGCTTGTATTAATATATTAGCATTAATTTCTCTTAATTGAATTTGTCATTCCAAGAAAATTATCTAGTGTTTCAAGTCCCAAGGGAACTGCCACTTCTAATAGTGCTAGCTAGCTAGCTTATTAGTTATTCCAACAGACAACAATTGCAATTTTAATATAGTACTTAACTTTTTTAAAAAAAGTTATTCTTATTTAGATAAAATGTTTTACATGACTAAAAAAACATAAATTAAAGATATTAGATTTAAACAAGAGTAATCTAGGTAAAACACGATCTTATTTTTTAGGAACGAGTAAATTTCATAAAAGAATGTGCTTAAGGTAAAAATATCATATAATATAGAGAATGAAAGTGTTTATCCTCTCTCTCTATTTTCCCTTAGTTTAATTTATGTATTCATCATTTTGAATATAATACAGTATACTCTCTAGCGCGTAAATATTTTTTAATCATTTTTTAAAAAAGTTGTGCTGATAATTAAACATTTATTTCTTCTTTGCACCCACTGAAAAATCAATTTCAGCTAATGAGTTGCGAAAGAAGGTAAAATATAATTCGATTTTGTTTTTATTTTCATGGGGCAGAAAAATTATTTTGATCGGCTCAAAAGAAAAGATCGCAAGTATAAATATAAGACGGCAAATAAACTGGATATAATACAAATATATAGAGCAAACACATATTTATAAAAATTGAAGAACAAAAAAAATATGTGATTTCTAAGTATGATTATGGATAGGAATAAACGGAGGGGAGGCTAACCATCTGCCTCTCGCACATTAAATGCGATAATACTTAGCTACATACTAACTCTTTATTTTATTCCTCGACCTCATGTCTTTCTATGCACGAACATGTCCTCAATAGACAACTAGCATGTGTCATCTTAATATTTCTCTATTAGTTTAAAATATAACAAGCTTTAGAAAAATGAGAGGGAGAATATATTAAATGATTTGTCAAGCCTTTTGTAGAATAGCTACGAAAATTAATATTCTGTTCATACTAGCTAGTTGCTTAAAAAAAAAAATTGATATGTTGGTCCCTTTCATCTCTATTTTCACAAAAATATAAAATAAAAATTGAAAAGATTTTCCTCCCCTCTCTAATCTTTATACCTATCAAGCTTTACTTAATTGTATCTTCAAAAGGCATCCAAATCATAATCTTATCTTTACTTAGACAATTCATATTCTAACACTTGCATTTGGTAACCAAAAAACTAAATATAAAAAAAACCTCAATAATTTAATTAGCTTTTAGTTCTACCTATCAAAATTCATCCCCCAAATAGTGAGGAAAAATGATGAAGGAAAGTAGAAGATATTAAAAGCTTAAATTGCATAAAAAAAAAAAGATGGTCAAACACTATAGTAGTGGGGTTATGACCATTTGTATACCCTTTGAGGGCCACTTTAATAAAGTATGATGAATGCATGTGTCTAACAGATCCTCCAATGCATGTTGTAACATCCTTTTTGTTCCAGTTTTAACTTTAATTTTATTTATTTATTTATGATAATAGTTTTTTCCACTTTTAGTATTATATACTTCCTCCACCCCTTTTTACTTGTCAAAGTTAACTTAACATGCCTATTAAGAAAACAATAATTAGTATAACGAATTTAATTGCCATTTTATCCTTATTAATTGATAGGGTTTCAAATATATTTATTCAATACATATTTCAGAGAGGTTAACCCAATGTTAATAAATTGAGGGTATAATATAAGAAGAAAAAATTGTCTTTTCTTGATTTGTCAAAAATCACAAGTAAAAAGAAAAAATCAAATTAGAAAATATTTGACAAGTAAATAGAGATGGAGGGAGTATATTCTATTTTATCTTATTATGAATGTATAATGTGGACCAAAGAATCAAAGAGCGTCATCGAAGGCACACTTCTACATTAAATAAGTAACAATATCTCCCTCAATTTAGAAGTTGTTTTATTAGAGCAGAATCAAGGTTGTGAAAAAAATAAATAAAGGAGAAAGTATGGAAAAAAAGGTGATTAAAAATTAAGAAAGAGGAAAACAGAAGTGACCATACACTCATTTGCTTTTTCAAGCTTTTGACACAATGAATTATTCACTCGCATAATGAATAATATAATAATCAATAATTTGCTATAAGGAAATTAATTATTCAGAGCAGGCTCAATGAATAAAGGGAATGGAATAGCGGTGGAATAGCAAGGATACCCTCTCTTAACGTTATTAACGTTTGTACATCGTATGCCTACTTAATTTTTTAGGACTGAAAACATAATTTCAAGAATGAAAGTTTAGTTGAGAGGAGCTAAGACAAAATTAGAAAATCTATATTTCGTTCTTCAATGTACGTACACTTTATATTATATAGTTATATAGGACTAAAGATTTATATATAAAATAAATATCGAAATAATTTGTATTAGGCCTCACATCTATTTCACATGCATGGAAATCGACTCATTTTGCTTTACAAAATCCAAGTCATATGTGCGCATGCCCCATTCATTTTTCTTGATCTTTTCTAGCCAACTAGAAGGGTAGCTCAATTCCTTTTCTTGAAACTTTCACTAAATTTGGATCGCGCTCTGCAAGATTCATTTGAGAGCGGCGCTCCCAACAAGTGGCGGATCCAGGAATTAAGCTCAGGGGGTTCGAAATTTAAAGAAGAAGCTCATGTGGTAATGTTTGTGCGCGGTGAACATAGTAACCCCGACATGCTTTTTGTACAAGGTATCTCATTGGTTGATAAAAGTTAACACCAAACTAATCAAAGATATTGAGAACAAAGCAACATTGATAAAAAAAATAAAATTAGTGGATCAATTGTATTACATAAGTTAATTTATAAAACACATGAAAATTAAAGGATGAAAAAGAAAGCGAGACGGAGAAGAAAATATTTACCTTAACCCGCTAAATTTATATTACCTTATGATGGTCCTTATCGTACCGCATTAAGCATTTCTTCCTACTTTTACCCTGCCCCATTGAACATTCTTAAAATTTCTTGTACTTTTTATACTTTTATTTTGTAATATTTTACATTATTTTGCATTTTAAATTTTTTTAAATTAGTATCCATTCAAACACATATTACTAGGAAAATTATCAAGCTTCTCTAAAAGTGTGTAAGTATAGATTTACTAATATTATAATGCATATTCAGAAGATAAATAAATGGCATCGTCAATTTTTTAGTTCATGTAGTTTAATTTACTAGGTTAGTCATCACTTGTTGAAAAAAAAATGACAAATAAATCAAATAAGTTTAGTTTCCATCTCTCTAAAATAGAATTGAAAAAATAGAAAAGAAATTCCATGAATTCTATTAAATATATATTATTAAAAGGATATTAACGATTTTTAGTTTCTTCATTCAATTACATCTAATTTAACTTTATATATATAATTCATCATTTCTAAAGAGTTGTACATAAAATTATGTTGAAATAAAATGACTAATAGATATAAGAAGAACAAAAAAAAATGTGTGTAATAAATTTAAACAAAAATAAATTAGAAAAAAAATGACATAAAAGAGAAAAAATAATGAAAAAGAGAAGATGATCCAAGCCCAAAAGTTGAGCCCAATTCCATGCATTAAAAAGGGTAAAAAGTAAGAGAAGAGGAATTGCTGCGGATGGGACTCGAACTCACGACATAAAAGCCACTACTAAATCCCTTATCCATTGAGCTAAAGCTTCCCACTTATTTTTGGGGGTTCATTTTAATATATGTACACATAAAATTAGAATTTGGCCCTATATATAACGCAATTTTTCGATCAAGGGGATTCGGGTGAACCCCCTAGACACAACCTAGGTCCACCCCTGCTCCCAACATGATTTTTTTCATAGCTCTTTATAAAGTGAAAAAGAGAGTAATTTCTTACTCAATGAGGGACATTCGAGATGCTTATTAGTTTCTTCGAATAATATGTTTATATAGAAAGAGAGAAAGTGAAGAGAAAAGGCCCTATGTGAAGGAAAAATTCATCTCCCTCTCATTTTCTTAATTTTACATCATTAGTCTAGTGAAAACTTACTTGAATCGAATGGTTATACTAAATTATATCATATGTATGTATATAATTTTTTCATTTAATAAATTTGATATGATATGATATGATATAAATAAATACTTGATGAAGGTAAACTTTAAAATTTTTACGGACGAAATGACCTGAGAGACCTTTGTACTTACTTCGTTTGTAAGGTGGACTCTCCTACTTATCAATTTGCCAACTGAACCCCTAAACTAATTAGAACATGATGAGTTTAAAGATTTAATTGACAAATTAATAAGTAAGAGGATCCAACTTACAAATGAAGCCAAATATAGAAGTCTCTCAGATCATTCCATCTTTTTTACGTGGTAATACTACTAGACTAAGTAGGATATTGGTGAGAGACATGGAGACAAGTGAATAAGGTTCTCTCACGTTACAAACAAGTCAATTCGACACGTAGCAACTTTTATAGTTGGGGCAAACATTGGAGCTTTGTCCTTTGATTGTCCTCCTCCAACCCTTTAACCATCAGTACTCTTCAGTCTTGTTCTCTCCACCCTACATTCATTAGGAGTAACGTATATTTGAGGGGTATTAATAGTGGTGGACGCAGAATTTTCGTTTAGGAGTTTAAAAAATAAAAGTATAAATGTGTAAATAAGCCAACAAAACAAAATTTCAAGAAAGTAGTAATATATAGTTTATAGGTACAAAAAGTTACTTTCGATACAAGAAACCCGAAACTAACATGAATGATTACTGTGAAACAAATAGTTAGCCCTTTACAATATGTCAAATCTAGAACTAGGATGCTAAGTAGAGCAAAAAATGGTGCTAACTAGAGCAAAAAAATTAGCACTTCTTAATGTCTCACTTAGAACTAGAGTGCTAACTACAAACTCCAAAAAGAGGTCAGTGCTAATACTTCTCAAGAACGTTTACAATACTATTTGATGAGGTTTCATTGCTTGAAAATACAAATAATATCATCCGTTGAAACATCATTAAACACATTCTTCTCCATAAAAGGAACCATGCAACCGCTCAAGAAGTCATCATTCATTCTTTTGGGTTTAATATTTGACTTTTGAGTGTTGGGGAAGAACTAAGGAAGTGATATAGGGATTTGGAAGTGAAAAGGTTGTTAGGCTTTAGGAATGGGAGTATGGGACCCTTGAATTCTTTTGGATTTAACACCACATTTTGAGCCCATTTGGATTGACTTATTTTAGGTGTTTTTTAACCAAAATAGCTTTTAAACAGTTTTGTGGTGTTTGA